>OZ057398.1:97981654-99181654 GCA_964056695.1 Melieria picta | reverse complement strand
CAGCTTTGGTTGTCTTCGTAGATAGAAATAGGTTCTTTCGGGTCTGCATCGAAATCCATTAACAATTTTCTAATCCACATCGCTTCTTGCACTGCTTCAGCCATTGCTACGTACTCTGCTTCTGTTGATGACAGCGTCACGCAATTTTGCTTTCTACAACTCCAGCTGACGCATGATCCTCCATACTTAAATACATATCCACTGTTAG
The DNA here is from genome assembly GCA_964056695.1 of Melieria picta. Lineage (NCBI taxonomy): Eukaryota > Metazoa > Arthropoda > Insecta > Diptera > Ulidiidae > Melieria > Melieria picta. Next base: position 99,181,446 of record OZ057398.1, on the reverse strand, counting down.
ACTTCCTGTCGTCACAGTTTTGTGCCCAGTCTGCATCTGCAAATCCTATGAGTGTGTTAATTCCGTCACCTGTTCCAAGAATTAGTCGCAATTACTTTGTTCCTTTTAAATATTTTACTAGTCTCTTCACTTCTGTCCAATTCCTCTGGTCCTGCTCTGGTCGCACTCGAAGTTGAAAGAGATATCTTACAGAATGGGTAGTGGTATGATCCGTCCTGAGCTCTTGATCATATTTATGGCATGGATATGGATATTTCGCTTCCTTGATATGTGAGCCTAGTATCCAATAATAGCATTGAAATTTCACACGCCCACTATTATTATTGTTCCATCGAAGTCGCAATGCCTCGCGTTTAAAAAAAAAACAAAAAAAACTATATTGTCGAATATTCACTGATGGCTGCAAAATATATTATGCATAATTTTCCAGTGTTTTCATAGAATGCAATGGAGCTCAAATCAATGTTGCCTTTGAACGCAATGCTTTGGAGTTTTTCAGGTTGAAATCGGCGTAAAATAAGAACCAGTTTTGAATGGTTATTTGCTATGTCAGCTTTACATAAGTACATGTTTGTTTTTAATTTGAATTAACCCAAAACTTCGGCGATCAGCAATGTATCTAATAGATTCCCGGCGGATTAGACATATAAACACCTTTCAGTTCTAATATAATCCAGCGAAGCAGAATATTGTAATTACCTTCATTTCGATAGAACATAACCTTTCATTCCTACAAATAATTAGCGCACGCGCCAGCTGAATGTTTTGCTTATTTCTGCCGTCGTAAATTTTGCTAGCATGGCACATCTTGTGCAGCCTAATACCTGACAAAGTCATTTAATTTCAAAACCATTTCTCGGCATTTGGCGGCAACATTTTCGCTTTCGCAATCTGGACGAAACACCACAAGTCAAACTCCCCTGCCTTCAACAACAACAACAACAACAACGACCCCAATTAACCAGTGCTGTGTTTAACAAACAAACACAAGCACACAAACTCGCTTGTGCCAGCGATGTGAGCCCAGCCGCCCAACTGCAAGTCGTATTTTGTGTTCGACTTCAAGCTGCGGTCACATTTCGCCCGATTTTAGTGGCAATGTATTTGGGAATTCGAACAGCGCGTTAATTATGCGATTAATACCTCGCAAATGCTGCAGGAGCGCCCAAAGCGTCCGTCCCAGCTGTACGCGACACTCGTTGGCACCCGCAAGGCGCCTCTGCCCAGCTCCGAGCGAAAACGGTCGTAATGGCTTCGCTATCAAATTGGTCCTAATTGAGAGTAATATCCGTGGCAAAACCGGCTGGTTGTTGCGAGTGGCTGGTGGAGCGTGCAGCGCAGCGGGGCCTCGCTTAGCTGTTTGCAAACTTTTCAGTTGAGTTTGCTCGGCGTACATTTTGCTACTTTCGGTTATGCCTAATTAATAAATTTTGGTTTTCTGATGTTTAATTGAGTGGAAATGTTTCTAAAAAGTTTGCGCAAATAACAACATCGACTAACGTCACCGCCGCTGCCGCATAATGTCAAAGGATTAAAGGAATTTCCCTTTCTTATTCGTTTTGTTGATGGCGGTACAACATGAATTTTGGGAATGGCTTTAATAAACACGGTTTACAAGGGCTGGCAGCTTGGGCTTTGACGTATTTAGCGATACATATTGTGCCAGTGTTTCTCTAAATGCGTTGGGATTTCCATCACACCGAATTGAAATTTTGTAATTGTTACTTTGGTTTCAAATGTTACAAAATCTGAATAAAAGAAGCGTTTTGGTGATAGAGTGATGGACTTTTTTTGAGGAGATTAATCAATCTACATCACTGCGTTGTTTTGAAGCTGAATTGTACGCCTTGAGAAGTATAGATATGGCTATCTCTTGTAACTTCCGCAACCATCACCTCTTCCTACATGAACCTGCAAAAAATCGATTCGTAAGATCGTCAAAAGCCTCATTTCCAGGTCTTTTTGCACTCAATGCATTGATGCTTCTAGCTGGATCACTTTAATAACTAATAACTTAATCGAACTGGCACAAAAGCATTTCTTTTCAATACCCCTCCTCTCCCCTTACAACAAGCAATGCGAAATTTTTTTTCAGAACGAAGGTTACATAAATGCATTCCTTATTTGCAAGTCCTGCTTATTTTACTAAATTTTAAGGATCTCTCTCAGTCTCTCTATTGACCTGAACATGTTTCATTTCATATCCAAAATTAATATTTTAAAGTCAAACTCATTTATTTACGAGGTGTGTTTGCAATGTGATTAAGACACGCGTTACTAAATTTGGCCACAAGCGTTGTGGCATCGCTTTAACCAATTCAAACAAAAGAGTCTGGCTTTGCACGTTTTTCCATTTTCCAACTCGGCCATCCTTGGCTCTAAGTCCTGTGGCACTCCGCATAAATTTCCTATTTGCTACGTGCGCGAAGCGCTTTAGTTTCGGTTTCCGCTTCCGCATCCACAACTTTTGCTTTCAGCATCAAACATCTACAACAAGCAACAAGCAGCAACGCGCTGTTACTTAAGCAAATGCATACTTATAGCAATACAATTTCTGCTTCATACATCTGTTTATCTTTTTGTTTCTATTTACTTGCAGTTTGCGTTTAGTTGTGGCGTATTTAAAGCCAGACATTGCACAAAGTGCGCCATAGATGCTCGACGCCAAGCTGGAAGTGAATTAAATTTTCAACGCTTCAGGCAACTTATTTCAGGAAAAATTAGTTAAGTGCGTTCGCGTAGACAGTGTTTCTCTAGTTGATTTAAGACTGAAGACTAGTTAACTGAAGAGTGTGTTAGCAGGCAAAAGGGAGCGAGAGTTTTAAAGATCAACACGTTTTTCTAATTACAACTAAACCAAATGCTTTACTGTGCCGTTGCGCTCAACTTATTAGCAGTTTTAACTACAAATTACCTAAAAGTATACCTCAAAAATGTGAGCTTAAAAGCAATTTTGCCGAAACAGAAATCAATGATAGTGCAAAATGTTGGTGTACATATTTGGGGGCACTCGTAAACCCTTCGTTTCAAGCGCACGAGGTATTTCAGTGTTGCCAAATACCTGAAATTACTTTCTTCTAAATCTTAAAATAAAACTGAAATTTCTTCCCAAAGATTTTAGAAAATCTCCTAAAATATTTTTTGTTATAATTTCTGTCCTTATAAACTTAGTAACTAAACTTCGAATACAAAAATAAAAAAATTTTATTTTTTTCTATTGCAGCCTTTCAGCTTCAGCTTAACAACAACTCAACACAAACAAAACATATAAAATATGAGATCGGCATGAAATTCGCATTTGTAAACTTCCTTCATTCATTGCATAAATTATACACTTTGAAGCATAAAATTTAATTAAATAACATTAGACACTTTAGCTTTCAATATTCAAGGCTTTAGTGCCACTAATAATGTCAAATGCATCACCTTGATGGTCGCTTTTGTAAACTTCTTCATAAAATTTAAATCTTCTCAACTTTCTCCTTAACAATTTTTCCCTAATTTCTCCCTTTTTGCTCCAAAAAATTCACCTAACAGGCCAAAAATCTCCTAAATCTAAAAGGAATTTTTCTGATCTGGCAACACTAAAGTATTTACGTCTTGCCCACCGCCTGGCCGCCGTATTTCTATGTCCAAATTATTGCGCAAAATTCATTCAATAAACAGTCGAGGGCGAATATTACAGTGTAGCTGTGCTTGTGTGGCGGACACTCATTGTTGGTGCGCTCAGCTCGCCGGTGCATGGTTAATTATTGGGCTGGTTTGGCTAGCTGTGGTTATGCGATGCCAGCAATTTATATGAAGCTTGCGTAACCGCAGATTTTGCCAAGTTCTGCACTCCAGTTGCCAACTCGTCTCGTAGAAGTAAGTAAGCGCTGCTTGGCGCGCCCATGTGTGTGTGTTTCTGCTGTTTGCTCTTTAGCCAGGTGTGTGGGCAAAACCAGCAGCCCAAGTAGGGTACTGCGAAGTCAAACGGATGGTGTGAGCTCTGATTTTCGCAGCGTACGAAAACAAACAATAAAGCGTTTATGCATTCAGGATGTGTCGAACAGTAGTGCAGGTGTGAGCTTTAAGAGCACAAAGCACGTTGTAAGCGAAGCTTAAATGTTTTGCCATATATTTTGCACCGCTTGCAATTTACATATTCGCTCTAATTACTTCCAGCTAAAAGCAGACGCCGTTGTTGAAACTAAGTACAAATACTTGAGCTCTCGATTGTTGGTGTTGTTCTAAGTTCACTACAAATAATTACTAAATTAGAATTCAAGAATTCGATACAGTTAAGTGCAAAGGATTCGAATTTTAAAGTCAACAATGGAAACACAACCGATAGATTATTCCTAAAAGGTGTGCGAATCGTTTAAGTAGCTGCAAGAACTGCTTTAAAAAATTGCAGCAACATACGCAATTTCTTGGCGCTTAAAGTTTATCTGTTGTGAGCTATTTGGAATCATTATCCTTTCTGAAATTTTCTTTCACGTTTTACCGATATTTTAGTTGAAAAAAAGAAAATTAAATTTGGGCTAAAAATGAGCGTGGCTGTTGTGCGGAATATAAACAGTTTATATAACAATATATATTCCGATTCATATGCATACAAGTATAAGCTGAAAAAACATATAAATTCAGCACATGCAACACGGGGCGTATGAGTAACATAAATTTGTATTTAAACTGCGTTGGGAGACTCGACGAATTCATTTAAGACTGCAAACAATTTTCTTACGTATGCAAATTGTTGTCGACTATTCAGACTGTCGGACATTCAGACTATATTTTTGCATAATCGCAACTATAGAAAAGTTACAAGTTAAGCAGGCAACATCCGCACGTTTTATTTCTCTGCCACGTTGTTTAAACGTATCTGTTTTGATTTGTTTGTTGCGGCTTAAGCCAGCTTTCCCTTTTCGCTCTGTTAGCCCAGCACCGCTTATGCCGCAGCCAAAACAAAAACCAAGCAGAAAGCACAAAAAGAAGGCCGCATCATCTCCTCGCCGCCACTCTGCCACCGCAAATGAAAAAGTTGCGCTTCAAAAGAGAAAAAATCTGCACGCGTAACATAAATCCGCACAAAACGCGCGTAACAACAAGAAAAAAACAAAACCGAAAAGAGAAAAATTGCAAATGAAAAAGCATACAACAAAATTTTCTAGGAAAAAAGTGCCGGCAAAAAACGGAAAAAGTGGGAGAGCATAAAACAAAAGTAGAATGCGGCGTTTTAAGCTCATTTCCGCGGTGCAGCTGAAAGGCATCTTTCCGAGCATTTCACCTAAAAATCTAAAAGTAGTTACTTTACAACCGCAGCGTTGCATACGGTGCGCTGTGCGTCAACCCCCATGCAGACACACACACACACACACACACACACACGCATACGCGTAAAGAAAACGCGAGAAAGAGAGTTGGCGACGACAACCGCCGCTCGGCCGCAACACTGTTACTACCAACTGCAACAACAACATAAATCACAACTAACAAAAACAACAACAGCAACAACAACAACTTAACGCTACAGCCAGCAACACCAGCACCAACACTGCCAGCTTAACTGTTGCCATTTGCAATGCATTTTTTTCACCCATGTACCCCTCACCTCCCACACGCCCCAGTTCCCTACGCCTCTAGCAAAGTCAGGGAGAGGGGTACGAGGGCACTGCAAGTGCTCGTACTCGGCCGCATTAAGTTGAAGTGCGCATAGCGTACGTTTCTTTCCTCGCTTTGGTTGTAGTTGTTTTTTTTGTTTGCAACACAGCAAGTCTAACATCTGAACCGGCGGGTGTGCGCCTGCATCAGGCATTTTATATGCCACAAGGACTCCGCCGGCCACTTGCCGGCGCACTGGCGCCCCCCCTAGGGGCTTACGTTGCCCCTCTGCCCGCCGTGTCTGTGTGTGCGCCCCGCGAGCAGGATTTGCACGTTTTCGCGGCAGCAGTGCGCCAAGTGGCGCAGACGTGGCAGCGAGCGGAAGGGCGCTGGAATGGCTGGAAATTGCACAGAATTATGAAAAACTCTGCACACTTGCGGCAGGTGGGTTGGGAAGCGGAATTTTTGATATACAAAATGTTTCGCTTTCCGGACACCCTTCATCACCTAAGCCCCGCGAGCGAGCAGCGTATTAGGTGGTGAGCATTTAGTGCACAAAAACGTCGCTCTTTTTTGCACCGTGCCGCATTTTTACAAAATTTTGTTTTCCTTTTGCATTATTATTTTTCACATTTTGTGGCGTTGTCTTTGTCTTTTTGTGCTTTTTTATTTTCTGTTTCATTGCGGTATTTAAATGAAGACGCTTATGGTATTTTGCATTTGTGTGAAGCGTGCGAGGGGGCGGGGATCTTTATTTGCCTCAACTTCCTGGACGAGAGATGTGTGTACGAAGCCAGTCTTCAAATACGCGTAGCAGCCGATTATGAGCTGCCGGCAGACGGGACTAAGGCGACGAGCGGGGAAAAGACGTCAGCATAAGCACCGAGCTGAATCGGTGAAAAAGTGGGAAAATCAAACAATGTTGAAATTTAAATAATTTTATTGAATTGGATCGAAAATTTCGCGCGGAGATAGAGGGGATTTTGGATGATTTACCCGGCACCAGGTTTGGCATACATTTTTCGGAGGTTTTTTTGCTTTTTTTAAATATTTGTTTTGTTATGAATTCGAAGGTTTTTTGAGGGTAGCAAAATTATAAATATGCGAGCGATTCGTCTAAAACACTACCCATATTCGTTAAGTAAACCAAAACATTAGTGTTCCAAAGGTCTGCCGTAGTCATCCATCCCTCCTGCTGACTGTACTCTCGTAAACTCGAGTAGGTCCTGATGCTTAATGGTACCACAATTATCCTCTTGAATGGGTGTTTGTCCCAAAATCCACATAAAGTGTGTCGCAGTTGTAGAAACTTGACTTCTACAACGCAACAAGTTTCTCAAGATCCGCCCATCATCTAATAATTCTTTTCCCACGCATGTAATTAGTCGAGTTGACATTTAGGTACAGTGGTTCAAAGTGCAATTAAGCGCGTGTAATTTGAAAATTGCTGCGCACTCACTTTTGTTACTAATAAATCGTCAGCACAAAACAATTTGCGAAATGTGAAAATTTGCACTGCCACTGAAATGAGCGGCGGCAGCGCATTGTGTTGCATACCAGCAGGCGCAGGCACTTACCTCGATTTGAAATAGCGGCAGCGGCACTGGTGCACAGCAGGCTGGAGTGCAGAAAACAACCGAGGCTAATTACAATTAAAATGGGGCAATTCTTTCTGAACGCGAAGCGCGCCGCCGACGACGAGGATGTGGTCGCCGTCGAGGGCGCAACGCGCCGCCGAGCGCCCGAGCTGACATCCGGCCCGGCTGCGGCGGCAGCTGTCGCTGCGCCGCAACGTATGCTACGCGAAATAATTCTCATTGTTTCGACACGCTGTGCACGACGTACGGACTCGGCGAGAGCGTCTCCTGCGAATTGTGACCGGCGAATCGGGCAGAGATGCGAACGCGGTTTACTGTTTTCTCTTTTCTGCACTCGTGTGGGTTTTTGCAGTTTTTTGTTTTTTTTTGGCGGGTCGAGTGTTTCCCGGCGCTGTGTGTGTGCCTGTTTTTTGTTTTAATTTAATTTTTACGTTTGTACAAAGAACGCGTTTTGAGTCTTTATGGCACTTTGTTGTGCGACGGTGCTGTGGATGCTGAAAGCGCTTCCGTTCTGTGCGTTTAACTTGCCGCCTTCCGTACGCTCACCGGCGGATTTAATTGCAGCGCGTCGGTTGTTCTGGCCTTTGTGGCGGTTCTTGCTTTTCGGTTTAATTGCCTTTGTGGCGATTGTTCGCAGCACCGGCGCAAACAGCGCTGAAGAGCTTGCAACTCAGGGACAGGAGGTGCGCAGCTGCAACACGCATGCTGGGCGCCGCTTCTCGGCGAGGGGCTTCGTCGCGCCGATGTTCGGTCGTGTTGCACTCGGATTTCTCTTAATTGCACAAATTAATTACAATTTTAATTAGCTGCATAATTAATATGCGCGCGCTCGCGCTGGTCCGCTGTGCGTAGGCGCCCCGCAGAGTCACCGTCGGCCGCGCCGCGCTTCAATGTTGCACCGATGCAGCGACGCTCGGCGCTCGCATTGCGAATGGCGAGTTGCAGTCTCGGCGCTGGTATTTATGCAAATTAGTTTGACACGCTTCTGCCGCAGTCATTCATCGCGGTTCGCTAATTTCATTCCTCATTAGCGCGCGTGGGCGAGCGTTTTTGATTTACGGCCTTGATTTCGTGCGAACAATTATCGTCCGGCCGCAGTGTTTGATATGCGATTGTCGATGTGTGGCGAGTTCGAGAGCTGCAAAGAGAAGCAGAAAAGCCATTTAATGTGTGATTAATTATTCGGATTATTCAAATGTAGCGTGTTCATGTGTGTTCAGATGCATACAACTTTTTTTAAAAATGATTTATTGTTCGCCCTAAAATCCTAAAACAGGAAACAATACTGTGCAAAAAAATATTATTTCATTCATAATTAATTTGATCATAAAGCACTCGAAAAAAAGAATTTGAAAAAAGTACACAAAACCACTAATACCCAGCAGCAAAATTTATCACAACCGCAATTTAGCAAAAATGATTATCGAACATTTTAAAAATTTAACAATTTGCCACAATTGAATTTTTCGTTGGTTAATAGTTTCTACTGAAATTCCAATAATCAGTTCATTTTCCAAGAACAGTTGAACTTGAACTGTCCGGAATTAGTGCAATCAATCAACCAACCAATGTGAAAGATTTTTCGCTGACACTAAATTTAATTTTATATATGAGAAAACATAACATTTTTCCCATAACTACTAGCGACCCAAATAATAAAGAGTTTAAACTGCTTTCAACAAAATGGCGGGCGCCTCTTGTTTACATATTGTAAGAAACAATCAGAAATACTGATGACTTTGAAATTTGAGTAGTGGAGTTAGAGGTCGTGCAATCTTAAATTTAAAAAGGAAGATTTAAGTAGGAAGGTATTTATTACTTTATGTATTATTAAAAATGATAATACAATTATTATTGCAGTATAAAGAACGGTACGAAACAATATCTCAACTCAGCTAGAAAATCAATTATTTTAGGTGCTGCTTGTCTCATCTGTTTTGGATAAGTGACGCTGACAACTCAGTAATAACGCGTACTTAGTACGTCAAATGTTTGTTTGCATCAACACAAAATCCTCTCATGATTCATGAGAGACCATAGCATGTCTAAAAAGTAACTTGTGGTGGCTGACAGTCTTCGGTAAGCCCTCCAGAAGCATGATAACTAATTGTTTCGATGTTGAAGATATGTGATTCCAACAAAATGGCGCATTATTTCACAGTGCGTTGAAGACAACTGGCCACCACGGTCAGAAAAACCATGAATTACACACTCAACAATGACCTACATGCAATCTCCGAGTGGACAGTTCTAAGGTTGATATAACTGTTGTTAAAATTGTTCTGCGCTGTCTGTTAGAAGTGATTTTGGCTGGAACCAACAATCTTTAGCATATCAGAAGAAATATGCCAACTACAAAGGTTTTCTGAAGAACTTGGCCCGTTTGTTCTGCGAATCATCTGCATCACTTATAATCGTCCTTAAATGGAGTTGAATTCACATTTTTGGACAAATGCTGCACGAACTCATCTGAAACTTCTGGATACATTTTATAGGTAGAACAACTAAATTAAAAGTGCAACCTTCTCAATATACGGTACTCCAGACCGTCGAAACCTGAGAAGCGGGACTCTCTTTTATCATTGTTTTAATGACAAACGATCCACGACTTAGTCCGCATGCATCAAATTGTCCTTTGACTAACACAGTGCAACAAATTCAAGAAAAATTTCGAGGGACAAGGTCAAACATGTATCATTCGATAGAGGACCTCAGTAGATAAAAAAGTACCAAGGGATTTGTCCGGGATGTTCGATTTTTTTTAAATGCAGTTTAAAGATGGCGGCTTATCATAAACATCATATCTTTTGACTGAAATGTCGGAAAAAAATAATTTTTACGTCAAATGAAAGCAAATGATATGAAGTCAAAGAAACCATATCCTTTTTTGAAAAATTTTATGAAAAAGGACATAAAGGACATCAACTAAATTTGTATCCTTGAATATCCTGGAAACCGTGAGAGCGAAATTTATACAAGTGACTTCTGGTAAAAAAGCAATAGATCTTTGAATGCTTTTTTACCAGAAGTCACTTACATATATAAATTTAGCTCTCACGGTTTCCAGAATATTCAAGGATAAACATTTAGTTGAGGTCCTTCATATCCTTTTTCATAAAAATTTTCAAAAAAGGATATTGTTTCTTCGACTTCATATCATTAGCTTTCATTTGACGTAAAAATTATTCCTTTCTGACATTTGAGTCAAGAGATCTGATATTTTAAAAGTTTCAGTAAGGGGCACTTAGCCGCCATCTTTAAACTGCATTTAAGAAAAAACTCGAACATCCCGGGAAAAATCCTCTTACACTTTTTCATCTACTGAGGTCCTCTATCGAATGAGACATGTTTGACATTGTCCCTTTTTTTAGTGTTGCACTGTGTAATTAATAAATCAAATTAAATCAGTACGCGCAGTACGAGCAGATACAGGAGTAACCCGAACCGCCACCGACGCACGCACATTGCACTTACAGATGAATTTTCAGAGACAATGCATTACCGGAAGAGTTCATTTCTCAGTTACATTGGACGTTTGTGGACTGAATTTCCATTCTTCGCGCCATTTATGGCTGAGAACGCTTCGAGTGTCAACCAGTTCGCAAACATTCAAATCCTTAACGTAATGTTTTCCAGGCTTGCAATCTACACTCTGAAACCTCTAAAAAATATCAGAAGATTTAACACCGAAAATTCATGCTGGATTTTTCTGAAAGACGCATTTATGCCGACAAAATCTGCAACTTACATTCTCACAGTTATATCCGAAATAACCGTCAAAAATCTCCAACAAGCCATCGAAAATGACTGCAAATATATAAACTGCTGCATTAAGTTCAAAGCAGATCATTTAACTGACATTTTTTCATAATTAATGAGTAATTCAAATAGAAATCGTTAAATAAGAAACCGATATAATGTTAAAATTTGTATGTGTGTTTTATTTTCACAAAGGTTAGGAAACAGAATTTGGATGCTATAATCTTTATGCCGACATGCTAATCACAAATAATTTTTTAATCTTTGAAGTTCACCATTGAAAACATGTATTTGAATCAAGATTCGAACTCATAACCCACTGACTGTGTTCCAAATTTCACTTCAATCGCCACATCATAATTTGTTTTTAATATTTTGTTGTTTTCCAGAGGACTCCATCTAAATTGTTGCGCTTCTCAAGTAGTTTGTTTTGTGTTCCAAATTTAATTTCGGCTTGGAAAATGGCACCGCCGCGTGCAATTAGCAAATATTAAATTATAAAACTTTGTGTGTCACCCATTCAGATGACCAAAATGTGAATGGGGTGTGTTGTTTTTGTTTTAGTTTGTTTTCTAGCACATCCGCACACAGACGCACTACACGTGCAGCCCATTGTTCGCCCGTCGTTGCCAAACTCCATGTTGAACTTTTATGTGCAAGCATTTTAATGCGTTTTAAATGGCCAGGCGAAAAAACCCCTCGGCAAGTTTCGCCCCCGAAAAGTCAAATTATTTCATTATCACATGCCATAAAGTAACAAGGCCGCCATAAAAGCCAAACGCGCCGCCGACGCCAACGACGAGAGCGAGAGTTACATCGCCGCAACAACAAACAACCAACATCGGCAGCAAAATGCAAATAACAGCAACAACAACTGCAACAAATGGCGAAAAAATGAAGTTATAAATTTAGATTAACCCTCCGTTAGTGCAACGGGCCCCGGGCCCCGGCCGGCGCACTGGAGCGTCCGCGCCTCAGCACCAGCGGCGACCACTGCCAGCAGGCCATTAAAAGTTACTCCGAAAGTCGTCCGATGCTAATAATTATCGCTTTCATTATGGCGTCGCATCATTGCCGGCAGGCGGCCGACTAGCACAGACAAAGCCGCCGTTGGCCGGGGGCCAGCAGGCAGAGGCGGAGAAAAAGTCGAGTGCAAGTGATGGACCGGCATATGCAGATCCTGGCGGAGCAATAAAATATTTGTATCTGCTTTGGACCATCGCCGCCGGACCGCACATCGTCGGCGCTCGTGCAAATCCGCTGCGAAAGTAATTACTCAAAAAGTTGCTCCCCAACGCGCGCCACGGCCACAGATACCAGTACGAGCATCTCGGCCACTGAGCGGTGTGCGGGCGGAGCGGGTGAGGCGGTAGCGCATGGACAGGAGCCGAGTGCTGCAGCGCCGCATAGATGCCATCAACGGCACAAAAACGGTGGCCAAGCAAAGGTTATCACTTTTATGGGCTTTCACGGATTTTTATGTGAAGGCCGCACTTGGAGGACATTTTGTGCGGCTTTCGTATTCCTGCGTTTCTATGCGGTGCGGTTAGGTGCGCATTAAACCTTGGGATGTGTTCGACATTTTGTGAACTCTCTGATATTCGTTGGGTGGATGACACATTACACACATTAAAGAAATACGGGCAGGCGGCACTTGGCGTTGCTTTAGTGGTCTGCATTTCTTCCTCTTTTCCGGAATAATGGAAAAATTGTGTTTATTTTAATGTGTGTCATGTTTTATCGGCGAAAATTCGCTTTTAATTCCATCATTAAATGGCTTTGAGCGCGTGCAACCGAACACATTTCCGATTAATTTGCAATTTATTAACGACATTTTAATCGCAGCTATTAAACGATTTACGTTGCTCATGGCAAAAAAACTTTAAAATATCGGTAAAATTTTTATTGAAATCATTTTAGTTCAGGAAAATTATGTGTGCAGAAAAGGAGAAAGTTATAGCAAGAATTATTGATCAATCGCCTTTTCGATTAATTTGCGCATAGTTTGCCAAACCTGAGCTTCTAACAAAGTTTAGACAGTGAATAGACGTATCGGCGAGAACTTCTACATTGTCGAAGAAGAATTTACCGTCCTAAAAAGTGCACGACAAGTACATTGAAAGTGAAGTGCATTTCTTCCTCTTCGTCGTCCATGCAACTAGTGCAGGAGTTAAGGGGGTCAATACGTGTAAACGGTATATTTTTGGAATCGCGCATACGCCGGAAAAAATTAATGCAATGTACAATTTTTTTTCATTCTTTTATTAAAAGGTAGCAGTGCAAGAAACAAATTTTTTTTTTGGTGTGCTCAAAATGGCGGCGGTGGTGGGGGTCCAACGTTGGGCCCAAATTCTAGTAGAAGTTGTGCCGGCGCCCCAAAAATTATCTAAAAAATTATTGCTATTAGTTATTTTGAGAAAATATATGTACCTTCTAAAGTAACTAACAAAAAAAATATTTTCTCGAAAATACAAAAATACGCTCCAACCAAAAAAACTGACCTTATTTTTTCTTAATTTCCCGAAAATGGCGCCGCGGATTTCGCCAAAAACAATGAAATTTTTAGTTACTTTAGAAGTTCTATGTTTCAAAAAGTTGCTGCCCAAATTTTAGATCAGTGGGACTAAAACTTGCCGAGATATTCTACTTCCATAATCAAAAACCAGTGTTTCGAAATAATTCGGTTTAAACTTCGGGCGTTCGGCTTCATGCGGAACGAATTGACCATCAATAAAGCGCTGCTGCAGGGGAACGGGTCATCAGAATTAAAAACCACTTGAGGGGGATATTCTTAAGCCCCCTGGAGTCTATTTCACAAAAAAAAAATTTTTTGAAAATTTTGTAAATTTACACGTATTGATACAAAACAATCCCGATTTGTTTACGTGAGTACTTATGGAACTTTGTGCTATCAGAATACCAATCGTGGTTCTCACCTCGTCCCTTTTATTGAAAAAAATTCTCTAGAACGATGCTTAAGCATGGCCAAATTTTGCGCTCTGTATTGCCTTCAGTACATCTGAAGTTAGTTTTAGAATGAAACTTGTATACATACAGGTTAGGAAAGCAATTTCGAGCGTCGACACATTTTGGTTTAGTAAACTCTTTTGTACTACAGTTCCCTGCCCCCAATGACCTGTAACCCAACACAGTTAACCCTTTCGCTATTTTGTTACCATATGGCAACATGCTACTTTGTGGCCGTCTGCATCCTCTATGGTTGCAAGAATACATTTTTTTGTTTGTCTTTAGAATAGTTTGAAGTTTTAGGAAAAATACGAAATTAATAAACTGAATATTTAAGTTTAAAAAAGAGAAGTATACACGTTTTTTTAATGGTATATCTTGACATAGTAAAGAAAGAAGAAGCAGAAAAAATTAGAGAACTTTTCAATTTGACGTTTTCTTTCAATTTAGATACTTTTTTTTTAATTTTGGCTGAAGTAAATGAAGAAATATTCAAATTTTCGTCAAGCGTTAACATTTTTATGTTTAAGTAATTATTGCAGCCACAACGATGTGGTTGCTCTCATAGAAAAACACTCTAAAATACAGGGCCCGAGTATAAAAATTAAAAAATTTCTTATGGAATGTTGCTAATATAACCACATAGAAGCCTAAAACGTAAAATTTAAAATTTTAACTTTCCCCAGTAAAAATCTGTAGCGAAAGGGTTAAGTACGAAACTACCAATCAGTCTCGTTGAAAATTTTGTTTCAGCTAAGAACAGACTTTGATGTTATTAAAACAGCATTCGGCGTTCTAAGATCGAATTGGCTGTCCGATGATATCAGAATACCACGTGTCGATATCCAGTTTGGAGCTACACACATTGCGGTCACCTCAACCTGGGCTTTTTTCATTAACATCCTTTTTATTTTGAATCACATTTTTCTTCACGCTCATTTCTTCAAGGTTCATTTCACCAGAAAGAAAAAAACAAATTAGTTATTTCAAAGACATTGCTATCTTATTCCATGCTTGCAAAAACTTTTTTTAATTCATATATTCATAAAATTCACGCAACGGCAACAAAATCCTAAAATGAACGAAGAATGAACATGAAAAATCTCTTGCAAAAATTATTTTTCAGTCAATTTCTGCAAAGAAGAAGAAAGGTATTAAAGCGTAAATCTGTAAATAATTAAGCTTAGAATCTCGTTTGGTTTTGTTAAAGTAAATAAAAATACAAAACGTTTAGTCGAATTCGTTAAGACAACCACCAACTCTTTCTGCACATAAATACTTTAAGCTTTGAACTGCCACCAAACTAGCTGACACGTGCGCACACCCAGCATGCTGTGCCAGTTGTGAGGTCACAAAATGTGACGCAACATAAGTTCGCTTTTATTGTCATCATTGCCAACAAAACAGACTGATAACGAAACCCCACAGAGGGTCGCACCGAGTGAGCTGCACGGCGAGTGGGTGCGGGCTGCGCAGAGGCGCTGAAAGTTTGCAAGTTTAAGTTATGCACTTGCAACAAGTTTTACTGCACATTTCCAAATGCGACGCACATACAAACAAGTATACCGACGACATTGTGTGCTCTTCGAAATATAAATTGTAAAGCAGCATGCAGTTCGCATTGTTGTGCACACACCCACACACACAGACACAGCCTCGCACCCACACACTAATAAGTATGCAGCACTAGGGATGCCCTTCTCAACATTTCGGCACATGAAATGCGATGCCATGTTTTTGGATGGGTACAGCCTTCCTTAAAATGTCTTTAATACTTGACTCTAGTTGATATACAGGGTATTCATCTAAATGTGTAAAAGCCTTATATAACTGATAAACCGTATAAGTTTATCACCTCATAAACTAATTGTCAAAATTTGTATGAAAGTTCATTTATACAATCGAGATAAGTTTCCCAATGATTTAGGTAAGTAAACTGTGACGTTCAAATTCAAAATGTTAAAAAATTCAAAACAATAAGCTGCAACATGGAAGAGGTAAGAATAAAATTTAACAAAATTGGTATTTTAACTACGCAACTTTTTAATTTCAGTGAATTCAAAAGAGCCAACGAAAGAGGATGAATCTCTCCCACCGCTGGACGAATTCACAGACTCTGCAAGCAATGTTCGATGCAGTCAAACAATATCCTGTTTGAGGTATTTGTTTGAGTCATTTAACTTTTTCGCTGACTCTCGGCATTTGAATTTTTTTGATTTCGACAACTAAACACCTGATCGATAAAAAGCATTTACACAAATACTTTTATACGTGCGTTCATATAAGACAGTGCGTAAATGTATAAATATGTACAAGTATACTATATGCTGTAGGTAAACTTATCTGCTTTCTGTATTTGTTTCTTTAAAAATAATATATTTCGAAAATGTAAAATTTAATTTAATTACAAAAATTTCAAATCACGAAATCCCGTCCACATTTGGCATCCTTAGCGCGCCCACACAGAGCCAGACGGAAGTCGGCATCCGTATTATATCACAGCAGCGTGACAGCAGAAAAACTTGTTAATAGAAAGAAACGTTTTGCGAAGGGATTATTAAAATTTTCCATGCGAGCGCAATGAGTGGAACGCGTATCCGTGTAGGTGCGCACAGTTGCAGCAGCAGCCAACTGCCAATAAAAAAGTCTTCCGTTGGCAACTTGTACGTAACCTGCGTGTGTCGTGCATGGTTACGACAGTCGAGTGGCTAAAAATGCCTCAACTGTTACATGTTTACACGTGCAGGACTCCCAGTTGTGCCTGTGAAGCATGACGCCAGCTCCAAAAGTCGTTGCTCTAAAGGGTAAACCTCTTCTACTATGTTATGGTTCCCACTTTGGTAGCGATTTTTATGCATTCCACATTTGTTAAAAATTAAGTGCAAAAAGCAGACAATTTAATATAATGACATGTGTTGAAATGTCGCCAACGACAGTGAGTCTGGTTGCTAAGTGTGCTCCATGAACGATGCAACTTTCGAAACCTGACTTCAATATTTAAGTCTTTGTTTGGTACACACTTCTGACTGCACTGGACGACCGCTTGCATTTGTGAAATGTTGGAAATATTCAGTTTTCGTGAAGTTAATAGTTGACTTTCATTTGCCAGGATGCAGCTGGTACTGGTTCATTCTTTTGCACTGTTCTAGATGAGTCGACTTTTTCAACTCTCATAAGATTTGTCAAACAAAAAATCCGAACTGGTGTTTTTTATTACCATTACTAATGTTTGACGAGCGTCCAGAAACGCGGCCACATAGGCATAAAATGTCTCTTTGGACTCTGGCGTCCGCCTCTCTCCTTGCATAGAAAATAACGGTTTCCATATAACACTCAACTGACCCTACAGCTTAATGAGCCAGAGACAAGAACAGTCTGCAGTGGCCTACAGATTTTCAATAGCTTTAAAAAGGTTATTATAGGCTTTGGATCTCGGTTAGCCGAAGCGTTGCTTTCGCAAAGGTGAGCATGTTCGACAAATTAAGGTTCAGGAACTCTCCCTCCCGGAGGATCATACTGCCGAGGCTAATAAGCCTATACCGCCCGAAAGCTGAGCACTCACGGCTGCCATTTTTAGTTCATTTGGTCCAAAAGTTCAGCACACTGCACAGTGATTCGACTCCATACAAACGCGGGACAAAATTAGAAGGAGTGGTCCGTTCTTCATAAAATTTGGTATACTAATTAATCATGGTCTGCTGAAGTGAAATCTCCATTTTGCTTTTCTTAAACTGTTGTAGTTTGACAATGCCTGAGACTTAAATTTGCAATTTTCGTCATTTTTGGTGTGCTATAGCAACGAGTGTGTTGGCTAGATTTTTCAGGTTTTAGATTTAATCGGTGACGTCAACATTGATAATTGCAAAGAGTAACAGAAATTGTCTTAGGACTCTTTAGTTTTGCAATAAAAATGATAATAATAGATGAATGTTTTGCATTTGTGCAGTTTTATCAATTTTTCATGCTGATCGCCTACTTTTAGGGATAAATAAAATACATTTTGAAAAAAATAGGTGTTTCGACCACTTTTCAAATTGAATTATTTTCTGAGATCGGAAGATATCGGAGGATGTAATTACATTATCCAACAAAGAAAAAATGCTTCCTAAAATTAAAAAAAAATCCAGGAACATACTTTCACATACTTTTTAGATATTTTCCTCTAAGTTTTGCCAATTTTCAGATTTTTAATTTAGAAAAATATTTTAAGTTAAAAGTGAAGTAAAAGCCTCAGCTTTGCAAATTTTGAGAAAACATTAAAAGCGAAAATGGCCACATCATTTATTAATCTATATTGAAAGTTTTAGCAACTTCTTGCTAACCATGTATTTTTACAATTCTTTTTACTTAATAGACTAAAAAACAGAAAATATGTGTTTACATTTTTTTGTGAAAAAAGTTTCAACTTTGAGCCGGTTTTGCACAGAAACTAATTAATTGTTTGCACAGATTTTTTGGGGTTTTCTTAGTTGGAGTTTTACCTTTCAAATGACATCAAAATCGTTAAATTCTGAGACTATAAATTTTTTGAATTTTGTCTATGGAACAAATCACTGTGCACTATTGAGAAATCAGAAGAATTTCGAAAGAAATGTGCCTTTTTCACCCATTCTAGTACATACAATTTTAGTCGAGTTGCAACCGTGTCTCAAGTCTCTGGAGTCTTTACCCCAAATCTAATCTAATAAAATTCCAAGATATCAATTGAAACAAAAAACAATTAGAATAAACGCAATGCTTAGCCTGCCGAAAGTTTTCAAGTGCTGCTTTCGTACTATGTCTGTGATCTAGTCAGAAAATCTATTTTTATACTCATATTTTATATATTTCCTGATGTTTTAATATACGAAAATAAGATAATTTGAATTGAAATTTGTTCGAATCGAATTAAAGTCCGGCAATCTAATGGTAGTTGAGCGCCAATTAACAATTTAGCTTGATCTCATCACTGAAGCACTGCGGAGCTTGCAATTGTATCGCTTCACCCGCTAAACTTTCGCACACTGTCACATAGAGAGCGACACCTGCAACACGGACCACGGACCATTATCCTACAGGGACACTTTTCGGCTCACACATCGTTCGGCAAACATTTATCTACGAAACACAAAGGCCACACATGGCTGCCAGCCGGCTGAACTTGCCGACTCGCTAACGAAATGCGGCAGTCCGGCGCAATTTTCCAAACATTATCCCGCAAGCGAAATATGCATAAAAGAATTTCCATATCAATTAGAATTCATAACAATAACGTAACCGGCCAGAAAGCGAGCGAAAGAAGCAGAGAGGGAACGGATACTTTCTCAGTGGCGGACTGGCTGCGAAGACGGCAGCATGATGCATGCCACATGCGGCATGAAACGTGCCGAATGTAATGTCATGGCTCATAAGCTGTCAGTGTGTGCGGTCCATGTATGTATGTACATATTTATGTGTGTGTGTACGAGCGAGTATATGTACTGATGGCAAACATCGAGTGGGGAGCGTTGCTGCTGCCGCTGCTGTTTGGCTTGCGGATGACGATGATGGCAGTGATTACGCCGGCGATAATGACGATGATGTTGAGGACGATGCGGCCGCTGATGATGATAAACAAGCAAACAAGTGCTTTGGAAGATTTTTGCACACAAAACTAGCAGCGCCAGCACAAATTTATTTCAGCCTGCTTAAGGGATAATCCATTTCAGCATAATAAATAAAGCAGTAATTGCGCAGCGGACGTGCACGTGAATGCAGTGGATGCGTTGTCATGTGCGAGTATGTTGCACGTTGCATGAAAACTCGCCGAGCATGTTGCAAGTGCGGCCACAGTGACAGCGGCAGCAAGAAAGCGGTAAATGCAGCAAATGCGACGGCTGCAGCACAAAGACGCACGTTCGTGGGGCGGCGGCGGCGCCGGGCGGGCTGAAAATTTATTCGAATTATGTGTACTTCAGCAAAATTGAAAATGCACGCGCTGCCACACTGGGATTTGTGTTTGCTGCGCCGCAAAGAGTTGCTGCCCACTTGCGAGTGTGTGTGCGCTGCGCTGGGCGAGTGCGGCAGAGAGCAGTGGAGTGCAGTGCGGTGCGATGCGATGCGGCCGTTTGGTGAAATGCATGCAAAGCTTATAAGTGCATTCGGTATTGTTATTGGAGGCATACGAGTATTTATAGGCGCTCCGACAAAATGGGCCAACAACAACAGCAAACAAACAACACACACACACGCGCGCACTCGCCTCGGCACAAATGCAAATTTGCCAGCGCATAGAAATGAGGCAAACAGCAAATGCCCGCAGGCATCCGCCGTCAGCCCCGCAACGAGCGTCGAAATGCCACAGCAGCATTAGGCCAGCATGTTGCCACATGTGCAGCAAACGTGGCAGCACAACCCAAATGCCGCGCTGCAACTCATTGCCCGAGCACTGTGGCAGCCACAAAAAGTTAAGGCCCGACCACCGCTCAACAATCAAAGGACCCAAGTGGAAAATGAAAGTAGGCGGCCGTGCGGCGAGCGCTTGGTTGCGCAACAAATTAAATACATAAATTTTAGTTATTACATCGTCGCTCTCAGTGCTGCTGCTGCTTCTCGAAATATTGTGCTGAACTTGTTGTTGCTAGTTGCTATTTGCTTTTGCTTTTGTTTATTGATTATTGCTGCCTGCGCTTTCGGGCTACGTGGCAGCGCAATGAGCTCGACAGCAGCAACAGCTGTCACTGTGGCCGCTGTCATGTTTATTTGATTTTATGCAATTTGTGCATTGCCCGAAATTAATAGCAACCACATAAATTCAACACAAAACAGAAAATCCAACTTCTGATTTCATTTATAAGTGTGTCAGCACGTTTGGGGCCATAACTCACAGCACCCAGAGTCCGTCCCATCCACCTGTTATTGATTTCTTGCATTCACCCGCCTTCAGGTGCTTCAGTTGTGGACGTTAAGCGCAACTCAGAACCAAAACGAGCAAACCGTCGAATTTTCAAGCGAAGGAGGAGTGAAAGTGCCCGCACGTTGCTGTGGACTATCAAACTAAAATGTGCCGAAGTTGAACGAGTTTGAACTGCAAAAAGTGACGGCTTTGTTTAGAGTCCGACCGATACCAAATTTTTTGGCTGATTAATCGGCCGGAAGAGCGAGAATCGGCCGATGCCGATTCCATAGAAAGAATGAATTCACTCAAAAACACAGTCTATTTTATAAAATAACAAAAGGAACTATTCTTTATTCATCACAAAATAACAAAAAAACGATAAAATAAACAATTAAAAACTAAATATAATTACAAGAGAATTCAGAAAAAACATAAAAATAATATATCACATTTATTCCACTGAGAGTGACACAAAAATACTGACGTAAAAAAAGGTTATTAATAAATATTGCATACAAATTCAGTTTCTTCTTCAACTTAAAATTTGTACTATCAAATTGCGACCCGTTGTACAGGTGTGGTGGGAAGAAGTCAGAAAACAAATTTGGAAAAAATAAAAGACCTGTTTAAAAAAAATGCTTCCAATTAAAAAAGAAGGATAAGATTGAAAAATTAAATGCCCCTTCTTCTGATATCCACATTAAGAGACGAAATGCATAGACATTTCGAGAAACTCTGTGTTTTTAAGAATACAGTGCAAGCTCGATTTTCGCGACTAATTAAAAACCAGACATGTCGCGAAAACCGAATTTCCGCGATAACAGAACCCAAAATTTTGTTGAAAAATTGTATGTAATTTTCAAAATTACAATTGTTTTAACTGATATATTTACATTTTAAACATTTTTAAAGAATTTGGAGATTTTGAGTTGATTTTTTGGCAAATAATTTTTTAAAATAACAGCTGAATCACGTAGTTCATATAGTGCTGTTGTCGGCTTAAAAATCCAAAAAGGTTAATATACCAAAAGGCGGCGATTTCCCTTTTTTGGTTAAAGACATTGTAATAAAATGAAAAAAAAAATAGATAAAAGTCGCGAAAATAGAACCTCGTTTTTCGTAAACTGTCGCGATTATAGAACCTGCAATGTTAAAAATCAAGCCGTCGCGATAATGGGTAGTCGCGAATACCGAGCTTGCACTGTACCTAGGTTTTATAAAAAACATTTCTAGGAAACATTTATATTGTAACGATGAGGCACTCTGTGCTGCATGAATGCTTTTCCAAGCATACTTTTAGGCATGCACATTGGAGTACGGCAAACTTGCTATAATTCCGATATGGCGAATCGAGATAGAGAGTACAACTAGAATGTGCAAGAAACATCGACGCGATAAGAAAACAAGTATAAAAAGCAGCAGTGTGCAGCGCAAAGGGTCGAGTCTGTGTTGAGCAAGCAAAGGGTCGAGTCTGTGTTGAGCAAGCAAAGGGGAAACATGCAATAGTAGTAGTGTAAAGTAGTAACAAGTGTAAATTTGTAAATAAAGCGATTGTTGGTTTTTGACTGCGTTTGCGCTGAGTAACTGAAGTAGTTTTATTTTCAAGCACAATCCAAAACGAACTTAGAGAAGTCATTTTCGTAACAATATTAAACGGTATCTGAAAATACGTGACGTATACGTATTAAATAACGTTTTCAGATATTACGAATAAAATACCAAATCATCCGTCAGCGCCAACTTCTTTTTATTTTAAGGGATTATCGATGAACGTGTGTAACGTATAATAAAAATGTAATAAATAAACAAAGCGAGGTATGAAAAAGAAACATAGTGCGATTCAGCTTTAAAAGTAAAAATTAAAAAAATTGAAACAAAAAACAAAAAATTAAAGCAGGAAAATAGGCCGATATGCCATCGACCAAAAACGGCCGATGTGCCATCGACACAAGACGGCCGATGCCGATACCTATTTTATTGGCCGATACTAGCCAAGGCCGATGCCGATTAATAAGTCGGACTCCAGCTTCGTTAGCTTGGCCATGTTTCCCGTATGGACGAAGCAGCCTCAGCTAAAAAGAGGTTCGACTCCTGTGAGAGGACTAAGTTGAGGGGGCCCTATCATCTCTTGGTGTGACCAAATGGAAAGAAAAAATAGGCGTGGCACGCTTCCTTAACAAACTATGAACCACAATTACCGAATTTACAAGCATTATTTCATAAATTGTTTTGATACCACTTATCTCTTATGGATTTGTCATATTTTAACAAAATATTGTTTCTAAATGAACAAATTTCTGTCAAAGATAAAGATTTAAACCAATTTTTCTACATCTCATATATGTATGTACCCTAAACACATGTATGTAGTACTTCCATATTGGCAGCAACCTACATTCAAAATAACTTTTTATTCAGAAATAAAAGAGAGGCAAGCAATTACAAATATTATAGAAAATATTTTGCATGTACTTATTTCTTTACGTGCACACATAAAAACAACTATATAGAAACAACTTTCAAACCACTCCAGAGCCGGTTAAAAAATATTGAAAGTTTTACGTTCATTGAAGACGATTTCGTCACAAACATATTTTGAAATAATACCAAAATACGATCCGTGGTTTCTGTTTTATTATACAATGCAATATTTTCTCACAATGTTTGGAAAATTTGTGTATTTTTCAGTAACTAATTTTTCCCGCAAACGCACCTAATTTGTTCACATTTGATATAACTATGCATCTGCCAAGACTCTTATTTGAATATAGTTTATACATTGCTCTTGTCTCTTCTGTCTGCGGTTTTTTTCATAGAATGAGAAGTTCAATAACTCGTTGATAATTAAAATATTGTAAATAAAGAAAACGAACAACAAAGAATACCAAATAAAACGATATCGACTAATTTTATATATTTTTAAAGGCTTTGGAAGGTCGTGAAAAACACCAAACAATCAGTGGAATACCCTTATCCGACTCATACTGAGGACAGTATGAGTCGGCTCAAACCTTGTCTAGACATTTCGTTTGACCTGCAGTTGCACAAAATGTGGCTATAACCATAAGAAGTATTAAATAGGGTTGCTGCAGCTCCAGCAGGACCAGTATCACATCCATTCTGTAATATAGATGCTTCACTGGGTAAGTAACTGTGACTATCATTAGACACCTGAAAGTTATATTACTATCCGTTGTTTTCAACGAATCATGCGTGTCTTCGGGCCACGAAAAATATCAATTTCGGAGCTATTACAGATATAAACAAAACAGATTGATGCTGCGTCCGAAGTTAGATAAAGAATATAAATGCAGCAGTGGATCGGCGACACGCTACGGAAAAGCGATGCCAACAGGTTCGTCGGTGTAACTTACTTATTCCAGTCCTCTAGTCGAGGATTTGGTAGATCACGTAGCACCTGGCGATGTTTAGCTAAGGACGAGCTGAAGGTACTGGCGCTTTGGTACCATTTGCTTTGGTAAGAGTTGAAAAACCACATATATATATACACCCTCAGAGATTATGATTATTTCGCAGTTTGAAAGAGTAATTTGGACCGAGTACGTCTGAGACATGCGTCTCAGAAATTTGTGACAAAGCAATGTGTCCTTTTCTATCATACGCACTCACTAGTTGCATTCTTTTTTTAAAATCATTTAAGACCCAACTAACAGAATTTTTCAAGTACTGCTATTAACCCATAGCTGCCTAATGGGTAAAATTTTACCCATGAAAATTTATTTTATAAAAAAATCACAAAAAAGTCAATGTTTGTGATCTCTCAAAACCATTGATAGGGATATTTAGGGTAAAGATGGAACTACCTTAACCTAGTGAAGGTCACCCTAAAATTTCGCCATCTAGCTAGAGTTACCAGACTCCAAAAATCGTGAATTTTCCGGAGGTGGAAAATGCGGTGAAATGAAGTGGACTTAGAACTTCACAAAACTCCAACTCACCTCCTCTAACTCGCCTCCTAACTCACCTGTAAAAAATACAACTTTTGTTCACGTGTTTAGCTGATCACTGCACAAAGTATGGAAAAAAGCTACCATTGCTGCGTAATGGGTACAAAATACCTAATGAATATCTCAGCAACGTGCAGAGATAGAAAGCTGAAATTGTTGTTTCTGATCATTTTTGGTCACTTCTAAGTCGTGTATGAAATTTTATCAAAATCGTATGGGCGGAACTGGTACCCGGCAGCAATGGGTTAAAGCAATTTCGTAAATAATCTGCAGCAATGTTTTCAGCTTCAGAATATTGCCAACATATTTAATGAAGACTCTTTGTAATTATTATGAAAAATATTATTTGAATTAAATTTGGCCCCTGGTCGACATCAACGGTCAATGAATAAACAAAAAACTATCCACATTCAATACGGGTCAGCGTTTGAAAGGGGAAGAAAAATATTTCCATCGCTCATATTCAGCCACTTAGTGCAATGGTTTCACATTCGTTTATTAGATTAAAGTGAAAGCCGTATATCACAAACTACTTCCGCGTGGGCGCACCAATATTGGTCGGAATTTGTCGCAATTGTATGTGTGTGTTCGTACATGTTTGTATCTGTTTTCAATCCAACTACCAAAAACGCATTAAATATTAATTTTCCATAAATCTTCATGCATCTGTGCACGCATATCCATAAATCAATTTTAATAAAAACGAAATAGAAAATGACATTTCCAACACGACGCCGGTCGGAGGGAGGTCGATGGAGCGAGTAGAAATTCCCAGCCCGAACCGAAAAAGTACAGCAGCAGCGAAATAAAAACAAAACAAGCCGAAATAATATAAAACCTAGTAAAAAGGCCAACGCAATCGAATGTGTGGTGTGGTTGTATTAAATTCGCCAAATTCGGAAAAACAATACACAATACACAAAGCAAAGCCGTGCAGAGCACAACGGCAAATAGACGCCGCCGCACAACGCACCGCCAAACATGAAAAACTGCCTTCGCTTGCGGAAAAAGTGGGGAATAAAGTGGAACATGTTTCGGCACCTACCAACAATAAAATTGCCAAAAAAAAAAAGGCAAATAACCTCAGAACGTAACAAAAGCGCCCAAAAAACTGATTACCAAACAGAAAAACTCACTGGCGGCGGGACAGAGAACACGTGCAAGTGCCGAGGCAATGTCCTGCTACGTCCTGCCTCCCCACCCCGCACGGCGCCCCGCTAACCAAAAGCAGCAGCAATATAAACCAAAAAAGGTTGGCTGGTAATATTTGCCACGTTATACGCATTTGTAAGTAAACACACACACACACACACACACACGCGCATTGCCATTTATGGCGTTGAAAAGCATAAATAAGCGAATAAAACAATAAAATCCCGCAAAAATCGATCCGACGACATTTACTAGTGGGTGAGTGCACTCCAGCCGGTTTATGTAAGCGTTGGTAGCAGCTGCACACGCTGCAGCGCTGCACGCGTCGCTACGCGCCCGCTGAATGTTCTTTTCAGCAGCGACGGCAACAGACCGCCACGAAATGACAAAGTGTGATAAATGTGTCTGATCGCATAAGCAGATATCATCGCGAGAGCACGCGCGCACACACACACCCACACAGAACAATAAATGCTCTCATGGCTGAGCACACATAACCGCACAAATAGCCGATTCATCATTGCAAGCGGCCGAATTTTATTTATTCATCAGCAAAACTCGTCACTCATATGGCAACTGCAAAGAAAGCAATAATTTCTTTTAACTTTGTCGACAAACTTTGAAGCTTTTATGAAATCTAGAAAATCTGAGAATGAGCATGTTAGCAGGTTTCGAAACTTGGATATTTGAGGATATATTCGGTCAAAAGAAATCACGAATATAGCAACTAACCGATTTTGTAACCTACAGTGTAGTTAATTATTGTGTCATACATGAGTTCGATCTGTCATTCAGCTTGTTATAGCAGCTGGTTGAATGAATCAGTTCACTTTGATAGTACTTTAAAATGAAGAAAATTACTGATGAAATACGAAATTTGTGTCGCAGCACCAATTCATGGCGAGACGTATTAAAAAGATTCATGTTGAATCAGTTTTATCAAAACGCGGGCTTACGAATGGTTACGAAAGGATGTCGAAGACGTGACTGGTTCTAAACATTGAAACGGGGAAGAAATTGTGCTCGGTAATAGTCATTGTAGTAAATGACCTTGGCACCTCTTACAAGTCTTTTTCGTTCGATTTTTGTGGATATGTTGGACATAAGAATCATCGCTGAACGGCTTGTTCCAAAAGACATGCTGGATGCCGTCAGTTTCAGTCCCGCATTTAGAGAACGCATCATAATTAGTAACCAGACTTGGGTCTGAGTTTAACATGCAAAGAAATAAGTTAGCGGTCTTTCGAATAGAGGACTAAAGAAGAGCTGAAACCGAAAAAGAATCAAGCCAAAGTTGCTTACAAATTCATAAAACCAATGAATAACATCGATCAACCACCGTATTCCCGATATTAAAATTCCCGACACTACCATTTTTGCACAAATGTTCCCATTTTGATTTTATTGGAGCCACTGAGTTGAAGCACAATTCGCAAAAGGAGCTAAAGACTGCAACGGAAAGCGCCTAGAAAAAATATTTCAAAGGCTTCTAGACTTGAGTGCCGACAACTGTTGAATAGGGACCACATTAGAGGCGTCAAAATAAGTGTTGATAAATAAATGAAGATTGTCAGTTTAACAATTTCAAGCAATTTCAGAAACTATACATACATACAATCAAGTTCAACATCATTCGTGACGAAGCCTCTGAAGAAATGTACTTGGCTGATCCTGAACATCAGCTTGTCTGTAATAATGATGAAATCCATCTGACCATCCATCAGTTTTACACTCGTACTCACATACATACATATGCACGTTTGTACATGAATCGGAAAGTCAACAAACTGATACAATTCCAAACAAACAACGACAAAACTAAATAAAATTATTCAATTATACAATTTGTAGTCGCCTTGGCTAACACGCCTGACGCGCTAACGACGCACACTGGGACGAGTGTGGCTAAAAGTTTTGAAAAATGGATTTTTGAATTGTGTTTATTATTAAAATCACAGGGTGAAAAAATTAAAGAGTGTAATAAGTTTAAGTTAAGTTTAATGTAAAGTTTATTATACTTGTCACTATTTGCTACTTTTTCGTTTTGTTTACCTATTGTAGTGTCACCTTCGACAAAAATTCATAAAACAAAAACGGCAAAAGTAATATATAAAGAAGATAATGTGACTGAGTAGAAGAAGCGCAATAGTTCAGTTGAAAATAAATTATCTTATTTTGATCATAAAGTGGTCAGAGTGTGGGAAAATACCAATCAGAATTTCGAAAGCAATCAGAATTTCGATTAAAGCAGAGTGGAGCAATTAATGTTTGATGAAATGTGTCCTTTGTTTACAAATTTTTTTTATCAAATTCATTATTACGTGCGTTCTAAAGTAAACAAAACTTTTTAAATATGGCATTTTCTGGTGGTGTCATTTTTTATTTTTCCCGATTTTCAGTCAAAATTTCATGATATTTGATTCACTCGAAGCGTAGTTATTTCGTCTGAAGCTACAGTACGTTTGTGTCTTCGATACAAAAATGATCATCAAACAAAGTGCCAATATTAAGTTTTGTTTTAAACGTGGTAAAACTATAACCGAAATATTCAAGTGATGAACCAAGTTTATGGTCATGATTGTTTATCATATTCAGAGTTCATGAGTTTGAGTGTACGCGATTTAAAAACGGTCTTAAGAACACAAATGTTGGCCAACGGAACTGTCATCTGCCATCAAAACTGTTTATGAATTCCTCAAAGATCAGCCCAAATCTTCATTCAAATTCTTGAAATTGGATTTGAACTTCTTAATAACATCAATTTATTGCATTTTAAATGAACATCTGAGTATAGAAAAGTGCGTACACAGTGTGTTCTGCACAAGTTGACTGATATTTGTGACTGATGTTTTGATTAAAAATGCATTTAAAAAGAAACTACTTGCTGGGTGATTTCTTTTTTGAAAATCGCAGGAAATCGTTTTGAGGACGTGGTAGTCATCCAAAAAGCTTGTACCGACACATCCTGAAGGACATCTCGGCTGACGATCCAAACACCCGCTAGACATACTTTAAATGAATTTGGACCATGGTAATCAAATACTAAGTTCTTAGGGGACTATTTCGAATAAAACAAATCGGTTTTGCCCAAAAAATTTTTTGTTATCTATTTAATTAATCTATAATAAGTAGTATTTTGAATTATTCAAAGGTGAATAGACCTTTTTGCTAGTGTGCCAAAGTACATAGTATGCATTGTGACTGAAAATGTTAATAATGCTAGGCTTTTGGCGGGTTTGACAGCCAACCCCTCCGCTCCCCTCCCCATCTTGACTACGCTCCTGTATTCAGTACGAAGTAAGAGAAAACGAAAGACTAATCAGAGACATTGATGATCCCCATAACATAGATTTACTGAAAGTAAGCAGTTGTAATGAAAACTCCTCCAACATCGAGTCAAGTGAAAACGAAATGCTGTAGAAAATGATGAAATATATATTATAATTTTTATAGGAACATTAATGTTTGATTTTTAAATAATTAATTCAATCAATAAACTTTTGAATAATTAAAACCTTGGCGTAATTTTTATAGGAACATAAATGTTTGATTTTTAAATAATTAATTCAATTAATAAACTTTTGAATAATTAAAACCTTTGCTTAATATGAGCTTTCTTTGTAATGTTGGGTATACCAATTGGGCGCGGCATATCGAGCCCATGTTTGAATTATGTCTTTTTTTCGCCCAGCTGATGAATTTTAAATCAATATTTCGAAAATATCTCATTATTTGGCGCAGATATTGAGATTTGAATACTACTTTCATACGAAGAGTGTCGCCCACTCTCTTTGTTAATTTTTCTTCACTCATATATTTTCATATAAAAATCATGTGTGCCAAATTTAATCAACCTAAGATTACTCCTTTTACTTTTGACGACAGCCAGTACTGACTCGTCCCAGTGTGCGGCAGGCCAACAGCAAACGCCAAGCAAAAGTTATAATTGAATATTAGGCCGCGCTGACTTTCGTGCGCCACTTAAGCATCAATGTACAAAAAAGCACTGTACACGGACATGAAAGTGTGTGTTTTTGAGCATGCAATGAATGAATTCTTATGTGCGGGGGAAACAGGAAATATGAAAAGGCAAACAACAAAGCAACGGATAACGAAAAGTTGCCCTCGCCACCAACAACAAAAGCAACAACCAAAATATTTAACACACATGTGCGTGCTTTCTTAGCGCTACGCATATGTTTTTCTCTCGAGCAGGGCCTATGTAGATGTGTGTGTGTGTGTTTGTTTATTTGTTTCCCGCTTGTGATCGCCGCGTTGCGTTGCCTTGCCTTTGCCAACAGTTGATTGAGCCTGGCGACCCAACCGGAAGCGGAAATGTACGCGTAGGCAGGCGAGCGCGCATTTCGGCTGCTCGCTGCTTGTTTGTTTACTTTAATAGGCCAACAATAATAATTGGTTATTGAATTGTGACTGTGGGCATTGGTGCCCACTGGCGGCGAGTGCGGGGTGTGGCCGCGGCTTTCACTGACTCGTAATTGCTGTCCACTGTGCTGGCATAAAGTCGGAGGGAAGAAGTTGCATGTCTGCATGAGCACTTTAGCAGCGTTTTCCTTTACTGTACTTTTGTTTTTGGCAGGGGAGCAAGTTGACTGATTGTGTCCACCTGTGCGCCCGACGAAACCAGCAATTAGACGCCCAACCGAAAACACCAATAATAAGGAATAATAAGACAGGGTGCTGGGCGCGGGAACTCATAAATTTTCTATTTGCGCTTTTTATCGTTGTTTGTTGTCGGCGCGCTTCGGCGCCACCCAACGCATTGTCTTGTTTGCATTGTTTTTGAGTTTTATTTGAGCAAGCAATTTGTCAACTGTCATTGGCTGCCACTGTCACTGTCACTGCCACGGCCACTGACATCGCCACTACCGCCACCAATCTTACTGTCATTGTCGTTGTCGCTGTAAGTGTAACTGTCAGTGGTCAATCATCTTGTTTGCTCTGTCAATTTAGTCGTTCGTGGTGAATGGTCTTTCCTTCTCGCTCGATGTCGTCGCACATTTAAAGCTCAAGTGGCCGCTTCGTGCGGGCTCATTTTATGCAAACGAACGCAGGCTTATGTGTTGTGCCTTTAAGCTGCGAGGGGCTGGAAGTGTACTTGTCATCGGCGTCGCTGTCAACGAAATTAATGAGACCAACCGATGGCGTTGGCCTTCAATGTTGCCGCGCAGCTGATTCGCGTCGTCTGGCGCGCAACGGCCGCCCAGTCGACATGTCATGACACAACGACGACAGCGGCTTGACAGTTGAATGGCAGCCCAAAATCAATAAACTAAATTTGGATAGATGAATTGCCAAGGAAACTGCTCGAGGCCTTCAATGGCGAAAGCCACTGTAAGGCTTGACTTGTTCCACATTTTTGGGGTCATCAAAACTCACATTGGAGAACTTTATACCATTCTTAAAATTCATGTACTTTAATAGCGTACTCGTACATATAAAAGAAGAACTAGTTTAAGGTATCATGGCACGTTAGAAAGAGGAATTTTTAATGATTTACAAAATTATTTATTTTTCAGCTCCTTTATTATCAATCTTTTTGAAATTTTTTTTACAATTGAAGGTTCAAGGAATACAAAAATATTTTTTTTTTTTGTTTTTTTGTTTTTAGCATATTGTCTCTTACTTAATCTCCGGATCGGCTCGACCGATTTTTAAAAAATTGTTGTAGTTCTTTTTATTAACTTATTTTTGACAAGAATCCACCACAATATTGAAGAAAAATGTTTAATTTAAAGTACTTTTTCTGGGAAAAAAGGTGAAAAACGCAGCCAATTTTTGACACTTTTTTTCAAAAAGCTCTTATCCTTTTATTTTTTAGCGTTTTTTATTTTTCTGGTGAATTCCTGTGTCCGAAAGCTTAATAATTATGAATCTTTTTTGTTTCTTTGTTTCAGATTAGCCGATTCGGAGATTAAGTGTCCGCAATGGAGGATGTGTTTTTTTTTCTACGCGACTTCAGCTCCACCTATATAAGAGACAATATGCTAAAAATATTTTCAAAAAGATTGATAATAAAAGAGCTGAAAAATAAATAATATTTGTAAATCATTCAAAATTCCCCTTTCTAACGTGCCATGATACCTTAAGAAATTAAAAAGTGGTGTTTCAAAAAGTGATTTTCAATCGTAATCGTGTCGAACTTAAAAAGTGTCTCAAGAAACTGAAAGAGTTATCAGGTTGTTAGGTTAGGTTAGGTTAAAGTGGCTGTCTGAGCACCGAACTTGCTTAAATACACACTCAGGCCACAAAGTAGGCCCGTTGTGATACCATAAGAAAAAATTTAAAAAAGGGAAAGTGCAAGTCGGATTGCCTACACAAGCCGAATTTGTTTTGTGGATAAGCCCCAGCAAGTCTCTTAACATATGTTGCCTGATCTGAAGGGGTTCAAGTTTCCGAAGAAAGGAGAGCCTAGTGATTTCCATCTTCGTCTAAAGAGATCCGGGCAGTGGCAGACAATGTGACTTATAGTCTCTTCCTCCTTTTCATTTTGGCAACTGCGGCAAAAATTCCAACTTTCAAAACCTGGTCTGTAGGCGTCCGAAGTGACAATGTGCTGTGCTGATGTGTTGTCTGCTGAGCGGGACAAGCGTTTTAGTGAGCCTGCGGTTGAAAGTGGGCCAAGTGGTTGTTTGGTTACTCTTGCAAGTGCTTTCCTCCTGCCACCACTTGTTGACTATGTCGAGGAAGAAAGAGCTTATTATTAGTTTACATGTAGCGAGAGGAATGTCTCCTGTAATTGTGGTGTTGTGGTGCGGTCGAGTGGTGCCACGTCTGGCTCTGGAGCTCGTCGGCTGCGCACTTCCCACTGACGTCACTGTGGGCCGGTACCCAAGTAAGAGTGATGTGGTACACAAACAATGGCTCGTTGACCTTCTTAATTGCTGCCTGACTGTCCGTGAAAATACGAACCGTACGTACAGAAAGGTTGTGTTCTTTTAGTAGAGACAAGGCTTTGAAAGTGGCTAGTACTTCCGCTTGGAAGACGCTGCAAAATTCAAAAAGGAGAGAAAACTATTTTTCATGGGTGGGAGTTCACACATTACATCTCCCCCTACTCTACCATCCAACTTTGAGCCGTCTCTAAAGAACCATACTCCAGTTATAGAGACCATGTCTTGTTCCCACTCCTGCCTGTGAGGTATGTGGGTTGTGAATTTGGAGGCAAAGAGATATGATGGTTGGCAGTAGTCTTTAGTGTTAAGTACGTTGGGTAGTTTGTCTAGAATGCGGCAGTGACCACAATCAGTGCGTGCCTATCTCCTAAAGATGATGAGTTACAAAGGTTATAGAGAAGGGTTATAACTCTTGAAAAAAATATTTAAGGTCATGACTCATAACAAATTTCCTCGCTAGGGTGAGGTATTAAAACTACTGACGAAAGCACTGATTATACCATCGTGAGCGTTTCATCATCGAGCAGATATTCAAATCCTGGAAAAGACCCGGAAGAACCTGATTTTCTATGGATCAAAAAGCAGCTTTCGATAGGCCCATAAGGAACCGTCATATGCCGCCCTGAACTCTGCATGCCTGCAAATCTCGTGGGACTTTGCAAAGCATTCTTGAACAGTTCTGCAAAAAGAAAGAAAACAAAAAGTCCTTCAAAAGTTGTATAAAAAAATGACATGCCAAGTTCACTTGCTATCTTGCTCCCCATATGCAACACTTTGCCTGGACACGTCTCCTCGGGGTCCTGCATATGAACAACCTAACATCCTAAGCTAGCATGAGCATGTCATGACGTTTGATCGAAGAAGTTTCGGCAACGAGAAAAGTGTTTGTGTTAAAGAGATCCTCAAGGAAGAGGATCAACTAGAGGAAGTCCTCCTGACATCGCTTGGTGTGACTAGTTAGAGACGAAGGGCGTCTATCAGAGCCACAGCTGTTAACCGCTTAAAACAGACTGAAATTTTTGTATCAGGAAATGACATATTTTTCAGAAATATTAATGTTTCAGGTTCTTTTCCAACCGGCCAGTATTACTTCTTGATCTCGTAGCGAATATAAATGTTATCAACTAAATGTTATCAACTAAGTCCCTTTGCAATTGTCACCCATATTATTTGCAATATTTTTCTAAAACTACAAAACGTTCAATTAATTATTTGGGTTATGCAAAGCCGCCGTTGTTATGGCCAGTTAAGTAAGTAAGTAAGTAAGTATGCAAAGCCACCACCTGCAGGGCTGTTACGCTAATGTGTAGCAATGCCAAACAACAGCAGCCAAAACCAATTTGTCAGCACTCTCGTACTTAGCACATCGATACTACACCCACACACATGCACGCAATGCGTACACAAGTACATAACGCCATATTAATGCAAAACAAAGCGCCAAAATAAATTTTAATTCAAGCAGCTACATCTACTTAAAAATGAAATTACTACCGGGCACACCACCACTCACACACACCCACTCTTACACAAACACAAACGTACAAAGGGTGACACATGTGTACGTGGAGGCACGCAAAGTTGAGAACGCACAAGAAGAAATGTGTGGGTGACCGAAAGAAAGAACAGGCGGCAACCCTTTCTCGCCTTGAATTTGTTAAGAACACACCCACAAGATTAAATTACACAAATACTTACATACATATACATACGTATGAATGTGTGTGCCTATGTTAAGGTAGCAAAACGCGCATCGTCGCACTGACTCTGACTCTGCCACGCTCATCTGCCGCCATTTAGACACCCACTCGAACGCAGTCGGCAGCAAAACACCCACACACACACACATCTAGATGGTGAAATCGTGTGTAGTGTGTATGTGTGTAGTGGATTTTGCGTTTTAAGTAATTACAGTAATTACGGCGCCATGCAAATTAAATTTAAGTACAGCGCCACACTGAAGTAACTTGACTTTTTCACATGCTCAGCGACACAAGCGCCACTTGTGCCACTCACGCCTCGCCCCACCCGCTGGCAGCAGTAAGCGGGCACCACGCGAGCAGCGCCGATGCGTTGGCAAAATCGCGTTGAGTATTCTAGACGCTTTTTGTAATTGAATGCGATGCGACCGGGCACAGCGGCGTGCCGAGTGGGACAGTGCCGGCTGAAAGGCCCGAAAGTAGGCTACTAATGCCAAGTGCAGGTGCCTGGCAGCTGATGCTGACGGCCCATGGCGGTGGGCTGCTTGCTTTACACGGTTTTACACGAGTCGCACAGCAATAGGGGGCGGGGTTAAGTAGCTGGTGGGTGCGGGAATGTTTGTTTCGCTGTTTGCATTTGAACTTAAACGCTGACAAATGCGTGTGCCACTCGCAAACATTTAACCTGCAGGCGCGTAATTGGGTTTTGCGGTGACTGCGCTAGTTGTTGCTCTGTGGGCAGCGTGCAGAAACCCACATGAACACTTAAATTTCCGGCGTAAAGTTTTGGACGTTGCTGCAGAAATCCTACACAGTACAGCGTACATACAATTCTCATGGACAGATCTTTACTTCATTCGAATTCAGTTTAAAATAGTTAATGAGTTCAAAGTTGGTTGTGCATTACTCCTGGCCGCAATGCCGCCTTGGCCCCAGCTCAAGCGCTAAGTATACCTAATTCAAACTTGTAATCAGTTCAAGCGCCTCCAACGCCGATGGGATCAACATTTCTCATTATGAATGTACAATCAAATATCACTCATACGCCGTGTTGTGCGTACTCCAGTAAAGTCTTATGGATTTGGGCAAACTTAACCGTAAGAGGTGTCCCATTAATGTGTATATAGTTGCACATATCACAATTGGAACTTTCTTAGGCGCCTCCAAGGCGCTTGGCGCACTGCTTATACCTGCGCAATTCGCTGTCGCAACACGCATTCCAACTAATAACAAATCCCTGGGAACATGTTATCTTTGGATTATTTGCAATTACCGCAGTCACGTTTGCGGCTTATTAACATAAAATACATTAAGTTTTGTCACCATTTGCCATGCACATAATACCAACAACAGTCGCTGTCGCTGCGGCCGCGCATCCTTTATTCAAAGCCAATGCCTAGTTCGGCTTAACCCGGCTTTTTTGCGCGCACTCGCTGCACGCTGCGAACGAGGGCGAACCGGGCCGCGGCGCTAAGTGTGCCATAAAATTTGTTAGTTTTCCACTTCAAATTTATGCTGCGCGCTTGACTTGGCGGCTGTAGTTGGCAATTTCCGCCACTTGACTCTTGTGGGCTTTTTGCGCGGCTGCCGCATCAGCGCAAAGGCTTGAAACTTTAATAGCTCTCCGTAGGCGAGCACATGCGTCTCATATCAGAGTTCCACTCAACATGAGGTGAGTGAATAAAGGTTACACATTTTCAGTGAATTTATGATTTTGATTAAAATAAATCCACTAATGTAAAACGCCTAAGCTTGTCAGAGCCTTTGAATGAATTAAATCAATTGATCGTTTAAGTCATTGCAATGAATGGCAGCAACAAGTAGGAGAGAGATACAGTGGATCATTGGCCCACGTGCTGGTGTGCTATTTATTTCCAATACCTAAATAAAATTAAATCAATCTGAAGAAACGCAACATACGCGATGGTCATATCGCTGTATTACATTTTCTGCATCATACTTCACATCAGTTCATTTAGGATATGTTTCCAACTTGATACATTTTACTAATTGAATTTAGTTAAAAAGTGTTGAATCTTTTATATTTGTATTCGAGTACTTATCGAATTTTTTCAACTTGTTTAACTTAAACGGGACCAAATATTCCAACGTACCAAATTTTGGTAAGTCATTAATCTTATTTTTTCTCATTTCGCATTTATGTCGAATGCAACTGGTTACAATACTCATTAAACTTAGCAACATGAGTTACGATTCAACGATTTCCAATTCGTAACGAAAAGTTAACACTAGAATGCCCGAAAATCTGACCTACCTAAAATGCCCATAGGTAGTCATTTTGACTACCATATTGTTTACTGACTTTTTTTTAATTTTATTGGTTTTCAAGTAGCAAATATGAATAAATGCACATTATATTAAATTAAAATAAGTACTCCATTTTTATTTTTTATGGTTTACAAAGAAAATTCACTAAAATATAATGGCGCACTTTACACATCAATGGGATAAAATGGAATGAAACTTGGAATTTGGAATTTGTGAATGAATTTTGTGAGTGAATTTTTGATTGAAAAACTTGGGAATTGTCACAGCCCACTATGATATTTTTTTTTAATATTTGCAATTATTTGAAATTTTCATATTTCGCAATTGAAGATGCATATTTGTCTTTTTATCAGTAAGATTTGCTGAAAATTGTATATAGGTAGTCAAAATGACTACCTTTGGGCATTTAAGGTAAATTTTGCAAAATTGGGGTACAAAATTTTTTTACAATATTTTTAATTTATTTATTCCATTTAGCTTTAAAAACTAATAAAAGTCACGTAAGATATTTTTTTAGAAAGCGATGCAACAAAAATTATTTACAATAAAAGAATACAATGTAGTCAAAATGACTCCCTTGGGCATTCTAGTGTTAAGCTGTGCTCTCGCCGATTGCCTTCTCAGCATGCGCTAACAAACCATCAAGAGTCAAATTCATAATTGACTTGTAGAGTTACGAGAATAATGATTGAAAAGCAGATTTTGCCTTCATCGAAAAAGTAAATGTGAAGCCGCCCCAATGACGTCATCTAAATTGTTTCCTTGTTGGCTTAAATGATGATGGAAACTTTGGGAGAGCATCACATTTTCAAAATTAAATTGAGGGAAAGTACTTGTTTTGCCTTAAGCCTTCAAGTATGTGCTGCTCTTTTACATTAGGTACATTCAGAACTTCGAATCGAAATTCGTTGCAA
Source organism: Melieria picta (assembly GCA_964056695.1). Lineage (NCBI taxonomy): Eukaryota > Metazoa > Arthropoda > Insecta > Diptera > Ulidiidae > Melieria > Melieria picta. The sequence goes on along the minus strand of OZ057398.1, from coordinate 99,143,746 downwards.
GTTATAATATTTTGTTTGTTTTTTGGGTACACAGCCCACTTCACTTCCACTGCGAACGTCACATAAATCGCACTTCAGCTTTCCTTCCCATAATTGACAACAATTTAAATTTAGACAAAGTTGTATTTATTTGTATCCAAATGGGAATCAAAAAGTTCAAATAAAGAAAGCAATAATTGGATCTCTATTAATTGACGTCAGCGGTGCGACTTCAAATTATTTTCTCACGGAAGTCGAATCGCATTTTTATTGAATCACGAAAAACTAATTCTTAACCGGCAAATCGGAATAACCGAAGAAGCTTTCGGGCCTTGACATCGCTGTATTAAGTCGTAGAGAATCAAAGTTCAGCAACATTGAATTATTTCAATCCAGTTCGAGAACAACAATTCCTACAAAAAGCAAAAGCATAACTAAAGCATGTTGAATATAAACAAACATGTTGCAGTTTGCATACACAAAGCCAGTTAAGGTCGATTACCTGGCAATGCGAATCCTTAGCGAAGCGATTCAATGCGTTTAATGGCCAAGAAACCAGCCCCGAACTGGCGCTGCCAGCTCATCTCGAACATTACGCATTACGAAAACATATTCAAAATCATACTAAAAATCAATAATGCCGATAAAGACTTGGCTTTTTCACACCTGCCCGCAGTCAAACGAAGAAAAATGATATGAATTAAATTTCAATGGCGGCAGCCGCACAACACACAATTTAAAAAGGATAAAGAGGAGCTGCAAGAAACTCGGCACAATGTTGCGGAAATTATCATGAGATAAGTTATTTCTGCGTGGCCCTTTTCGGCCGTGGTGAAATAATAGGAACGTCACAAAAACGCCAGCTACCCGAAGCAGAAGGATGCGATGATAAGGACGAAGAAGGAGAGCAACAGCAGAAGAAAAACACATTTAATCATTTTTACACGCAAAATCGCAAATGGATTTGCGCTCGTGTAAGCGGCAAGTAAGCCCAGCGCCGGTCGGACGGGCGAGCCGCGCCAACTTATTGCTTGGGCTGCTTTGCCTTTGAGGGATAATAAAAGGTGCACGTCGGCCCCGCCCACTTCGGCCCGGGTGCAGGAAGCCGAATGGCAGGTGCGGTGGCAGGCGGCCAGAAACTCTTCCGGGGCTCCTTTGGTTATTGTAAGCCTAAATAAATTGTTTTTGCGTGATTGAGGTTTTCCGGTATTCGTTCTTTTTCTTTTTTGTTTCATTTCTTCTGTTTGTTGTTTTATTATTTTTGTTTTTGTGCTTTACTGCTTTCCATTTTTTGGCTTTCTTCGTTCGGCGCAGGAAGCTTGCTGGTACTAAATATATTTCTATACCTGCAGGCCTTCGCTTTGTTTTTGTTGTTGCAACTTGCTCATTTAAGGTGAGCTTTTATTTATGACTTAACAATCGAAGCGATTTTGCATTTTTCGCAGCGGCCAAAGCGAAAAAGGTTGAACACGGAAAATATATTCCACCCGCCCTCCGCAAACAGCCCCTAAAACAGTTTTCTTTATATTTATGTTTCGAAGAACTGCAGCATTCAGTGTGATACAAATGCGGCAACTCTGGCGAGTGACTTCGGCCGCAACCAAAAACCAAATATTGAACAATCAAACAGGCTTCTGTGTGTGTGTGTGTGTGTGCGGGTGTGCGGGTTTGGCTGTAAATCATGTTCATATTTTTGATATTCGCCAAACGATAAAGTCAACTATGCCATCGGAGAAAGCAAGTAGTTTCCAACCCACAAACCGAACCGCCGCGGTCTGCTTTTGCTATGCAAATCAGCTTTGACGCGGTGATGAATGATACCGCCAGCACCTACAGACTACAAAGTTTCGCACTTCTTGCTCCAAATTCTATTCCTACAACTTTATCGCCGCGACGTCCCTCTCAGCCCACTGCCCACTGCTTTGATATTTTCTTTGGTGCTTTTTCTTTTTCCCAAATCATATTGAAGCCTGCTGTGTCCCATTGTGTTTGTTGTTGTTATTGCCACTGATATTGCGTAGGGGTTGTCCGCCGATAGGCCGCCGCGCACGTTCCCCTATCCGCCGGCCACTGAGTGGCTCAAAAGTCGCAGCAAAGCAAAGCGAACGGCTTGAGCAGCAGCAGCGAGGGTCAAAGGCGCTTCCCGTGCATGGCAATCTTCTCGCTTTCAGTGCAAACAAGCAAAGCATTGCAAATACTAAAGAAAAACAGAGCAACTTTGATTATGTGCAGCTTTGAGCGTCTCGAGCGTGTGGTTTTGTTCGCCCATACATATTTTACTTGTAATTTGATTATATTTCTCAGCGAGATTGTCAGGCTTTCTGATGTCTTTTCGTGGCCGGCCATTTTTTGTATCCCATTCTTGTTGTTCTCGCATCCTTTTGTGGTTTCACTGTTGACTTTCCAAATTGAAAAGACACCGAATAAAATGGCAGAAATAAAATGAGATAGTTTCAACATTGTCAACTCTGTGTGGAGGTTATGGTTGCTTTGATTTGATGTAATAATAGTCGTGACTTTTCTGTTGATTCTAAAGAGATCTTAAGAAGATTGAAAGTTGTGTGATTTTTAATGTAATTAAATGAAGATAATTCAAAACATCTCGGAACTACGATAAAATATGTGATTGATTATGGCGCAATCGACGTGCTTTTCTGATGATTCTTGATTAGGAAGGAAAAAACTTGCAACTGAGACTGAACCTTAGCTTCCCGTAACCATCAAAAAATATGCGTGGGAAATTGCAAAAGCATGTACGGAAATACAATTTCATGCCAATTTCGAAGTGAGTTTTTTAATAGGTAATTTTGCTTGATTTGAACTCCAATCTTTGATTCTCTTAGTATTGCCTCAATATTTTCACTGGTTAAGTCCTCTTGAGGAAGGTCAGGAAATAATGGAAAGCCATACAGATGGGGTTTCTTCCGACATGCATTTGCATTCTCTGTTTTTTTTTCTTAGTAGGTAATGTGAACCACTCGATGGCTGAATTTGCCTTCATTGACAAACCGTCTACTTATTCCGAACTTTCGTTTGCTCCTCGTCGGAAGTGGCACTTGCTGGGTTAAACCCAGTGGTTGAGGACGTCTCTTAAGGTACAGTGTCATGATGGAGTGACTGTACAAATTCTGATATGATGTTTACTTCGGACCAAAACTGATATAGAATCGCATCTAGTTCTATGTAATTCAATGTTTTGTCTGCTAATTTCTGCTAATTTCTGAACAAAACCGCCAACCAAATTTTTGCTTTGTACCCCAAGACCCATCAGATGATGACGTTATTGTTTTTGCACAGTCTCCAATTATTGTCGAAAAGATTGTATGGGAAAGCTGGAACTGTTTCGCGTGATAAAGACATAGACCACTAGATCTTTCTAGTATATAAAAGTACTCTGTGCATCTGGTTCAAAACACACCTGTACGATAGCATTCAAATAATCTTGCTTCATCCACAAACTTTTGTTGATTGATGACTCCATCCCATCCCAACTACCTGATAACATAATCCAATTCATGGAATCTAACTAATATACTGATTGCCGGCCTCGATAGCTCAGCGGGTAGCGCGCTGGCTTCTCATACCGAGCGCACCGGGTTCGATTCCTGGCTTGGGCTGGAAAAAACACTCATCTACTTCTATCGCTACCCACATGAAGGGAATGAAAATTACAAGAATCGCACAAGTGCGCTCTTGGCAGGCAATGGCAAAACCTCCAAGTGTGAACGAAAAAACTGCCAATCGCCGTTCGGATTCGGCGTTAAACTGTAGGTCCCCTCCCCTCCCTTTCCCAGTGTTGCATACGCATTTCAAACGGGTGGAATCTGTGGTATCACAACGGGCCCGTTAAGAGGCCTTAGCGTGTCTCATACAGAGGCAGCCACCGCAACCTAACCTAACCTAATATACTGATTAACCATACATAAAACATACCTCCTGATTTGGTTTATATTTACATTCATAATTCGTTGGACAACGTGCTTGCAGGTTATGGGTTTGAATTTCGCGCCATATAAATATTGTGACGGTAATGTAGTTCGCTCTGCGTTACTGCGAGCCCCTTAGCATAAACAACACTGAACGAATATTTTTCAGCAACAGCAACATTGCATACTTTTCGGCACTCGCGGAAATTGTCACAGAGACGGTTTGAGGCAATGCTGGAGTTTCGGGAAGGGATTACGCTCTGGGCAAACAAGTATAAAAAGCATCCAGGAATGGTGCTGGTAGTCAGTTTGGTTTTTACAAGTAACAGTTTGACAGAAATAAGAAAAGCTGAAATGAAGGTAAAGTGGCTTTGAAAAATTGTAAATAAATTGACTGGATCAAAGAATTTCCGTTTGTTTTGTTTTTTTTTTGGCACAATCTGGCGATACGGAATACACCTGCATTAACCAACAAAACTTACCACATGTTTGGGTTTCAAAATCCCCCCTCCCACCTCCTCCTCAGAAATACAAAAACTGCTAGTGGAAAATATGGTTTCAAATGATATTGGGCTCAAAATTTGTAGCAAAACTCCCCCTCCCAAATGAAATTCTGTCTGCACCACAGCTTTAGGCCAAAGCGCATATTTATTCCCTGGTATCCTACCGCACTGATAACACCGTGCGACAAAAATTTAAAAAAATTTTCACACCGGAAAAAATCTATATGGGCGTGAAACTAGAGACCAAAAATAGTAATATAGCGTACTCACTTTTTCATTTCTACATCCTTTGTCCATTTTAAAGGACTTCAAAATTTTGAAGGGGATAAAAAATAAAAAAATATAAAAAATACTTAACCTCGTTAGAATATGGCGATATGTATATCAAATGAAAGAGGAAAGGCTCAAGAATTTAAATGAAATTAATTTTTTATCTATTTGTAAAAAACGGATATGAAAAAGGTCCTTTGAAAATTTTAATCCTTTATATCCTTGAAAATTTACATAGAATTTTCTTGAAAAGTAAGTGTGTTAAAACCCCAAATCTCCTTGATCACGTGTCAAAATTTCATTATTCTCGCTTCATTGATTTTGTATCTTTTTATTATTTAAAATACTTATACTCAAATAAATTAGAATTTGTATACTTCATTAGAATTGCAGCTTCCGCCTTTTTTTTTAATAACTTTCGAACTAATAAAGAATAGAAAAAATAATAGAAAATTCTATGTAAATTTTCAAGGAATCCAAAAGGATATGAAAAATCCTTTTTTTACAAATAGATACAAAATGAAGTTTATTTGAATTCTTTAGCCTTTCCTCTTTCATTTGATGTACATATCGCCATATTCTAACGAGGTTAAGTATTTTTTATTTTTTTTTAGGATGTATAAATGAAAAACTGAGTACGCAGTATTACTATATTTGGTCTCTAGTTTCACGCACATATGGTTTTTTCCCGGTGTGAAAAATGCTGTCGCACGGTGTAATAAAGGTTTAGTCTCACTTCAAACAACGCGAAACTTTGAAGTGCCGAAAGGTGATTTGTTAAAATATTTTCAACACAAAACCTGTGCTCACGAAATTCCCGCTAACACGGTACCCTACTTTCCGCGCTGGTTCGCCGTTCTGTGCAACGCAATAAGTACAATAAAGCAGTTAAGTTATGGAGTACAAGAGGCAGTGGGCACAGCAAGCGAGTGGGCCTTGAGTTATTGCTTAAAATTGTGCTCAAATGAAAGGAACGAAAATGCAGTCAGTTGGCCGAAAAACAAAAACAGTGTCATTGCCAAAAAATTTAAAAAGCATGGTTTCTGTTTTCCTTTCTCATCGTCCTCATTGTTCGGCGTTGGTGTTGGCGTTGGCGTTGGCGCTGGTGCTGGCATCATTGTTGACACGGGGGCGGAGAAACGAGTGAAGGGGTGAGTCACAGCTTAAGGCATTATTAATGCATGGTAATAAGATTGCTAATGTTTGCTTTTAGTATGAAATTAAACAGAAAAACGCCAGCAATTTTCAGTGGGAAAAGGGCGTTGACGAATAACAGAACAGAGGATGTACACACACAAGCAAACATGTGTAATACGTTTGCTGTACTTTCCGAGCAGCGAAACGGAAGTTGCTTTGGCAGCTAATCTTGATAGCGAAATGCTTGCTACTTAAAAGAAGATTGTCAAATTCGTTCACGTATTCAGGAAATTTATATAAAAAATGCTTTAAAAGCCTAAAGCCTAAAGAGTTTTTAAATTTTGCTCAATGGAATTATTTTCGAACTCCAAAAGGTTATGTTGAACTGCCGTTTCTAAATATTATTTGACAATGTTTTTAATATTAAATTAAAGCAAACATCGTAAAAGCTGTTTTTAAACTGTTTTCCTTAATTGTTTGTGTCGTTCATATTATTCTGCCCTTTCGATTCCACACCCATTTACACAGACACACTGCTGAAGTTATGTATTTCTGACAGCCGTCAGTCACGTTGTGCGCAACATGTAACGGTAGCTTCATTTTATCTCAGGAAATTCCAGGCCAAACAAGATGCCCGCCTACCCCTTTGGAAACTACGGCAATAAAGTTTTCAACTTGGCATGATTTTTGCATAATATATCATATATGCATATAAAAAATTGTTAAACTTTATGCTTTAATTACAAATTCATGAAAATGCTCTCAAGTATGTACGTCAAAGTTATATGCAGAGTTAAAAAGTGTAATGAAGTCTACTGTCACTGCATTATTATTCTGATATGAACTTTTAATAAAAGCGAAAATTATGCTAGTTATGCCATGTACGAGGGTAATTTGATATTTGACAAGCACAATCCTTCATTTCCTTTCTATCAAAGCTTCATGACACTTCATCCGCCATCATTTTGTTTGTGACAACCATCTGAATCAAACGCCTCTTGCGTTTTCTGAGGAATGGAAACAAATGTATTATCGAGCAGTGATTAAGTTACTGCATTTGAAAAAAAAACTATGAAATTAAAAGTACAAGAGGTACTTACTGAAGAAACTATTGAAAAAAAACGAGTGTGCTTATGACCACACGACTGAAGTGAAACTTCTTTCGCTCCATCTGTATGTATATATATATATGTGTGTGTTCTTTCTCTCTTCCTCTCATAGCCAAATACGTTCCGTATATCTAAGCACACTGCAGGCCTATTGTCTGTATCACAGTGTAGGAGCAAGAGAGAGCAGTGCGCGCGCACATTTTCTTTCTCTCTTTCTCTTATAGCTAGTAAATGAAATATGTATATATTTCAGTCTCTTGCTTATATCCCCCACTCAACTCCCGTTCGCCTCGCCCGATCACACTTTTCGTAACGCTTACGTCACGCATTCGCCAGCTTACTCCCCAAGTCAAGCGTGCGTAAACCACTCAACTCCCGTTCGCCTCGCCCGATCACACTTTTCGTAACGCGTTCGCCAGCTTACTCCTCAAATCAAGCGTGCGTAAAGAAGTTTCACTTCAAAATCTTCGTATCGTTTTGAAAGCTCCCAGAGTCAAAGTACGTAAGATACATAGTTGACATTGACATAAGCAACTCAACATAACATGTGCACAACTATTGTACGAAAAATTGGGCATCAAGAAGCTATTCGCAAGATTGGTGCCGCCTTTGCTCACAACGGACCAAAAACCCGAATGAATGGCCACTTCGAAGCAGTTTTTGGACAAGTTTCAGCGCAATCAAAAGAAATTTTGGAATCGATTTCTACCGTTGACGCACTTCAAAACATTGTGCATGCTCGAGTGTTTCGTAGAAGGCAGCAGTGGTTTCCATGCACATGAATTAATAAAGGACAACAGGATCGATTGAATGAAGAAAAACCGCCCTCATTCGAAGAAGAACAAAATACTTTTCAAAATAACGTAATGGCTCACATTTCAAAGGCAACAACGGCAAAATTCAATTAATTTTGCTATGAATTGCATTAACAGTATTCTTCAAATTTGGCATGCGATATTATTCGCTTCCATACATAGAAAAATGGTTCGGCTGTAAGAAATTTTAAAGGCAAACTCACATATTTTTTTGGGGCCTTAACAAATCGTATTTTTTGCAGGCATCAAAAAGTTGGAGCATAGTGTATCCAGTTAAGAGGAAACTATAAGAAAAATTAATTGAAATTTGGCCAAACATTTTTATATTTTTCAGGGCTCATTACTTTTTAAACTACCCTCGTGTTTCGTTTGGAAATTAAATCTGTGGCATTTTGACAAAACAACTTATGTCGAAATAGTGAAATTTTCCAGTTTTTTTAGTCATAAAGACACAATTTCAAAACGCTTCTTTTGGTGGAATCGGCTTGTTTTTACGACATTTAGTTACAGAGATATGATGTATAGCATTTCAACTTTTCTCGAGTTTTGTATGAGATTTGCTCTGCACCTTATTAGTATTTTCGCTCTCCTGAACAATTTGAAAATTAGACTTAAGTTGTTTTGTCAAAATGCCACAGAAATGCTTATTTATTGATCGAAAAAATGCCACAGAAATTAAATTGTGCAATTTTATTGGGACATCAATTTTCGGTTAAACTCAAATTTGCCAAACTACAAATTTTCCATCGACATTGTCTTGGAATGACAAACAACCACAAAAACCGTATTTATTTGCCTCATTTGTGCGAATGTTTAAAATTCGTGAAGAATTCAGTAATGGAATCATTTCACCTCCTAATTATTTATTCACAGACTTGTCGACGTATTTGCGTATGAAAACCGCAATTATCCTCCTGTCATCCGTTCAATTCTCGCGGCCTTGTCGTCTGCAAATGATTGCAATTACTGAGAAGCACAATATTTGTTTGGCTTGATGAGATTTCATTACGTGCAATTTATTCTCACTAGTTAATTAATTGAATAATTAACTTTACTCTTTGTAACGCATTGCTACTCATCCATTCCATGCCAGCGAATGTGTTCTGGGTTTCTTAATTTTATTGCAGCGGCATTTTACAGTGCAACTGTGTACAGTGAGCTGATGTAATTTGTTGTTTTCCTCAGCAATATATTTTTCATAAAAACATTTCATAATAAATGCACTACCAATGTGGGATGCCGAATGGAAGCTGGGAATATTTACAGAAAATTCTAATTAACACTAACTAATACTTTATTAAAAACGGTGACAAAAATGTTTGAAATTTACACACATGAAGGTACACACAGTGGCGCACACAGAGAGCGGTTTGGAAATACAAAAATGTCTGGTGCAAAATATGGTTTAAAATGGTATGCTGCTCAACAGTTGTGCGCAAACCCCTCGCCTCCCCCAATGAAATCCTGTGTGCGCCACTGGGTAGACACATTATATATTCTATTGTTACGTGTATTAATTCTATTTACGTGTACAATTGTACAAAACTATATTTTTATAACAATAAATGCATCCTTAAAACCTGCATTAAAGTGATGTGAAAGGGTTGAAGCGAGTGAGAACTTTTTAGAAATTTACATATCTGCTGTAATTTATTCAGGCAATGTTTGGCAATGGCCCAACGAAAGTCAAGAAAATTGTATGCATATCTGCATTTTATTTATTTTATTTTATTTATTTATTTAGCCAAATGTACATTATGACTTACTGACTAAGAGATACCATTAGATCATTCATATCCTCAATAAATACCAAAACGTTCCCTTTACATGGCGTATGCCACGGACTTTTAACGCCCTATGCACCAATGGAAGTAAATGTGGCTCACACGTCTATATACATACGTCACACGTCTATCATCACACGTCTATATACATATATATATTTTGGCAAAAAAATCGCAAACAAGCAATTGAAGCAGTTGAATTATCGCGACAAATCCTGGCGTTTTTTTAGTATTGTTCCAAGCAAATGGCGCATAACTTTTAGGTAACATTCGTTATTGTTATTGTAAGACTTTCTGGCAAAAACCCACGTAACCGAAGAAAGCATTGCTCACTATTCAGCAACTTTCACATTCGGTCGACTTTGTCTTGGTTTTTCGGGCTTCGCTCTTTGGTCGCTTCTATGGGGATGAAAATACGCTTTAGTTTCGACGTCATAACCATTACCCATTTCTCCTCACCAATTAGGACCCTTTTGAACAAATCTGGCTCGCCTTTGTTGTCATTCAAAAACTCCTGAGCGGTACTCATGTGACGGTTCTTTTGGCCAAAATTTAGCAATTTAGGAACGGACTCTGCTGCTTTCATGTCCAAAACATACAAATAAATGGCATGGCATGAACCAACCGATATACCAACACTCTCAGCAACTTCTCTCATAGTCATTCAATGATGCTCCAAAACAATTTTCTTCACTGCTTCAACTTTTTCATCGGTTGTAGACGTACTGGGGCGCCCAGGGCGCGGCTCGTCATTACCATCTTTTCGACCTCCTGTAAAAAGCTTTTACCGGTTACGAGTATAAACATTTCTTGGTTCAAAGAAGACTCGCAAAAAGCCACAGTTAACGTTTGAAAAAATTTAATATAGATTATTTGATCCATCGATAAAAAAAACTTTGCCAATAACACCAAAACACGTTTGACGTTAATACAGTAGAGTAACTCTCACAAATTCGAATCATCCAGAAATTCGAACAACATTGAATGCTCTAAAATTCAATCTGGCGCACAGTGATTCGTTCCATAGACAAAATTCAAAAAATTTATAGTCTCAGAATTTAACGATTTTGATGTCATTTGAAAGGTAAAACTCCAACTAAGAAAACCCCAAAAAATCTGTGCAAAAAAATAATTAGTGTGTGTGCAAAAGCGGCTCAAAGTTGAAACATTTTCACAAAAAATTTTAAACACATATTTTCTGTTTTTTAATCTTAATGTAAAAATACATGGTTAGCCAGTTGCTAAAACTTTCAATATAGATTAATAAATGATGTGGCCATTTTCGCTTATAATGTTTTCGTAAAATTTGCAAAGCTGAGGCTTTTACATTACTTTTAATTCAAAATATTTTTATAAATTAAAAATCTGAAAATTAGCAAAACTTAGAGGAAAATATCTATAAAGTATGTGAAAGTATGTTCCTGGATTTTTTTTATTTTAAGCAGCATTCTTTCTTTGTCGGATAATGTAATTAGATCCTCCGATATCTTCCGATCTCAGAAAATAATTCAATTTGAAAAGTGGTCTAAACACGTATTTTTCGACAAAATTTATTTTTTTTTTCATCCCTAAAAGTATGCAATCATGCAGCATGAAAAAATGAGAAAACTGCAAAAAAGCAAAACATACGTCTATTATTATCGTTTTTATTGCAAAACTAAAGGGTCCTAAGACAATTTATGTTACTCTTTGCAGTTATCAATGTTGACGTTACCGATTAAATGTAAAATCTGAAAAATCTAGCCAACACACTCGTTGCTATAGCTCACCAAAAATGACGAAAATTGCAAATTTAAGTCTCAGACATTGCCAAACTACAAAAGTTTAAGAAAAACAAAATGAAGATTTCAATTCAGCAGACCATGATTAACTAGTATACCAAATTTTATGAAGAACGGACCACTCCTTCTAATTTTGTCCCGCGTTTGTATGGAGTGGAATCACTGTGTGGCGGTTCGAATTTGTGAGCGTTTCCCTATTCTTTCTTTTCCCCTCCCTGTTTTGGTATTTATTTTGCTTATATTACGTTTGTAAACATTTGGCTCAGTTTCGAATAAAAATTTTAAAAAAATTTTTTTTAATGTCGAATAAACGTAAACAATTTTTTTACTTTGGACGTTAAAATTAAAATCTTAAAAAAGCTTGAAGAAGTTGTTCAGGTGAATCGCTGTGGATTTATGGATTATATGCAAATTTTAAGCGACTAATAAAAAGAGATTTGTATGCGAATAAAATTTTTTACAGTTTTTAATGTGAAAAAAATGGCAAAATCATCAAGTTATTAGATATCGTTTCAATATTTTTTTGACTTTTTAGATGAATTAAAAAAGTCTCGAAATTCGAACATTTCGGAAATTCAAACTACCCCTTGTACAAATTGGTTCGAATTTGTGAGCGTCTACTAAATATATCTGTTAAAAACAAACTAAATATGTAAAAAAGCTGATAGTGCCAACATATTTTGGGGGAAAAATATTCGGAAATCAAGTGGACGTACGTTGTGAAAAAGGTTACTTGCCCTTTTTTAACAGACTCACATAATTGTATATGAAAATGTTTGTACATTTAACCGAAAGAAATTTTAGCGTAGTTTTTCATTAAAATTGAATTACGAGTGCAAAAATATAACCTATCATTATCGCAACCGAGTTGATTTTGGTGGACGTGATTTTCTTAATTATGTATTTTACGTTTTTATCTAAAGCAGCATAGATCAAATTTCGCAATCTCAAGACCACGTTCAGAGCAACGATTTTCGGTCAGAAGCTGCAAAACGCAATACGTGCCGCAACGTTGCTGCTCCTGAAATGTGAAACTCTGACGAAAATTAACGCACACAAAAAACAAGTACGCAACAAGCCTGAAAGCAATAACGTCTTACAACTACAAGACAGTGCAAAATTTCCATCGTTTAAAGGTTAAAGTGTGCACTGCTTCGCTTCCTATTCGCGCCAGCGGAATATTTGGTTTTCCTAAATTTAACTTTTGTTGTACGTATGTAGTAAGAGTCGAGTCAAGGGGCCAAGACAAGTCAGACCAAACCAAACCCAGAGAGTGCGACGCCGGCAGTCTGTCGGTCGGTCGGTTGTTCGGTCGGCGATGTGCTGATCAGATGAAATTTGCCTAACGACTTGCACACATCTTACAGGCACAACGGAATACATTAAAATGTGAGCGAGTCAATACAGAATTTAATTAAAACTTTACAACAACACGACACAACTACAGCGCCAACATTCACAAGGAACAAGCAATGAACAGCCGCATTGGCCAGGGGCGTTTTCATTTCGTGCAGTGGGGGCGGGACAATAGTGGTGTCGAGAGAAAAAAATGTGCATGCAGTATTTTAGAGAGAGCGAATCTTAGACGAATTGTAGATAAATTTGTACTAAGTTTACTGCATACTGTCCGGATCCGGACTTGGCACGCGGTCGTGAATGCTATAGCATTCATTTTAATTCCAATTATAATCTATTGAACTTGATATGAAATTCAATTACAATTTATTAATTAAAAGCATTCAATAAATTTAACGGTTAAAATCTGATATACTCGCTGTCTATTATTAATTAATTCCCGCAAATACGTTAAACTAAAACAACTTAACTTTTAAGCAGAGCTGGTATTTATTAGTGTTTAATAAATTGTTTCTCTTCTCAATTGATCCGTTTCGAAGAATAAAACCTATGCAAATGAACACAAATTTAAGTATATGGAAACATAATTATTTCATAGCGCAGTATAGGTTTAAATTATAAATAAATAAAAATATTTAGTATTTAAATATTAGAGAAAAAAATCATTAAACATTTAATATTTAGCAATTCTAGAAGAAGTGAGAAGCAATTATTGCATTTAATTTGTTCCCATCCATATTGAGATATAACAAACTAATTAGGTTGGAGAGATTAATTGAAAGATTACTGTTATTTGTTTACAGAAGTCTTCTAAGAATTTTCAATTATTTTTGTTCATTAACACTAAAGCATCCTTTGGAAATCAAATGACTCCATTGAAGTGTTTTATTAGGAATAACTTTTATTGTATCTTTCTGCATAAAAAGCTGCCGTGATTTTTTTCTAATATGTGGAGCAAAATTGAGCATAGAACTGTTTAAATGTTGTTTACTTCATTTCTGTAACATTTACATTAAATGATCAAAATAAGTCATTTTCACTTTATATATAAAGGGTGTGCACACCAAAATCGGGACACTTTAAATCCCCTGTATCTTTTAAAATAAAACTCTTTGAATAGTAAAATTTTAGATGTAAGTACTCCATGACTTGGTTTTCAATATTCAATTAAAAAAAAATTTGCAAAACCCGTTTTATTAGTAAGAAAATATAAAATATAATATATATAAAATATTTAGGAAAAAATTTTGGCTTGTATTGATAAATAAATAAAAGTTTTTGTCGATTTGCAAGAAAATAATGTCCGGTAGATGTACTGCAAGTTGTGAAAAAAACATGCAAAACTATATCAATAATTGAACAGTTTCACTAAGAAGCAGAAATGTATACATTTATATTTAAATTTATTTTATATTATGTTTACATATATTTATATTTTTATTTATATTTTATTTTCTAATATGTGGAGCGAAATTGAGCTTAGAACTAAATATACCGTTAATGTTGTTTACTTCATTTCTGTAACATTTACATTAAATGCTCAAAATGAGTCATTTTCACTTTAGATATAAAATATTTAGGAAAAATGTGGTTTGTATTGATAAATAAATAAAATTTTTTGTCGATTTGCAAGAAAATAATGTCCGGTAGATGTACTGCAAGTTGTAAAAAAACATGCAAAACTATATCAATAATTGAACAGTTTCACCAAGAAGCAGAAATGTATATAAGTATTTATAGTCAAAGGCCTCGGCAGCCAGTACTCCTAACTATAATTAGTTATAATATTATAGCTACATGTATTATAATTAATTGTTTAAATAAATAAATAATTATATTTATATATTAATTTTATATTATATTCATATTTTTATTTTTATTTATATTTTATTTTCCAATATGTGGAGCAAAATTGAGCATAGAACTAAATATACTTTTAATGTTGTGTACTTCATTTCTGCAACATTTACATTAAATGCTCATAAGTCATTTTCTCTTTAGATATAAAATATTTAGGAACAAATTTGGTTTGTATTGATAAATAAATAAAAGTTTTTGTCGATCTGCAAGAAAATAATGTCCGGTAAATGTACTGCAAGCTGCGAAAAAACATGCAAAACTATATCAATAAGAAGCAGTAATTTATCTCGCTAATGTTTTAGGTTCATCATTATAACTGAATTTTGTTAAATTTTAAAGTACACAAATAAAAATGAAATACATAATCAATTGTAACTTTGTGTGTATTTATTTATTATTAAGTTTAAGTTTTATTTAAAAATCAAAAGAAAGAAACACAGCTAGTAAGCAATATTGTCAAAATTTCTCCATATTGGAATTTTAGGTTCGATTGATCGGTCATTCTAACTTTACGTAAATAAAGATTTAGGTAGTGAAAAAAATAAAATAATTAAACAAATCAAGAACCGTTGGTTGTTTGAAACAGGCCAACTATCAAAGCTCAAAAGGCTCAAGAATTTAAATAAAATTAATTTTTTATATATTTGTAAAAAAACGATATGAAAAAGCTCCTTTGAAAATTTTAGTCCTTTATATCCTTGAAAATTTACATAGAATTTTCTTGAAAAGTAAGTATGTTAAAACCCCAAATCTCCTTGATCACGTGTCAAAATTTTATTATTACAAGATGTGGTTTAGAACGGTATTCGGCTCAAAAATAGTACGCAAAACTCCCCAAAATGAAATCCTGTGTGCGCCACTGACTGGGACCATCGTATAATGTGTATATGTATGTCGTACGTGTGACACCTCTACTATGTAATATAAATATGGTTATTAAAATTACTAAAATATTATTTTTCGTCTTTTAATTAAAGGATTTACATAAGATTCAACACATTCATTTGTTGTCGGTTTAACTGAGATGCTTATTAAGTAATTTAATTATTAGTAATTAAGTCATTTTTAAGTCATTTTACCGATGAGAGCCTTTTGCCTTGAAACGGCAGCTTGGCGTCACCTAATTTCAATGGTAGGATCATGAATACCGAAACTAATGTGCAGAACTCTGACAGTTCTCCTGAAACCATCGTAGTTGCCTTTGCCGTACAAGTATGACTTCAATTTTACATTAATGAAATTTAAACTTTTATAGTCATTCGAAACCGCAACTTGCAACTTATTTCTGTAACATAAATATTTAATACTCAGAAGGTGTCGGTTTCCAACTAAAAAGTATTCTCTAAATGAGACTCGAACCTACGACTTTCTTGCCAATGGTATACCACTTGGTCCAACTAAATATTTGCATTTATTTACTAGCTTCTTCCATTCAAAATACATCAAAGTATTTGGTGCTTTCTTCTTCCCAGAGTGCCGCTTTATATTCTTCTTACGTTCGAATGCACTTAGCTAGGCCCGTAACTGTAATAGGAGCCATTGGCTCATGCATCGGCAGCTAAAAGTGTCTCTCGGCTGATATTTCAAATTTACTGTAAATTCAACGACTACAGACAAAACAAAAACCATTTCATATTTGCATTTAGAAAGGCGCGTTGGCAAGCAGTCCGCTAGCTAAAAGCAGAAGACAAACAAAAAAGTTGAAAATAGAGACAACAGTCTACGCAAACAAGTCAGCAACCAAGCGAAACGCCTTTGAAAAATAAATAATTAGTTACGAGTTCAAATGAAATGCTCCACATTTTGCACGGAGCCAGCCACGTTTAGCGCCACCCACCAACGACAGCGTACGCAAGCGTTAAAAGCAATTCGCGCGTTCCGGCGAACGACAGGCGAGCGCTTCAAATGCGCGCAGACAGTTTCTTCACAATCACACAGCGCCCACCGGCAGCGGGGAACAGTGAGGGCGACGCGTGCGGTTTATGACTTTAAGCGGTTTATTAGAACAACGCAACGCAGCCTCCCCCACTTGCGCTTCTGCCACGCACTGGGAACTCTTCACGCCGCTACCGCCGCCTGTGTATGCGAATGTGAGTTTGTTTGTGTTTGTGACTTCCCATAGCCTTAAGAATTTTACCGAATATTTTTATATTTGTATGCGTGCGTTGGCACAAAGTTCTCGTATCGACATTGCATTGTGCTCATTTGCGGTTGTTTTTGTTGTTGCTGCTACTGCTTTTGTCGCTGTCGCTGTCGCTGTCGCTGTCGCTGTCGCTGTCGCTGTCGCTGTCGCTGAGCGTCTTAAACTACATATTCGCAAATGATGTGCTCCGGCTGCTGCTGTGCCGCAGGTTTAAATTGAATTTAAATACTTATTAAGGCAACCCACACACACACTCGCACAATATTCAATATGGTAGCAGTGGGTGGGAGATAGAAGGGTTTTTAGTGGGTGAAACAGCTCACGCTCCGGCTGTAAAAAAACAAACAATATGCATGCATGTGTATATGTTTGTGTTTATGTGAATTTGGCATGTGTGCGTTTATTGTTAAAATAAATTGAAAATAAGAACAAAACCGCTTCATGTCAGTATGTAAATTATTGTTATTGTCAAATGTCAACGCAGAAAATTTTTGTACATAAATTGTATTAGCACAAAACATTTATTTGCGTCGCTGTGATTCTACAGTAAATGAAATGAAATATTTGAAATGTTTGTCTCGAAAGAGTTGTAAAATGAAAGTTGTGTGCAAAAACAAAACAAATTAATGAACATATCTGGTTTGGCTTTTGTAAAAATTGCTACAAAATTATAGAAAAAAAATGAACAAATATTTATTCGTAAACATGCAACATGCAACTCAAACACAAATTAATAAAAAGTTCATAAAAAATAAAAGTTTTATGTTTGGTTTATGTTAACATTATCGCGCATTTATTTAATTAAAATTTTTAACTACATACATTATTGTTTAATAAAATTTATTTTGAAAATCAGACTTCAATTCTTCAGTAACGGCTAGAAAGTTTCGTACAAAAATGTTGTTCTGTGATGAGGCCCATTTTTCGTGTGTCTTCAGAACCGAGTTTGAGTTCCTTTGCTAACTTTGTCGACAAATTAAATTTATATATTTTTATTACATACTATCCACAAATAGTAGCTTCATTTATCAAATACTGATTTCAAATATAAATATGTACACCTAATTCTGTTTTTCCACGGTCTTTTTTACACGGTTGTGATTTAACACGGTTTGAAAATAAAAAAAATTTAAATTTTTTACACGATTTTATTCCATTTAGCACGATTCAAAATCTTTTGGGCTTAAATTTTTTTTGTCAAATTTAATTTTTGCGAAATATGTTCATATCACAAATTTAGGGAAATCCCCTTTTTGTGGATACAAGCAAATTTACTTGTCAGACAACATAGCTGTTTTACATAATTGTTTTTAGTTCCTGAACTTGTCATACATTTAATTTACATTACTTTTAAGCTTAGAGTGCATATATTTTTTTCTTTATTAACTATGCTTGTGTAAATACACATTGTACATGTGATTTAATAAAATAAACAGGCATACTTGTTCTTAAAAAATCCTTGTTTTTCACTAATTTAATAGGTTTTAGAGATAAGGAACCAATCACCTATTTTTGCATACGATCAATGTCCTTTTATACACGGTTTTTTTTACACGGTTTTTCCTGGAACCAATCTACCGTTTAAAAACAGAATAAGGTGTATATCGAAATAAATATCTATACTTATATAAAATCCATTGACAACTTTAAGGACAGTTCTAAGCGGTGTGGCTTATGAGGCAAATGCCTAGGGCGGCATATTAGGAGGGCGGCAATTTTGTACGTGAAAAAACAAATATTTGAGATGGGTGCCAAATTTCAGAAAAAAATATTGTCTTTTATTTGCATTCATATAAATATTCTCACATGTTCAATATAATGTGTATGAAAAAAATTTAATTAAAAAAATTTAAATTTAAACAGGTCACATATGGTTGATAATTTTCGTAAGTATTTTAACACATTGCTGTCCGGCAACTTTTCTGAAATTTGCCTCATGTGTCCGGCTATTGTTTTGAAACAATATAAACTTTAATAAATTTTATTTATTATTCAACTCTTAATATGTCTTTTTCGTATGATAAAAAGTATAACAATCACCATCACAAATCAACAATCAAGCTTATCACATGTTTACTCGTGACCACGAAAACACGAGTTAACTCGTGACCGGTCAGCAAAGTGTTAATACAAAAATTTAAGGGCGGCACTCTGACGATTTGCCTCGCGCAGCGTATAAGGATTGTCCGCCACCGGTTCTAAGGATAACGAAATTGTACGTTTTTGAGTGAGGCAAATTCACAACAGGTACTTTAAACATTACTGCATCCAGAAAAAAACTGGTTGATCATAGGTCCGCGCTTGTTTGAAGACGATGCTGAAGCTAATGCTGCAGTCATTCCAAGTTATTGGCATGCGAAAGCAAACCACCAACAGTTCATAATTTTCAAGACAGCATTAAGCAAGTTGCAGCAGAGATGTAGCCAAATATGAATGTCCGAAACAGAAGCAAAAAAGAAAAATGTTTTCAAAAATTTAATTATTTGTGTTTTCCTGTTAATTTTTAGCGCATAATGAAACCATTATTTATATTGTAAGTACTTGCCTCCACAATATTTTGCTACCCCCAAACTTTTGTTTAAGTAAGTTTTCGTATGAAAGTGACAGCCTTCCTTCCTTTCTTCCTTCCTTCTTCCCTTCCTTGGAATACATGTATGTCTACATGTTTTGGAGTTTTCAAATCAGTCATGTATTTTCGTTACTCAGTCACATGCTTTGCTACAAATTTACTTACACGATAATTATAATTCATGTCGCACCCAGACGCACACTGAGCCCCAGAGAACACACGGCAAATGAGAAGAAAGAAGGTGCAAAGTATTCCGGCAGCACTCAAATCGTACAAAGTTCAATGTCAGAGTGCTGCCTTCAATTAAATCCAATTCGCACGTAGCTCAAATTATGTAAGAATTCAGGTACCTCCTTTCTAACAAAAATAGAACCTGTCGATTAGTCTAACTAACCTGTCTGTATAGTCAATTTCCAATCCAATCTCCGTCTACTCACACAAGAATCGAATTTTTGTCAGTCGTATTGAAATGTTGAAGCTCTTGTGACGTGTTCTTATTTCTTTAGATGCGATTCTTTATTGCGCAAACATGTGCCAGACATTATTCCATTTGGGCGCAAATGACTAGAATTCTATTTTCGTTGGCAGACAGCTTTACAAATAATCACATATTCCGCGCGCTGAAAGTCTCAATCAATCTTAATTTAATCCAATTACAATAACAATAACATTGCCATTTCCATTACGACAGGACAAGACACTAAAACAAAACAAAATGCCACCGAACGGCCAAAGCAAAGCAAATACAACACTGAGAAAAGAACAAGAAAGAAATCGAGAAGTAAAGTGGAAAAACAATTTAACAAAACGCCACCGACAGTGGGCAGGAGAAGGCGGAGCAACGGACAGACGGACAGCGATGACAGTAATAACGAATTTACTTGGGCAATTCAGGGCGGCACAACAACACTTGTGGCATAGGCGACAAAAGCATCAACGATGCCAACCGCAATAACAATCGAGACAACAGCAACAGCAAACACAGCACAACCACACGTCTAATAAAATGCACAGCAGGCAAAACGAGCAGCACGAGTCCGCTCAGGCACGAACCGAACAAAAAATAAATAAAACAAACAAACAGAGAAAATCATCCGGCAGATCGGCATAATGTGGTAGTCGGCTTAAATGGTATCATATGCCATTAATCCGACCGCAGCACAACAGCACCAACAAAAGCCGCAGAAAATGCGAATAAGAAAATCAAGTCGAACCAGCAAGGAGTTAGGAAAATCCTATCAATTGATTATCAATCAAGTGGGCGAAATGCCGCAGAAGACCGTCCGCCGCCTGCCGTCACTCGACGCCGCCCCGCATGCTGGCGAGACGCGCGTGGCAGCGCTCGAGTGGCGGCACAAAAGCACGGAGGGCATCGAAAGGAAAGAAGGAAGGAAGGAAAGTATTCAACGAAGGCGGCAAGAAAAAAACATAATGGAATTTAAGCTGTCAGTTGCGGGCGAATCGGTTGACAGCAGACGAGTTGCCCCTCAGTGACGACGACAACAATAACTGCAGAAGTAGGAAAACATTTGACGGCGGCCGCAAGCGTCTGGTTAGTTGGGCGGCAAAGCTGTCAGCGGGACAACAGAAGCAGAGGGCGGGGAGTGGGGACAGCCTGGCGGAAAAACAATCAATTGCTCAAAAGCCAATTGTGCGTGCCACGCGCCGAATACAACCGAATACAACTTGTAGCTGCGGATGTGGCGCTCAAAAGCAGACTACGATTTTGGTTCTCCAAATAAATTAAATTTCTACTCACTCAATTTTCCGCCAGCGCAAGAAAACTCGCAGTGACTGCGGTCGTCGATTCGAGTTCAAGTTGTTTCTTTGTTTATTTGTTGGT
Organism: Melieria picta; assembly: GCA_964056695.1. Lineage (NCBI taxonomy): Eukaryota > Metazoa > Arthropoda > Insecta > Diptera > Ulidiidae > Melieria > Melieria picta. The sequence continues at coordinate 99,122,671 of OZ057398.1, read as the reverse complement.
GTTGTTGTTCTAATAGTTGTTGTTGCCGTTGCTGTTAATCCGCACTTAACATAGAAAGCATCGGCATTAGCGCGTCGTGTAAAAATCGAACTTGTCTGGAGTAATGTTACTTTTGTTTTTTATGGTGTTGTTGTTGTTGCATTTAGCGCGCTTTTAGGAGATATTTTTCGGTGAGCTAGATGCAACGTGTGTTTCCGCACAATTCTCACTTCCGCCTACAGCGGCATCGTAGCCACACTAACACATTTACTTCGACCTGCCCGCACACACATACACACCCACGCACACGCTTGTAGACGGTGGCCACTGCTTTGCCTTGAAGTCGATTTTGTTTTTGAACTCGTCTTCGCCGTTGCCGTGTTTTGTTCTTGTTCTGGTCGAGTTACCGTTATTTACCAGAGGATTTTTATTGTACCTCTGGGGATGCTTTTCGATATTATCATATAAAATTCGGCAAGTAAATACCGCTAAAGGGGATTCGGAAGGTGTGAGGGCTCGCAGCAGCTTACAGTGCCGCCACCGCAGTTCGTGGTAGACACACTAGTTGTTGTTGCTGGAGAATCGAGCGGGTAAATTTGAATTTCAGATTCACAACACAAACACCGATAATTACGTGCACACACACACACACGCACGCTTACGCAAATCCTTAACAAGCCACCGTGGAAGCCACAGCAAATTCTCACTCTATGGGCTTTTCAACACGATCCGTGGATTTATGCAAATTCCTTATGATTTTACACAGTTTTCGAAAGGGAAAATTCCTATAAAATTTAAGCCCAGCGAGTTATGAGTTGTCGTCCAACTGTCAACTTTAATTGGCGCGCTTAACAAAAGGCTTCCCACAGCGTAGCTGAGCACTGTGGCAGTCGCGCGCCTAAAAGTGTGCCGGCGCGCGAAATTATGCGGTTTGCTGTCTTAAAGCAGCTCAGAACTGTCTGCCCCTATCCGACACTTTCGTTCCTCAATTAGGTTCGAGATGCCGCGAAATTGCGGTTATCGCTGACTTTGTTGCTGTTTCACTGCTCGCGCTGCTGGCTTGCAAAGCTGCTCGAACAGAGGTGCCTACAAACACTGTCTTCAGTTTGCTTTGCGTTCGACCGCTTCCGCGCCAAACGTGTCAACGTTACCGAAAAGTTCACTTCTAACTAAACGTTTTTGCCTCTGCTCCGGTAAACTGACTGCAATTCTGGCCGACGTTCCGTGTCGTTGGTGCTCGGGCGCTTCGGCTCGTGCCAGCCACCCCACACAACCACAACAACCAACCAACGCCAGCTGCAGCAGGCAGCGCTGACGACATGTCCTGTGGTCACATGCGGCGAATTGCATTTTCGCCGCACGAATCGCCGAGTGGGCACGACAGCAGCGAAACGAAGCCGCAGTCGCTGGAGAAGTGCAGACGAGTGCACGAACTCGATTCGAACCCACGTGCGAGAGTGCATGGCCTACATCCAACTAAAAATTCAAAATTAGCCGCGACATCGTTTTCGAGGCATCGACCTCAGATATCGACTCCGGATTAGGGACATGGAAATGCTAGCAATGATTGCTTTCCAAACTCGATGGGCATTGCTTTTGTCATTCACAGCCATATCGAAACAGCACTAACGCACTTGAAAAACATTCCTTCGGTTGGGAAACATTGAATTCGATTCTCTTGAAATGAGAATAAACAGCAGTGCGGCGAATTCGAGGCTAATTCGCCGCACTGCTGTTTGTGCTCTCGCGCTGTTCGCACTGCTCGCGTACTTACTGCGCCTGCGTCCACTACCCCTCCACAGAGGCAGTTTTCCGCCCCTCTTAGGCATTCCGAAAAGTGGTGAAAACCGAGCACAACTAATGTTGCACGACACAATGTTGCAGCAACATTTGCGCTGCAACATGCGTTGTGCTGTTCTTTCTGCTTGGCCCACATAAATGCACCAACATGGCTGTCGGAAATTATTTACTGTGTCATTCGCGGCACGATAGCGAAAGTGAACGCGACAATGCGACATCTGCCCAGTGCGCAAATTTCATTTGGCATAAACTTACGGCAGACACTTCGCGGAAGCATTTCATTCGGAAAAGGCTTTCAAAATGTTTGGAAAAACGTTTCGCCATTTATGAAGATACAACTTTTTCACTCACAGTATATTTAAGATTGTAAACAGTAAACACAAATAAAACTACGGAAACTTGACTCTGACTTTGCTTATGAATTATGAATTAATTTTGTACAAATTGTAGGTACATAAATTTCGGCCGGAACGGAAGCAACTTTCTAAATTGAAAAGTAAGAACCACGATGATTATATTTTCAAGACGTTTAGATTTTGCTTTTGCGCGTATTGAACACTAGAGGGTTAACATTCTCAGAGCTGGCGGGACAGACACATCAATGCAAAAAGAGACTGTTTGGTTGTGGTCGGTTGGTGACATTGCGCGTTACTTTTTAAAGCCTGGAAGGCCGAACTATGAACGTTGATAACATATCACACGCAACGTTAGATGTTTCGTGTGAAAAGTTCCAAGATCGCATTATTTCACGTTGTGGTGGTGCGATTTTGTAAATGACAATAAAAACCCAGTCGACACCACCACCAAACCCACCACTTGAGGAGCAAATCAAAACCAACATGCAACAAGACAAATCCAAAAAGTCAGAATTCTCAAACGGGTCGATTAGTAAAAAACACGAAAATTAAAATTTTTATATTTTTTAATCAAAATTTTAAATCATCCTGTATATGAATTTCAGTAAAACTCTATTTAGATAAATTGTTTACCTTTCTTCTTCACGGCTGGCTTTTACATCTAATTGCTCTTGAAAAAAGGACTACATAAATTGTTCTTGGAGATTTTGTTCTAATTCCACCCACCGTCAATCACTCTTACGATTCATTCTTAAGACTAACCACACATTTCGCTCTACAAATGCTCGACTCGATTTTTTTCGATTTATACCAACAAACTTTTGTAAAATTGAATTATCAAGTTTTGCATTAAGCCGACCAAACACTTTAAGCCACACGCAAATTTGGCACACAAAACCAGGAATGATAAATGGAGATCCGCGCTAATTCCTCAAAACCGCAAAGCGAAATGGGAAAACCTACCATCCAACAGCAAGCAAACGGTTTTTTCTAAAACTTAATTAACAAATTGGGGGAAAAAAACTCAAACGAAAAAAGACAACGAAAACTTTGCCGAGTTTAGAGTGTAGTAAGCCCCGAAGCAATTAAAAATATAAAGCACGTAATTGGAAAAAAATCTATTTAAACAATATGTCCATCGGTATGTAGGAATGTTTGTTTTTGTCTGTATGTGTTCGTGTGTCGGTGCGAGTTTAGTGACAGTAACAGCAACAACATGGCTAAATATAAATAATAACAAGCAAAGAAGATCAACAAAGTGGAAAAAGAAAGAGAGAAGTGAATGTAAATCGAATTACAAAAATATGAAAAAATAAGAGCAAAAAATTAAAAACTTGGAAACCATTGCAACAACTTAACAAATACCTCCAGTGTTTTGTTGGCTATCAAAACATGCAATCAGAACTATATAAAAATCGTATTTAAAGCCAAACTGCAAAACACCAACAATAACTAAACTCTACAAAACAAAACCACTTTTCGCTGAGCAGCGAACGAATAAAACTAAAACGAGGTCTGGATGTCGAAAACGCTCAATCACGAACATTCAAACTGCTCCGAATCGATTTCGATTTCGGGATTTAAAAATTGCAATCTCGGGATGGCGGCATTTTTGGGAATGTCACTTAGCTCCACAGTTATAAAAGCTTGTAAAGATATTTTTACACTTTCCCTTTAAGCTTTCACTTTCCTTATTAGTCAAAATAACGTTGAAGTGTGCAGCAAATAAAACTTAAAATTGTATGAAATCTTATGAAAATGAAACTCATAAGAATATTATTTTTATTATTTATTTATTTATTTAATAATAATTACGATTAAAAACGATTACAAATCGGCGAGATCTAGTCTGATCAAGACTAGAATTAAGTTTATTGCATAGACAACCGTCTGAGAAAAAACAACTTTCGTACTCGACAATGGTCACAGTTTTTTATATAAATTGCCCAGAAGTCGTATGTTCATTACTTCGTTCTTTAATTTCGTATGTGTTAAATTGATTTTAATTTTAATGGGATACAAATCTCGTGATCCGAAAGCCCTGGAATTTCAATGCTGTTGAAAATAATCCACAATTTCAGGATTCGGAAACCCTGAATTGAATATCTTAGTCCTATTCAAAGATCAGGTGGTTCGGGTATTCGAATACGAAAACTAGAGCCTGAGCAAGTGGACAGAACGTCTGAGCAATGCTGAGTATTCAGTTGTAAGTACTATGCACTCCTTGCTTCAGAGTTTTATTGAGCAGCATCATAAAATAAGGAAAACTGTTTAATGCTCTGATGCTGGAAATTGAAAGACAAAATAGCATAAACGAAGCAAAGACACAATCACACAAAACTGAGTCAGGCTTTTTTAATTCTCAACAGAAACTATATGTTTCTAACTATGTTTCCATGTTCAAACTAATCATGAATCATATCCAGGATTCATGCAATGTTAAGTTATGATTAAGTCGGTCAAAACCATAATTTAATACTACGGCTCATTGCCTTAACCCATTGCTGCCGGGTACCAGTTCCGCCCATACGATTTTGATAAAATTTCATACACGACCTAGAAGTGACCCAAAATTTCAGCTTTATATCTCTGCACGTTGCTGAGATATTCATTAGGTATTTTGTACCCATTACGCAGCAATGGTATCTTTTTTCCATACTTTCTGAAGTGATCAGGTAAACACGTGAACAAAAGTTGTATTTTTTACAGGTGAGTTAGGAGGCAGATTTTTGTGAAGTTCTAAGACCACTACGTTTCGCCACATTTTCCACCTCCGGAAAATTCACGATTTTTGGAGTCTGGTAACTATAGCTAGATGGCGAAATTTTAGGGTGACCTTCACTAGGTTAAGGTAGTTCCATCCTTACCCTAACTATCCCTATCAATGGTTTTGAGAGATCTCAAACATTGACTTTTTTGTGATTTTTTTTTAAATCAATTTTCATGGGTAAAATTTTACCCATTAGGCAGCAATGGGTTAAAGTTGATTTTGAGTGTTCGTGAGGTGGACGGTGTTACACATGCAAACTTCGTATGTGGACATTTAATTTAATTTAATAACCACGCAAATAAAGAATTAAATAAAGACTTCATTGATTCATAACAAATAAAAACTTCATTGATTCATAACAAAAACAACAATACAAGAAAAGCTGGCCCCTATGTAGCATCCAAAAACGGGACAGGATAACACAGGACAATAGCACAACAACGCCCACAGACACTAACTGTTGTACAAATAGTGACGACAGCAACAAAAACAACAGCAATTACAATTTCAAATCGAATGCGGACGAAATGACCGAAAGCGTCCACAGTCAGCCAACGCAGAAACACGAAATGCTCAAACAGGCGCCAAGTGACGAAATGCTGCAAACCGAACGCTGAATGGTGCACACTGTATTGTCGTTGTTATTGTTGTTGGTTGGCATTTAAAGCGGATGAAAATGCCACAAATCATGTTTTATGTTGATGACTTTCAGGCTTTCAGGCGATCGTTTTGCCCCGAGTTGTTTCTGCTTTTATCGCTTGTGTTGTTATGGTCATTTCTGTTGTTGTTGTTGTTGTATTTGTTGTTCGCGTTGGCTTTCCACCATTCTTTTGCACATATACATACATATCCATTCGTATGTGGATAAGTATTTAAATGATTGTTGACTGTTGCACTGCGAATCGAAGGGCTCAATTTTTACGTGACCACGTGACGTGCTTTTCGATCTATTCGATTGATTGATTTAATTTCCTTTGGAAATTAATTACGAATGGCTGCTGGCCTTGGCCGTAATAGATATTTGTCGTATACTTTGTTTATAGTAATTTTAGATTTGTTGTCGACTCGTCGGGAGATACGACCCTCTGACTGGTGGACCAGAGCTTGGAACCCTTTCGTTATTTTGTTGCCATATGGCAACATGCTACTTTGTAGACGTCTGCATCCTCTATGGTTGCATTTTTTTGTGGTCTTTAGAATAGTTTGAAGTTTTAGGAAAAATACGAAATTAATAGTGTCCGACCGAAACCACTTTTTTGGGCCGAAACCGAATATTCGGTTTTTTTTTTAATATTCGGCCGAAATCGAAACCGAAACAAAAATCACCATATCAAGCATTTTTTCAACAAACGAATTTTACATTAAGTAAATAAAGAACACACAAACAAACATAGCATAAATAAATAAATACTTATTAATAAAAACAATTTATTAATTTTTTAAAAACGTAAACAAGAAGAAATCACCCTTTCGTACCTTACTCGCTAATATTCAAAATTAAATAATTTAATATTATATTCTAAAAAAAGAAGTTTATTTACATTGCTGGCATCTAAATTACTCCTCCATTCACTATATATCTGCTACACAATAAAATGTAAAAAAATATTCTAGAAAGTTTCGGTTTCGGCTATTCGGCCATTTTTTGGCCGAAACTGAAACCGAAACCGAAACCACTTATTTGGGCCGAAACCGAAACCGAATATTCGGTCGGACACTAGAAATTAATAAACTGAATATTTAAGTTAAAAGAAGAGAAGTATACACGTTTTTTAATGGTATATTATGACATAGTAAAGGAAGAAGAAGCAGAAAAAATTAGAGAAAGGGTTAACTACTGAACCGCCTAGACCACTAGACCACTTTTTGCTTATCCGTTTTGATGAAGTTTAACCCTGGAATACCAATTGTCTTGTGCTACATTTGCGAAACCACATTTGTATTCCACGGTTAAAAAGCAAACCCAGGAGATGTCAACACCGGATACGCAGACACAAACCTTAAAGCACGATTTATTCGTTTTTAACACTTTGTCACCGGTTTGCAATGCCGATGACAAACACCTCTCCCCTCCCTCAAAATCGCACAGAAGGGCTCAAATAATGAGCCTTAATGCTATTAAAGGGAAAACTGCAGCGGAAAGGACATCAGCTGAGAGCGACTTAGGCGGGCGCCATGCAGCCGGGGCGCGCAGGGTGGGAACGAGAAACCAATGCTAAATGTTGTATTTATTATGCGCAGATCATCACACGCACTCACACATCTACACACGAACAATTTCGAATGGATGATGAAATAATAAATCATGCTCTTACTTGCTTTGGGCGGGAAACCAGAGCCATTTCCGTCGTTGTTGTTGTTAGCAGTTTTTGCTAATTTTGATCGTCAACAATCACAGCAACAACAAGATAAACAATAACAAAAGCGGCAGCTCTGCTCCTCCATACTCGTAGCTGCAGCAGAGACAACAATTGCAGCCGTCCACGTTGCGTGTTGTTGTGGTGCGACGAGCGGTGAGCGATAAAAAAGTGAGAAAAGTAAATAAAGGCGCGTTGTCAGCAACACCGTAAACGCTGCGGGCAACTGCCGCTCTCAGTGTTGTTGTTGTTGGCGTAAAGACCGTCAACCACCACGGCACACGGCCCGGCGCGTCGCATCCCAGAAGCGCTGCTGCGTGCGGTATCAACTATTTGCCTGGAAAGACACCACCGCCGCACACACCACACACCACCACCACCGCCGCCTTCCCACTGTGCGTCACTTCGCTGCACAAACACAAAAACAACTCTCACTCGCCGAGCCGAGCGCAGCGTGCGATATTTGCACAAATGCCCTCGGCAACTGCAGACTGCAGCCAGTGACGCGTCGCGTTGTCTGTCTGCTTGTTTGTTTGTTTGTTTATGTTTACAAGTGCACTTTGATCAATTTCGCCGGGTAGAATGACGACGACAACCGCAGCATAAGCAAATTACCGCAGCAGTTTGGTCCTGCAATATTTGTTCTGGTGGTCACGGTGCATTTTATTATCCTAATTAATGTAATGCATTCCCTGCACGCTTCACAAAAAACATACAGCAACACCACCAATAAAACAACACAAAACATTATCATTTTGTCCACACCTTAGCCCGCGAGTGACCGGCGGTGGTGGTAGCTGACGGTCGGCAGCTATTGCCCGCCCTACTTATGAAAACACATTTGAACCGCATCTGTGACACAGGCGTAACAAATTACATTTTATAATAGTGAATATTACAATTCAACATGAATGATTTGGAAAATTACACCGTGCAACAAAAATCACAACACTTTTCGCACATGAAGAAACCGAAATTGAAGCGCCATTGCGTATGCCGCCTCGGCTTCGCTGGCAGTGCTCCAGGCGGTTGCACAGTGATTCGACTCCATACAACCGCGTGACAAAATTAGAAGGAGTGGCCCGTTCTTCATAAAATTTGGTACACTAGTTAAGCATGGTCTGCTGAATTGAAATCTCCATTTTGTTTTTCTTCAAATTTTGTAGTTTGGCAATGCCTGAGACTTAAATTTGCAATTTTCGTCATTTTTGGAGAGCTATAGCAACGAGTGTGTTGGCTAGATTTTTCGGATTTACATTTCATCGGTAACATCAACATTGATAATTCCAAAGAGTAACAGAAATTGTCTCAGGACCCTCTGGTTTTGCAATAAAAACGATAATAATAGATGCATGTTTTGCATTTGTGCAGATTTTTACATTTTTTATGCTGATTGCATACTTTTAGGGATAAATAAAATACATTATGTCGAAAAATACGTGTTTAGACCACTTTCCAAATTGAATTATTTTCTGAGATCGGAAGATATCGGAGGATGTAATTACATTATCCGACAAAGAAAGAATGCTTCTTAAAATGAAAAAAAAATCCAGGAACATACTTTGACATACTTTTTAGATATTTTCCTCTAAGTTTTGCCAATTTTCAGATTTTTAATTTAGAAAAATATTTTTAATTAAAAGTAAAGTAAAAGATTCAGCTTTGAGAAAACATTAAAAGCGAAAATGGCCACATCATTTCTTAATCTATATTGAAAGCTTCAGCAACTTCTTGGCAACCATGTATTTTTACAATTTTTTTACTCAATAGACAAAAAAACAGAAAATATGTGTTTACATTTTTTTGTGAAAAAAGTTTCAACTTTGAGCCGCTTTTGCACACACACTAATTAATTTTTTGCACAGATTTTTGGGGGTTTTCTTAGTTGGAATTTTACCTTTCAAATGACATCAAAATCATTAAATTCTGAGAGGATAAATTTTTTGAATTTTGTCTATGGAACGAATCACTGTGCAATGGAATGACAGTTCCTTGGGACGACACTATATCAAATTTCAATGATGTACGGACTTGAAACTCCGACGTTATTCAATATTATAGATTTTTGTTGTATAGGTGGTGCCATGCCCTCTTACCCATAAACAACAAAAGATATCCATAAATCGTTCCCGAGATATAGTAACCTCTGTTTTAACATTTCAGATCGAATGGTCAAGTAATTTCCGAGTCAAAGAATTTGCTTTTACAACTCAACGAACTTAAGGACTTTTTCAAAAGGACTTTAGATTTTAGACATTATCCTCTAAAAGTTCGTTCATTGATGTATGCAGTTGCAATGGAAGAAGTTGGAATGATACAAAACTTAGTATGCTATGCTACGCCCTAAATTGTCGACCACTTCGCTCCTTGGGGCCAAGGTTTCTCATGAACCTAACACATGAAGCAAAAGTTCAAATTTTGGATCTACAACGCGTCATTAAAAGGTGGAACTAGTTGGCTTCAGAACGCGACTTACGTATTTCCCAACAATAAACATGAAAGCATTCGCACTAAGACTGCACTGCGCCATCTCGACTCTGACTAATCTTTTACATCAGACGCACAAAGGCACGTTTTTCGCTTAGCAGATAGGATACTAGGATACTAGTTCAGTCGTACTTTATTCGGACGCCAGTAGAGTAGCTCTTAACAATTGAATATATTGCCGCAGTTGCCGCAATGAAACAGAGGCGGACCTTAAGTCATCTCACTACAGACGCAAGTTGGAAGCTTCCTGCTCAAATTATTAGTCTTTATTAGAGACTTGTTGTGGTTCATTTATAAATCACACAAATAACTAAATAAACCTGCGTCAATACACCCGGAAAAAAAACTAAATTGACGATCTGGATATTAGCTAAAACCCCCAAATGTCACCAAATGTTTTCCGTCTTTAGTTTTTTTTAAACAAGCTTACCTTGACAATGTCTTTGGAAAATCGACTATGATTATTGTGTAGAGACGATAACTGGAAGCTTGCTGGAGCAGAGGAATATCTTTGCCCTCTTCGATTGCATTGTTGGGGCCAATTTCTTGGACCTCCTTAGGACACATAAAGTTAAGTTTGGATAAAGATGTTGATGTCGGCTTTAGCGGCTGAAAAGAAAGTTACGATGTGGCCTAGAGTGACTTATTGCCCACGATGTCACTGCCACTCTTTGCAGCAGCCAGCACAGTTTCCTCGATGGAAGTAAGAAGAAAAAAGAAAAAAGTGTCTACCAACTGTCGCCCAGCAACCGGAGCTCTAGACTCCTGAGCACTATTAAGATAATCCATCGGTTCCATGTGCAACCGAAGCTTCCATGTAAAGATTTAGCAAATGCGGTACGGTAGTACTGTTGAATCAGATAATCTATTTAGGATGCGTACATAAACAATGTGCAAATATTCCTTTGCTTTGCTTACATGTCCTAATCTCCCCCTTGTGACTGCGAGTAATACAAGAAACCTTAAATTATTTTAATGTATGGCAAAAAGTTCATGAATATTGAAATTTTTGCGCAACCGTTACGAACTCACCAACCGCCACCAGTTTACTCGTAAATAAATCCAGCCACGTCCCAAAGCTCATTGCTGAGCACCAGAAATTCCAGTTTAATCGTTTACCAAACGACAAACATTAATATTGCAACAACCAGAACCGGAGGAAAATTCCTGCAGATCCCGAGGGGACAAAAATTCGCACTGCGACGACACTAATTGCCGCAACATCCGGCAAACGAAATATTTCTTCGCAACTGCAGCAACACTAGAAACAACAACAGTGTCGAAAGCCGTACCAAATCGAAACCAATACAATCGGCGGAATTAATTAAAAGTTAATGTCGAAATGCATTAAACTACTTTGACATGATTTCCGGAATTCGCCCGCATAAATTTTGCTCCGATTGTTTGGCTCGGAGCAGAAGAAGCAGCAGAAAAACGCTGCCGCACTGATGCCACTTGCGGTCTGCGGCTGCGGGGACACTATCGCGGCTTCAACTCGCCCTACAGTACTACGGCCAGTCAACAGCAACACCACCAACGACGGTCTGGCCCACATGCACATCGACGCCGTCGCCGGCACCTTCACCAGGACGCTCCGTGTCGCGGCAATATTGCAGCGTGCGGCATTTGGGTGCGACCAAGCGCGGGCAGGGCCGCTGCGCTGTGCTCGGCCCACCTATGCGGGCCGAGTGTTGTGTGGCATTTTATTATTTATGATAATGTTGTGCCATTCGTTTGGTTTATTGTGCTAATGTGGCGCAATTAAGATTAAGAAGATGATTTTCCTGCCGGCTCCTCTCGCCAACCACCCCATCCCACCCCACCCCACCCACTCTCGAACGCTCTGGCGGGTGTGTGCGCAACGTATGCTTGTCTGTTGTTGGTGTGTTGGTGTGCTTGTGTCGCTGTGCGCGGCGCTGCATGCGGAAATGAGCAAAATGCGGAGGAATATTACATTTGGGCAACATTTCATAACGTTTAACCAAAAACTTAATATTAGAAAAAAGAATGTCGGGGAATGCTCAATGGACAGCGGCCACAGCAGCGAGAAGCACAAAGTATTATTGTTGTTTTTTTCTTTCTCTTTCTGCGCTTTGTGTGCGGCGTAAATCGTGAAATTATTGCATTAACACGTTGTGGCCGTTGCGGCGCATTTTTGCGCCACTTCGCCCCACTTTCCAATTATGTGTGTTTGGGGAGGTGAGCTTGTTAATGCTCAGCGGTAGATAGAAGGGAAATAAAAACGAGACACACATACAATCTCACACACACTCACACAGTGCCCGACATAAAAATCCGCACTTTTGACGCGAAAAGGTCATTCACGAAACGAGTGAGGATATCGCTGGCGTAATGGTGATAAATGATATTTAACAGACGAATCTCCACGCACGGACCTTCGCATACGTCCTTACTCTCATGTGTGCCAGTGTTGGTCAGGAGAACATTGCTTTGGTTACAAAATCAAAATCATAATTATGAACGATGATATATGTATTAAAAATTTGAAATCCTGAAAATGCTGTCATCAGTTGAAGTAATATTAAAGTATTAACTGATTCTTGATTTGCGAAACAAATGGCAAAATTAAAATAATTAATCAACTATCAATCACTAAAAGTTGTTTACGATTAGTAAAAATTGATTTCCTTTGAACTCCCTGTTCAATTGCCTATTCATGTCAACATAGATCGAGCTAATTATTTAAATCTCGCTCCTATTTCCTGGATTATTACGTAGTGAACAAATGCGCTACATCCAGATTAGGCATTTAAATAGGTGGACCAGACCGAAAGTGTTGCACAGCTTCTAGTCGGAAACGATAATTTCCAGTTGACTTTAAATACATTTCAATTAATTGAACTGATTTCATTTGAATTAAATTTAATTAAGCTGAATTTAATTAAATTAAATTGAAATAAATTTAATTTAATTTAATTGATTTGAATTGAATTTAAAGACTTTGCTGACAATTATTTATCTTCGATTATTCGTTACAATGTCATTAACTTTAAAGCAATAAACAATTTTTGAATTAAAAAAATTGCTAATTTTATTTAAGTTTTAGTTCGAATTTGAAATTTTATTTGAATTTATTTTGATTTAATAACTTTATTTGTATTTGATTTTATGTTTTCAATGCATTTTTTTAAATCAATTATATATAATTAAATTTGTTTATATTATTTATAAAGTAATTTATTGAATTGGGAATTTGCAATTTAACTTTATGAGAGTTTTAGTCTTTGTCCAATTGCTTACAATTTCGTTGCCACAACACTGTTGCTGTACATAAACAAATATGTATGTACATGCTCACCTGTGTTCTGCTGCCGTTCACGACCGTCTCTGAACCTTAACCCTAACGCCGCCATGTATGACAGTGCAATATGTGAGTAGCATATAAACGCCCTAAATCGGAGCGGTGAAAAATTAACCTCATGGCTGCCGAATCGACGCAAGTCTTACTCAAACAAACAGGCTCACTTCGCCGCGTTGTCCTTGCTGCCATTGATCAAAACGCCCTCTGCCATCAACATATATGAAATTTGCGACCAACGTTTAGTATTTACTTCTATTGCCCCACTCACTAGTTGTTGTTGTTGCTGTAGTCGTACGAGACGCACTTGCGTCCTGCAAAGCACAAATATATGAATGTGGCAACTTTAAAATATCTGCCAATATTTTGTCTTTTGCGCATTTCCATTAGTCGTCAAGTGAAAGCAAAACGAAAAGTCAAAAGTTCCATCCATCCATCTGTGCGGCCGCCTCTCCTCCCACTTGTGCCGAGTGACTTTTGCTCTCTGCAACGCGCCCACATGCAGTAAGGTCGATTTTTGATTAATGGCTTTTTAAATTTTGCCGATAAAAAGTCTCGGCTTCCGCCCGGCGGGCGCAGTCCTTGACGCGGTGTATCGCTTTATTTATGACAATCATTTATCACGGCACCGAACGAGCCGGCGGACTGGCGTTTCACCCGGACGCGATTACGCATATTCGTTATCCTTGCCATTGAGCCGCTCCTTCTGCTGTGGAAGTCGTACTGACCGTTTCCCAAAAATACACATTAAAAAAGTGCAAAAATTGAGACAAAGGCGGCAGCGTTGTGCGCTGTGCCACAGCAGCTCCAACTATCCTGCAGACATTGCTTTCATTATTATTGTTGTAATGCGTGTTGTTGTTGTTGGCGGTGGTGCTGCGTAGCCGGACAGCACTCCGTTAAAGGATAACAACATTAAAATCCTGCCGTAGCAGAATTGCGCTGGCATCTGTCAATCACAACACGCATAATCTACGCGCTTGACGCTGCTTGTGTTCATATTTCTCTGTATTGCTCGGCAAAATTCTGCACGGCGTTCACGCAAATGTGTTGTAGATTCGAGTGTACGTAAAAGTGTACAGTGAACTGCGAAAAAAATCGGACACCAGTGTGCGTTCAATTTTATTGTTGTCAGTGTGAGACTTTACTCGACAGCTCAACACCGAGACTGAGGCCCACATAGCTTCCCGTGATCTTTCCTTGTTCAACATATGAAATTTGTAGTGTCCGACCGAAACATCTTTTTTGGGCCGAAACCGAAACCGAATTTCGGTTTTTTTTAATATTCGGCCGAAATCGAAACCGAAACAAAAATCACCATATCAAGCATTTTTTTCAACAAACGAATTTTACATTCACCCTTTCAGTCACAATGTCCAATATATTGGACTACAGCCCATACAATTCATACAGAACGGGTTTATTTTCATGTCGGAAAGGGTTAAGTAAATAATGAACAAACAAACAAACATAACATACATAAATAAGTACTTATTAATAAAACAATTTATTCATTTTTTAAATACATAAACATGAAAAAATCACCCTTTCGTACCTTACCCGCTAATATTCAAAATTAAATAATTTAATATTATATGCTAAAAAAAACGTTTATTTACATTGGTGGCATCTAAATTACTCCTCCTTTCACTATATATCTGCTACACAATAAAATGTAAAAAATATTCTATTCTATTCTTTTTTGGCCGAAACTGAAACCGAACCCGAAACCACTTATTTGGGCCGAAACCGAAACCGAATATTCGGTCGGACACTAGAAATTTGAACGGTTACCACAGTTTTTTAATTATAGCTGCACAAAGACATTTGTGCACCTCATTTTTATTGCGGCTTAATGTCTACTTCACCTTCAGTTAGTGTTAAAATCTTGAATCCAGAATAGTCCAAAAAATTTGTACGTAAAAAAGTTTCTGTACGATTAAGAAATACGTTTTGTGGCGTTTCACGCTTTAATGGCCCATTTGTCTAAAGTCTAAAAACTTTACCGAATTACGGACGTTGTGAATGAATGAATATTTGAATTATGGATACTTATTTTCTCTTGAAGACTAACTTAAAATAAATGGGAACTTGTAAATTTTGAGATCAATCATTTCCCATTAAAACCAAAAGAAAACTCAAGAACTCACCACAGAGCGTAACGTAATATTTACTTGTTTAAGAGGCTAACACCGTCAAATTTACTATCTAATTACCGTCGAATTATGTTTTTTCCTAACTGCAACAAATTCACATTCGGGCAATAATCTATGCAATTATTACCAAAAACATCGCTACACTGTACAACAGCATTTCTGCCACAGAGTAACGACTGTATATTTCTGAAAGAGGACGTCGTACAGATATTTTTTGCTAAACAAATAGTCCAGCACGTCTGATTTTTTGTAATTTGCACATAAACTTGAAGAACTAGAGCTTCGATGTCTAGGACAATAATTGATAATAATTGGAAAATATATTTGTAACGTAGTACCTAAAAACGAGGAATTTCACGGTATTGATATATTTCTATCAATATATTAAACATTTCATGTTTGCAGTCGAGTCCGTTTAACAGCAAATCGATTTTTCCGGCCTTTTACCAAATAAAAATTGGACCTAGACTTTTATTTCAGTTAACCCTTTCGCTACAGATTTCTACTGCTGAAAGTTAAAATTTTAAAATTTACGTTTTAGGCTTCTATGGGGTTATATTAGCAACATTCCATAAAAAATTTTTAAATTTTTATACTCGGACCCTGTATTTTATAGTGTTTTTCTATGAGAGCAACCACATCGTTGTGGCTGTAATAATTATTTAAACATAAAACTTTTTACGCATAACGAAAATTTTAATATTTCTTCATTTACTTCAGCCAAAATTAAAAAAAAAAGTATCTAAATTGAAAGAAAACGTCAAATTAAAAAGTTATCTAATTTTGCTGCTTTTTCTTCCTTTACCATGTCAAGATATACCATTAAAAAACGTGTATACTTCTCTTCTTTAAACTTAAATATTCAGTTTATTAATTTCGTATTTTTCCTAAAACTTCAAACTATTCTAAGGACCAACAAAATATGTATTCTTGAAACCACAGAGGGTTCAGACGTCCACAAAGTAGCATGTTGCCATATGGCAACAAAATAGCGAAAGGGTTAAGCGGATTGTTCAGTTAAGTGACTTGCAGTTAAGCGGTTTCGACTATATTAACATTTCTAGAAAATCGTTTCTGTTTCTTAAGTCGATTGAAGCGCTTATCGTGATTAAATATAGTTGTTTGTGTGTTTTTATAAAAAAAAAGTTAGGTTAATTTCAACTGTGTACATACATGTTTTTAAAGTGTTTTTAGTGTACCTACCGGGAATAGTGGTATCAAAACGGCGCCAACGCGCTAATTGCATGATGGAACATCGCCACTTGAACCAACCAACCATAAAATGAGACGTGTTACAAGAATTCTGTTCACCAGGCTTAATTTAACATAAATCAGGTATTTTACTCAATGTTAGAAAACATTTTTTTTCCCCATAGTGTTATGTTTCTCCATACAAACTTGTACCCTTTTGTTGACCCCGTCAGAATTTGATTTTCAATAAAATTATAAAAACTTGTCTAATTATTTGTTATTTCAAGTATTTTCATCAATTTTGAAGTCAATAGACCCATCGATTCATGTTTTTCATAGTCTTCCCGTATACCAACCTTAACACATTGTTGAATCCGTTAAATTTTGATTTTCGATAAATTGAAAAATAAGTGTAGTTATGATATTTTTAATTTAGATTATTTAAACGAAGCTTCAAAATCAATCCCCTCTTAGGGGAGGTTTATTTTTCAAGATGTACCTACAGTTAAAATTTCATAATTGTGGCTTCAGCGGTTTGGGCTGGGCGATGATGAATCAGTTAGTCAGCAAGGACAAAGAGTTATATGCAGTGGCGCACACAGGGAGGAGGGGATTTGGGAGCTCAAACCCCTCCTAACCCCAAAAATTGTTGGCGAAAAATATGGTTTCAAATGGTTTTTGGCCGAAAAGTTGTAAGTTGTATTTTAAGGTTAACATTAAAACAATGCCAGAATGCTTTTGTTATGTATCAAATACGATGAGGTCACGAGTAATAAATCAAAGATCCGAGCTGAAGTGGTCATTTTATGGCAACTTAAATATATTTATTGAAAATTTGTCCAAATTTCAATCCCCCACCAATCAACAGAAAAAGTTGGTACGACTTTTATGAGACGCTGTCAGCTCTTCTGTCTTCTTCGTCCATGTCAGTTATAAATATTGTCACAAATTAGTTTGTGGGCCATTGTTGACGGCAGCGACTGTGCGGCTGTGCGGCTGTGCACACGTTCCGTTTGCTCACTGCACGTCCACATGTGCGACAGCACTAACGGCGCGCCGACGACGGGCTGACGTTGATGCAATCCGAGCGTGCATCCCGTGTAAGTAGCGCACTTTAAATGCGAAACGTTTCGTTTGCAATTCATTGTGACATTCGCCGTGCAATGCATATTTTCGTTCTTGCTGTTGTTGTTGCTGTAGTGTTGTGCATCTATGTTGTTGCCTCTTTGTCATTCACGAAATCAATAAAAATTTTTTCTCTCCATTTGCCAGGTCTGGTTGCACAGCAGATTTGTATTCATTTTATTTCATTTTCATTTGATTTCTGCCAAGCCATTGCCCGCTGTCCACTGTCCACGTCCAATTGCCGCCGCTCGCTGTCTGCTGTCCGGTGATTGCCGCCCCGCTGCTGCGCACGTCGCGTTGTGGCTGCCGTTGCTGGCGTTGTGCATTTTCCCGTCGCGTCGCTTTGGCACTGATTTCTGCCATGCTTTTTATTTCTGTTTTCGAAGCATTGCGTTTTTGTTGTCGTATGCTGTTGTCAACGAAAGTGTACCGAATTGAAATGCATTTATTGGTTTATGGTTTTTACTTTTAATTTCACTTTTCGCTCCTTACTTCGCGCTCTGCTCGGCCGTGCGTTCGCGCCGTTGTGCGCGCTCGATGCGGACGATTCCAGGCGATATAAAACCGAATCACTGGCGAAATTTAATTCACACAAATGACAGTGTGACTGGACATTATGGCGCTGCCATTGTAAATAAATTAAATAAAACCGAATGACTGTTTGTAAGCGCGATAACAGCCATCGCGAAATGAGAACTGACACAGAACTTTTCACATAAGAAAATAATAACGACTGGCGGCCAATTTTCCGAGCAGCGCATTGTTGGGTGCTTGAAATTTTGTTTTTATCGTTTTATTGAATTTTGCTATTTTTGTCTCTCACTGTTTTAATAAAAATATACTTGAATAAAAAAAATAGACTTGAGATGTTCTTCAAAATTGCAGGATGCTCATTTCTGCACCACTCGTCAATATTTGCACTTAATTCAGAGCTAATCTGCTCTTCTCATCTGTGTAGGCTTCAAGAAGAACCTTTCGCAATCAGATTGTCGGCTTCATCATGTGTGAACAGTAAGTTATGTCTGAAAACATTCGGCGCCAAGGGCATCGGGTGAATAAAAGCCACATTTCTTCTGCAGGACCAGAAGCATGTCCCTGTTCAAGAAAGGTCTTGTTGTGAGTTTGGTGGGATGTGGAGGGATTCATACACTATGAACTGTTAACAGAGAATACGAAGATCAATAAAGTTTTGAACTGCTAACACGAGAGAAAAGAACAACAAAGACTAGAAACTAGAGAGGGAACTATTTTTAAATATCACATCGTTCTTGTAGAATTTGAATAACTTTTTAATATTTGCATCATCATAAAGCAATTAATTGAATTTCGCAAAGTTTATAATTCTACTTCGTCACTTTGCTTCAGACCCAATCTGCTACGATTTTTCCCGAAGCAAAATGTGAGAAAAATTGTTTGACAGCACTAATTACACTGCACAACAAAATTAAATTTTTTTTAAATAAGAAGGTTCTGACAACGAGCTTTGATGTATTCAGAGACCTATAGTAGAATTTTATGGCGAATATTTTCGTGGTACATTTTTTCCTTAAAAAGTCCTGTTTCACAGGACATTTTTGGCATTTTAGAAAAAAGGGTCAAATTGACCCATAAAAATAGTAGCTACAGGGTTAAAATGCTCCACAAAAATATTCTTCGTAGTATTTTACATCAAAATGCTGAACCCATCATATAGCTAAAATGTAAGGTTACATGGTTTTCGTATGCCGATTCACCATAAGAATGTGCCAAAGGGGGAAATCTTTGAACCCCCCTAAAAAAAAATTCAGATGTAAACTTTCAAAACGCCGATACACGTAAATTTTTTTTTGGTCCCCTCTACCAGAATCCGTTGTCAGAACCTTGTTATTTTTTTTGTGTTGTGCAGTGTTATTGAGAAGTTTTACCAAAAAAGAGTTATGTGTTGCACGTTTTGTAATCACGGTTATCGAAATACTATACGTTAATTGTTCCTTTTTTTCTGAGGGGGAAGTACCAAACTGTATTCGTATTCTAGTTAAAGTACCCGACATACCCACCAACATAGACTCCTCATACTCCTTACCATTATACCTCTTTGACTCAAAATTCTCAATCCACATACCTCAAACACAGGAGTGGGGTGTCTAGGACTGGTGTGTGTTTCTACACAGACGGCTCCAAGTTGGATGGTAGAGTAGGGGACGGTGTTGACCCATCCATGGAAGACATTGTTCGCCTTCCGGAATTCTGAAGAGTCTTCCTAGCGGAAGTACAAGCCATTTTTAAAGCCCTACCCTGTGTACAACATTAGTCTGACTTGGGTACCGGGCCACAGAGGCATCAGGGAAAAATGCGTAGCCGATGACCACACCTCTATTACAGCAGGCATCCCCACCTTCCCTCCTTCCTTCCAACCATTCTTCCTCGATATAGCCAACAAGCGGTGGCAGGAGAAGAGCACTTGCTCTATAACCAAACAACTATGGCCCACTTTCAATCCCGGGCGCACTAAAACTCTTTTCTCGCTTAGCAGAAAACATATCAGTATGATCATCTCGATCTTGACGGACATTGTCTATTCGGTCGTCATGCCTACAGACTAAAGGTCGGTATGCAGTTCTCAAGAAAAGCGAAAACTTCATATAAAAAAAACCTCAAGAAATGTTCAAGGAAATTTCCTTGAGTCATATTTTCTTGAGGTGTACGCACCTCACAAGAAAACTGATTCGGTTTTTTAATACTTTTTTTCATTGGAAAGTGAAATGACAACACTGATTTCGGCAAGAAACATATGTGTACCTATTTATTTCTCAAAGGAAAAGTGGCAGCTGACTACTTGACTACTACTTTTTCACGCTCAAGAAATATATGAAAGCTGCATACCTACCTTAAGTCTGACTAGGTTTTGGAACTTTTACCGCATTTGTCAAAACGAAGAGGAGGAAGCGACTATAACCTCACCTTCTCTGTCACTGCTCGCCTCTCTCCTTACGAATTTGGAAATCCCTAGGCTCTCCTTTTTTCGACAACTTGAATGACCTCAGATCAGTCAACTTAAGGGACTTGCTAGGTTTTATCCACAATCAAATTGACTTGTATAGGCACATCGACTTGCAGTAAGTCAGATCATTTTTTCCTTGTGGTATCACAATGGGTACTTTTTGCGGCCTAAATGTGTCTTTCAATAGGTCCCACGCCCAGACAGCTACTTTAACCCAACCTAACCTAACCACCAAATCTATGCATGATTGTGAAAGACGGACGATGGAAACTTAAGTGGTTTTTCCCCTATTCAAAAATTCACTACGCAAATTTTGGTTTTGCTACGCTTTTTTGCAAGTGTCACTACGATTTTGTATTTGCCAGGTCCGAACACTGGAATGGACTGTAAATTGACAGAGAACAATGTCCTGTGTCTATAAAGAGTTTTTTCTACTAATCGCTCCCTTTTGATGAAAATTCTCTCGTGAATGGAGGCGGCATATTTGGTGTGTAAAATTCCAAAATAAGGAATAATTTATCTCATGTTATATCCCTCTTTTTCCTTATTCATTCACCTAAAAATTTACACCATCGGTGAACTAAATTTTTTCCTGTACACCGGCAAAGCAGATTAGATTCCTATCGCCGCGGTATGTGAAAATCAGAATTTTTTCATGGTTCAGTTAAAAATTCCCCATGCGATGAACGATATCAACTACAAAATGTGTTGCGTGACGACATATTAAATTGGCATGCAAACATCAACGCCATTCGCTGTCGTGATCAGCATTCTTTGATTCAATTTATTTCCGAAAGTGCGTTTAACATGCAATGATTTTGCAATCATTAAAAAAATTACATTCTCTTAAAATTGTTGTCTTAAATTATTCATGTCAATGCATAAAAATCGCATAAATAAAAATCAATCTTTGTAGTGGTTCAGCAAATGCGCAAAACACGCGTCATGCAAGTCACGGCTGAATCGAAATCAATACTTATGAAACCTGAAAAGATAAAACTGCACCCGGCGTAAAGAAGCAATCATTCATTGTTTTATTTCAACTGTTTATTTGCTTACGAGTGGTTTTCCAAGTGCTGCTCAATTGAGTTAAAGTAAAATTGCACAGCCGACTTACCAGTGGCTTATAAATAAAGCAAAAGCCGAAATTCATCGCTTCAATAAATCGATTATTTCGGCTATAAAACACGAAATTGTGTCACTTGAGCACTGCACGTCCGCTTTCGCTTTTACCAAAATTAATTCCAGCGTCCAGCATCGATTTTGTGTGCGTCCTTCGTTCTCTTCTTCTGCATTGAGTCGGCGACATTCGTCGTGTCTTAACAGTTCATTGTACAAAATTTTTTCGTACTTGCTGTTTGGCTCATTGCCCACTTAAGCACCGCACTCTGTCTGCCGGTGAGCGTCATACGCCCCGGTGTCCGCATCTGCGACCAGTGATGCCCGCAAGGGGAAGCGGGGTTCAACCTCCTCCCAAATATCTGTTTGCTGCAAGCATTTTGGGTGACAAATATGGTTTCAACTGGTATTGAGCTCCCCCCAAAATAAAATCCCTTGTGCGCCACTGACTGCAACAATATATTTTATAGCGCCAGAACATAATTTACAACGACGCACAGTGGGGCGTCCGTGGCCAAAAATAAAAAATAAAAATTTTTTTTTTTGAAAAAATAAGTAAGCACGATCGAAGCCAAATCTCCAACTAAGCAATATCAAAAGGAATTTTTTAAAAATTTTAAGTTTTATAGTCTCGCGAAAGTTTTAAACTTCATATATTGCGTGAACACAAATTTAAGGAAAAATAGAAATTTAACCTTGCGAAACTAAAGATGTTTTTTCTTATGGTTACAGTTATTATTTTAATATACCTGATTTTTATTTTATGTTTTAGGTTTTTATAGTCAGGCAATGCCTTTTTTTTGTTTTGATTATTACTGTTCGCTAACTACCGTTATTTGAACGTAGAGCCGTTTTGAGCTCTAGAAAAAGTTTAAGTGCAAACTTCAAAATTAAATATCTCGAAAAGCCCTAGGAAGCCTTTCCAATTTCGATTGTTTCACTAAATTACAAGTATGTAGAACACGTTTGCAAAGTTTCAGCTGCAGAGGCCTGCAGACCCGCATGTAATTCATTTTTTTATAGTGGCATCTTTTGTACAATTTCGTAAGCTATTTTATGTGTAGCTGCCGTCGCGTAGTTTAAGTCGACCAGCTGGCACTACAAATGCATGTAAATATTTGTGGAAAATAAACTTAAGAGCGAATTGAAGAGGGGCCAACATGAAAAACATCGAAAACTTAAAAAAATGGCAAAATATACATATGTACCGATTAATTCATTTGAGGCTTATACGAACTTTTGAAGTAGGTGTGGTAGGCTGCCCATTTTTGGCAAAATTATAGAGTATGCCCTAGTGATATTGTGTATAAAATTTTATCTTTCTAGTGTTAGTAGTGGCCAAGTTATCGAATAACAAAAATTTTTTCAATATGGGGGGTGGGCGTGGCAGTAGTCCAATTTTCACAAGTTTTCGTATTTTTCTTAATTACGCTAAAAAATGGGTGGATACCAAATTTCGTCAAAATTAAACCACGTTTACTATTTTTGGCCATGCGATATATGGGGACGCCCCACTGTGCGACGCTGCAACGAAGTCCAACACGCGGCGAAACGTAAGCAAGAAAAGGAAAGATAATTATAATACAACAACAATGGCGGTATTAACAAGTAAGTATAAGAACAACGAGTTCAGCATAAACTGTAGATGATGATTTTTATTTTATTATCCGTGAATCCGCAAAAATTCATTGCATATCCGGCCCTGACAACGCGCAATGTTGCCGCATTATCATTATTGTTATGGGTTTTTATTTTCGTAGCCAGTTCGAAGAATCAGAGGACACAAAATAAAAGAAGAAGCATGTCATTAAGAAAGGCTAATAGGAGTGAAGAGAAAAGTGGGAAAATGGAGACGGGCAGTGCTGGAGAATTTTGCATATGTCCTGCTCCACTCAACAGGGGGTTAAGGCACTAATACTTAAACCACAGAAAGGGCTCGAAATGGTCTTTTCGCAATAATTGTGGTCACGTCAGCAGAGAAGACGGCCACCAAGACCAAGAGTAGAGATAGGTCGAATGTCGGTGGGTGTGAAAATGTTCAGCCATAAGATTCGGATGTGAATGTATAAAACCCAATAACAACCAGCCGTTGCAATGGATTGTACAATCCTTGCAGTTACAGTACAAAAAATAGTCAGAAAGGCAAGAAATTCCGCTCGACTCACCTCAATTAAAGCGCGCAGATATAAGCATTTATAAATTTACTAAATGCCGCATACATTTGCACTAATTATAGTACACATGCCAACAACTTGCCGAAACTAATGAGATTTGTCGAAATGGGGGCGGTGGAGCCTTTTCGCGCCTTAATGCACGCAAAGCATTCTGGTAAATGTCATTTTTGTTGAACCGACGAGTTGGGCGGATGTCAGCGACGCGAGTGCCCTATGCGACACCGCAAATTGTGAACACGGCCCGCCACCACCCGCCAGCGAAGTGAATGGCGCACATGTGCGGAACATCTCGACACACGCACACACACACGCAAGTGAGTGGAGGCGATGTGTCGGATCTCAGCACCGGCCTATTCACAACCGCTTTCGCTGCATTCCTGATATTTAATGGCGAATTTGTATGCCGATGCGTGTCTGTTGTGCGTTTGCTAAACTTTTGCATTTAAATTGACAATACGCACTTTCGAGCAGAGACGACTGCGGCGCCGGGTCATTAGACAAATATTTTAAATTTAATTTCTGCTCGCAACTACAGCACGGGGACGAATAAAAGTGTATTAAAATTGAGGTTTAATAATAATAATGGCGCGAACGGAGGTGCCGCATCCCGGCAAGGACATTCTGGCAGAGCAAAAACAGCAAACGAGAAACGCAAAACACCGGCATGGAATGGAAAGGAGCGCATTTTACTTGCTCAAAATTCGCAGTCAACGCCACTGACTGGCTGACCCATGCCGCTGTCGACCGTCTGGCCGGTGGCTGCTGAGTGCGTGACTGCGCGTGGTTGTGTCGGTGCTCTGCTCTGCTATGTCTGCGCGCATTAATTATGCAAAGTGTAGCGTGCGAAGCATAAACCAGTCCGCCGTTTGCGTATTTCGTCGCTTTCCGCCTTGCGCCTTCCGCTTGCCGGCGTATCACATTTTCGCGCATTACACAGCGCTTATTTCGCACACACACACATACACATGTGCCGACCATGAATATTTACATACATGTGTCCCGCCTGCGTGCCGCACAAGTGCCGGAAGCGCCGAAAATGTTTTGGGTGCCTACGCGTTCGCCGCCCCCTCCCTGCACTCAACGACAGGCTGGCATTGTCCGTTGCGTTTCTTTCTGAATTACGACGGTCGCTGCGCTTCCGCATGCGTTCGTGGTGCGCTGGCTTTCGACGCTCTTGTCTGCTAACTGTGCGGCACTGGTCGCTGTCGTACATTGTTGTTGCTGCACGCCGCCAACGACTGTCGCTGCACTTTCCGCTGCGCCGGCCGTGGCCGCAGCAGTCAGTCTACGCCGTTGTTGCCCTTTTATGCAATTCACGTTCCAAACATTAGTAAAATAGTGCAATAAATTTTGCGCAAAAAAGTGTACCAAAAAAAAAACAGCTTAAAAAACATATACAACTAGCTTAAAGGCGCTTTCAAATGTTCGAAACGGCGTTTTTATTTGGATTTTAATCGCACACACACATCCATACATATACATGGAAACCCCTGCAGCACATCGGGAAGTAATTTGACCCTTTCAACTGGTTATCGATATGGTTGCAAGGGAACCAGTTATAAAACTGCTTAAAAGTAAATATTTTTTTTAAAGATTAAACGTTAAAGTATGCCAGTCGAGCTTCTTTAAATCACCTATGTTGCATGAACGACTTTATACCATATTTGGATACCTTAATTGCGGGTTAATTGAATGGTGTAACGTTACATAATTACTGTGTCGAAACATAAACCTAAAAGAATGGCAGATTTGCCACTAGAACCGTGAGAACAAGTCTCCCTAATAGTTGTGCCCGTTTGGGCATAACTATTAATAACAACCTGTATGTATACTGCCGAGTCCGAACGCCAGCGAGCATCTATGAGCTATTAGCTTCCATACTGCAGAGCTATTGAACTCTAAAAAGTCGTGAACTTTGCAGTCATCTTGGTGAATCCACAAATTGTTTGTCCCTACATTTTGTCATATACGTTCAATTTAGGGCTAAACCCGCGAGAACAACCCGCGCCAGTAAAACTCGTACTTTTCTGGTTACAAGTGGCTGCATGTTGCTGCAAGGGTACTTCTTTACTTTTTTAAATTCGTATTGTATTTCTGCATGCTATGCCAAGTGTACAACGCGATTCACTTCCAGCATAAAGCCGTTGCAATAAAATGCTGTTGCGTACATGCAGGGGGAGGCTCCTTACTGCAGCCGCAGCATGAAGGTTAGGCGAGTTTCCAACTGTTCTTCGCTGGATCCTGCAGTGTTTTCTTATTTGTTGACGTTGTAAACAGCTCAATAAAATTGTTTACACGCGTTTTTTTAACAGAAAAGTCGAAAACATTATTTGGAGTTGAGATATTTACAGATACAAGTAAACTAAAAAAAATCAAATCAATTAAAATTAAATAAAATAAAATAAAATAAAATAAAATAAAATAAAATAAAATAAAATAAAATAAAATAAAATAAAATAAAATAAAACAAAATAAAATCAAATTAAATCAAATAAAATAAAATAAAATAGAACAAAATAAAATAAAATAAAATAAACTAAAATAAAATAAAATAAAAAAAAATAAAATAAAATAAAATAAATAAAATAAAATGAAATAAAATAAAATTAAATTAAATAAAATAAAATAAAATAAAATAAAATAAAATAAAACAAAATAAAATAAAATAAAATCAAATCAAATCAAATAAAATAAAATAAAATAGCAAATAAAAAACAGAAAATAGAAAACTGCAAATAGAAAATAGAAAATAGAGAATAGAGAAGAGAAAATAGAAAATAGAACATAGAAAATAAAAAATTGAAAACTGAAAATAGGAAATAGGAAATAGAAAATAGAAAATAGAAAATAAAAAATAAAAAATAGAGACTAGAAAATAAAAAATTGAAAATAGAAAATAAAAAATAAAAAATAGAAAATACAGAATAGAGAATAGAGAATAGAAAATAGAAAATAGAACATAGAAAATAGAAAATAAAAAATAGCAAATAGAAAAGAGAAAAGAGAAAATAGAAAATAAAAAATAGAAAATAGAATATAGGAAATAAAAAATCGAAAATAGAAAATAGGAAATAGGAAATAGGAAATAGAAAATAGAAAATAGAAAATAGAAAATAGAAAATAGAAAATAGAAAATAGAAAATAGAAAATAGAAAATAGAAAATAGAAAATAGAAAATAGAAAATAGAAAATAGAAAACAGAAAATAGAAAATAGAAAATAGAAAATAGGAAAAAGAAAATAGAAAATAAAAAATAGAAAATAGAAAATAAAAAACAGAAAATAGAAAATACAGAATAGAGAATAGAAAATAGAAAATAGAAAATAGGAAATAGAACATAGAAAATAGAAAATAAAAAATAAAAAAAAGAAAATAGAGAATAGAGAATATAAAATAGAACATAGAAAATAGAAAATAGAAAATATAAAATAGAAAATATAAACTAGAAACTAGAAAATAAAAAATTGAAAATAAAAAATTGAAAATAGAAAATAAAAATTAAAAAATAGAAACTAGAAACTAGAAAACAGAAAACAGAAAATAGAAAATGAAAAATTAAATTACAAAATTACAAAATTAAAAATTACAAAATAAAAACCTAAAAACTAAAATTTTAAATATAAAATTACAAATTTAAAATTAAAAAACTACAAAGTAAATTTAATTATATAGTATAATAAATTATAAAATAAAAAATCTAAAATAAAATCGAATAAAATAAAATCAAAAAGTAAGTGATAACAGTAGAAGTGATCTGAAGGTACCTAGTACGGCTAATATTTATTGAAATTGATATTCCAAAAATAATGTCTGTATAAATTCCTTTTTTTTATTCTTTCATTCCCCTATCATTTTGTTGTGCAAAAATGTTGCGAAATAAATTGCAAAACTTTTCCTATTAAACAATTTGGCAATTAGAAATGGCAAATCTATTGCAAATACACACTTTTTCATAATCAAATAATTGCCAACCCACAGACATATTCCATATCCGGTGTACATCGACAGTGTGCCAACAAAGTATGAATTTTTATGAGTTACGCTGCTCCAGCCAGCACCGGTTCTCCTTCACTGCTACGCTGACACAACTCGGAATTCTTAATTGCTATCGAAATCTCCCAAGTATTACAGCACTAATTAGAAGCATAAATTTAATATTTCCAATTCTCAAATCGAAATAGAATCGCATTGATTTACTTTGGCTCAACATGGCACCGCAACGCCGGGCCGGGCCAGGCCAGGCCAGACAAGGATGGCTGCATGGAACCCGAACAATTCCCATAACTCGATTTAAGGCGAAACGCACACGAAATCGGTGCAGTCAACAGGAAGGACTCCGAGTCGCACGCAGAGCGGGAAGGAGGAAAAACTGAAAGTTTTTCGGTAATAGAATTTACGAATGAGGCACAGCGGCAATAACAGTGGCAGGGCTGAGTGCAAGTGGAAGTTCAACAAGAAGTCGGAGCGAAGTCAAAGTGGCAGCGGCGGTGGCGGGAGAACGTAGCTGAGTTTTCGAAAAGTTGCGTATTAAATAATACACCAACAATGTAAATGATGCAAATGATTGCAACCAAACTCACAGTTCCACGTGAGCAATTGGCAGCATGGAAAGTGGACTTTTGAAAGCAAATGTACACATTTCTGCAACGCAATGGAAAGATGTGCATATTGTAAATGGATACGATTGACTTTATGGGATTTGTGGGTGCATTTGATGTGTGGCGCTTAAGCAGAAATCTGCATAGGAAAACCAATCTAAAAGCAAATACTGGCCGGAGCGGTAAATCTGCGTTTGTCAAAGGGCCTAAAAAGTGAGAAACTGTATTGCAATAATAATAACCGTAATCCCGAATTTCCATTTGAAGAGAGTTTTCGCAGATTTGCCACGCTGCCATTTTAAGCGTTTATCCAGCTTACGGAAAAAACAAAACAATTGAATTTGTTTCAAATGGATAATTTATAGAATTCGAACTGCATAAAATCACTTGACTCACAACTACAGTAATACAAACTCTCGCACATGCATTGATATACATACATACATACATGTACCTATATATGCATATATATAAATATAGGTATATATATTTGCATATGGCCCAACTGCCAGTAATCCCTTCAATCTGCTACAAATTCTGGTCCATTAACAGTACGTGCTCAAATGCCAAACATTGACATTCTGGTCAACCACACAAGCTCACATATGCATGCGCTCGTATGTGTGTGTGTGTGTAACTGTGGGCGGATATGTGTTGCAAATCGCATGAATGGAAATTTGCATACGCCCAGCCGACGTGCAACCTCGCGTGGCAAGTAACTTTCAGCAAACGTCATGAGGGAAATAGGATTCGCGCTAAGCTCACACGCGTCCTTCCATTGCAGTGTTACTTTCATTCAATATAAATCACACAACCGCGCGCTCTCTTTCTCAGCGCACAGCCTGTGGCCGCGGCTTAATTGGAGTGCAAATACCAAATGACAAAAATCACCGAAAGCCGCTCCATGCGGTAACAAAATTCGCGCACATTAACTCTGACTTTAGGGAATCGCACCGCCGATGAATTAAATGAAAAATCTATGATTCATACACACACATTTATAAACCCATACATAAGTATTCACAATGAACCTGACTTTGGCCACGATTCTGCAGATTTTGCAATTTATTTATACTCATTTGTTAGCAATGATGTGTTAAGGATGTTCTCCCCACGCCGTCTTAATCTCTACAACTTTTGCATAAATCAATACTCCCAGTCAATCTCCACCAATTAGAAAGTGGTGCGCCCACTTCTTTGACATTTTTACTATTTAGTGATCTACATTTATTGCAAGTATCTAAAATAAAACAGTTTCCTTAATTCAACCTTGATCCATGTTTGCAAACATTGAAGTTGGTAGCACATTTAAAACAACAAATTCCCAATTAATTCTCAGATGAGCTGAAAGCATTACAAGCTTTATTGCATGAAAAGTTTTGGTGCCTCTAAATCTCTAAATTTCCGTCGGTCTAAAGAACTTCTCTCACTCCAGAGAGACCGGCTGAGAACGACAATTGTTGCAGGAAAGATCCCTGCAGGAATTGCATGGACGAGGAAGAACAAGAAATGTACTCAACATTTCTGCAATTGTTTTCTACTCTCCTAGAGAAGAATTCATTTGGATAACTTCTTCTTCGACAGTCGAAGGGCTCTAACTGATAGGACTAATCACAAAGATGGGATTCTCCGTCCGATTTTTGTGCTATCAGCCACTTTTTTCTAACTACCTACCTACGAGTATTTATTTTCATTTCATTTCAAGTTTATTAAGTCTACGGTGTACAAGACCTTACAGACTAAGAAAAAATGCATAAAGAAACAGAAAACTAATTAAGTACGAAGGCTTAAAACTAGTTAAGAACACTTAAATGAAAATTCTTAAATTGAGCCCGACTTAAAGAAAAATCTATAAAACTAGTAGAGCTAAGTAACTTGAAGTCTAAGGCGCCCTATTGATTGGTTCATTGACAGCATAATTAGCTTTGTGACTCTCAGCCCAAAATTTGTGGGGCCGCCGCAGCGATTTACTTTAGTTACTTTACTTTACTTTTACTTACCTCTAAAGTTTTCATTTTTAATATCAAAATCACTATAAGGCAAATTTCGCATCCTGAACCCGCACCCGGCACTCAGTTTACGATTGTGTGTCGGAAAGGATTTCTAGAAGTGGTTAAAGTGAAACTGCCTCTAGGGGGATAACAAAAAATATAAAACATTGTATTAAGTTTACTTGCTATTATTATCAGTATTTCTTTTCAGCTTAATCGGATAAAGAGTTTATTGAATTTTAATATCCCTGTTTACACTTTCTCTCGCACGAAAATTGGAATCTAAGTATTTTTGCAACCAAAAATAACAGTGAGTCGATTATACCGGTTCACATCTATCTATATTTTCATTCGGATCTCAGCTTCTTACGGAGTCTGGTGAATCAACAGGTTGAAGGATAGCCCGTTTAACCGTCAGAGCAACATTGATTTGTGTGGTGTTATCTCAATCAAAAGTAGGTATAGAAATACTTTTCCATATCAATCGTGTCCTGGACGTGGGTACAGGAACTTCTAAAAATAATAGCACCGGAAAAAATTGACACTTCAGTCTAATTTAGGTAATCAAGACTTTTCATACTAAAATCCGGACCTGATATATTCAGATAACATCCATGCCATAAGATCTTCGAATAATCGGACAGTCAAAATATCTATTTTGATTCTATTTAACCGATACCAACATCGGGTTTGACTAATTACCAAGTCTCAATAAATTAATCAGAATTTTTTATATTCATTTTGCGATTATCAAGACAACAAATATTCGGCCCTTTTGTAGTGTATTTTTTTTTATTATTTTTAATTTAAAAAATTACTCGCAATTTTTGCATAAATATATGCATTGAGTTTGCATATTAAAACTTGTGCGAACGTAATTAAATTCTACTATGAGGATAATCTGCTTCTTATTGGTAAGAAAACAAGTCAACAAAATCTGCTGCAGCATTTCGTGTAAACATTTGCGAAAGCCGCAATGTAAACAAAAGCAAAATGCAAAATGTCACTTTGCCTAAAATGTCCATTGAATATCTAATGCCCAAGGAATGCCATGTAGAAAGGTATGTATGTGTCTGTCTACGTGCAAACGAACACCAACAAAAGCAAGTGAAAAATTCACCTGAGGATCTAATTTTAATAATGTAGAAACTTGTTGAATTTAATTTGCGACTAATTTAAAAGTAATTCCCTTAAATCGATTAAATTCTGCTTGCTAGCATAGCAGTAGCTTAGACCATTAAGAGAATAAGCAAAATTAAAGCAAATATTTGCGAATTTTTGAATAGAATTGACGATGTTTTTTGTCTTTTCAGGCGTAGTTTTACCACATTTCTCTAGAATGACATCCTTTGGCATATCCTTGGAATGAATTTCATGATTGCAAATTCTACGCTTCAATCAATCCCAGAGGTGCCTAATTGGATGGAGATCAGGTGATTGGGTTCATGACTCTTCCTGTTTCAACACATTAACATATATAGTGACCAAAATCTATTTCAGTGGTATGTTTTGTGTCGTTGTTCTGCTGGAAGTTGAAAAAATTGTCCAAGCCAAGTTTGCAACGCACTGCTTCAAATTGGATCGTTATTCAGAGCAAAAACAAGACCAAACATGCGAATTTTATACTCGTCCGAAAAATTTCCTTTTCCTGAATTCTGGTGCTTATGCGGTCGTTTGCGAATGCGTCTTCCGAGCCACTCGGCTGCGATATCAAATTTTTTAGGATTTTGTAATCAGCATCACTGCAAATAGTCTTCATTAGCCTATCCTGGACATCCCTAGCCACCTCGGACGATTTCAATTTGGGATTTCGCTGCACTTCCTTAAGGACATGTCGTTTCTCTCGTTCATTTAGCTTGAGCGAGCGTACAAAACGTGAGTTTGAAGCGATGGCACTGGTTGATCAATCTTTGGACTGAAGCATGATGTCCTACCCTCAGCAGAGGATTTTCAAGTCTTTCCATATTTTAATTATGATTTCCCAGGACTTGTTGGCCTTCTTCTGCCCACCATTTGGTTACTTGTTACAGAGGATTGATTTCTCAGAGCTTGCATTCGCTCGGCATGAGCATTCGAATTTGCAAGTTTAAAAAAATGTTGATAATTATTACAACAAATTCTCAAATGGCTTACAATATGGTTGCTTCTGCCTTTTGTTCCATTCACTTGAAGTGTGTCGGCCAATTTCATCTAAAACGTTATTTCTTTTTTTGCTATACTCGGGAATCGCATCCGTAAATCGCTTTGAATCATTTACTTCTTCTTTTCCGCAGTCACGTAAGTAAGTCTCCTACTTCGAATTTAAATACTTTTACTATAGCCATTTATATTAATTCCAACCTTTTGCCGCAAAACTGAAAAGGAATTTTCAGGTTGTTCTTGATTCAGCGTTGTTGTCATAAAAATTGCGTCCAATTCGTTTTTAAATTGAAGTATAAACTACTTATAGAATTGAACTATAGGCAATCATGTCCAAAGATTATGTCTTTCGCAAAGACTATGAGTAATCTTTCTCAGTCTCTAAATTTAACCCATGGTGGAAATTTAAAAATTCGTAATCTGTTGTTATGGCCTTTTGATTTTAATAATTCCTGCTTGATTCATTTTGCAAAGCTTAATACCTAAGCTTTATGCCCTTTAAGCTTTATGTCTAACATAAAGTGAATCAATCACGTCAAAATTTAAACTTAATGCCTTACACAAGGTGAATCAATCACCTCAAAAGCAATAAACCAAATGAATATTCTGGCAAATTTTTTTAAAATGAGTCAATCATGTCGAAATAATTAAGCCAATGCCGATCAAAACATTACAATTTGATTGGTCAATTAATTATTACTTTTATTAAAAGTAATTCAATCATACAGTACTTACAGTGGTATTAAGTTGGAGTGGAGGGGAAGACGCTGACATTGACTGATGTTGGCTGATGTAGCAGCTTAAAGTGGGGCGGAGGTGAAGCTGTGGCGGTGTGGCTTGAGTCTGAATGCAACTGAGGTCGTAAATTAAAAAAACAACGAAATGTGTACGTTTTCAAAAATAACAAATACATTTATGTATTTTTTATGGTGTCTTCAACTAAATAATTTGTATGGCAATTTTATTTATATATATTTATTATTATATTTTTTTTATTTACATTTGTAGATCAATAATGCAAATATTTTGTTTTTCTTTCGAAACCATTGTATATTTTGACCCTATTCGCAGACATATACATATGTAGTTGCAAGTCCCTTGAGATCGAACAAAACTGTTTTAACTAACGTAAATTATGGATATTCTGGTAACATTGTGTGAAAAGAAAGTTACTCAAATTTAATTTCGATTTCTTAGATTTCAGCATTTGCCTCTTATGTATATATTTATGTAGATTATATACGAAACTAAGTAATGAACTGAATACCCACTGACACAGCCCATTAACCCTTTCGCTATTTTGTTGCCATATGGCAACATGCTACTTTGTGGACGTCTGCATCCTCTATGGTTGCAAGAATACATTTTTTGTTGGTCTTTAGAATAGTTTGAAGTTTTAGGAAAAATACGAAATTAATAAACTGAATATTTAAGTTTAAAGAAGAGAAGTATACACGTTTTTTTAATGGTATATCTTGATTTAGTAAAGGAAGAAAAAGCAGACAAAATTAGAGAACTTTTTAATTTTACGTTTTCTTTCAATTTAGATACTTTTTTTTTAATTTTGGCTAAAGTAAATGAAGAAATATTCAAATTTTCGTTATGCGTAAAAAGTTTTATGTTTAAGTAATTATTACAGCCACAACGATGTGGTTGCTCTCATAGAAAAACACTCTAAAATACAGGGTCCGAGTATAAAAATTTAAAAAATTTCTTATGGAATGTTGCTAATATATCCACATAGAAGCCTACGACGTAAAATTTAAAATTTTAACTTTCCCCAGTAAAAACCTGTAGCGAAAGGGTTAATAAAAAAAGTTATTTCAACAAATCGAAATACGTGGTGTTTGTTCTCTCTCTTTTGCACATACTGTCAATGTTATTCGCGAAAATCCGTTAAAAATCAAATTCTTTAACATAAACACAACTGACACAACCGAAGATGAACGGTTCCCAGATCAACGAGAAGTTAACATTACATATATGCAATGTCATGCAGCAAAGGGTTTAATTTAGTGTCCGACCGAAACCACTTTTTTGGGCCGAAACCGAAACCGAAACCGAGTTTCGGTTTTTTTTTTAATATTCGGCCGAAACCGAAACCGAACCGAAACTTTCTAGTTAAAATAAAAATCACCATATCAAGCATTATTTTTCAACAAACGAATTTTACATTAAGTAAATAAAGAACAAACATAACATAAATAAATAAATACTTATTAATAAAAACAATTTATTCATATTTTAAAAACATAAGCATGAAAAAATCACCCTTTCATACCTTACTCCCTAATATTCAAAATTAAATAATTTAATATTATATGCTAAAAAAAAAGTTTATTTACATTGGGGGCATCCAAATTACTCCTCCTTTCTGCTACACAATAAAATGTAAAAAAATTTTGTAGAAAGTTTCGGTTTCGGCTTTTCGGCCATTTTTTGGCCGAAACTGAAACCGAAACCGAAACCACTTATTTGGGCCGAAACCGAAACCGAAACCGAATATTCGGTCGGACACTAGTTTAATTCTTTAATAAAAAATTGTGCTAGAAAAAAAACAACATCATTTAATTTCAACTGCGGGACACTTGATTACCCTCACTTTACTTTGTTAGCTACGATTTTTGTTATGAAGTCAAACACTTTTTTTTAATGTCAACATTTTCTGGATACTTAGTTACATGTGTTCCTGTTTTTGAACTGCCAAAATTGTATGCAAAATTAGGACGAACCACATTTTTGCCCTTTTAAGCCGTATTCAAGTGGGACACTTGATTACCCTCACTTATAGAAAACAAAGAAAAAAGAGGTTAGTCTTTATTACATTCATTAATTTTTTATTACTAATATTTTGTATGGCCACCATTATTGCGTATAACCTCAAAAAGTCGAGTAAGCGAAGAGTTGTACAACGATGTAAGATAATTTTCAGGGATTTGGGAAAATGCATTTTCAATTGCTTCTATAAGTGTGTTTTTTTTGTTAAATTGCCTGCCATCTGCATAAATTTACGTGTCAACCATCCCCGAATATTTTCGATTATGTTTAGGTCGGAAGAGAATGCAGGCCAATCTATTTCATTATCTTTTTTCGCTTCAAACCAATACTTCACGCAACTTGCGGTGTGAATGGCAGCGTTATCATGCTGGAAAATCCAGCGTTCCCCCGCGAATATTTCGTCAAAGTTTACAAATTCAATTTCCGACATTGCCATATAATTCTGTGAACTTTGGCGCCCTTCCAATATAGTTCAATTAATAGCGCCTTGAGCCGAGATTGCTGCCCACAACATAACTGAGAATGCTGCTGAATGACGCCGCGACAGAAATCGTTCAGATTTTCTTAGATCGTGAAAATAGTGTTGGAAGCCATTGGGTCCGTCCAAATTAAATTTCTTTTCATCGGAAAAGACGACTGACTTCCACTCCTGCTGCCAGCTGAGATGAGCTCGCGCGAACTCTAAGCGTACCGTTTTGTGACGTTGCAGTAAACGTGTTTTTTTTGCAGCCTTTTCCTCTGCGGACAGTGCCGACACTAGCTGTCGTCCCGGTTAGACCTCGTATGTGACCCGCAGACGCAGAGGAATTGGACGCTTTACGAAGAATTGATCTTCTCTCTCTAAGAGAAGTTGCTGTTGCGGCGCGACCTTTGCGGTTTTTGCCATAAGTTGTGGTGTTTTAAGAAAATGGTTTACTACCAACAGATCGCGATCGATTTTGCGAGCGATTTGGCGGTTACTTATGTTTTCCTCCTTGTACGCCGAAAAGCGTCCCTTCTCCAATTCTGTTAAGGTTTTACCGCGAACCTTTGCTTCTGCCGTTTGTAAATTTCGCAAAAATTATATACCTTATACTTTTAATTCAGTTTTTCAAACCGATTTACACTAATCCTACCTTCTAACACTTGTTACAGATCTAAAACTGCAATGAGGGTAATCAAGTGTCCCACTTGAAATAGGCTTAAAAGGGCAAAAATGTGGTTCATCCTAATTTTGCATTAAATTTTTGCAGTTCAAAAACAGGAACACATGCAACTGCGTATCCAGAAAATTTTGACATTAAAAAAAAGTTTTTGACTTCATAACAAAAATCTTAGCTAACAAAGTAAAGTGAGGGTAATCAAGTGTCCCGCAGTGTATGTTGCTAAGTAAAAAAAAATTATGAGTCAAAAATGGGGGACAAATTTTAATTACAGTGGAAAATATATTATTTTACTACATCTATTCCAAAACACAAACGTTTTCAAATGCGTGCAATTAAATGTCGCAGTTTGTATGCAGCAAGAAAAAGTGTAGATATCGCGCATCCTGTCGGTGGGCCCAACGAACCGATGCACTGTGGGCGAAATGGTCAATCTAGCGGAACTCAATTAATAACTCCTGAATGCGTAACGACATCGGGATAAAATTTTGTACAAATAAAACAAAATTGTGCAATTCGAAGTCTTAAAATTGGAATTAAGTTCCGCTAGATTGATCATTTCGCCCTCAGTGCGATGGAGCGAGGAAAATTATAAGTCAAGCAAACACTATTGTATTTGTCAATGCCAATTTTCATCGACAACCACTCAAAACACAACAATAAATGTAGAACAAGCTCGAGTGGTTTTCGAATCTCCACACGTTTGCCATCAATAGCGCCCAAGCAATGGACAAATTCCATGTGTTTTTGAAGTTATTTACGACACACAGCAGCACTTGTTGGTTGCCAATGCCTCACATGTTTCCATTACCATTAACCTTCGCCTTACCAAAGAATTTTTTGTACGTCGTTTACCAATACCCACCCAGGTGACCTCAGTGTTTTTTGTATAGGTATATGGCAAATGAAAGTCGGAATCCTCACTTTCCTGTATTACGCCTTCTCTGTTTTGTTACTACTTACAATTCAAATTTGAATTTTTGAAAACAAATTTGAATTTTTGGAAAAAAATTTGAAATTTTGAAAAAAAAAATTACAAATCAAGATCAACATGTCAATAAGTTCATCTGGTGCTGTTGACTTGAAAAGTTCAGTGTGAAAAAAACTAATAACAATGATTAGCGGAAACGAATTTCGATGTTTGTCTGCCTCCATTACGGTGGATGAGCAGCTGTTTGGGTAAAGGGGCCGTACTCGGTTCACCCAATATATGTCGTCTAAGCCTGCCAAGTATGACATTAAAATCTGGTGGGCCTGTGATTCAGCCACCTACTATCCACTGCATGGACAAATTTACACTGGGAAAGTTAACAACATTCGAGACGTTAACCAAGGTGAGCGTATTGTGAAAGATTTGGTCGGTATATACAGAGGGTCAGGAAGAAACGTTACCATGGATAAATTCTTCACAACATTGTCATTGGCCAAAGAACTAGCAAATTGGAACATGTCGATTGTAGGCATAGTTAAAAAAACAAGAGGTATGTTCACAACGAGTTCAAACCATAACGAACCAGAGAAGTCACGTCAAGCTTATTTGGATTTACTGGAAATGTGACTATGTGTTCTTACGTCCCAGCTAAAAATAGGTCCGTCGTTTTGCTGTCTACAATGCACAGAAATGATGCTGTATCTGGCCCAGACAAAAAACCAGAAATAATATTATATTATAATCAGACTAAAGGTGGCGTGGACTCAATCGATAAAATGCTGTCTGAATATTCCACCAAAAGAGCAACATTGCGTTGGCCTATGGCAATGTTTTACAATATTTTGGATACCGCCGTGCCTGCTGCTTTTATTATATACAAGGAGAACAACACAGGGCAGTCTATGAAGCGATCACAAAGGCGGCAGTTCCTTGATCACCTGGGTGAAGATCTCTGTCTACCTCTGATTTTGAATAGATCCAAAAATCAAAAGGTGGTTGGAAGAATTACAGTTTGTTTTCCCAACATTACAATGTTTTCCCCCAAAACCATAATTAATTTGAAGTTTTTATTGAAGGAAACCCCGTTACCAGAACTTGCATGGATGAGGTCTTTGAGGCAGATGTTAAACTTGAACGGGACGCCACTGGTCGCAAAAAGCTCAAGGGTAACTGCTACATTTGCCATACAGCCAGGCAAAAGAGAAATACACGCCAAAATTGCATAAAATGCAAGAAGCCTACTTGTGCAGAACACAGCGTCAGCCAAACTAAATGTGAAAATTGACATCTTAATTCGTCCACACCATCATACCAATAATATTTATTTATTAAAAAAAATTAAAAAAGAAACAAGGATTTCAAATAAAATGCCTACAAACTTTTTAAAACCACTTTTTCCCCTTTTATAAGGCAAGATAATAAGAATATTTAACTAGGGTCACCTGGGTGGGTATTGGTAAACGATGAATACAAAATGACAATTTTCATGTTTAATCATGAAAAATATTTCCAAAAAATTATTTGTTTATATTATTGAAAACTAATTTAAAATTTGTTCACTGAGTCGAAATCATAACTGGATTGGATTAATACTCGGGCAGATATCAAACAATAAATATCAAAAAGGTCACCCGGGTGGGTATTGGTAAGGCGAAGGTTAAACTTAAGTTTTGTAGAGAAATTGCAGTCAACAATTTTAGATCTTCGTTGGATAATGCAAATGGTAAACCAGGCAGCACAATCTTTCATGTGGACTGATGTCATTTTTCGTTAGTGTTTTTTTTTTCAATAAATGGTGTTTTAAAGGATAATATTTTACCTATATTTACGTCCTTCCATAAATTCCATTTTTGCTGTTCAAGCCTAATGTCTGCAGCGAGCGAAGCGATCAACTTGTCGTACGACCGGATGCACAATCTGATCGCAACGACTA
The DNA here is from genome assembly GCA_964056695.1 of Melieria picta. Lineage (NCBI taxonomy): Eukaryota > Metazoa > Arthropoda > Insecta > Diptera > Ulidiidae > Melieria > Melieria picta. The sequence goes on along the minus strand of OZ057398.1, from coordinate 99,083,346 downwards.
GGAGCCCTATTTAACTTCGAAGAACAATTCGTATTTTGTCATTAACGCTGTTTGATTTACGCTTACGACCCGCTTCGCTTGGTTGTGCGGCTATCTAAATATAATCATGTACAATTAACATAATAAACTCATTCATAAAAGCGACAGCACTCCATTTGGCGTGAGAGAGTGCCAACAGCAGCCGATTCAATTATTCCGAAAACATATGTTCGCGCACACCAACACACCGACACGCGCCACGACATAACTTACAAGCAGCTGCAGCAGGAACACTTCGTGGTGAATAAGGCGATTAACATGTCCTTACAACAATAGTGCGGCAACTAACAGACAAACAACAATTATAACAACAACAAAAGCAAACAGAACAGCCGCCACTCACATGCCTACATAGCTGAGGATAATATCAACGCATCAACAACACTATCAGCGGCAATTAATTCCAATGAAAGGACCAAAAGATAGATGGATTGATGGTCGGATGAACGGGTGCAAACGGATGCGTGTGAGTGGGTGTCAGTTGTCGATAGCGTTGGCGAAGGCCCGCCGAGCACAAAACACGATTTATCCGACATACAAATTGACTTCAAGTTGCGCTACAAGAGCAACAACAGCAACCACAGCGATAACAACGGTAACTGATTAATAATACAACAACAAAAACTGCAATTTCACGCCCATTCATTAACCGAAAGTTTTCAAATTGATTGATAGCACCGTAAACACGCTTACATATGAACGCACTTTGGGCCACACGCACGGACACACACACACACACAGACACACAAGCCACAAATTAGCAGCGCCCAGTTTGTTTATGCAGATTTTGTGAAGCACATTTGCAATTATAATACGCCGGTCAAATCGTGTGAGTATTTGGCCAACACTACAGACCCATACAGAGGCAAGCATTTATGAATGTACAAACACACACGTGCGTACATCAATAATGGCAAATATGGCCCCAACTGCACGCAGACAATTTTGGAAATTACAACGGGCTCTAATATGGACAGAGTGTGCTACAAGCACTACTACACAAAGTGAAATTTCGCTGAACTCCATAACTTGTGGAAAGCATGGCAACCCTAGTGTGCAGCGGTTGAACTTAACAGGAAAAATATTCCTAAAATAATGAAGAGAATAGAACAAAACACGAATAGGAATCCGTTCCTGAAAGACATTTTTCTCTCTAACCAATTATAAAACTCAATCGATCGGTCATATTTTGTTCTTATGAAACATTTAAAAATATTTATTAAGAAGTCATTTCGAAGCATTGAACAAAGATGTTCCTATATTGGGTGTAGAATACAGACCATGCTTTAGTCCTCAGAAGTGTACACTAAATGCGCAGCAAATGAAAACATATCTTTAGAAAGCTGAGCTTGGAATTGCGATAGAATGAGTCTTGCAAGGGAAGGTGGACGTTCGCACCAATAAGCGAAATGAGTCCATAAGTAAATGAGTCGCGCAAGTTACGTCAGCGATGTCTCTGGCAACCCTAAACAAATCACATAGTAAATACTTAAGGGGGCTTTCCCGTTTTTTCGTCGAAAAATGAGGTGTTTTTCAAGAATTAATTTTGGAAAGACAGTTTGATAAAATGTTGTAATTCTTTTTTATTTTGTTTGTTGTTACAATAGTGAGTTGAAAAAAAAATTTTTTTTTGGAAAAAAAACAAAATGGCCGCCGGCTTGCCAAGTACTTATGTTGCCTTGTTTGGAAAACATACTCCCAGTTTTTTACACTTTTCTCGGGTACCTTTTATCTGAAATCAAATTGACCATCATTTTCATTAATTACATAGTTTTGGTTATCGCACATCGGAGGATTTTTGAAAAATTTCAACTTGGTGAAATTTGGCGCAAATTTGAAAAAAAAAACCGAATTTTTTTGCAAAATTTTGGTACTAAAAGTGTTGTTAAAAATCGAAATTTCACAATATTGAAAAAATCCTATGATGTGCGATAAAGAATTCATTTGTGAACACGTGAAATTCAGTTTTATCCAAATCGGTTCATTAGATCCGAAAAAAAGTGTAAAAAACGTCACAAAAACATGGTTTCGAGAAAAACGCGTTTAAAGAAAAGCGCGGAGCGTACGCGAGGCTGTGCGCGCCGAAACATTTTTGGCTATAACTTCAAAACTATTGCATATTTCATTATGAAACTTTGGCTTCATATTGTTATAGTATTTATAAATCGATTTCTGTAAAAAAAAAAACGATTTTTTGAAACCGAAAAACGGGAAAGCCCCCTTAAGCAAAAATGTCATACTCCTCTGAAATGGATGCAAATGTTGCACTTACGGTTTATGTTTGGTTCGAAGATTTTAGGGAAATATTGCCTCGACATTGGCTGCCGTTCCGTTAAGACTCACATCAACGAGAACAGTTGAAAGTAAATTTTATAATTATTCCTCTCTTAAATAAATAAATAAAAAATAAAAAAATTTAAGTTTGTTTTTTTTTTATTTTTTTTTATTGAAATTGAGTCTAAAGACATAAGCAACATAACTCGGGCACGGGGTGGTCGACCACTCCGCAAATTACAAATGGCAGACCATGGCTATTTTAAGTCATACATATGTATGTACATAGGTAACGATATGAGGAGAACCTCTTTTGCGACGTTTTGTGATTCAGTCGAAGACGCAGAGCACGTTGTGTGTGCAGCGGAAGTGATGGTGACACAGCGTGAACTAGAAGAAGAACGCAAGAGGCCAGCTGCTTCAACCGGAGTATCTAACATTGTTGTTGGACTTCAAAATTGATGTTTTGTTTGTAACCTTGAAGCAATACTTTGTGAATAATTTTACCAGTAATTGGAACCGGAAACGGTCCCTCATCCCCTTTATGGGTTTTCTCTGGTAATGATTTTGTATTTTATTCAATAAAATTTATTGGCAAAGAGTTGTTGACAGTGCGGATGTGTGAGTGCGTTGCAAAAATGTACTCCCCCCGCGCACACGTTTGTGCACAAACAACCGTTATCACCGGCCAGCCATTATCAACTGCTGCTGGTTTTGTTGTCAACGGTTTATGCTAAATTAGTTCGACCAAGTTTAATTCAATTCTTAATTACGAATATTTCAATGTTGTTGCTATTCATTCAGTGGTTGCGGCTCGGCTCCGCTCTGCTCTGCTCTGCTCTGCGCTGCCGTATCCTGTGTATGTATCTGTGCGTGTAATTGTGGTCGTTGTTGTTGTTATTTAATTTGCATTAATCAATTGGTTGCCGGCCACTTTGCATATGCTGCGTGCTTACACCCACGCACACATCGACGTTGTTCGGGGCCGGCAGACCGGCCGCATTGTGCAATCTATTTGCAAATTGCAATTATTCTAATTAGCCGTGTCGATTGTCTCAGGTACCTCGCATGAGGGCGATTGTTTAGCGAGTACGGCGCCCGCCATACAAAATAATAATGCCCGCGAGATTTATCTCCGCCGCAGTGTGTGAACACGTGTACGATTGCCCGGCACGAACAGATGTAAAGCACATTAATTAATTAATTAGTTAATTAGTTAGGCCGCTGTCAATAACGTTCGAGCGCCATCGCATTGAAAAAAAATACTAATTAATGTGAATAGGCTGTATTAGTACATTTCGTTCATTTCGATATTTATTAGAATAATTTCACTGAAACTCTGAGAAAGGAAAATTCAACGTAAGTGAAAAAAGTAGAAGAAATCGTGCATACATTTCTGTTGCCAAATATAGTAACAGCTAAAGTACATTTTGGAAAGTCTCCAGGAAAGCTTTTTAAATTTTAAATCATTGCCTCAAATCAGAGATTTAGTAGTAGAAGGGATTTAACTAGTGTCCGACCGAATATTCGGTTTCGGTTTCGGCCCAAATAAGTGGTTTCGGTTTCGGTTTCAGTTTCGGCCAAAAAATGGCCGAATAGCCGAAACCGAAACTTTCTAGTATATTTTTTACATTTTATTGTGTATCAGATATATAGTGAAAGGAGAGGTAATTTAGATGCCAGCAATGTAAATAAACTTCTTTTGTTAGCATATAATATTAAATTATTTAATTTTGAATATTAGCGAGTAAGGTACGAAAGGGTAATTTTTTATGTTTACGTTTTTAAAAAATGAATAAATGGTTTTTATTAATATGTATTTATTTATTTATGCTATGTTTGTGTGTTTGTTCTTTATTTACTTAATGTAAAATTCGTTTGTTGAAAAAAAAATGCTTGATATGGTGATTTTTATTTTAACTAGAAAGTTTCGGTTTCGGTTTCGGCCGAATATTAAAAAAAAACCGAATATTCGGTTTCGGTTTCGGTTTCGGCCCAAAAAAGTGGTTTCGGTCGGACACTAGATTTAACCCTTTCGCTATTTTGTTGCTATATGGCAAAATGCTACTTTGCGGACGTCTGACCCCCCTAGGGTTCCGAGAATACATTTGTTTGTTGGTCCTTAGAATAGTTGGAAGTTTAGGAAATAATAATACATTAATTACCTTAATATTTAAGTTTAAAGAAAATAAATAGGTACGTTTCTTTAATGTTTCATCTTTACATAGTAAAGAAGGAAGAAGCAAAAAATAATTTATTTATTTATTTATTTATTTATTTATTGAATTATTTGTACAACTTAAGATCATGGATCTTTTATGAGTACATCCACACATTAAATTAAACTATGGTAATACAATATGCTTACAATAAAAATACAATTACAATTATTAAACTTAAAACTAATACATACATATATGCTTATAGTAAGTAGAAAGTATAGAAGTAGAAGAAGAAGTATAGAAGTATAGAAAAAGTAAAGAAGAAACGAAAACAATAAATAGTCATGTAGTCTGTAATTATTGGTCGCATTATTTACCCCAGTTCTTTAAAATGGTCTAGTATAAGTGTTTTGTAGTTGCTTCGATTCAGTCTGGCTTTAGTCATCTCAGGAATTGAGTTCCACAGTCTCACGGCGTTAACGAAAAATAGTCGAGATGTAGCTAACAAAGTATGTCTTGGTATAATCAGGCTGTGAAGCCTCTGTGACCTGGACAGGTGGAGCCTGTCATACAGATAACGTGGAGTTTTCCATAAGATTAATTTGTATAGAAATATACAGTTTCTCGCAGCCAGGTAGTTCATAATGCTACATCCAAGAACTTTGTTTCTCCACAGCGAGATATGATCAAACTTTTGGATCCCATAAACGTACCGCGTTACATTATTAAAAACTACGTTAATCTTGTGTGCCGATCTTGAGTCAAGTTTACTATACACTAACTCAAAGTAAGTTATATGGGGCAGAACAAGCTGCATAGCTAACATACGCCTGGTTTCCAAAGGCGTGAACGCAGCAGAAGTTCTTAACTTACGCAATACAGCATATACGTTACTCACAACTTTGTTAACATGGTCAGCACAGGTTAATGTTGAATTTACAATAAATCCTAAATTTTTTATTTTGTCAGTGAGCTTTAAAGCAGTTGAACCAAGCCACAGCTTTTCGATATTATCGGTATGGATCACTTTGTTACAAATAGGCATTACGTATGACTTAGTGGCATTCAGTGATAACCCATTATTCTTCGCCCAATTCACAATAGCAGACAAATCACAATTAACTTTATAGCACAAATCTTCAACTAGACCAACACGACTAGACAAATATAATTGGATGTCATCAGCATAGGCATGAACGTGAACATAATTACAAACAGAAAAAACATCATTTACAAAAAGACTAAACAGAAGAGGACCAAGGACAGACCCCTGGGGAACGCCGGCCGAAATGGATTTAAACTGCGACGAGGAATTCAATCCTTTGACTTGCTGAACTCGGCCGTTAAGATAGCTAGCCATGAGCTTTATAGCGCTGTCAGAAAATCCAAAATTGTGTTTAAGTTTCTTGCACAATAGAGCATGATTAACTAAGTCAAAAGCCTTAGAGAAGTCTAAGAGACACAAAAGAGTTAGTTCACCATTATCAAAGGGAGTCCTAATATCATCTAGTATTTTAACCATTGCAGTAGCACAACTATGCTTCGGTCTAAAACCAGACTGCAGAGAAGAAAGCAGATTATTGTCTTGAATATAATTCGAAATCTGCTCTGCCATTAAAGATTCGCATACTTTAGAAAGGGCTGGCAAAATACTAATCGGCCTATAATCGCTAGGAGATGACGCAAGAGCTTTCTTTGCAATGGGCAATATAATAGCCTTTTTCCATGCTGCTGGAAAACATCCACTTGCAAAACAGTGATTTATTATATGGGTGAGAGGACTAATAATAAACTGCAGCACGAGTTTAAGAAACTTTAAAGGGATTCCATCATCCCCAACAGCATTCGATTTAATGCCCATAATCGATTTTATTACCTCTAACTCACTAACTCCTACAAATTGAAAATGGCTATGGCAGCTACTAGCAGAAGATATATTTTCATTTAAAGAAGGGAGAATACTGCCTTTGCTTGCGCTAATGTAAAAATCGTTTAGAATGTCAGGATCCACTTTGCATTCTGAGTTTTCTTTCCCATGAATGTTTAAGTTATTCAGGTTGCGCCATAGCTGTTTAAATGGAAGCATTTAATGGAATGGAGACATTTAGTTTCGATTTACAAAACCACCGCTTCGATTGCCTTATTACAGCTGTAGCTTCATTCCGTGCAGATTTATACAAACACCATGAAGTATCCGTCAGTGATTTTCTCCATTTAGCATACAACTTATTTCGTTTACTTATTGCTAAATGTACTCGGTTGGTATACCAAGGACACGACTTATTCCTGACATAAGAAGTACGAATCGGGACATGAGCGTTGTTGAGACCGCCGACGAAGAGAATCTAATTGATCTCTGAGTCGGCGGCTCACGTTCCCCCCACCCACACGCACGTACGCAGCTCATACACGCACACACTATCTTCTCTCCTCCTTTACCCACTTTCTTCCCACTCCGAAAATGAATTGTATCCCCATTTTCCTACTCCCTTAGATTTAAGCTGAGAATTATAAGTTTAGTTATTAAGAACTATTCAAAGCGATCGCACGCAAATAAACGCCCTCGCCGCGCCTAAACCTCACCCGCCGCCTAACTTTATTTCAACCCGAAACAAACATTGGTCCTTCGAGCCGGATACCGCGCCGCGCATAGACAGTGAAAAAACATTAACAATTACAAACACAGTAACAGTGGACAAATTTACAAAAAAATTAACAGTGCAAAAAAAAGTGAACAAAAAAAAAAAAAAAAATACAACACAACACAAAGTGACACACAGTGAACAAAATTAAACATTACAAACTGTAATTTTCACAAAACAAAATAGTGAACAAAAATTCATACAAGTTTAACAAAACAAAAACCCAAGTGACAGTGCAACAAAAAAAATCAAACCTTCACAAAATCTCAAAAAAAAAAAAAAAAAAAAAAAAAAAAAAAAAAAAAAAAACCAAAGTGCACAAATATCACAAAGCTCACAAATTACAAATTGGACAAGGCTTATAAAACACAAAACAAAAAGGAAGAGCACACAAAATCACAACAAAAAACAATAGTTACCACGAATCCACGAAGATCAAAAAAAAAAAAAACCAAGTGCAGTGACAAAAAGTGACGGCGGCACAAGCAGAACATACATATACAGCACAAAACAAACAACGACAACAACCACACAGGCGCAGCGGCACCAGCAGCATCAGCCGGTCTAGCCACCACCGTGCCAGGCGACTCGTAGACGACCCCCGTAGGACACGCAACGCCACCCTCAATCACGGTTTGCGCTTCCCCCCCCAAAAAAAGGATGTCAAGTAAGTGACCAAAACCCCCTTTGGTTCCCCTCCCAAAAAAAACGATAAAAAAATCGGTAAATCATACCGTAATTTATTTTTCTTAAAAATAAATTACGGTGTGTAAGCGGACGTTGCAAAAGCGCCGTTGGTAAATCGTTCGATTTACCGCGCTAACGTTCCGCTTGAGCACATAGGTACTTCGGTACCTATTTCCCGTTTGCTCTTTGCCGCCCATTTCCCCTTCGTTGCCAACCGCTGGCACATAAGCAACGGGCTTGGCATAGGAAGAAGAGCAATACATGCCAACAATTCTCCGTTGGATGGTTATTGCCTCTTGCCTTCTTCCATCCTTCTTTGGTGTTTGTATGCGCAGCCCCCTTGTGCATATAAACATTGAAGTCGAATCCAGCGCAACATACATCGCAACATCTAGCGCAACATCTCGCGCAACATCTAGCGCAACATCCAGCGCAACATCCCGCGCAGCATCCAGTGCAACATTCAGTGCGCAACATTCGGTGCAACATTTGTATTGTGTTGACGCCACGCACCCTCACCTCACCAAACAAAATAATTTTTTGGGGAAAATTTTTCCGTTGAAAATTAATTTCCTTTTTTTTTCTCCCCCCGTGTAAATAGTTGGAAATTTTTTTTCTAAAAACATTTATGCACTCTTCCCGTAGTGATAATTTGTAGTTAGAAAAATTGACTTATACTATTTGAAAATTTTAAATTTTGTAGAGTAGTCATTTCCAGCTGTCTTACTTCCTTGTGTACACTTTGGCCCTCATCCTCGTAGTGGCAAGCTGTACACTTGGAAAAATTTGTAAAATTTTTTGAATTTTTCTAAAAAAATTTTTTTTCTCTTGACATTCTCGAAATCTCTCGTCGATTGGCCCTCAATCCCGCAGCGGCAATCGATTAATTTTCTCGTGTGTATTTTGGCCCTCAAACTCGCAGTGGCAATTTACAAACTTGAAAAATTTGAAAAGATTTTTTTTGGAATTTTCGGAAATTTAATTTCGCAATTCTCGCGACGTATCCGATTGGCCCTCAATCTCGCAGCGGCAATCGAGGTATTTTCTTGTGTACATTTGGCCCTCAACCTCGCAGTGGCAATCTGTACACTTGAAAAAATTTTTTTTGGAAATTTTTTTGATTTTCAAAATTTTCGGTATTGTGTTGTGTATCAAGTGGCCCTCAATCTCGTAGCGGCAATTGATACACTTTCAAAATTTATTTGTGAATATACACTTTGCTAACGATACAAATAGTTTTGGTCACAATAAGTTTTGAAAAAGACACATAACAATTTTTTTTGAAATTTGCTCGATTCTCGTGAAAAAACGATTCACTCAATTCTCAATCAAAGTGTTATCACACAACGCAATCCCGCCGTTGATCCCTGATACACTGAGAAAAATTTTCGGTTCTAGATTTATTTTTAGAACCACTCGTTTACATCTCAGCACTAAACAAATTTAGCCAAACCCACTTTTTTTTTAAAACTTTTTCACCTCAAAGCTGAATTTCTCTCATTTCTCGATCAAAAGTGTTATCATACAACGCAATCCCGCCGTTGATCCCTGATACACTGAGAACAATTTTCAGTTTCAAGTTTATTTGGAACTCGCTTAGGAATATTTATTTCGGTTTTCTCCCATAAACCATTGCATTCAGTGCTTTTCCAATACACTGAAAGAAATAAATATTAGGTTCGCTCTTTACTTGGAAATTTAAAACCAACACAATGCCAGGAAACGATAGCGATAATCCTCTAAGCACCAAAGAAACTGCCAGAACTTCGAGAGCCGCTTCAAAAGCGGAAGTAGAAAATAAAATTGACTTAACGATTCGTAAGTTTATTTTCGAAACCGACCGGCTCATCACATTCTGTACAAAATGGTCGTCAATCCCCGTCGAGGACCAAACAGAATCACTGATGGAAGTTCAACTCCAAGAGCTTGAGCAAAACTGGGCGCGTGTACTGCAGACATACGAAGATGCGTATTTGTCTGACTCATACAGTACTTACAAAAAGTCAATCGACCAAAAATATGGTGCATGCAGTGAAAGCTTCCAGAACTGCAAAGCTCAATTATCTGATCTGCTAAAGGCTCAACGAGCAACCTCTGCTTCGGTTTCTGCACCTCGTGCAGACTTAGTTCCTCAAACCGATTCTTCAGGTATCTGCCTAAAAGTTCCCGCCTGCGATACTGAAGTTTTTTATGGAGGATATGAAGAATGGCCTTCCTTTAGGGATATGTTTACTGCGGTTTATATAAACCACCCCAAATTGACCCCCGCACAAAAATTGTATCACCTCCGATACAAGACGAAGGGCACAGCGGGTGCCATCGTCAAACAATATCCTTTGAGCAATGAAAATTTTGAATTGGCCTGGGATGCACTCAAAGCTCGGTATGAGAACCGACGCATCTTAGTTGATAATCAAATCAAGGCGCTGTTGAATATTTCTCCTGTCACGTCAGAAAATAGTGCTGCCATTCAAAAAATTCAAAACACAATAAACAATTGCTTGTCTGTTCTGAGCGCACAAAAAGTTGCGATAGACAACTGGGATCCAATCCTAGTCTTCATTTGCTCTTCGAAATTACCCGAAGAGACCATAGCTCTGTGGGAGCAATCGCTCACGTCCCGAAAAGAGCTCCCCACATGGTCGCAAATGAACTCGTTCCTCACGAATAGGTATGAAGTGGTGGAAAGATTAAGCGCGTATAAGCCCAAACCTCCTCGGGCTACGCAACCCAACCTCTCCTTTAACAAACCGCAAACTAAGACTCAAACGTTTCATTCAGAAACAGGCAAGTCGTTCACTTGCAACTTATGCAAGACGAACCACCCTCTCAAAACTTGCCAAAAATTTAAGTCACTTTCAGTGCACGACAGAGTCAAGTTTGTTAAAGAAAACAATTATTGTGAAAACTGCCTGGCATATTCTCATTTACGTAGTGAATGCCCCAGCAATTTTTCATGCGTCTACTGCCAAAGAAAGCATCATTCGATGCTACACTTTCCAGCGAGCAGTCAAACGCATAAGCCAACCCCCCGGCCCCAAAAGGCAGTGGCTCAAACCACAATAACTCGGCCGAGCGCTCACGAAGAACCCTCCCCAAGCCGAAAGTCCTCCACTTCAAAAGATCAGCCACAAGATCGACATACATGTACCTGCAGTCATGAACAGACTCATGCTCATCACTCGAGCACTAGAGCGAAAACGCTTCTTCCCACAGCAATTGTGTCTATTGTTCACTTAGGAGAAAGTCATAAGGTCCGAGCCCTCATAGACCCCGGTTCTCAAAAGACGTTCATTTCGTCCAAAATTCAAAGGACATTGAATCTGCCCACAAGGGAAATTAATTATGAAATCTCGGGCCTAGGTGGCAAGGTCGTCCAAAATGCCAACAAAATTTGTACAATAACACTCTGCGGCTTGGACGACCACCCCCAAATTGAAGCTCAAGCCATCATCCTCCCTCAACTCACACACTTTTTACCCACCTTCACGGTAAAAGAGCCTGATTGGATGAAATACTCCAAACTCGAATTAGCAGATCCAAACTGTTTCCGTCCATCAAGAATAGATCTCGTGATAGGTAGCGATTTGACCCCGCAAATTCTGCAAGAAGGCCTTCACCAAAATTACGGAGACAGTCTTCTGGCCCAAAAGTCAATATTCGGTTGGATTCTCAGCGGTCCCATTAGAGAATCGATTTCAACATTTTCGACGCAAGTCAAAGAAGTCAACACCGAATGTCTCGACACTCTTCTGAGGAAGTTTTGGGAACAAGAAGAAATACTTGACTCACCCACAACATCTGAGGACGACCGCTTTTGTGAACAACTCTATAAAGAGACAACGTTCCGAAACCCCGACGGTCGGTATGTCGTAAGGCTCCCATTCAAAAAGAGCTTTCCCGACACTTCGGCCCTAGGCCATACACGGACAGCTGCCTTACGACAATTCTTAAGTGTAGAGCGAACACTAGAGAAAAAAGGGGATCTCAAAACAACATACTCAGATGTATTAAACGAGTATCTCACTCTCGGCCACATGGAATCCACATCCTCTTGTGAGATTATAAATGACGGTAAATATTTTTCATTTTACCTACCTCACCATGCGGTTATTCGCCCAGAAAAGAAGACTACTAAAGTGCGAGTAGTTTTCAACGCCTCAAAAGCATCAAGCTCTGGATGCTCATTAAATGATGTACTTCACATCGGCCCCACTCTTCAAAACGATCTTATGCTGTTACTCTTAAGATGGCGTCTCTATAAGTTCGTTTTCAACGGCGACATTGAAAAAATGTACCGCCAAATTCTCGTACATAAAGATGACCAAGATTTTCAACGAATTCTCTTCCGTCGGTGTTCACATAAACCGGTGGAAGATTTCAAACTCAAAACAGTCACATTTGGTGTGAACTGTGCCCCTTACTTGGCCATCCGTACACTTCAGCAGTTAGCATATGATTCCAAAGATAAATGGCCTCTTGCGGCTCAAATCATACTCGACGAAACATATGTTGACGACATACTTTCAGGCAGTCACGATCTTGACACGGCTATCAACTCCATAGATCAGCTCGTTAAAACTCTCAATTCCGCAGGGTTCCCCCTCAAAAAGATCACTGCCAACAACTCGAAACTCCTCGAGAAAATCCCCCCCGAAAATCTGTTAGATTCCGATTTTTTGCGATTCCAAACCACAAGTTCTACGAAAACTCTTGGAATTCGCTGGAATGCGCTTTCAGATTCCTTTTCGTACACCTTTGACCCAATCTCCAATTCAATGTCGGTCACAAAGAGACAGATCCTCTCAGCTGTCGCGAAACTTTTTGACCCGGCAGGGTGGCTATCGCCCATTATGATTCAAGCAAAAATGCTTCTCCAACAACTCTGGTTGGAAGGAACAGACTGGGATGAGTGCGTAAAACCACAATCACTTCACAAGTGGAACGCATTCATCGAAAATTTATCATCCATCGACAAAATCGAAATTCCGCGCTGGGTTCAGTTCTCCCCAAGCGTCCAAATCCAACTTCACGGATTCTGCGACGCCTCTGAAAAGGCATATTGTGCATGCATATATGTACGAACCCATGCCGACCATGCAAGCGCTTCGTCGCATCTCTTGGCAGCCAAAAGCAAAGTCGCTCCTCTGCAGACGATAAGCTTACCACGCCTCGAATTGTGCGGCGCCCTGCTACTATCCAAGCTGGTGAAACAAGTACGAACTCACCTTGGTTTTCAGACTTATAACTTGACACTCTGGTCTGACTCGTCCATCGTACTCGCATGGCTCGAGAAACCACCCCATACTTGGAAGACGTATGTAGCTAACCGCACCACTCAAATTCTTCATAATGTGAGCAACGCAACTTGGCGTCATGTTTCCAGTTCTGACAACCCCGCAGATCTCGGTACACGCGGATGCAAACCGCAAGACATGATTGCCAACACATTATGGTGGCACGGCCCCAATTGGCTCCGAGACGATCCCCAATCATGGCCCAAAGAAGAGCCTCGTCAGACCCAGGCTCCAGAAAAGCGGAAAATCGAAAGCCTCCACACGCTTGAAGTCGAGGATGTACTTAATAGGTTTTCGAAATTCTCGCAAGCCCTCAGAATTCTCGGTTACATGTTCCGATTCATCGACAGGGCTCGCAAAGTCCCCATCTCAATTGGTGCGTTAACTCACCTGGAAATAAAGAGGGTGAAAACACGGCTTATCTCCCTCGCGCAATGCCATCACTTCCCCGATGAACATGCTGCGCTCTCATCCTCTAAAGTTATCTCTCGAAAAAGCTCCTTACTCACTCTAAATCCTTTCATGGATAAAGAAGGGCTTATTAGGGTCAATGGTCGCCTCGCGCACTCAGGTCTCACTTATAATGAGCGACACCCAATTATCATTCCCGATAACTCTCGTCTCTGCACGTTGTATTTGGACTTTCTGCATATCATCCTCTTGCATGCAGAGAAACAGCTAATGGTCCGTATGGTTCAGCAAGAATACTATATTCCCCGGCTGAAAATCAAGGTCAAGAAATGCATTTTTCAATGCAAGACCTGCACCATTTATAAGCAGCGCGTACGGTCTCAAATTATGGCCGCTCTTCCTCCCGAGCGGTGTACATTTTCGTTACCGTTCTCCATCACCGGAGTCGATTTTGCTGGCCCTTTTCAAGTGAAGTCATCCCCTCTCCGGCGTGCTGCAGTTCTCAAAGCCTATGTCTGCGTCTTCGTCTGCTTCTCCACCAAAACGATTCACCTCGAACTCTGCTCAGATCTCACCACTGACGCATTTCGAGCGGCGTTCGCAAGATTCGTCGGCCGGCGAGGCCTCCCCAGCAAAATAATGTCAGACAATGGCAGAACATTCATTGGTGCACAGCGTGCAATAAGTAAGGACCTCACGCGATTTCTAAAAGAAACGTCAGCCGACATCGCAAATAAATATGTCACTCATGGTCTCGAGTGGCAGTTTATTCCCCCTAGTGCTCCCCATATGGGCGGTCTTTGGGAAGCTGGAGTGAAAAGCTTCAAAATTCACTTAACCAAAGTCGCCGGCACTCACAAGTTTACTTCCGAGGAATTTTCCACTCTCCTCATTCGCATTGAAGCGGTCCTTAACTCGCGGCCGCTCTCCCCAATGTCGCAAGACCCCGCCGATCTTCAGGCCTTAACTCCAGGTCACTTTCTCCGCGGAGCCCCGTTGCTGGCACCCCCTGAACCCAACGCGGAGAGTCTATCACTTGCCAATCGCTGGCAAAAACTGAAGGTGATTCATCACCAATTCAGTAGACGATGGCGGGAGGAGTATCTTAAAGAACTCCATAAGCGACAAAAGTGGAAATATCCCCAGACGGAAGTCTCTGAAGGTCAGCTCGTCGTCATTAAAGACGAGCTCCTTCCTCCCCACGAATGGCGCCTCGGGCGCATTGTTAAACTGTATCGGGGGGCGGATAACCACATCCGAATCGCTGACGTCAAAACCCAGAATGGAATTTTGACAAGACCAATCGTTAAGCTCTGCGTGTTACCCCCCCCATAACCGCAGAAAGAAATTTCATTCCCCCTCCTCACAACATCATCGGCAACAGGACACTAATGCTTTCTTTATATTCCAGACGAAGAGTCCCCGAAGGAGGCATACCGGAAGTGTCTGGTATGCGAGCGCCACCACGCCCTGCGGTACTGCCAGACCTTCCGGAAGATGGCGCCGGCGGAGCGGCTAGACGCAGTGCGCGCCAACCATTACTGCGTGAATTGCTTCGCCCGCTCGCACACGACAGGGGGGTGTTCGTCAACCCAGGGCTGCCACAAGTGTGGATTGGGGCACCACACGCTGCTGCACCGGGCCATGCCGGCCCATCAACGCCTCGGCATCGCTCGGCGGCGACCGGCCCCCCCCACAAGGCGCCAAGCGGCGCCAACAACGCGGCGTCAACCACCGGCGTTTCAGGCCAGGCGCCAGGCCGCGCCTCAACCGGCCCCACCAACGCGGCGCCAACCAACCAATGCGACCAAGCGCTCGCAAGCACAACCGCCTAGCGCCACATGTCGGTGTCGCCAGATCCAGCCGCCGCGCAAGAAGGCGAAGAAGACGGCCCCGCAGACCAGGAAGGCCAAGAAGGGCCGACAAGCTGCCGCGACGGAGCAGCTACTAAAGACGGCAGTTTCGACGCTAGAGCAGTTGGGCCGCGTACTCAAGGTTGCACTCGTGCAAGGGGGGCGCGATGTTGAGACCGCCGACGAAGAGAATCTAATTGATCTCTGAGTCGGCGGCTCACGTTCCCCCCACCCACACGCACGTACGCAGCTCATACACGCACACACTATCTTCTCTCCTCCTTTACCCACTTTCTTCCCACTCCGAAAATGAATTGTATCCCCATTTTCCTACTCCCTTAGATTTAAGCTGAGAATTATAAGTTTAGTTATTAAGAACTATTCAAAGCGATCGCACGCAAATAAACGCCCTCGCCGCGCCTAAACCTCACCCGCCGCCTAACTTTATTTCAACCCGAAACAAACAAGCGTTAAACACCGTGATTAAGTTCTCACTAAGAAATTCAAGATTTTTATCAACTGTATCAAATAACCAACACTCTCTCCAACACACACGGGACAAGTCAGAAAACAAAGCATCAACATTCAATGAACGATAATCACGATACATAAATGTAGTGCTCACTGGACGATCGAACACAACATCAACTGCACAAAATATTAAATCATGGTCCGATATGAAACATATTTGGTCAAATTTAAGTACTAGAGAAGGGTCAGAAGTAATAAAATAGTCTAAAAGGCTTGGTTGGCAGTTACTAGCATATCTGGTGGGTATAATGTCATTAACAATAGCTAGACCAGCTGCTGATACATGATTACGGAGTTCATTGGTGTAAGAATCATTAGAAAGTAAGTTTACATTAAAATCACCACAAATTATGTAATGCTCATAGTCTATTAAAAACAAAGATAACTCGGTGAAGTATGCATCTAGAGAAAAACATTTATTTGGGTTATAGACACAAGAAACTAAGATCCGGGATTTACCATCTGACACTTCAGCTATTATATATTCTGTATCAGAGTCAGCCGATTTAGCAATTGTTGTTAGATTGAGAGTATTCCTACAATAAATTGCTACCCCTCCTCCCTTCCTATGCTTTCGATCATTTCGAATGAGACTATAGTTGTTGATAGAACACTGAAGGTCCGGAATGCAATTACTAAACCAAGTTTCAGACACACAAATAACATCAACAAGGGACTGATCGAAGATATATCTAACATAGTCAAGTTTGTCAAAGCTCAAACTCCTCGCATTGAAGTGGACTACATTAAGCCCGGCTGATTGCTTACACAAGATATCAACTAGCAATTTCTGATTTTCATTAGCACCAGAGACGTTTATATCAGATAAGTTTGATGTCATGAGAATGAGCTATAGAAGAAACAACTAACATACATACTAATGAGGTTAAAATGCTGACAACTACAGAACAACATGGAAAGGAAACAAGAGTAACAATAGTTAGAGACAGAAAGAGAGAAAATAGAAAAATAATGGAGAAGGACACAGATACAATAAGTAATAACATCAAAATAGCTTATATTTAATTTTGCAAAAATCATTATTGCTTCTATGCTGCCCCGACAATTCCATCGATACCTTTTTTATCAAATACTTTTACGGCCTCGTCGCCGTCTCGTTTTCTCACCATGATTTGCCCACGTATCGAAAAAGCAGCAACAAGAAGTTTCTGTCGTTTAAGCTGAGCTGCATAATGCATTAGTTCACGATTATCCCTAGTCAGACTTTCGTGCACATAAAACTTTGCATTATCATCCAGTCCAATGTCTCTCAGAGCAAGAGGCCGCTTGTTGGCTTTACAATAGCCAGCAATGGATTTAAATAGCTGACTACGAGCATGCTGGGAGAAAAGCTTAACGATGATAGCCGAGTTGTTGTTACCATTTTTATTGTTCCTCGCTGGCAGCCGGAAAACTTCGCGCACTGGGGGCAATTCGTGCTGAATAGCCTTACACATACGCGAGAAGATCTCCTCTCCGCTGATATTAGTAGAGTTAGGTATGCCGTTTATTAAGAGATCAGTGGCAACGGCTTCATTCTCTCTCCTTTATGCGTCTCTTTTTAGTGCAAGTACTTCAGTCCGCAGCACACCCAACTCTTCACATGAGGTTTCTACAGCTGTTAGCCTCACATCAAGGAACTTTATTGTCTTCTTTATGTTTAGCAATTCAGCTGACAGGTCGTTAAATAAGATAATTTTAATAAGATAATTTTTTAATTTGACTTTTCTTTTGACTTCGATTCTGATATATTTCTTAAATAATTTAAATGAAGAAATATTCAATTTTTAGTAATGCGTTAAAGTTTTATGTTTAAATTATTACAACCACAACGATATGATTGATTCCATATGACAACACTCTAAAAACAGGTTCCAGTAACAAAAATTAAGAAACAAATTTTAATTTTTGAATGTTGATATAATCGATAAATTTAACATTTTAACTTTTCCCAGTAAAAACCTGTAGCAAGAGGGTTACAAATAAGTAGTATTTTAACACTAGAAATACCATTGCGGTCATTTTGACGGGTTTTGTCTTTTTAATATTTATATTTTCTTTAGTATATTTCTATCAACTTTTGCTTTTATGACTTTTATTTTTATATCGCGTTCTACAATTAGTTCTATCAGGTGTACAACTTTGCTTCCGCCGTTTTTTTCCAAAATTAAAAGCTTTATTGCGAAAAAGTGCTTACAGATGTATTATTCAAAGTATTGTCCGTCGCTAGCGACAACTTTCTCCCATCTTTCCGGCAATTTTCGGATCCCGGCTCGAAAAAAGGAGTCCTCTTTTGACGCTATCCATGAAGCAATCCATTTTTCCAATTCTTCGAAGGATTGAAAATGTTGATCTGCCAGGCCGTGTGCCATCGAACGGAATAGGTGGAAGTCAGAAGGGGCGACATCTGGGGAATACGGCGGGTGGGGCAAGACTTCCCATTTCAGCGTTTCCAGGTACTTTTTGACCACTTTTGCGACGTGAGGCCGAGCATTGTCGTGTTGGAGGATGACTTTGTCATGTCGCTCTTGATATTGTGGCCGCTTTTCTTTTAGCGCGCGACTAAGGCGCATCAGTTGCGTTCGGTAGCGATCTCCTGTGATGGTTTCACCCGGTTTTAAGAGCTCGTAGTAAATCTTTGAAGGTTTTTTCTCTTCCACCACCATGTTTGTCTTCGACATCGAAATCACCATTTTTAAAACGTTGAAACCACTCCCGACACGTTCTTTCACTCAGAGCAGCATCACCGTAAGTTTCTGAGAGCATTCGATGCGCTTCAGCTGCATTTTTTTGCGAATTGTTCGTGACTACTCTTCAATGATTTTTTGAGCTCAGGGTTTGGAAGCACCTGCCACACATTTGTTAATTGTAAGCACTGTTTTTGTTTCTTTTGCCTCGAATGGCGGTTTCCGTTTGTCACTTCACTTTTACTTTTCTGCTGTATCTCGGTCGACACGTGACCGCTTGGTAAGAAATAAAGAAGCATAATCAACATACTCGTTTTTTTGGTGAACATCGTATTCCGCATACACATTTTTTGGTGAAACATCGTATTCAATACAAACATTTGGTCCTTCGAGCCGGATAGAAGTTCCTATCCGGAGTGTTCGGCCGCAAGAAGCCAACGCGGCAGCAAGCACGTCAAGGTGCAGCATCGAACTCGTAGCGCAGCGGAGCGCTAGGGCTCTTCAACTTCCGACAAGGGAGTCGCAGCTGACGACATCTAGCGGTGAGGAGGCGAGTGAAAGGAGAGTAGTAGTCAGTTGCAGTAGGTTGGGAACGCGGCACTACTGACAGTTGCTGTATTTACGAACCACCACAAAAGAAAATGGAGAAATTAAAGTTGCAACGGCAAATAATAAAAAGCGGCTTAAGGGGGTATTACGATTTTTGAAATTTTTTTTTCGATTTTTTTGTTATTGTTTCATTCTATTCGTATATGCGTCTAGAATTCGTCCCCCGAATATCAGATCGATCCGTACATTAGAAAAAAAGTTATTGATATATATATTGTTATATGTAGTGTCCGACCGAAACCACTTTTTTGGGCCGAAACCGAAACCGAATATTCGGTTTTTTTTTAATATTCGGCCGAAACCGAAACCGAAACCGAAACTTTCTAGTTAAAATAAAAATCACCATATCAAGCATTTTTTTTTCAACAAACGAATTTTACATTAAGTAAATAAAGAACAAACAAACAAACATAGCATAAATAAATAAATACATATTAATAAAAACAATTTATTCATTTTTTAAAAACGTAAACATAAAAAATCACCCTTTCGTACCTTACTCGCTAATATTCAAAATTAAATAATTTAATATTATATGCTAACAAAAGAAGTTTATTTACATTGCTGGCATCTAAATTACTTCTCCTTTCTATATAGTGAAAGGAGAATAATGCTACACAATAAAATGTAAAAAATATACTAGAAAGTTTCGGTTTCGGCTATTCGGCCATTTTTTGGCCGAAACTGAAACCGAAACCGAAACCACTTATTTGGGCCGAAACCGAAACCGAAACCGAATATTCGGTCGGACACTAGTTATATGTATGCGTGAAAAAGAAGCGAACGCAGGGCGCGCGCTCCAGCTGATTCTCGTTTTTCTCGAAATCATGTTTTTGAAATCGGTTCCAGCTCGGGAGAAAAACTGTAAAGTGCAATCGGCATAATTTTTTTTTCTACTTATTTTTAAATACAATATCTAGTGCCTGACGAGAGCTTTTTTTTTTTTACTTCGTATTTTTTTTTCTACACGACTTTTCGTCCCAAAAAAACGACAATTTTTCGTATGTTTTTTTTAAAGTGCTGCCATTTTGTTACATTTAAAGTTAGAAAAATTTCCTCTCGTCAGGCACTAGATATTGTACTTATCTTTCAAAAACACTTTGATTTTTTGATTTCAGATATGCAGAATTGCTGATCTAGCTGGAACCGCAACTGATTTGCCGACTGGGATGTCCACTTCAGCGCCCACTATAAATTACACTTTAAATGAAAATGTCAAAAAAAAAATTTTTTTGTACTCTTCAAGTTTGATACTACGATGTGTAAAAAGATTTGAATAAAAAAAGTTTTTCAGTTTCTCAAAAAAAAAAGTTGAAAATTCATTGAAAATCGCCCAAAAAAATCGTAATACCCCCTTAACCCGTATCTACAACGCGTGCGCAACCGAAAGTATACCAGTGGAAGAAGCAAAGGTCAGAGGTGCGAGAGCTGATGAACTGTTTGGGAAGTTCGAGGCAGTGCAGCAAGAGATTGAGTATGCAGCGACAGCAGCTCAGGAGCAGGAGCAGGAGGAAACGTACCGCATCGAAGTCGAGGAGAGGTACATAGCAATCAAAACATTGTGTACGCGCATGGTAGATGAGGCCAGTAGGAACCTGACCATCATTGAAAACCAGCCAGCAAGCAATGACATTTCAACAGCAGTACAATCATTAATCGAGCACCAGGGCTCGATGGGTGCACTTCTGGAGCGCATCAGCCGGACAACACTTTCCGACAGTGCATCAACGCCCATACCTGCGGCGACCAGCGCCGCACATGGCCAACATGAATTGCGGCTACCACAGATTCAGATTCCGGAATTCGACGGCAGCTGTACTGAATGGATACGATTTCGCGATCTGTTTGAAACTGTAGTGCACAACAGATCAACTATATCGGACATCGAGAAACTTGAATATTTGCAGACGAAGATGAAAGGCGAGGCGCTCTCGCTAATCAAGCACTTGAAGCCAACCAATGCAAATTACAGTATTGCATGGGAGCTGTTAAAGAGAAAATACGAAAAATCCGATAAGGTAAAAAATGCATACTTTGCGCTTTTGTTTAATCAAGTTTCAATGAAAGCAGCGTCGGTGGCCGAGGCCAAACGTATTTACAATGCCTCAAATGAAAGTGTAAATGCGCTAAAAGTTCTCAACGAGCCAGTTCAGTATTGGGACTCGATTTTATTATTCCATTTGGAGAAAAAACTCGACGCTGAGACACTGGCACTGTGGTACAGAGAGAAAAAGGAAGATGCAGCAACGTTTCAACAATATTTTGACTTCTTAGAGAGGAGAGTTTTTGAGTTGGAAAATACGCAGAAGGGTTCGAGCACCAGTCATAGCAGTAATCATAACCAAAATCGATCAAGCACTTACACCACAACTCTTCAGAAGTGCCCAGCATGTTCAAAGGAACACTCCTTATACAGTTGCGACCAGTTTCGAGGTATGGAGGTAGAAGCTCGGCGTCGGTTGGTTCAAGCTCACAATCTGTGTTTCAATTGTTTGCAAGCAAATCACCGAGCAGCAGCATGCAAGAGGTCGTTGTGTAGAGAGTGCAACGCAAAGCACAACACGTTGCTTCATAGTCCAGCACGCGCATCTAAGCAGCAAGCACAGTGCGAAACACAACCCGCTGCGCTCAAGGACGCAGTCAGTGCCAGTGTGAACGTCTCGCAACAATGTTCACAAACTGTTACATTATTGCCAACTGCAGTGGTGATGATATACGACGCAGGTCACAACATGCATCCATGTCGTGTTTTGTTGGACTCGGGATCGCAAGGCACACTCATCGCTGAGTCATGTGTTCAACGCCTTCAGCTGAAACGACAGTTTGACAAAACTATGCTCTATGGCGTCGGCTCGTCCAAGGGTAATTGCACTCGAGGCAAGGTACATCTGCGCATTAAGTCTAAGGAAGGCAGCACTACGGTCGAGGTCGATGCCATGTGTTTGGCCAACTTAACGCAGACTTTGCCAACGTATGAGGTGACACATCATAAGCTAAATTACTTCAAGCATCTACAACTGGCCGACCAAGGCTACTTCAAACCGGGCAAAATCGACGTCATCTTGGGCGCCGATGCCTTCAGTGATTGTCTGTTAGCAGATAAATTAACACATCCATCAGGATCACCAACGGCGTTGAAGACGATTTTTGGATGGGTGTTGTTGGGTACAATACCTGAACCGGCGGAGCCGTACAAAATCACAGCTCACACGCTGGTAGAGTTGAGCAAGCAGCTTCAAAGTTTCTGGGAGGTGGAGGAGCTGTCAGGGCCAGAACAGCACTTGACACCAGACGAAAAATGGGCAGAAGAGCACTACCGGCAAACGGTTACACGCGATGACAGTGGGCGGTACGTCGTAAGACTTCCGCTACGAAACGATGAAGTGAAACTGGGCGACTCGCGTACAGCTGCGTTACATAGGCTCGCTGCAATGGAACGACGCTTCAATAATGATACACGGCTTCATAAAGAGTACGTCAATTTCATGGTCGAATACGAGAAGTTAGAACATATGGCGCCGGCAGCGTCCAGTCCGGAGAGGGTATATTTCTTACCTCATCACTCAGTGCTGAAACCTACCAGCACGACAACAAGGTTGCGCGTCGTGTTTGACGCATCATGCAAGTCTACAAACGGTCTGTCACTCAACGACAATTTGGTAGTTGGTCCTACGATACAAAGGGATCTATTTGACATCACTATAAATTTCCGTAAGTACGAGATCGGATTTAGTGCCGACATAGAAAAAATGTACCGGCAAATATTGGTTCATCGTGATGACCGTTCACTGCAACGCATTTTGTGGAGAGGCTCCAAGGATCAGAGCATCAAGGAGTACGATCTCCAAACAGTAACGTATGGTACCTCAGCAGCACCGTTCCTAGCAATTCGAACGCTAAACCAAATCGCAACCGACAACCAAGACACGTGTCCTGAAGCTTCTGCAGCCATTAAGCAAAATTTCTATGTCGATGACTTCATGGCATGTGCAACAAGCGTGTGCGCAGCAGAAAAGCTCAAGGGCGAGCTTTGTACCGTACTATCTCAGGCAGGATTTCACCTCCGCAAATGGTCATCGAATTCAACGGAATTTGTGGAAAATATTGATTCACAGGACCGCGAATTATCCTCAGACACAATTATTGACACCACGCAGGCTGTCAAAACGTTAGGACTTCTATGGGAGACGTCGAGCGACGCTTTCAAATATTGCGTAACCTTCCCGCCACTAACACCGACTGTTACAAAGCGGGCAGTGTTATCGGACATTGCCAGAGTATTCGATCCCATTGGCTGGCTTTCCCCTGTCACAGTTGCACTGAAGATATTCATGCAAAAACTGTGGGTGAGAGGCCTAGATTGGGATGAAGAGCTTCCGACCGATCTCTACAATCAATGGACTGAGTACCGGAACGACGTGAATAGAATTTCGCAACTTCGAATTCCAAGGTGGTTGGAATACACAAACGAACAAGACGTTGAGTTACACGGTTTCTCTGATGCCTCAGAAATGGCTTACTCAGCAGCGATTTACCTACGGGTGCAACGCAACGATGGTAAGATTCTAACAAATCTAATTGCAGCAAAAACGAAGGTGGCACCGGTTAAGCAGATTACACTACCGCGGCTTGAACTGTGTGCCGCACATCTGATGACCAAACTGATGATTAAGGTTCGTAACGCACTGGGTGTACTCGACGCTCCAATGTTCGGGTGGACAGACTCATCCATTGTCTTGGCTTGGATATCAAATCATCCACGCCGATGGAAAACATTTGTTGCAAATCGAACGGCGCAAGTAATTGACGTCATTCCCGCTGAACAGTGGCAGCACGTACCATCAGCGCAGAATCCTGCAGACCTTGCTACACGGGGCATTTCGCCTGCAGAATTAATCGATAGCCAAGTGTGGTGGAAGGGGCCAAGCTTGTTAAGGCAACCGCACACATTGCGTCATGGTCCACCGCCGCTACCTGACAAAGCAGACTTAGAGGAACGGAAAGAACTAATTGCGCACGTGGCTGTTACGTCTGACACCGATATCGTCGAACGCTATTAAGAGTTTATGCGGTTAATCCGAATAACTGCATATCTGCTGCGATTTAGGCAGAATTGCACGGCAAGGACGGCCCAGCTAGACCGAGCTACCGGCTTCCTATCGACAAGCGAGTTGCTGCGTTCACATAACGTCCTGGTAAAGAAAGCACAAGCATCTTCTTATGAATCTGAGCTGCGAATCTTAAGCCAAGGTAAGCAGCTTTCAACATCACACAAATTGACTCCTCTGTCTCCTTTCATCGACGACGACGGCCTTTTGAGAGTTGGTGGCAGGCTTGAAAACGCAAGGGTGAACTACGACCAGAAACATCCCTGTATTCTTAACAAGGATCACCACCTGACAAGACTTATCGCGCGCTATTACCACCTTAGGTACTTGCACGCTGGAAACAGGCTGCTTCAATATTTGTTGGGTCGGCGGTACTGGATTCCTGGTTCAACATATGTCGTGAAACAATGCGTTTTCAAGTGCACGGTCTGCATGCGACAACGTAGCATAACGTACAGCCAACAAATGGGTAATATTCCTCAACATCGACTCAATCCTGGTTGGGCGTTTTTGACCGTTGGGGTGGATTTTGCTGGACCGATTATGGTGCGCTCCTGGAAAGGACGCGGCTCTCGACTATACAAGTGTTGGATAGCACTTTTCATCTGCCTTGTCACAAAGGCTATACACATCGAGTTGGTAACAGAGTTGTCAACTGCAGCATTCATCGCCTCCTTGCGCCGTTTCGTCTCCAGACGTGGAAAACCTATACACATACACTCAGACAATGGCACTAACTTTGTTGGGGCGAATCAGCATTTACGAGAGTTGTACCAAATGTTGAGTTCATCGACAGCACAAGACACGATCACCAAGGAGTTGGCTGACCAGCAGATCCAATGGCATTTCTCTCCTCCATCAGGTCCACACTTCGGGGGGATGTGGGAAGCCGGAATCAAATCCGTGAAACACCACTTGAGGCGTACGTTACGGGATGCAGCAGTCACGTACGAAGAGCTGCACACCGTACTGTGCCAAATTGAGCTTTGTCTAAATACACGGCCCCTGTGCACGAAATTTGAAGGCGATACTGACCCCTTGACACCAGCGCATTTCTTACTCCTACGGGCACCTACCATTCTCCCGGACGAAAACTTGCTCAACTTGAAGGAGAACGCTCTCACACGTTGGCAATATCTGCAGCGCCTCCTCCGACACTTCTGGAAGAAGTGGTCTACAGAATATATAACGCAACTACAACAACGACCTAAATGGACACAAAGGTTGAGGAATTTGCAAGTCAACGACGTCGTGGTAATAAAGGATGACAACCTTCCTCCAACGCAATGGTCAATCGGACGAGTCAACGAAGTGCATCCTGGAGCCGATGGGCTGGTGCGAGTCGCCACAGTTCAAACAGCAAGGGGAATGCTCAAGCGACCTATAGTCAAGCTGTGCCCCTTATTTTTGGATGTTGAAAGCGGATGCTCTCAAGAGGGGCCGGAATGTTCGTGACTACTCTTCAATGATTTTTTGAGCTCAGGGTTTGGAAGCACCTGCCACACATTTGTTAATTGTAAGCACTGTTTTTGTTTCTTTTGCCTCGAATGGCGGTTTCCGTTTGTCACTTCACTTTTACTTTTCTGCTGTATCTCGGTCGACACGTGACCGCTTGGTAAGAAATAAAGAAGCATAATCAACATACTCGTTTTTTTGGTGAACATCGTATTCCGCATACACATTTTTTGGTGAAACATCGTATTCAATACAAACACGAATTGTAACAGAAAAGTAAAACTTCCCGCAAATGGCGAGAATTGGGCACATAAACGGACATTTTCGAGCGTGAATAATACGAAAACAAGAACAACTGTCACTGAAACGGCGATGACAATTCGTTAGGCACTGTCCACACTCACTTTAAAGGCATTACCATCTATGTATTTCAACCAGCCTCAGCCGGTACAGCCACCTATCGGAAAACGGCGGAAGCAAAGTTGTACACCTGATACTATTAGGGTTCTACAATTTCAATTAGCCAAATCCGACGTGTGCTTTTCGAGCTATAAGCGGGTATAATATGTAGTCTTTGTAGGTATGGAACGTTTGCGGTCTTTCTACTTTTAATTTATAGTTCGATTTTTAAAGTAAAATTAGTTTTCTTAAGAATATTAGACAAAATAAACAGTTTATCTAATTTTCATTATTTCTTGTTTAATCTTTTTTAATCTTGACTCGACCTCAGCTGTGATTCCATTCAAAAATTGTTTTCCTATAGACCAAAGTAGGCTTATTATACACATATTATATTTTTAAGTTTTGGAATAAAGACTAATATGGCGTTCAAACTGACTCATTTAAACTAGTTTAAGTGAAAAGAGCTTTTTGTTGAACACAACCGTCCAGACTGCTCAATGGAGTTTAAATTGACAGCTGTTTGTTTACAAACAACAAATAAATATTTTTGTGAACTGATGTGCTGGGAGCATGATTCGAGCGAAATATTTGTGCATATTTCACAAACCACGGCAACCTATTCAACTTCGTCCAAATATTAGACGCCTTGTATTCAGATGCCATAAAAAGCCGATGATTGGAATGAAAGCAGTGCGAGCAAAACAATTATTTTTATTCATTTCAAAATTTTCAAATTTTTAATTTATGTTTGGTTTTGTTTTGATGAAATGACAGCTGAATTTGTAGGGATGTTTTTTCTGGTGTGTGTTTAGTGTGTGCGCTGTTTTCAGTTGACAAAAAAGCTTTTTCATAGAAAGCTTTCGGATGCAACCCTGCGTTAAACTCGTTTCAAAACATGTTATGGTTTAACATGGTTTAACACGTTTAATTTCCAACAACAATTGCATGTGAATAAACAGGTATTCGAACTGGTTTTGTTCATTTAACTTGTTTAAGCACATTAAACACGTTTAAGTCGTCAGTTTCAACGCCATATAAACTGGACTTTGGTTATTATTCGAAACTTAAAAAACTACAAAAAGGTGTGAATAATGACTAAACTCGGTTTTTACAAATTTTAAAATTTTTTAATAAATTAAACAGAATAATGACTGAACTCATTTTAGGAAGAAAGCTTGCATCCTGATTAATCGCAGCACGGTTGCCACTCGACCAAAAATTTGTTGACCAGATTTTTCTAGTAAAGTAACCGAAAAATTAATGACAAAGCCAACACCCACAGCTCACAGCGATATGTTGTGCCTTCATTTCATTGTCCCCTTAAAAAAAGGTTCACATGCCCAAAACACAAATAAAAGTGCAAAAAAGTTAACCTATTTTGGTTAAAATTAACCAACTGTGGCAGCTGTGACTATAACCAGGAAACTTTTTGAAAAACTATTGAGTTAGGCTTAGTTATATTCGCTTTTTGAGCAAATTTATACGAAGAAACCAATGGCGGAGCATCTCAACTTTGTCTTCGCCATAACTTACCTTCTACTACATATTTCCAACACGGGAAATTGTGGTATCCATTTTTCTTTTTTTTTGAATTGTTTTACAGTTAAGCATGAAGATATCTGCCATACATTTGGTGCGACAATGGGCATTTTCGGTAGAACGATAGATTCCTGAAACGAAAATGTTAGATTAAGCAACATTAAATCATGGGCAAGTTTTAATGTAGAGAGCATTAAATTCTGCTGCTGCAACATGATATTTATGAAAATGGTATATAACAACATATAACAACAAAAACATCTGCAGATAAAACTATGCGACCTTTCAGCATAAATAATGCCAGCAATTTATACACGTGGTGCGGATCATTGCCGAGCAAAATTCACAGAAGCCTAAAATCCCTACGAAGGCAGTGGAGAGGCGAGCGGCGACTGATGGTGGTGGTAAATCCCCAATAAAGGTGTGGAAAGGGGAAGGGGAAAGCAGTGAACTGGCAACAGAAAACATTACAGTAGCTAAAATAGCAAAAATGAGTAGACGCTTTTTTCACCCGTATGACGATGCGGAAAATTACAGCAACTGCAGACAGTACAAATAAATCTACTGCCGGATATTGTACATACATATAGTATATTAGAAAGGAGAGACAAGAACCATGCGACATTCTGCATAAAAAGTGTATTAAATGGCTCGGGTAGTGCTCGTCATGCCGAGTGACAAGCAGGTTGATCGGGCAGAAGGGCCAATGGAAAGCGGATCAGAGACAAAAATCAACCAGTTTGCTTAACTATACAAAATAAATAGTACACAGAAAAGGCCATCGAGAAGCGACAACAAAAATCAGGTCTGAAATTGCAGCAGGCAGCACAGTGGGAAAAGCCTCGCAAAATTCCCAATGAAATTAATTTTGGAAATAATTAAAATACTAAGATAAATGCTATATTTACAGCGAGACTCTGAAAGAAACCGAATTTATTTCTTTACTGCATAAATAGAATCTATGGAAAGGAAACCTTGCAGACTAAGCTAAGAATTAGTGATTGATTGAATAACTTAACTTGACAATTAAGAAAATTATTTTTTATGAAAACTAAATTTTTAAATTCTGTTTAAGGAAATCAAGGCCAAGAGAAAATTGGATCTTTTTGATTCATGGTGGGATCCGCCGGCTTTGCATGCAAGTTTGAAGTTAATCCAATAAATCAAGTTTCTCAGATCCGTCAGATTTCTATACAATAAAGTAATACTAGTCTACTTGATTCTCATTTGAAGTGTGTTCACCATGGTTTAAGTCAATAGACCTATTAAATAATGTTTCCTCATACAAACTTTTAACCCATCGTTGACCCCGTCAGATTTCAAAATTCAAAAAATAAGAAACAAGTGGCTAGTTATTTCTCATTTTGAAAGCTTTCACCAAGTTTGAAACCCAAAAACGCATTGAATTATTTTTTCAATACAAACTTGGATTTGGATTTCAAATACTTTCCACTTAATGAAAGTGAAAGTTTGGAAACATGAAATATGAACAAAGACCAAGTACAGTTTTTAAAGCATGACAAAGTGTAAAACGGAAATTTTGTCCAATATCTTTCTATTTCTATATATTTTCTAACCATTCTTGTCTCTCTTCCCATAAAACTCAGTACCTCACCAACATAAGACTTGTTTGAGAAGCGGTTGAATGCTTCGACGCTTCTTCATCTCTGTAGAGACTTAACACCTTCAATGGAAACAATTTTAAATGAGTTTAATGAATACAACCGAAGGCTCCAGGACCATTGACAAATATTATGTGATAGTTTAGGATTGCAATAGTTTGGGTCATGCCACGGGTACAATATGAATGGGATTAGGAATCTTACGATGCTTACTATTTCTGACTGCGATTTATATGGGGTCGGTACAGTGTGCGACGGCCGACTGCAAGCAATTCGAAGCCTCATCGCAGCAGGTGCTCGGCAGGATGCGGTGGACTTTCGCATTAACAAGCAATGTTTTGCCGTTGTCGTTTTCATTGTTATGCGCCGCTTGACCGTACAAGCTTAAAACATGAGAGAGCCAGAAACGAGAAAAAATACGAAATCAAAATATCAAATGTGCATTTTACTTGTCCCTGGCCGCGTGCTTATGCAAATCCTCACCCGCGTCCGTCCCGCCCATCGGGCAGAAAGCAGCGTGCATTCGTTGCCATTACGCGCTGCCTACATTCGCTCCTTGAGGAGCTCGCAGGGTGAATCGGCTGGGGAGATTGGGCGGAGGGTGGGAAGCGATGCGCTGCAAAATTGCAATCGCTCTCAACACATTTGGCCATTCGCAATTTATGTCCTCCAGCTGCCGCTGCTCGTGTCTGTCTCCCCTTGTGTCTGGCTGGCCGTCTGGCTGTTATCAATAATTGGATTGATATTTATTTGAACGCTGTCGAAGGGGCGAGATTTTTTCAGTCGCAAGCAAATTGCGGTCAGTGACAAGTTTCCATTATGCTACGTCGTTGCGTTCGTTTGGCATGAGACGCCATAAATGCGAATGACATCAAACACACACACACACACATAAGTAAAATTTTGCATTGACATAAAATGAAAATGTCATGACCGGTACGTGTGTGCCTTTGGTTGTGGTGTGGTGTGTTGTGATATCGCAAAATGTCTGCGCAAATGGACATTTAAAAATTAGAGGTTTAAGTGCCGGCCGGTCCTGCATGTTAATTCGGTGAAAGTTTATCGGACTTTGCAAGCAAGCAAGAATATGAACTAAACATTTCAGGGTACAATGACCTGAAAATGGGAGTTCGATGTGACGATGAACGAGATGGAAACAACCATACTGGGGAATTAAAAAACAGAAATTTGTCTTCTTTCTCAAAGGCGGCTTTGTAATGCAGTGGTGAAATATTGTGAAATGCGTCTTGCGCATTGAATTTTCATTTAGACGTATTGTTCCATTGATAATATTTCTTGGAAGTTGAATAATGGGCGTGGCACTCTATTGGCCTATTTGGCACAATTGCATATGTATGTGATGTAAAATTCGCCTTGTAATGATCATCATTTATTCTATAGGGTTGGCGAAATTACTTCAGGGCTTCTGATCTTGGCGAGAAGAAAGGATGCCAACAATAAAAACGTGTGAGTTATTCACAGCAGTACCTTCACCAGATAAGAAGACATGTGGTGGAAAGAAACGATGTGGTAACCTCTGAGCAAGTCGAATATATTTAATTTACTTCTGCAGAAAACTTAATAGTGAATTGTGATAGTTCTGCTATATTTAATGTATTGGCCAATTTGGCAACATTGCCTTTTTGTTTTTCTTTATAACAATCACAACTTGTGGAAGATATCAACGCATATGGTTTTATTCCCTAAGGACCTTGTACTATTATTTTCAAAAATAGCTAACATTTGCACTACTTCGTCTGGCCAGACGAAAAGAGCATGGGGCTAGGGTACGTATATAAGTATATATATATATATACAAACGATGTTATTTATACATTGTTATCTACAAATACACTGTAAAAAGAGGATATGATTATATGATTTTTTTGCCTTTCGTTTTTTTGTTTATTTATGCAATGCATCTATGGCACTTGTGTGAAAGGCAAACGTGGTCGTCACATTACTAGCAACGAAATCCAGTTTTGCGGTGCTTGCATGTTTCACTTATACATTCGAGTTAGCGCATAAACCAGGCCTAAATTCTTATAGGTATACGAATTGACCAAGGATGCAATGAATACATCTAAAAATAAAGGCTTGTTTTATGCTGTTTTGTTTTAATATTCAATAAGTTTTCATTCAGCATGCTGCGCATATTTAGCATACATTTTTATAGAAAGTTAAAATGAATAATAAATGCTAATAACACACTCGATTTTCGCAAACACATTTTTCGTCCGGCGAAGACGAAGTTGTGCATAAATAAATTGACTTTGTTACAAAAAAATTCATAAACGCGCTTACAAATTGTTTCGATTTCTTACGTTTTATATAGAAGGTTAAGTTCTAAAGTTTTATAAACCCAACCGTATAAAGTTTAGATATTGAACAGTGAACATCGAGTGCGGATATTTGAAGTTTGTGTGAATAAGTAAAAAAAGACAATGGCAGACGAAAATTGGGATGTTGCGGAAATGGTGATACGTCACAGTACTCGCTACCAGCAAATGACTGAGGAGGAGAGACGTGTTATCGACGATAGATTTGCAGAGTTTATGAACGAGAGAAGTGACAATAATGATGATGATCTTGGATTTGACGTCGAGGTTGAGGATATGGAGCAAAGTTCCACCACCCGAATTCGTGTTCATAACGTTGTCGACTACGTGAGAATGAACCCAGGACTCGTAAATGACGCGTATGATCCGTACACTATATTTTGTATGCTCATCACTGAAGATATGGCGTACTTTGTAGGGGGGAACTGGGGACCTTTTCACAACGCTAAGGCCAACGGGTGACTCACTAATCGGAGGGTTAATGAACTATTTCTAAGCTATTTATGTCGTTTATTTCTAAGCGATTTTATCGTATCGTGCTTTATTTCTTATTCACACAACATTATTTCATGCTATTCACAATTGTTGAACTTGAATTTATCATCACTGAATTTGCCATCTCTATCTAATACTATTTACCATTGTTACTCATTAATACTTTTCCCTTTCCATTTCGTACTGTATGAATTGAATGAAAGGAAAATAAAAGCCCTATTCTGGCAAACCTAACAAAACTCATCATACGGACAATTGAATAGACTCTATCAATTGTTAGATATTCGTATTCTCATCATTTTTTAAAAGCTCTGAATCTAACACTTGTCAGAGAAGTTGCCACGTACGTGACGTACGGAGCTGGCAAGCGCAAAAACAGCTGCAAAGAGACGATTGAAAAATTTCTTTACATTTCAGCAAATTTCGTATTCTTCTCCGGGAATAAATTTTGGGCAATGCGCAGTGCATTGGGGATGTTTTTCCCAGCTTGCAGCTCGGGATTGTCCCTCAAAAATTACAGCTGCTCCTGCGTAGTTCGCTCAAACCTTGAGACATAATAAATATTTAAATATTTAGTAATCAAATCAGTCGAATTTGTAAAGAATCCTTACTTCCTGGACATTTTATTTGAATTTATTTCCAAATGTTCAAATTTCGCGGCTTCTTCTTCTTCTTTTCCATTTATTTGTCAAAACAAACATAACTTTTCAACTCGCTGCACAGTGATTCGTTCCATAGACAAAATTCAAAAAATTTATAGTCTCAGAATTTAACGATTTTGATGTCATTTGAAAGGTAAAACTCCAACTAAGAAAACCCCAAAAAATCTGTGCAAAAAATTGATTAGTGTCTGTGCAAAAGCGGCTCAAAGTTGAAACTTTTTTCACAAAACAATTTAAACACATATTTTCTGTTTTTTAGTCTATTGAGTAAAAAAAATTGTAAAAGTACATGGTTAGCACGAAGTTGCTCAACCTTTCAATATAGATTAGGAAATAATGAGGCCATTTTCGCTTTTAATGTTTTCTCAAAATTTGCAACGCTGAGGCTTTTACGTCACTTTTGATTCAAAATATTTTTCTAAATTAAAAATATGAAAATTGGCAAAATTTAGAGGAAAATATCTAAAAAGTATGTGAAAGTATGTTCCTGGATTTTTTTTTATTTTAAGAAGCATTCTTTCTTTGTCGGATAATGTAATTATATCCACCGATATCTTCCGATCTCAGAAAATAATTCAATTTGAAAAGTGGTCTAAACACGTATTTTTCGACAAAATGTATTTTATTTATCCCTAAAAGTATGCAATCAGCATAAAAAATGTAAAAATCTGCACAAATGCAAAACATGCATCTATTATTATCGTTTTTATTGCAAAACCAGAGGGTCCTGAGACAATTTCTGTTACTCTTTGGAATTATCAATGTTGATGTTACCGATGAAATGTAAACTCTGAAAAATCTAGCCAACACACTTAATGCTATAGCTCTCCAAAAATGACGAAATTTGCAAATTTAAGTCTCAGGCATTGCCAAACTACAACAGTTTAAGAAAAACAAAATGGAGATTTCAACCATGATTAACTAGTATACCAAATTTTATGAAGAACGGACCACTCCTTCTAATTTTGTCCCGCGGTTGTATGGAGTCGAATCACTGTGCGCTGTGGTGAAATTTTACAGCTTTCTGCTTGTCAGATTTACGTAAGAATAGGCTAACAAAAATTTCTGATCAAAAATCTAACAAGCGCTGAATAGAAAATCAATTGTCAGACTTTCGCCAGAATGGGGCTGTAAAATTCACTTCCGATCGAACTACAGACACGTAGGCATCGTGTATTTCGGTTAAGTTAAGAGGCCCAAATTATAGCTCACATCAGCAATCATCTTGAGGGCTGAAAACGCTCAGCCCTCCTTAAAACAGCGTGATTTTTTTTGTTTATGTTTTTAAAAAATGAATGAATTGTTTTATTAATGAGTATTTTTTATTTATGTTATGTTTGTTTGTTTGCAGGGACCTTAAAAATTATAAGCTAAATATAAAAATCAAAGTATAAAACTTATTTTTCGATTTTTACTTTGCGCTCACCGAATAAAAATTATTTGCTGATTTTTTTTTATCAGAAAATAAAAGTTATTTGTTGAGTTTTATTTTTTGTAGGAAAAATAAAAATTATGCGGTGAGTTTTATTTTTCACTTGCAGAATGAGAATTTATTTTTCCGTTGTATTTTTTTTGTACAAAATAAAAATTACGCGGCGAGTTTTTGTTTTTGATTTCAAAATAAGCCTCATGTGGTAAGTTGTTCAATTTTTCAAATTGTATTCTGAAAATTATTTTCTGCGTAATACTTTTCGCTCATGAAATAAAAATTCGACTATGAATTACAAATATTTTAAATAAGGCCTATGCTTCCATGCCATTTTATTTCGAGTATTGATTTTCCACGCGATTTACTATTTTCGTAAATTTGTACAACGCGTGCACGAAGAGTGTGTTTACCGCCGCCCCCCAAAAAAATAAGCAAATTAAGCGGAATGGGACGGTACCGCGAACAAATTGTTAGAAACTTTTTTCATTTGGATATATAGTAGTAGTACAAAATCAATCTACGTGCAAAATCTGCGCGAAATTATTGAAAGGGAATTATACGTCAAATTTGAACAGACAGATAAACGATGTGCTTGTCGAAGTTTTCCGTGAAGGGCAAAATAAACAAGACTGGCAGTTGTCAGCAAAAAAGAAAATAATTAGTTCTGAAATTTCGCAGGGCGAAGTAAAAGATGCATGTGTTGGGATAATTGCACCCCAACAAATTCCTTTAAATTTTTTGGACTCGGAACCTTGCACAATTTTAACATCGCAAATTTTCGCCGGCTTAAATTTAGCGCCAATAACTTCACGTAACGTAATGGACATCATAAGCGAAAAATATGAAATTTTAAAAATCCAAATTTGTAGTCAACTAAACAACGAAATTCTCTGTTTGAAATTGGACACAGCAACAAGGCTAAATCGCGGTATATGAGAAATAATTGTTCAATTTTGTCTATTATCGTTTTGGAAAACGTGGGCCTCGCCGCAGTTTCGCTTTTAAATTTACCAAAACAAATTTGTGCACTCTAGATCTCGCTCGCTATATTGGTTCCATTATTCGTTACGGAAAAAAGATTCGGACTTGGGTCCCGTGCACATTCACAACATTGGGTGGGTATCGGGAGAAATCGCATTCTTGCATTCATTCCTTAATAGAAAAAGTATAAAATTCATAGTCGAATTTTTATTTCATGAGCGAAAAGCATTACTCAGAAAATAATTTTCAGAATACAATTTAAAAATTGAACTTACCACATGAGGCTTATTTTGAAATCAAAAACAAAAACTCGCCCCCTAATTTTTATTTTGTGAAAAAAAAACTGAAAAATAAATTCTCATTCTGCAAGTTAAAAATAAAACTCACCGCATCATTTTTATTTTTCCCCAAAAAAACAAATAATCAACAAATAATTTTTATTATCTGATCGAAAAAAATTAATCAACAAATAATTATTAATCGGTGAGCGGAAAATAAAAATCGATAAATATTTGTTTATTGCTTTTTTGGAAAACTGCTTTGAAAAACATTCAGTTTATTGAACTACATGATATATCTGCAATGCTTGCTTCATCTTGATTTTTCTTATTAAAAATATTGCGATAATAATTATTTACGGTCCCTGTTTGTTTGTTCTTTATTTACTTAAAGTAAAATTCGTTTGTTGAAAAAAAAATGCCACCATTTTTATTTCAACTAGAAAGTTTCGGTTTCGGCCGAATAGTAAAAAAAAACGAAACTCGGTTTCGGCGCAAAAAAGTGGTTTCGGTCGGACACTAAAAATATTTTTTGTTATTTAAAAAGACCTTTCAAACTTTTTGACAACACTTTTCACCGACACCCACATGTTTTGCTACCCTTTTTTGGGTCCATGTAGGTATTTTCATTCAAAGTGTGCACAATTTTTTTTCGCTGCTCAATTTCGTTCGCTACCATTTCGCTCGAGAGTTAAAATCAAAATGAAACTAAATGCAGTTAGTTTTTGTGAAGTTTCAGCTTTTTGAAAAAGCAAAGCCTACTATTGAGGTGCGCTTCCAAAAAATATAAAAAATCAAAGAAGAGGGATCAGTTTTTTCGTGGGCACTTCTTAGTTCTTAGTTGGAACACCACCAATATCTGCACCGCTATCGTGCGAACCACAAAGCTGTAATCTTTGTGGTTCGGACAGACGGACAGATATTGATAAATCAAATAACTTACATTAAGCTCAATTTTATCCAGACGCTCATTTATTTTCTTTTGGTTATCCTTTAGTTCTTTTGGATTACTTAAAATTTCTGTAACAAAAGGAATCATATAATATAAAGTGGTATATGTTTAGTACAAAATATATTCCAACGTCCAATAAAAACTGGCTACAAATTTCTTGAATTAATTTAACATTATTTACTTTCAATGGGAGTTGAATCTTCGTCAATTATCCTTTTTTTATAGGGATGTTACTCGTATTAAACACTCCCGTTGAGAATTGTTTTCTTTTTAAAGTCATACATTTTTCTGGAAACGGAAATAACATTACCTAATTATAATTTTAATAAGTCGATAATAAATCAATTAATTTGTTAATAAATCAATAAGTTTAATAACCCATTTTCGGCCGGTACTTATTTATATATGTATATTGAAATGACCCTGATGTTTATATATTAAAATTTTGCATGAACAAATCTATTGAATTATTGAAAAGATTACACCAGTGTAAGACTGGAAAAGTGCATCTATAGTTTGCAAAGTAGTAATTTGGCCAAATCGTGCAGATAGGCAGAAAATACACCTAAGCGAATAGGCAGCTAAACGGAATGTAGTTTATTAACCTTAGCTTTACCTTAAACGGCTGAATAAGGGTTAATTTGTATAATTGTTGCCTAGTGTAATGTTATGCTTACTGTTTTGCTCTGGAGTCAGCAAATCGCACGAATCATCCAGTAGATCCTCAATGCTGGAATCCATTTCACTTTTCCTGATTATTTGCTAATTAAAATATTAGCATTATTTGAATTTATTGCGATTATGAATTTATATGTAATTTAATTATGAAATTCATGAAAAAGATGTATAAGTAGGCATTTGTTTCCGTAAGATATATAAAAGTACTTATAAAATCAACTTCTTTCACACTCAGTTCTACAGTTTCGGGACTTAATTGGCTGGCAACAACAATGCCAAGACCAGCAAATGACTTCAAAGGCTGCTCAAAAAAATTCTCAGTTTTTTTTAGAACTGAGCAAATAATTCTGTCAGACTCAGACCCTTTTACTATTTTTACAGGACCTTCGTTTTGACAAAAATAAAAACAATCCTTTTCTTTTCATCACTTAATTGGAGGGACCCTAATTGCAATGTTTCATCGAGCCTACCTTGTCTTTCCTCAAGTCTCAAAAATAAATAAATAATTGTTGCAAAATTTTGTTGGGTTTATTGATAATCTACTTTATAAATTGCATATAATTTTCGAATTTATATGCAGAAAAACTATCTGACGGGCCATATTGCTTTGCACATTCAGATAAGTGAATTAAACCGTGAATATTAAAACCAGTGTTGGGACTTATTACTTTTGCCAGTAACATATTACTTATTACACATTACTGACATTTGAAAGTAATATCGTTACATTACTTATTACTGGAAATGTCAAGTAATGTATCACAAAAAGTAATATATTATTTGAAAAATACATGATTTCTACAGATTTTTTCCAAAAAAATAAACGAAGATTTTTTTTACATATTTGATATTTATTTTATAAAACTTCAGGCACTTCTTTAGTTATTTTAAAAAAAAATTTTATCTTTGAAGTAGATAGGGTCACGTTTTCTGGCTCACAATTTGCAGCGTACTTTTATATTTTTGACTGCAGCAGTTTGCAAGTCGGTTGCTTCCGTCAACAAATCGAAATATTTGCGGAAGTTCCAGCTATTAAAAGTAGCCATTCGCAAAAAAACAATCAGGTTAAATGATTATTTCATTTTGAATTACAATTTGAATTTCGTTACCTTTTTTGTTAAAACCGCTTGAATTTGCTTGCAAATGTTAATTTTTGCTCCACTACCAAACTCAGTTGGAAATGAAACACGGGAGCTATGTTTAGTATGAACAAGTGCAGCGTTGTATAATTGTAATAGATCTTAATCATGTTATCAGTGTTGCTGATTTACATGAAAATTAGAACTTTGTTGACTAAAAAGTAATATTGTAATAAGTAGGTAACTTAAAAAAGTAGTAATATTACTGAAGGTGATTACTTATGGGAAAAGTAACTAGTTACACTACATTTTTAAAGCAAAAGTAATATACTACGTAATTAGTTACACTACTTTAATATGTTAGTCACAACACTGATTAAAACTGACTAATTCTTCACCATATAAACCAAAACTTTCTACAAAATCTTCTAAAATTTATTTGGCAAACTCAGCCTCCACTCTACATGTTTTGTCATTAGATAGAAGACGAATACCTGAATGTAACAATAGAAAATGGTAATATAAATCGCTACTTATACAATCTTTTAAGATAAATATTCCCGTATAAAGCAAAAACTATCTAAATTCTGTCGACTTCCAATTATCAACTTCCACTAAGCTCCTAGACCTGCGAACAAATTCTGAAGGGATGCAATTTCTAATGTTACTAATATTTTCATTCATTTTTCTAGCGTTACCTCTTTTAATAAGCCACTTTAACTTTTCTACGCCTAAGTCAACCAAATGCATACAGTCGAGTGGAAACTGCGAAACCATTCCAAAATTAGCTTCTTCTAAAACACTTTTATGCACTCTTAAGGGAAGACTATGGTGAGAAGGATCAATTTTCAATTGAAATGATTCATCCCGTTCTTAAAACGCCTACTTTTTTAGAAAACCATACCTTCCTGTCAAATTTGTTCCTTCCTGGCAACATTTGGGGCTAAAATTTTTCCCATTGTGAGACTGAACCCTGTCAAAACGAAGAGGAGGAGCAATCTACAAGTCACCTTCTCAGTCTCTGGAAATCCCTAGGCTCTCCTTTCTTCGACAACTTGGATGATCTCAGATCAGTCAACTTAAGGGGCTTGCTAGGTTTTATCCACAAAACAAATTGGCTTGTGTAGGCACATCGACTCATCGGCAATAAGTCCGATCACTTTTTCCTTGTGGTATCAAAATGGGCCCTTTTTGCGGCCTAAGTGTATCTTTGCCGAAGTCCGGTCACATAATTTGTAGTGTTAAAAATTTATGTGATGTTATTGTAGCAAAGTCTTTGGATGTACCTTGCTCACAAATTGTGAAAAAAAAACTTTTTTACATGTAGAATACATTTCCGGATAAAACATGAAAACAAAATTTTAAAGCAAAGCAACTCAAACGAAAATTGAAACAAAATAAAAAATAATAAAAGTCCTATTCTAAATTCAATGGTTTAAATCAGAGGTGCCCGTGCATAGGCTGAGCATTCTAGTATAATCACAAAGCAACCCGCACTACGCAATACGAAAAACACAACAAATTATTTTCTTTTGCGTGGAAAGCAACAACACTTTCGTATGCTTTGTTGGTACACATTGGTGACAGTTATCTTTAGCGTAGGTTTTGTAGTTGGCTATCGTATAGATGCGTTTCAAAACGTGCGATTCGATTGAGAAGCACTTGAAAAAATCGGTTTGTTTCGAATTTATATTATTCGAAGGTAGCAAAATGAATATCTTCCGATGAGAAGTGGGAAAGTAATATTTTCCATTGATCATGGAAGTCGGAATTTTAGATTAATAAGTTTGTTTTTGTTTTTCATTACAGATAAATGAGATTTGGCGCTTATGCGACAAAGGTTAGGTTAAGTAAGACAGGCAGCTTGCTGGTTCTCAGCACGTATTGCGTGCACATGAAAAAAACTGAAAACTGCGATTTTCATAAATCGGTTAGCTTTTGCCAAAAATTATGAACAAATTTAATATTATTTCGATTGCTTTTCAAAAACAACTCTGGCGGGCCAAATATATTTTCACCACGAATTATTGTCAGTTGCAATTAGGCTTCCCAACGGTCCTCCTTTGAGGAGGACAGTCCTCATTGAACAGAAAATGTCCTCCGTCCTCCTCAAAGGCCAAAAAGTCCTCCTCAAGCTCAAATTAAATTTCAAATTTTTTTTATTCAACTCAATCAATTAATCAGGAAAATTGTTCCAATTTGTGTCCAATATTTCGATGCTGCTTTGGGCATTCAAAATAAAATTATAGACTTCGTTGAAAATTCGGATGAGTCAGTTGCTGGAATGTTTAACATGATTAAGGCCGCATTGGAAAAATTCGACTTAAAAATAAAAAATGTTGTGTGCCTAAGTGCTGATAATACGAATGCAAAGTTTGGTAAAAATAATTCCATTTTCGTTAATCTTAAGAATTCAAACCAAAACAAATTAAAAGGCAATTGTCACGCGCACATAATACACAATGCATTAAAAAAATAGAATATCATAGAATATCGAATATCAGCTTGTATGTACATAATTTAAAACTATTTTAATTCAATAGTGTCCATACGCCGCTCTTAAAATTCAGGGTGTTTCAACATTGTTGGCTACTAATTTGCATATAACTTTTATCATAACTTTTTCAAGGCAAGTTCAAAACTTAAAATTTATATTTCCCTTTCCCCACCACTTTGTTGTGTAGATTTGTATATGCTTAAAAGGATAATAAGTTCTTTACTGTATATATTAATTTTATCTAATAAATACATTATAAAAATTTTTTTTATTATATATATGTAGGACAAACAAATGCAACCCTGTTTTACGAATAGGTGACTGACAAGGACGGGTTAAAGACAGAGAACACGAACTGGACGACGCGTGGGTTAAGCTAACGGGTTTTGGGAAAACGGTGAATATTCGAGTGACGAAAGTACAAGGAAAAAGGAAGAGATCGGGGATTCATCGTAAAACGACCGAAGGGAGCA
This sequence comes from Melieria picta, assembly GCA_964056695.1. Classification (NCBI taxonomy): domain Eukaryota; kingdom Metazoa; phylum Arthropoda; class Insecta; order Diptera; family Ulidiidae; genus Melieria; species Melieria picta. Next base: position 99,042,165 of record OZ057398.1, on the reverse strand, counting down.
GACCGCTGGACCGCACAGTTACTTTAATTCAGTTTGCATAATTTAATTACTTTATATTATTACAATAAAGAAAAGAAAAGAACCTATAAAGTGGGGGCTCAACCGGGATTTGTGTAGTGAAAAAAAAAGAGGAAAAGCGGTCCAGCGGAGCACCCAGGCGAGGTGCAAGTGCGAGTGTTGCAGAAGCTCCAGCGGAGCGCTAACTAAGCGCGCTAAAATTGTGCCAGCGGAGCACCCAGGCGAGGTGCAAGTGCGAGTGTTGCAGAAGCTCCAGCGGAGCGCTAACTAAGCGCGCTAAAATTGTGCCAGCGGAGCACCCAGGCGAGGTGCAAGTGCGAGTGTTGCAGAAGTTCCAGCGGAGCGCTAACTAAGAGCGCTAAAATTGTGCCAGCGGAGCACCAGGCGAGGTGCAAGTGCGAGTGTTGCAGAAGTTCCAGCAGAGCGCTAACTAAGCGCGCTAAGATTGTGCCAGCGGAGCACCCAGTCGAGGTGCAAGTGTAAGTGTGGCGGGAGGTGCCAGCAGAGCGTTTACTAAACCCGCCAAAATTGTGCCAGCGGAGCGCCCAGTCAACGCGCAGGTGCGAGAGCTTTAATAAGCGTCGGCATAGCAGCAGCGAAATCGCAGTAGGCGAAAACTCAGCGTAACCCTAAGGCAGCAGCAGCAGCGCAGAAGCAGCAGAGAGCGAGAAGAAATCAACCCTTATTTGTAGCATCGTCATATGCAAAGGAAGACGGGTAAGCGAAGGCAAGCAGGAAAGCACGAACAGCGAGGCAGAAGGTAAGATGACGAACTTGAATTTGTGAATTTTAAAGTAAACGCAAAGCTGTTAAAGTAAGAAGAAAATCTGTTAAAGTAAGAAGTAAAGCTGTTAAAGTAAGAAGAAAATCTGTTAAAGAAGTAAAGCTGTTAAAGTAAGAAGCAAAGCTGTTAAAGTAAGAAGTAAAGCTGCTAAAGTAAGAAGCAAATCTGTTAAAGTAAGAAGTAAAGCTGTTAAAGTAAGAAGTAAAGCTGTTAAAGTAAGAAGAAAATCTGTTAAAGAAGTAAAGCTGTTAAAGTAAGAAGAAAATCTGTTAAAGAAGTAAAGCTGTTAAAGTAAGAAGCAAAGCTGTTAAAGTAAGAAGCAAAGCTGTTAAAGAATCTGTTAAAGAAAAACGCAAAACTGTTAAAGTAAAGGCAAAGCTGTTAAAGTAAGAAGTAAAGCTGTTAAAGTAAGAAGTAAAGCTGTTAAAGTAAGAAGTAAAGCTGTTAAAGTAAGAAGCAAAGCTCTTAAAGTAAGAAGTAAAGCTGCTAAAGTAAGAAGCAAATCTGTTAAAGTAAGAAGTAAAGCTGTTAAAGTAAGAAGCAAATCTGTTAAAGAAAACGCAAAACTGTTAAAGTAAGAAGCAAATCTGTTAAAGTAAGAAGCAAAGCTGTTAAAGTAAAAAGCAAAGCTGTTAAAGTAAAGTTATACAATTTGTTAAGATGGACGTAGACGCAATAAGGACGATGACAGTTACCGAACTGAAAGACAAACTACGGGAGCTGGGAATGACTATTAGTGGACAGAAACGGGATTTGCAGAATAGGCTGTTGGAACATTTGAACCTGTCGCTAAACGAAGCCAACTCGGACGTGTCTTACCAGTCTGTTCACGAAAATGAAGTCGAACCAATGCTCTCCGTGCCTCCTCGTGTCGTCGTTCAGCAGCAGCAGTTCACATTGAGAGATTTAGGCGATGCATTAAGCCCATATACGGGAGAAGAAGCAGTGGATATTCGGCAGTGGATCGAAGAATTTGAATTGAATGCAGAAACTGTGAATTGGTCGGATTTACAAAAATATTTGTATGGCAAGCAACTTCTGAGAGGGGCTGCAAAGCTTTTCATTAGGAGCCAAGTCAATATCAATAGTTGGCCAACCTTAAAAGCAAGGCTAATTGAAGAGTTTGGGTCGAAGCTGTCGGCGTCGGATGTTCATCGAATGCTGAAAAACAGGCGTAAACACTTCAACGAGACTTTACGCGAATATCTCTACTGCTTGATGGAACTGGGAAAACGTATCAACCTGGATGAAGCCAGTCTCATCGACTATTTTATCGAGGGAATCCCCGATTCAAGATTCAACAAGACCGTGCTGTACCAGGCTCAAACTATCAGAGAGCTTAAGGAACAGATGATAGTTTACGAGAAGATTCGTAAGACGCAGTCAACGTCCGACAAGACACGCACGACTTCGTCATCGAAGCCTCATGATACACAATCAACCACGACAAAAGAGGTAGTGAAGAAATGTTTCAAATGTGGGGATAGTTCACATCTCGCCGCAGCATGTACAAGTCAACAATATAGGTGTTTTAAATGTAACCGTATGGGACATCGTTCGTTCGAATGCAAAAGCTTTCAGAAAGTAGAAGCTAAGAAAGAACCAAACCAAGTTAACACATTGGGAGGTAATTGCCTAATTGGACCTGGACTTCAATTCAAGGACGTAAAACTAAATAATTTTAAGTTCGAAGCGCTTATTGACTCAGGATGTATTCTCAATATAATACGCTACGATACATTGTTAATGAGTGGTATGGATGTGAAGTTAAGCAACGACAAAAGGACTTTGTACAGCGCTTGCGAGAATGAGATCGCTACCGAGGGAAGTTTTACAGCAGGAATTGAGGTAGATGAAATGTTTCTCAGCGTAACGTTCCACGTAGTCAAAGAGCAGAATATTAGATATGCAGCTATCCTGGGAAGCGATATTTTGAAGGAAGTCAACATAATCTTGACGAAGGAGAGCGTCATTTTCAAAAGAAGGCTAGAAGATAACACAAAGGTGGTAGATGAAGTTAAGCAGGGCGAGACAACAAAGGAAGAGGCACCACCTGAGAACAAAGGATGGATAAAAGAACTTGATGACATATGTATCATGGATCAAAAGCAGACACTAGAATTGGAGTTGGGTCACCTGAACAAGAGTATAGCGGAGGAGGTGGAGGATATGGTGAAACAATACGTTCCGGCGAGAAATAAGGCATCACCAGTACAGATGAAGATTGTACTGGAAGATGATACTCCAGTCTACCATCGACCTAGACGAATGTCTTTCGAAGATCAACAGTTTGTCAATAAACAAGTTGAGGAGTGGTTAAAAGAGGGGATAATTCAGCCTAGTTATTCCAATTACGCTTCACCGATAGTCTTGGTGCCAAAAAAGGATGGGAGTAAGAGATTATGCTGCGATTATAGACGTTTAAACCTTAAGATAGCAAGGGATAATTTTCCGATGGCTATAATAGACGACGTGTTGGACCGACTTCAAGAGGGTAAGGTGTTTACAACTCTTGATTTGGCCAACGGGTTTTTCCACGTGCCCATTGAACTTGAATCGCGGAAGTATACAGCGTTCGTCACACACAATGGGCAATACGAGTTTCGTTTTGTGCCATTCGGGATCACGAACTCACCAGCGGTATTTTGCAGATTCCTTAATGCGGTGCTGCGGACGTTAATCCAGCAGGGAATAGTCATCATGTACATGGACGATTTGATAATACCAGCAAAGGACGAAAACGAGGCTTTACGGAAACTGAAGGAAGTATTATCTGTGGCATCTTCCAACGGGTTGCAAATCAAGTGGTCAAAATGCCAATTTCTGCAACGAAGCGTCAACTTTCTTGGTTATGTCATAGAAGGTGGAACCATAAGAATCTCCGAAGACAAAACCATAGCCATCCGTGATTTTCCATTGCCCAGTGATAAGAAGGGTGTACAAAGATTTTTAGGACTTACATCATACTGTAGACGTTTCATTCGAAATTTTGCAACAATCGCTAGACCTCTGTCAGATTTATTGAAGAAAGAGGCGAAATTCCAGTTGGGTGAACAGCAAGTAGCAGCGTATCAGCAGTTGAAAGCCGAGTTAGTGAAGGCCCCAGTGTTGCAATTATTCTCTCCTAGTGCAATCACCGAAGTTCATACGGATGCCTCCAAGTATGGGTATGGTGCAATCCTTATACAAAAGAATTCGGAAGACCAACAATTTCACCCGGTTCAATACATGAGCCGGAAAACCAAACCAGTGGAAGAAAATTACCCTGCATACGAGTTAGAAGTCCTTGCGATCATCGAGGCGTTACGGAAGTAGCGGGTTTATCTCTTAGGAATACGCTTTAAGATTCTAACTGACTGCAACGCCTTCACAATGACACTAAAGAAAGAAGATGTGCCTCCGAAAATAGCCAGATGGGCGTTGTTTCTTCAGGACTTTGACTTTGACATCGAGCATAGAGCTGGAAATAAAATGGCTCATGTAGACGCCCTGAGTAGAATGTACTGTTTAATGCTGGAAGATTCGTTAAAATATCGGCTTAAGCAAGCACAGCTCTACGATGAGTGGACAAAAGCTGTTCGGGCAGTATTACAGAAGGATGACTACCAAGATTTCTATATGAAATATGACATATTATTTAAAGACCCAACTAGAGAACTGATTGTAGTACCAGCCGCCATGGAGGAGGAAATCATCAAAGCGGCACATAAACAAGGCCATTTTGGTAGTAAAAGAACGCGAGAAAGTGTGGAAAAGACATTTTATATACCAAACCTGAATGCCAAAGTTGCGAAGATTGTGGGCAGCTGCGTGGAGTGCATCATCACAGACGCGAAAGCCGGCAAAAAGGAGGGTTTATTAAATCCTATCGACAAAACGGATGTGCCATTGGACACATATCATGTGGATCACGTGGGACCGATGCAATCCACAAACAAAAATTACAACTATATTTTCGTCGTAATAGATGGGTTTACGAAGTTTAGCTGGCCTTACCCGACGAGGAGCACAGGCGCAGAAGAGGTGGTTGATAGGTTGACAAAGCAATCGATGCTGTTCGGCAACCCTAGAAGAATCATCAGCGATAGAGGAGCCGCGTTTACGTCATCGTCATTTCGGAAGTACTGCGAGGAACAAAACATACAGCATCTTTTAATCGCCACCGGTGTCCCCCGAGGAAATGGCCAAGTCGAGCGCATTCATAGAATCGTCGTTCCAACATTGGCAAAATTATCGTTGCAAAATCCGTCAAACTGGTATAGGAATGTGGGCCGAGTGCAACAGGTCATCAATAGTACGCCGCCAAGAAGTACTCGTTTTGCACCATTTACAATATTAACTGGAACTGAAATGAAAATGATTGATGCAGAGGACATTCGTTACCTTTTGGAAGAAGAAAACATACAACAGCTTAACGAAGAAAGGGATGAAATCAGAAAAGAAGCTGCAGGAAATATTTTGAAAATTCAGCAAGAAAATCGACACGGTTACAACAAAAATCGTAAACCCGAAATGGAATACCGAGTTAACCAATTAGTAGCCATCAAGCGAACACAATTCGGTACTAACATGAAGTTAAGGCCGAAGTTTCTGGGTCCCTACCGTATTGTCAAAAAGACTAATCACGGACGATACGAGGTAGAAAAGGTCGGGGAGCATGAAGGGCCAAATAAAACATCAACAGTGGCTGAGTTCATGAAAGAGTGGTCGGAATAGTTCATTCGAGGTCGAAAGAACCGCAAGATGGCCGAATGTAGGACAAACAAATGCAACCCTGTTTTACGAATAGGTGACTGACAAGGACGGGTTAAAGACAGAGAACACGAACGCGTGGGTTAAGCTAACGGGTTTTGGGAAAACGGTGAATATTCGAGTGACGAAAGTACAAGGAAAAAGGAAGAGATCGGGGATTCATCGTAAAACGACCGAAGGGAGCAGACCGCTGGACCGCACAGTTACTTTAATTCAGTTTGCATAATTTAATTACTTTATATTATTACAATAAAGAAAAGAAAAGAACCTATATATATTTATTTTATATTTATATTATTAATATTAAAAATACTGTAAGGGTAAGAATATGCCTACAGGGGAACCGAACACCAAAAAAAAATCGATAACGCGCCATTTTGCATACTCCTTGGGTGATGTCAAAAATGCTAAACAATTTGTAGGTTTAGATGGCGCGGTGTTATTTGTTCACGCAGTGAAGCTTTGCGTGTGGGCCTATGACCGCCATTTTTCTGGTACAATGAAGGGGAAGAAACTTCTTTCGAAATCCGCTTTGCCGGACTTATTCTTACCTTTAAGCACTAATGTGAGCATATCTACACAAAGTGCAAATAAAAATTCTGAAAATGACATGGATGGAACTAAAACTTCCAGTCCTCAGCATTTTATTAATGCAGATAAATCGCTTCTTCCACTTTCTTCACATGATGTGAGCTCAATTTCTGAACCTGTGAATTCTTTGCACTTGCAGTTACCTCCTGTTCGACAACAGTGAGTAGACGAAACCTTCACTTCGATCCTCCCAATACTATACCACCACGCATACTTGTTATCAATTCGTTCGAAAATCAGCACCATTTCATTTAAATATCACTCACTCAGACTTCAGTGACCTTATCTGCCAATACTCCTCGTAAGCGAAAAGTGCAAGAAGAGATTACAGACTTAAAACTGAAGATTCGCGACCAGGTAGAACAAACCAAACAATTGAAATTTGAGTGTGAGCACACTCAAACTTCCAATAATGCTGAGGACTTTGAGCATTTGCGCTCCACACTCCCCATACATTTACAGGAGTCTGTAAAAAGCTGTTTTCAAAATTCGCGTTGTGAGCCAAAAGGGCGTAGGTATTGCAACAAATTGAAAACCATAGCTTTGGGGGTTTACTTCGTTTCGCCAGCTTCTTATCGCTATCTGAAAAAGCTACTTACTTTTCCAAAAGAGCGAACTCTCCAAAACTTTGTTTCGGATTGGCCTCGCGCTCCAGACTGTTACCTTACCACCCTGCGAGCTTTGGAGTCGCGCAGCCGGGGCTTCACTGCAGAACAGAGATTCGTTTCGATCTCCTGCGACGAAATGTCGTTGAAAATATAATCTGCTATTCAATAGGCATAGTGATATATTTGCCGTATTTGTCGTACTTCAAGATTGGCCAATAATGTCATGGCACTAATGGTGCAGGGCATCGGTGGAGAACGCTGGAAACATCCTTTTGCATTCTTTTTTCACGGAGTATGCAAAGCGGATGTTATTAAAAAAAATACTTGTTCGAAGCCATCGCGCAACTCCAGGAGATAGGCCTGCGTCCATGTTATTTTGTTTCTAATCAAGGATCAAATTTTGTTAGTTTTAGAAAATTTGTGAGGCGAGTTTGTAAGGCGCAATAGCTCAGAATTTTCTGACCCATACACGCTCAAATTGCTCTACACCTCTTTTGTCCGCTCAAAGCTCGAATATGCGTCTTTCATCTGGAGGCCCTATCATATCTGTCACATTAATCGTATTGAGCGCCTTCAGAAAGTTTTTCTTCGCTTCACCCTGCGCTCTCTTCGTTTCGTGGAACCGTTCCCCTCCTATACAGCGCGGCTTAAACTTATAAACTTAAAGTCCCTTCAAAGCAGGAGAACTATCCTATCTCTTTCTTTCGTTTTCGATATAATTAATGGCTCTGTTAACTGTCCTGCTCTGTTAGGCAGGATTTTCTTTAATTCGCCACTGAGATTCCTTCGGAGCCCTGTGCCGTTTTATGTCAGCTTCGTAAGAACGACTTATGCGCAGAATGCTCCTCTCTCCAGAGCATTGATCGAGTTCAATGGACTTTTTGTGTCCTTGGACCTCGACTTTGCGCTTCCAAAATCCAAATTCCTTGAGTCTCTCAACCATTCCCTTAACCCATTTTCGGCCGCTACCAGAAATAGCCAATATTTTTTTAATTCCTTTTAAGGACTTACATTTAGGACCTTAATCAAGAATATTTTTGGATTTTTTTTGTGTTTTTTTTTTTTTATTATTTTTTTTATAAATTAATAAAAATTTAATTTCAAATAAAAACAAATATATATGTATATAATTTTGGTCAAATAATAATCAAGCATGAAAACAAACAATTGTTGGCTTACATATGTACATACACGACGACTTCTGGCCAATTTTTGATTTTTCGACCACTGAAAAGTACGCGGTGCTGAGAGGTAAAAATATTTACATAATTTTATGGATATCAATTGATTGCGGTAATTTGGTCTTTAGGCTTCGTAAATAATCAATAATAAATCAATAATTTGAAAAGGTTATATATTTTTCAGAATATTCAAAATATGACTAAAAAAATGCTTTTTTTCGTGCCTTCGCCAACATCTCTAAATTTATCTTTTTTAAAAAAAATTATTATTTCGAGGGGTTACCAAAAGACCAAAGCTATTTTATGCATCAAAAGTTCACAGATATAATGTCTAAGTGCAGAGCTACTCTCCTTCAAAGTGGCTGGTCGAAAAATCGACCAGCGGCCGAAAATGGGTTAACTAGCCCATGTTGTATTTTGCTTTAGAGGCTTTTTTGTTTTTTAGTCTTAGTGCCTTAGTATGTAAGGACATTGTTGTATAGTCTGTAAGAATTTGTTGTTCATAGACTGAATTAAATAAATAAATAAATAAATAAATGTAGTGATCGGAGGAAATTGCGAAGAAGTAGGAAGTGCAGGAGAGGTTTTAACACAAGTTTGCGCTGACAATTTGGTCCGAAATGACTCTTGGCAAGAGTTTCAAAGTCTGCCAAGACCAGCGCAAACTTTTGTTCAAAAAATGCAAATAGAGGTCGACATCAATGAACAGAATTTCTTAAAAAGAAAATGCGTTTGCATGTGTGTGGCTGGCTTTTTCTAAAATTATTTAATTTGCATACTTGCAAAAATTCTCTACCGTGAAAATTCTCTCGGTGATGAAATAATCATCGAGGATTTAATAATCTCTCTGGAGAAAGACCATTCAAGCCTAAATTTTGTTAAAGCTCCAGAGGATTTCACATTTTACATATCACAATTATGATGCATAAGTGTGCATAAACTTTAAAGTGTCCAACATTTGTAAGTTAGGGCTACTTCTAGTTTCTGTGATCCGTATTCGTCCGATTGAAGAAGGAAAAACGAATACACAGCATTTAATTTTACCTTTTCTAAATTTTTTTTTAATATAGTAACATTCTTTGAACTGAAATTCACGAGCAAATCGAGCAAGCTTCGAGTCATAGAAACAGACATGTTGAAAAAATGCAAATATTTCTGTCGTTGTTTTAACAAAAGTATCAAAGGATCAGACCTAACAATATTTTGTTGATTATTTCACGTTTGTTTCGTCTTTCTCATTTTCATCTGCTCTTTTCAAATGCATTCATGCAGAGCTCTAGAGTCAATGTATAAAATAAGATTTGCTCACAAAAATTTTGTATGTAAGACATGTAATAGAGCCGAGAATTTTAACTTTTCCCTGGTTTTTATTTTTTTATTTTCCAATCGTTTCGCCAGTCGTTGCTCGAATGAATCGTATGAGCCTAGCGAAAGAGTTGCAAAAAGGAACTCAAGTCGCGTGATGCGTCAATTTGGCTAACGGGATTTTGAAATAGAACCGCTGTAGTTTCGGTTCTTTGCTGCTCTTTCGCTATGCTTTACAAACAGGGTGAATAGACAGGTAGTGCGAACATATTACAGACTTTTGGTAATATCACAGCAGATATTCGAATTTGAACAAGAAAAGTTGTCACCCAGCGCAAAAGTTGTCACCTAGTGTTCTTTGGCTCTAATTGGTTTATGAATAAATGTCAAAGCAAAATTTACTTTTGCCGTCATTTGCAAAATTTACTTTTGCCGTCATTTGCAAAAGTTATAGCAAAGATAATTAAAAAATATTTATATTATTATATTATAGCATTTGTAGTGTATTGGTGGAGGTGGTGCCATGGTGAATGCAACCCTGTTGTGGTTGGGCTTGTCAAGCAGTGTGGCAACTCGGGCTTGCAGCTAAGTTCATGCTGGTCCTTTACCTTTACGTTTTACTTTTACTTTTACTTGTGACGCCATTGTTAGAACACGCAAATAAAGTTTGTCTTAAAAGTTTACACAGTTGTTTATATCAAAAGGACTTAAATCCATCCCAGTGCTCATTACAACGTCAAGTGTGGGGTTCGAGCAGGAATTTTTTTTCTATCTAAGTTCTAAAGTTATTGTGGTTCAATGGCGAACAAATTAACGCGCAATGCGGTTATTGCTGCACTACGGGCTGCGGGAGCTGAATTCGAGGAAGACGCCACGATGGTTCAGTTGCGGACAATGTATGAACAAGCGGTAGCAGGTCGTGTCGGAGGTAGCGGAAGAGCGGCCAGAGCGGATAGCGAGCCTGATGTTCCGCTGAATCAACAGATGCCAGATGCCAGCCAGAGTGTGCAGACGACTGGACGACAGATGCCAGGAGCCAGCCAGAGGGAGCGACCCATGAATGTGCCAGATACAGAAGATGATACAGTTGATGCAGGGAGTGTGGTGAATGTGACCAGTACTGAGGCTGAAGAGGCTGAGTTAGATCGGCAGTTGGCGATCATGCGCAAGAAACGTGAGCTTGTCCAGCTGCAGCGTGAGTTGAACGAGTTCGAGAGTCGTAGAATCGACCTGGGTGTACTGGACGCGATGATGAGCAAATTTGATGGTTCGGAGTTGCAGGACGTTAGCAAATGGTTGGCCGACTTGGAGAATGTGTTCGAGAGTTTCCAGTACAGTGAGCGAGACCAGCTGGTTGCCGCACGACATCTGATAACTGGGCAAGCGAAGCGGTTCGCGGACATAACTCGTGTTCGCAGCTATGGTGAGCTAAGGATGGCTTTGATGACTGAATACCGTCGTATATTCACGGTTCGAGATGTGCTGCAACAGTTACGTGCCCGTGTCCTGAGACCAGACGAAACACCACGACAATATATTGTTGAGATGCAGTACATTGCCAGCCGCGCCGATGTGTCAGAAACGGACCTAATCGACATTATCATCGAGGGGCTTAACGACGATACGAATATGGTTTCGATGCTGTACAGTGCCACTTCCTTGCGTGAATTGAAGGGGTTGATGGAGCGTTACGAGAAGAAGCGTCGGGCAGCTGCGCCAGTGGTTGTGCCGAAGATCAGTGTCATGTCGGGTGCCGTGCCTAGGCCGAGGTCGTATACAACAGTGCCAGTTGCTGACACAGCTGCAAAAGTCACGGATTTGTCGGCCGTCAGGTGTTACAACTGTTTTCAATATGGGCACTATCAAAGTGCGTGCGGGGCCCCGCGACGCCCACCGAACTCGTGTTTCATATGCCATGAAGTAGGCCACATGCGCCAGCAGTGCCCACGTCGTAGTCGGATGCAGAATACAACATTAAACCAGACGCAAACACGGATGCCAGCCGTACCGAAACAACAGCAGCCAGTAGCAGAGGTCGAGGAGTGGGAGGCAGGGACGCCATTAACGGAGGTAGAGGAGGTCCGACGTTTAGCCCGACAGCTGAAACACCGAAATCTTGTAAGTGTTGCCTTTTTGAAACAGAATAAGTGCACTGAATTAATTCCGTGTTTTGCTTTATTTGATAATGGCAGTCCGACTAGTTTCGTGAAGCGTTCTCTTGTGCCATTTGAAGTGACGGGTGAATTGACTGTGACAGAGTATCGGGGGATGGGAAATATGAATTTAAGTACGTACGGCCTTGTGACTTGTAAAATTGTGTTTGATAACCGTAAATTTGACCATAATTTGTTTGTTTTGCCAGATGAAGAGGCAGTGGTGCCCCTACTTTTTGGACGCGATTTACTTAAGGCAATGAATATAAGCCTGTGCCAAATGGACACAGTGAGATATAGTAGACGTACTCTGCTGGAGATTAATAATGCCAATAAAAATGAAGTTCCGTTGAATATCAGTGCACTTAAGTTGTTTAATTTATTAAAGAGTCCAGTAGTTAAGATAACAGAGGTTCCAAACAGAGTTAAGTTATTGAAATCAGATGATAAGTGTGGCAAGTCAGAAATTAATTCAGTTAATGCAGAGGTAAATGTAATTGGTGATTCAAATTTGTGTGAAACTCGACTTGAGTCGTGTATCGGAGTTGTAAATTTAGTTGGAACAGAAGACTTGAATTTGTATGATGAAGTAATATTGATGGTAGGTGCAACTGAGATGGATGAAATTGGTGATCTAATTGATGTGGACGAAAACTTGTCTATAACAGATGCAGATGCTTTGAAATCAGTTGTTTTTGAGAACTATTTGAAAATGAGGAACAAGGGGGGGAAGTTGAGTGGCTATTGCATGAAAATTCAGTTGAAGAGTGATGCGCCGGTGTACAGTGGTCCGCGCCGGTTGTCATATAGGGAAAAGACAGAAGTACAGAAGACAATTGATGATTTGTTGGCTCAGGGCATTATTCAGCCAAGTGCGTCTCCATACGCGTCTCCGATTGTGTTAGTGCGGAAGAAGAACGGTGAATTGAGAATGTGTGTTGACTATCGGGCGTTGAATAAGTTGACTGTCAGAGATCATTATCCGTTGCCGTTAGTTGAGGATTGTATTGAATATTTGGGTGGGAAGAGTTTCTTCAGTACGTTGGACTTGAGGAATGGGTTTCACCAGGTGCCAATGCATGAGGAATCGATACCGATAACTGCGTTTGTGACTCCGATGGGACAGTATGAGTATCGGTTTATGCCGTTTGGTTTGACTAATGCTCCACCGGTGTTCCAGCGGTTTATTAATTTAGTGTTGCGGCCGTTGATTGATGCGAAGAGGATTGTGGTGTATTTAGATGATATTAACATTGCCACGAAGACTATTGAGGAACATTATGTGGTTTTGGCAGAAGTTTTGAAATTATTGTCAGGGGCTGGATTGTGCTTGAATCTGAAGAAGTGCAAATTTGCATATAGAGAATTGAAGTATTTAGGCTACTGTGTGAGTGAACGGGGGATTCGTCCGAATGAAGATCATTTGGTAGCGATAAAGAATTACGCAGTACCTACCAACATAAAGGAGGTGCAGAGGGCGGTGGGTCTTTTTTCATATTTTAGACGATTTGTGTATAATTTTTCTCAGATTGCGCGCCCATTGAGTTATTTGACGCGAAAAGGTGTAAAGTTTGAATGGACAGAAGAGTGTAGGAATGCGTTTGAGACCTTGAAATCTAAATTGACTGAGCCCCCTGTACTGTGTGTCTTTGATTCAGGGCGGGAGACAGAGTTGCATACGGATGCAAGTTCGCGAGGGTATGGTGCTATACTGTTACAGAAGCAAGATGACGGCAGGTTTCACCCAGTGGCATTTTATTCGAAAACAACGACGGATCCGGAGTCGCGTTATCATAGCTTTGAGTTGGAAACATTGGCAATTGTGAATGCATTGGAAAGATTCCGGACTATGTTGGATGGAATTCCGTTTGTAGTTGTGACTGATTGCAACTCTTTGGTCTTGACATTGGAGAAGAAAACAATTAATCCAAGAATTGCCAGATGGACATTGGGTCTCGCCGGGTTTGATTTTTCAGTTCGACACCGAAAGGGTGAACAGATGCAGCATGTTGATGCATTGAGCCGGTTGTCAGCTGTGTGTAGTATTGAGGAGAATGAGGTTGATTTGAACATTCAGATTATACAGACGCGTGATCCTGTGATTCATAAACTGCGGGAAGAATTGGAGCAAGGGGAAGTGCCAGGATATGAGTTGGAGAATGGGTTAGTCTTTCGTGTCAGTGGTCAGAATCGACAGTTGTATGTGCCGGGTGAGATGGAAGAGAACATTATGCGATTGGTACATGAGAAATATGGTCATTTGGGTATTGAGAAATGTGCAAATCAGATTCGGAAGCATTATTGGTTTCCCCGTATGCGCGAAAAGCTGAATGTGTTCATCAGAAATTGTTTGAAGTGCATTTATTATTCGACGTCGCCTAGAAGCAATGAGCGTAATATATATAGTATTCCAAAGAAGCCAGAACCGTTCGATACAGTGCACATTGACCATTTCGGGCCATTGGAGAGTGTGAACTCAAAGCATAAACATGTGTTTGTGGTGATTGATGCTTTCACAAAATTTGTCAAAATGTATGCTACGAATAGTAGTGCGAAAGAATCGATTTGTGCGTTGAAGAGATATTTTGTTGAATACAGTCGTCCCAGAAGAATCATAGATGATCGGGGCACGGCTTTTACGTCATCGGAGTTTAGGGATTTTTGCGGGAACAATAACATTGTACATGTTTTGAATGCGGTAGCTTCGCCACAGTCGAATGGTCAGGTTGAGAGGGTGAATCGGGTGTTGAAAGCAATATTGGCCAAAACGACTGACCCTATAAACCATGTAGATTGGAAACAGAAACTGACGGATGTCGAGTTTGCAATGAATAATACTGTACACTGTGCCACAAAGACGACCCCTAGTAAGCTGCTTTTTGGCGTTGAGCAGCGCGGCAAAGTAGTTGATGAATTGACGGAGTATTTGCATGATGTATATTCAAGAGAAGAAGTTAATTTGTCCGAAATAAGGGAGCAGGCAGAGCTTGCAATACAGAAGTCTCAGTTGTACAATCAGAAATATTACGAGAGGAGCCATAGGCCAGCGAAACAATTTGAACCAGGAGATTTAGTTGTGGTTAAAAATGTAGACACTACGGTAGGGAAGAATAAGAAGCTAATTCAGAAGTACAGAGGCCCTTATGTAGTTCGTAAGCAATTAGGTCATGATCGTTATGTTGTTACGGATGTTGAAAATTGTCAGGTTACTCAGATGCCATATGACAATGTAATTGATTCGTCTAGAATGAAGAAATGGTTGGAACCTCGAGGTAGGCCAGTTGAAACGGACTCAGAAGGCAACACAGATGGTGATAATTTAAGTGATGAATGTACAGATTATGAATTTTTAGATGATAAGCTAGAAGAAGATTCATTGTAAAAGCAATCGAGGTCGATTGAATGTCAGGTTAGGCCGAGTTGTAGTGTATTGGTGGAGGTGGTGCCATGGTGAATGCAACCCTGTTGTGGTTGGGCTTGTCAAGCAGTGTGGCAACTCGGGCTTGCAGCTAAGTTCATGCTGGTCCTTTACCTTTACGTTTTACTTTTACTTTTACTTGTGACGCCATTGTTAGAACACGCAAATAAAGTTTGTCTTAAAAGTTTACACAGTTGTTTATATCAAAAGGACTTAAATCCATCCCAGTGCTCATTACACATTTTATATTATCTTTGGTTATAGCATCTGCCGATATGATGACTTTTGCGCCACCCTGTATATCACATCGCTGACAGGAACAATCGTTCCAAAATGTGTTGCATTGTGATTTGTTCAAGTGTCAAATTTGCAACGAACGTTTGCATTTGAAAACTGAACTGAGCATGCTTTGATATGCTGTTGCTCTGTTGTAACTATGGCTACGAATTTGCCACAGCAACTTCAAACTGCGATGCTAAAAATTTATTTTTGGGAATATTGAAAAGAGCTCATATTCCACGAATTGTGTCATACCTCCCAACAAAAAGTGCAATTAAGTGTTTGATTAAAAAAAATAAAAGTATTGAGGTTCTTGTTTTATTTTATATAAAGAAGAACCTAAACGTAAGCGGGCAACAAGAAAGCGTTGCGTCCAATCAAAGAATATACAATATGTTCTATCTAATTCATAAATTCTATTCTAATTCTAATTTAAAAACCATATGCGGAAAACTTGGAAACCTTCACATCGATCCTCCCAATACTATACCACCATGCATCCTTTTTATCAATTCTTTCGAAAATCAGCACCATTTCATTTAAATATCAACATTGAAAATTGAACTGTTTCGATGTTAATTTAAAAACCATAGGCGAAAAACTTGGAAACCTTCACATCGATCCTCCCAATACTATACCACCATGCATCCTTTTTATCAATTCTTTCGAAAATCACCACCATTTCTTTTAAATATCAACATTGAAAATTGAACCGTTTCGATGTTAATTATAGAATTCTATTCTGATCATAAATTCGCTTAACTTCCCTAAGTCTTACGCCTTCTACCGGGACGGGTACTGGACAAGGGGCTGGCACCCACCACCCACACAATACAAAATTTAATCATTGATTCGATTTTAGATTCGCAATTTTTCCAAAAGTGATGTAATGGAACCTAATTCCATAGAAAATTTATAGTCGCATTCACCGATCAGACATCTGTTTCTTTTGTGTTCCGGTACTTTCAGCGTAAAAAATATATATTGCAAAATAGTTACCACTCAACGAAAAAAAAAATATATCCCATTCATAATAGTTACTGGCAACGGAAAAAATATTTTTCAAAATATAAACATTACCGAGCAACGGAAAAAATATTTTTCCAAAAATAAACGTTACCGAGCAACGTAAAAAATATTTTTCTCTCATAACAGTTATGCGATGACGGAAAAAATATTTTTCAAAAAATAAACGTTACCGAGCAATGGAAAAAATATTTCTTGCTGATAATAGTTATTAGGCAACAGAAAAAATATTTGTCACGAATAATAGTTACGAAATGACGAAAAAAGTATTTTTTCCTCATAATAGTTATTGTCCAACATTTATAAATATCTCTTAAAAATGGGCAACGTTATCGAATTTTTAAAAAATCATAACTGTTATTTTGGGTCCCTGCTAAGAAGTGATAGCAAAATCAAAATTCCACTCAAAAATAGTTAGTCTATCCTGTAGAAGCGTCAGCGATTAAGCGATGTGAAACTGGGAGAGTAAGCCGATTTTTGTGCGTTTTTTGCAATTCACGGACACAGTCTGTGTGTGCTGGCAGTGATCAGCTCTTCACTGTTTCCACTCTTATCCCGATATTAGGGATTATTGTGCAAACTAAAATTCCGCCAGTTTCCTTTCAATTATTTGCTTCTTTCTGCATCAAATACATACCATATCAACTTTTTGGTTTCATTACGTAGATATTATTGAAAAATATACCAAAGAACACAAAGCTTAATGCGTTGAATACGACAGGGTCAATTGCCGCCCTTTTTATTTCGCAGTTCTTCATTTAGCGAATCTCTAACGATCAGATCAGAGCAGGTATGCTTTTGGTGATAAATGCTCTAGTTCGAACGCAGGACTGTTTTTTTTTTATGCAGCTTATAAAACCTTAATTTAATTCAATAAAAAGAATACCAAACGGTTCTTTTGACACTTTTGGGCAATAATATCAGGTGTACAACTTTGCTTCCGCCGTTTTCCGATAGGTGGCTGTACCGGCTGAGGCTGGTTGAAATACATAGATGGTAATGCCTTTAAAGTGAGTGTGGACAGTGCCTAACGAATTGTCATCGCCGTTTCAGTGACAGTTGTTCTTGTTTTCGTATTATTCACGCTCGAAAATGTCCGTTTATGTGCCCAATTCTCGCCATTTGCGGGAAGTTTTACTTTTCTGTTACAATTCGCAAAAAAATGCAGCTGAAGCGCATCGAATGCTCTCAGAAACTTACGGTGATGCTGCTCTGAGTGAAAGAACGTGTCGGGAGTGGTTTCAACGTTTTAAAAATGGTGATCACGGCGCCAAGGTTATGATTTGTATTTGGTGGGATCAGCTCGGTGTGATTTACTACGAGCTCTTAAAACCGGGTGAAACCATCACAGGAGATCGCTACCGAACGCAACTGATGCGCCTTAGTCGCGCGCTAAAAGAAAAGCGGCCACAATATCAAGAACGACATGACAAAGTCATCCTCCAACACGACAATGCTCGGCCTCACGTCGCAAAAGTGGTAAAAAAGTACCTGGAAACGCTGAAATGGGAAGTCTTGCCCCACCCGCCGTATTTCCCAGATGTCGCCCCTTCTGACTTCCACCTATTCCGTTCGATGGCACACGGCCTGGCAGATCAACATTTTCAATCCTTCGAAGAATTGGAAAAATGGATTGCTTCATGGATAGCGTCAAAAGAGGACTCCTTTTTTCGAGCCGGGATCCGAAAATTGCCGGAAAGATGGGAGAAAGTTGTCGCTAGCGACGGACAATACTTTGAATAATACATCTGTAAGCACTTTTTCGCAATAAAGCTTTTAATTTTGGAAAAAAACGGCGGAAGCAAAGTTGTACACCTAATATATTTTTATAGTTAGTTCTATACAAACGTATTACGAAATTGCACAAAAAAAATTACAAATAAAAAGAAATATTTCTTTGGTCACAAAAAATGACTCACACCAGCAACACTGGAAATTGAAATGAACTAGAACAGCAACCCCGTTTTAGAAATTTATATGGAGGAAAAAGTACGTTCCTGATCAAGCTTGGGGCCTACTAGTAGGCCCCAAGGTTGCAATTTTGCAACAATATTAGTGAAATTCTGTGTATGTATTTCTACCGGCTCTCCCAGTTTCAAATCGCTTAATCGCTGGAAGCGTGATCGATCGAATTTTCACTTTAAGTACCGTTATCAAAAAAATTTGAATGCACCTAAGTCGCTTCATCGTGTATGTTCACAAAGTGCACGTTGTTGTAGCAAAGCTTACTCGATTGAGCAGTACTCTCAGCACGCGCATTCTTACGCTCTTTCAATCAGTCGTTGTTCAGACCAGTGATAAATTATCACTGATCAAGACCCTTCCTTGTCACATCAGGACCCGGCCGGCAACATGCTTTCCACCACGAAGATACTGCGCTGATAACGTTGTCTGAGAAAGCTTTTGTCATATGTTCTCGAAAAGTCAATACAACATGCGATTTTATTTTTCGGAGCGACATTTCTCCAGCCAAATTTCGTGGTGAAAGTAATTTTCAACGTTCTTTCGTTATTATTTCTTGTTTGATTGCGAAACCATACAAAAGACGAAAAATTAAATAAATATTTCAACTGCAGTGCTTTTTTAATATTTTACCAGCATTTCAGCGAAAGTAAGTATATTCTTCAATTTGGAAATGAATTTTCTTACGAAAATTATATTTATTTCATAGAAATGCCTCAACGACGTTGTGTCCTCGGATGTCCTCTTCCTGCAAGCCTATTCAATTTTCCCAATAAGGAATCGGATTTAGACAGGTGAGTTTTAAGAAAGTGCATTTACTTATAAGTGTAAGACCAGCGCACTTAATTTCAAGTGCGTTTATGTTTCAATGAAAACTAAACATAAACTGTTTTTTTTACAATTGCATAAAAGCATAAAGCATCTACTCTTCAAACATTTCTCATAACAATTCAAACTTTTCTCTCACTCTTTACCCTACTTCTCTACTTTCACTTACTCATAGTTAAGATTTTTCTTTGTAAATTATTAAACATTGTAATAATATTGTATTTATTGTGTAATGCTTAAAACGAATGTGTTCCTAATTGGCATGCAAAAGATTGTATCTTATATGCCTCTATTATCTGTTAAATAAAATAAAAATAAATATGTGCAATCGGCAATTCATCCTCAGTCCACCACTGCTGAACAGCGACAGAACTCGACTGTTATGCATTTCAGTGGTCCAAATGGTAGAATTTGCGAACTTAAGGTAAATTTTTTATAAATACAAAAATTGTTGCTCTATATAAAATGCAATGTTTTGTGTGGTCCTTGGTATTAATAATTTGTAAATAATTTGGTAGAGGGTTATGCAATATGTATATATATATATAATTATGTATATACATATATTTATATAAGGGGTATTCACACCGAGCTCGTTACTTTGTTAGTTCGGTACTCGGTAGTTTTGTTCGTGTATTTTGGTCTTTGTAAAAGAATCGAACAAAAACAAAATACACGTAGAAAAGTACCAAATTAACGAAGTAACGAGCTCGGTGTGAATACCCCTATAATATAATTTATTATAGGGGTATTCACACCGAGCTCGTTACTTTGTTAGTTCGGTACTCGGTAGTTTTGTTCGTGTATTTTGTTCGTGTTTGTTCGTGTTCGTGAATCGAACAAAAACAAAATACACGTAGAAAACTACCAAGTACCGAATTAACGAAGTAACGAGCTCGGTGTGAATACCCCTTATATAATTATAAAATAATTTGTTAGTTTTTATTTCTTTTATATAACAATCGTTATTTGTAGTATTATTAGTGTACTAAAGTGTAATATTGTTTCGTAAATAGGCACAATGAATGGATCCGCATTTTAGGTGTGGAAGGCTCGTTTGCCTGCGATCGGCATTTTTCGGGTGAACAAAATACAGTCATTGAATTAGGAGTTGAAGATTTTTTACCAATAACTTCAACTCCAAGAGTAACTTTCCGGAAGCCTCTTTTGCCTTTGTTTTCGTCTGAAATGCGTCAACTTCTGCTACACCTTTACCTTTTGTCGATTGTAGCCCTATAGTGAAGAAGCAGAAATTTGGAGTTGATAGAGTAGTCCAAACAGCTAAGAGTCTAAGCGCAGGGACATCGAGAAAACAAAATCAAGCTGAGGAGATTAGGGTTTTAAAAAATAAATTAAACGAAAGGGATAGATTAGGGATTTGAAAAGAAAACTTAATGAGGCGACAGCGCAGTTAAAAGCTTGCAGAGGAGTTAAGATGTCGGCAGTATGAGGAAGAGGTAGGAAAGATAGGAGAAATTTATATTATACAATAAATAATATTGTTTGTCGAATTAACAAACGAACAATTAATTGTTTTCCACCTCGCATTTCAGCAGGAAATTTATATGAAAATTTGCTCGTATATAATGCAAGACTGTAGCTACATAAACGAAAAAGAACAAATTGCTAACTTGGTGTGGAACTTCCTTAATAGTGAAAACTTTCTTCCGGGTTATATGTAAATTAAATACCAAACATAAGTCCGCGAGCTGCCACGTCTGATATATAAATTTTAGGCGCGGAAATGTATCTACAAAAACAGCTGTGTACTTAGTCACCACTTTTTCATAGAGAGAGTAAAATTAAATTTGTATGAAAAAGAAAGAATTTTGCAAAACAAGAAAACAACAAAAAGAAAAAAATTTAATACTTTTAATTGCAGTATATTTAATATGCCAAACTGTGTTGTTTTTGTACTGAATTTATTTTTTTTTGTTTTTAAATAATATATTTATGTTTATGTGTTTGAAACAAAATTTTTGTTTAACAAATTTATTTTGGTAGGCTGAGATTGATTTTGGACCAATTTTGGTAGGGAAAAAATTCTTAGTGGCAACACTATTGGTGAAAAGCAATGTCTCTTGTGCCTAGGCTTCCCAACCGTCCTCCTTTGAGGAGGACAGTCCTCCTTGAATAGAAAATGTCCTCCGTCCTCCTCAAAGGCCAAAAAGTCCTCCTGAAGCTCAAATAAAATTTCAATTTTTTTTTTTTTTTTTTATTCAAGTGTGGCAACTTAATCAATTAATGAGGAAAAATTTTCCGAAATTATAGACTTCGTTGAAAATCCAGATGAGTCAGCTGCTGGAATGTTCAACATGATGAGGCCGCATTGGAAAAATTAAAAAAAAAAAATGTTGTGTGCCTAAGTGCTAATAATACGAATGCCAACTTTGGTAAAAATAATTCGCTTTTCGTTAATCTTAAGAATTCAAACCAAAACATATTAAAAGGCAATTGTCACGCGCACATAATGCACAATGCATTAAAAAAAGCATTGTGTGATCTCGATGTGATATTGAAAATATTGTTTGATATTGTTGATTACGGTCGCACAAATATGCGTTTTGTTATATTTTTTTATGTGGTTAAAAAGTTAAAATTTACATGTGCTTTTAGGTTTTCTCTTTTTACACTTGCATTTTCTAAAAACATGGTGAAATATTAAAGGAATGTGATGTCCTCCTGAAACAAAGTAGTTCCCATATAAAGTCCTCCTCAAGCCAAATTTTGTCCTCCCTAAACCGTTTTAACAGTTGGGAAGCCTACTTGTGCCATCAATCCATAAAGGGAACGCGGGAATATAATTTAAGTAGGCATTATAATTCTTTTCATAAAGATATTAATAAATTGCAGGGTAAAGAGATGAAATTTTTATTGAAAAAAATAAATATTTTCTCAAAAGTATTAAGCAATGGATTTATCAAGTAGAGGAAAAAGATAGAAACAATGAGAGAAAAACACAAACTGCATTGAAAATGACGTCAAACTTAATTAGTTTGAATATCATTCAAGAGGGAAGACCTTTTTCAGACGGCATATGCATTAAAAACATTTTTATACAAGTTTTGCAAAATCTTAATATCAAATTGGACGTTGTTATTGAAAGCAATGATAACATGATGCGAAACTGAGAGAATTCACGAAATTTGGACGTTTTTTTTGGTCACACGAACACAATCCGTGTGAGCTGAAAAGAAAATCGTCAACCCTGCCAGCTTTCTCTCTTTGTAGAACAATTCGTATTGCAGCAAGCACCGGACTAGCAAATTTGTTCCTAACGCGGGGTTGCAATTTTTATGTACTTGTAAAAAAGTATGTTCACAGTCTTATTGTAAACAGCAGTGTAAAATAAGGAAGAAAATATAAGAAATTATCAGAACTACTTGATTCAAATGAAAATGTTAGGGAAAAGTAGTAATATACAGAAATATAAAGATGTAAATAAGAAATCCATATTTTTTTGTGCCTATCTAATTGAAACTAATTTGCATTTTCCGCACCACCACTGAGGTATGCAAAAAGGCGCGTTACCGATTTTTTTGTTGGGTGCTCGGTTCCCCAGTAGGCCTATTATCACCCATTACAACAGATATTACATTTAGATTTAAAAAATAAATACAATACAAAAACAATAAATACAATTATTAATAAATACAATTATTAATTATTAAATTAACATTACAATTATTATCACAAACAAATAAATATAATAAATAAATAAATAAATAAATATTATTTTAAAAACATTACAATTACTATCGCAAACAAATAAATATAATAAATAAATAATAATAAATAAATAAATAAATACAATTATTTTAAAACATTACAATTTGTATCACATCTTCACATATCACAGAAGGTTAAATTTGGTGGAGACCTATTTAAATATTTATCTACGAAAGAGGAAAATGTGTTAAAAATTGTTTTTTCAACTAGAATGATTTGTAACATTTTAACAATTTTTGCTAACAATGATTTCAGAGAGGAACAAATAAAAATAGATGTATTAATGCGTTTGTTTCCCAATTCGGACAAACACGGACTAAACGGACCACAAAAACAAGAAGTAGCAGAAACTTATAAATGTCGGACAGTAAACATTTTATGTTTATAAGTATAGTCTGCTACTTCGCGATTATAAAATCGTATCAGAAAATAGATGCGCACCCGTATGAAAAGGGATAGCAAAATATGGCTGTCGCAATTATCGCAGCAATTGTATGGGGCTATATGCTCCATCTTTGAAAACAGATATTGGCTTACACCTATTCTGTGTGAAGCTCCATCCCACAATTCTAAAAATATCTCGTCTAAATTCGAGATATACTGCAAAAACTCCTGTGGAGCTTTCACCAAATGAAAACTGGATTCTTTTTTTTCCAGTGAAAATAATAAATCCTCGGTGATTACTTCATCATCAAGGTAAGGAAAAGGTTTTGTGCAATTATGCAACTTATATAATTTAGTATATAGCCAGCCACAAACATATGCAAACGCATTTCTTTTTAAAAAGTCACGTTCATCAATATTAACATCTATTTGAATTTTTTGTACAAATGATTGCGCAGGTCTTGGCAGACTCTGAAATTCTTGCCAAGACTCATTTTGAACAAGGTGATCAGCGCAAACATCTGCCAAAATCCTCTCTGAGATACCTATATCTTCACAATTTCCTCTGACCATTTCATCCACGTAGCTCAACCCCCAATGCTTTTGAAATAAGCAAGTAAAAAGGTAGGGGGTAGTTCTCTGGAAATTACCCCCAGCCATTCTAATTTCTCCAAAAAAATTCTCCAGTACGTCTTGGCACAGTCTACGGGTCGGTACGTATTTTAACTCGTTTTGTGACAAAAAAGACCACAACATTTGCAAACTGCTTATGTTCAAAAGCCAGCCATTTATGAATGAAAAGCTACGTGTTATGTTCGAACCACTTGTATCTTCAATTTTCATTGATGATAAAAGTGATTTGGCATTTTTTAAAAGGTCAATTTGGTCAGAGGTCCCACTGAATACCTTCTTAAAATTCCAGTCTATATCTGATCTCCTACTGTTGAAAATATCAAATAAATTGTTGAAAAATAATATGAACTCAACTGTATTAGGCATTGAAAAAACTTTTTTGGGATCTACTTTACCAGAAGCATACAGTGAGTTCATACCTGCCGCTACAGTATTACTGAAAACCTGTGAGGCCAAACATACTCTCATTTTATCGAAACTATTAGGATTGATGTGCGTTTTAGTAAGTTTGGGTGCACATCGAGGAGTTATTTCGGAGTCGATATCGTAAAAATATACAATATCGCTCCATCTAACTAAGGAATTGTTAAATGTTATCAGGTGTACAACTTTGCCTCCGCCGTTTTTTTCCAAAATTAAAAGCTTTATTGCGAAAAAGTGCTTACAGATGTATTATTCAAAGTATTGTCCGTCGCTAGCGACAACTTTCTCCCATCTTTCCGGCAATTTTCGGATCCCGGCTCGAAAAAAGGAGTCCTCTTTTGACGCTATCCATGAAGCAATCCATTTTTCCAATTCTTCGAAGGATTGAAAATGTTGATCTGCCAGGCCGTGTGCCATCTGGGGAATACGGCGGGTGGGGCAAGACTTCCCATTTCAGCGTTTCCAGGTACTTTTTGACCACTTTTGCGACGTGAGGCCGAGCATTGTCGTGTTGGAGGATGACTTTGTCATGTCGCTCTTGATATTGTGGCCGCTTTTCTTTTAGCGCGCGACTAAGGCGCATCAGTTGCGTTTGGTAGCGATCTCCTGTGATGGTTTCACCCGGTTTTAAGAGCTCGTAGTAAATCACACCGAGCTGATCCCACCAAATACAAATCATAACCTTGGCGCCGTGAATATTCGGTTTTGCCGTCGACGAAGAAGCATGCCCGGGCTTTCCCCATGATTTTCTGCGTTTTGGATTATCGTATCGAACCCACTTTTCATCACCGGTTACGATTCGATGTAAAAACCCCTTACGATTTTGTCTTTGAAGCAGTTGCTCACATACAAATAGACGGCGCTCGATGTCCCTCGGTTTCAACTCGTACGGCACAACAACAACATATACAACATTCTTCTTATTGAATAAACAATTCCTTGCACTTTTCAAGAGGTGAGGAACGTCATGGAAAAAGAAAATCTTTTGTTTTTTTGGCATGGATGTAAGCCAATTTTCTGGAGCTGCGCTATGGCTTCACTTTTTTTTCACTTTTTTTGCAGTTTTCCACTGTTTTCACTCGTAAATTGAAAAAGCGCGAACTTATTTGTGCAGCAAAATATCGCCGGTCAGGGATGCTTTTTGCGATGAACACTCTATTTCAGACGCAGGGGTGTTTTTCCCAAAGCATACAATAAAATTCAATAAAAGCTGAATAAAAAATGTGTTAAACACGTATTAAAACACTTTTAACTGGTTTTCGGGAAAGATTGTCATTTTTTAATCATTTTTCTTCCAAAAGATTACATAATTACAAAGAATTAAAAATTTATTTTCCTATGCTTAAAAACTTGAAAGTACACGCAGCCCTCGCCATGGCCGTTGTATGGGAAATCAACATTACGTTCCTGCGCAACCTTGGGGTCTGATGTTTGGCAAAATCAACCGTGGGGTCTGATGTTATCGGTGTATTAGTGCGGATTTTGAGTATGTATTGTGGTCGAGCGTTCTCAGTTTCGCATCATGTTATCATTGATTGAAAGCATTCCTCTGTCTCCAAATTGTCATAGTTGAAGTGTAAATGGCAGATGAAAAAAAGAATTCAAAATTCGAAGTGCATCGTCGTTATGTCGGTAAGCGTTTTTTATTATTATTTTATTATTTATTATTCTTTTGTACTGCAGGAAGCTACAAAGAATTAACGCAAGAATTAAGAAATTAAGAATCCATGTTATTAAAAATTTGCTTAAAAATTATTAGTTATTTGAACATTTATTACATTTGGTTTGCACAATGCTGTGCTCACCGCATACTGGTTTCTAGCTTTCTAGCTGGTTGGTAGCTTTTTGTCAATTGTCAACCGATACGTTCAAAAAACTAAATTTTTACCATCGCAGTTTATAATTCCTGTGGCAAATCTGTAACCATAGTTACAGCATTTCGAAGCATGCTTAGTTTAGCTCTTTTGTACAAATCGCAATGCAACACATTTTTGAGCGATCGTTTCTATGGCAGCTATATGTTATAGTTGCCCGATCTTGTTCAAATTTGGATATGTGATGTGGAATTACCTAAAAATCTTAAATACAAAATTTTGTGAGAATATATTTGAAAAAGCAACAAATTCGCCCACTTTGTGGGGGCTGAAACCCCATTCATCCCTTTTCCCCCTTCCACATTTGAACCTAAAATCTCTTTAGCACAGTCCATTTTATGTTTTTGCTTACCAACTTAGCTCAAAAAATGAAAACTGTATTTATAAAACGGATGCAAAGAAAAATATTAACATATGTTAATATGTAACCAAAATAGGGGTAAAAATTTTCATTTGTAAAAAAAAAGATGGAAAAAATAAAATTTTTAGTTTTCTGATTTCATATTTAGAAACAGCTTGATAAATTGGCCGCTGAGCCGAAGCCGCATGAAAATCGGACTTAAAACTAAAAAGTTGCATATATCAAGATTAATATATTAACATATGTTAATAGTGACATTGGGAAGGTTAAGAATTAACGACGTTAAATACCGGAACTCTTTGAAACGATCGTTTCTCTCATCATCACAGGTTCAAAAACGATCTGATTGCTTTCGCTTTTCGAGTGATCTCAGTTGGCGATATGCTTTATTGTGCGAATTATTTACAAAAATGTCTAAGGATACTTATATGTATAATAAAGTTGAAGTTTATAAGATTTCTAGCTCTTCCAAAAATCTGAGTTGAATACGAGTTCGTCGATTCGACGAAGATTACCAGCAACGTATGTAAAATATGATTACCTTTCTAGGGTTAAATAAAGATTGCTTTTATCGAAATTAAGGTGACAAAAGCAAACAGTAAGCTATTTTTACGTTTTGATCTCGGGATCGGATTTTGTCAATCGCGGAATTTTCCGGAACTGAAATTGTCCGGGATTCGGGAACCCCAAAATACCCAGAATATGTCAATTTACACTACGGTGATTAGTTTCGCCGAAATATTTTTTTAGGTTGGCAGCACTGCTTCAGACATCCATGTCAAATTTCAAGTCATAAATGTCTTTAGTGTTTGAGTTACGCTTGGTTTTGTATGACACCATAGTATAATAATAAAGTAGTCTAATTAAAGAGAGTACCCCTAATGTACCTCTATTTTGATTGACAAATATTGTCAAAAAAGTCACCAGCAGAGCAAACAAAGTTGTATTAAAATATACCTAAGCATTTTTCTTTTGCTTTTAGTACGATTTTATTTGAACATTTTTTGAAATGACAAATTTCAGACATCAAAATTGACGTCATTTCAAAATATTTTGTTTATTTTGAGCGGGAGAGTTTTGATTAGACTACTTTATTATTATACTATGGTATGACACAAAGAGTGCATTTTTCGATTTTTACAACTCTTGGTTTTTACACAACGATAATGCGCCAACTCACACTGCGCTCGTTCTTCGGGACCATTTCGCCAAAAATTCGACCTATATCGTTCCTCCGTATTCGCCTGATTTAGCACGGTGCGCCTCCTGGCTATTCCCTAAACTCAAAAGACCGCTCCGGGCACATAGTTTTGAGTCGATTGAGGAGATAAAAACCGAATCGAAGAAGGTATTGAAGGCCATTCTGGAAAATTACCATTTGGGATCCTTGGAAAAAACGCTGTCATAAGAGCATTGGATCGAAGGAAGAGATTGAAGGCTATGAAATAGATTTCGAATAAACACAATTCAGGGTATTTTTTGGGCGCAGTAGTATGTGTGTTTTTTTCGTTTTGAACCGCATTTGCAGCGAGCAGCAAAAGTGGAAGTCACAAAATCACAAACGCAAACTATTAAAATTGAATGACATTTGAATAAAATGAAACGGAATGAAAGGACACTAAGCACTGGCCAGCGACCCAATAAGCGACACCCTCGACGCCAGCACCACTCCAGGCCAGACACAATCGCATTACAGCCCAAAGTTATACTACAATTTTTTCATTTTCTCAAGACATGTTTATTGTGCGTCGACAGCGGCAACTAGCCGCACAGCGATACTCCCAAGAAACGAGCTGGGCAACGATAAAAAGGGCACAGAAAGTGGTTTTCGTAAATTACACATTCGTGCAACAATGAGCTGGAGCTGGACGTGTGGTCATCTCGCCTGCTCTGTGGCTGCTGTCTCTTATGCGTCACCCGATGCGTTTCGTGCTCCATTTCCGTCTCGAGGACTTTTATTGTTGAACACCAAAATATAAGAGGCGAAGGGTCAGCATACACCAAAGGGGTGTTTGTATTATTAGGCAATAAATTCTCAAGTGGGACGTTTATTGTACCAAACGGGTGCGACCTGCCTGGCGCAACGTCACTGCTCATCGTATGACACGTCTCAAAACTCACCGCATAGAAAAAGTACTAAAAAGGATTAGATACATTTGTTTAATTTTTGCTTGCAATTTGCTCTTCCTGGTTTATTTAGCTGAAGTGGTATGGGATAAGCGGTTAATAAAAAGAATTCCATGGATGGTGTTCAAAATACTCGTATCAAAAGTATAAAAGTAAATGTAAAATGTAAATGTAAAAGTAATAAAAGTATAAATGTAAAATGTAGTATAATGTAAAGGTAATCAAAGATAATATAAATTATTTGTTTATCAAAATAATTGCAGGCGTAGTAATGATGAGGACATTGTATTGCGTCAGGCCCCAAACATTTTCGACAGAAGTGTGTCAGTCAACAATTCGAAGTTCATCTTTAATTTTGCTTTGTACTGAAATTGTTTGGTACACGTATTTTTTGGTTTTCATTCGCGATGGAGTTTCCTTGTTTTTTGAAAATACTTTTGAAATAAATTGAACCTTTAAAAATTTCATTATTTTATTTTCATCCATAAAATTCAACTGGTTAAAAAACGAACCCAGAATAAACTAGTTCTCAAATTACTCGCTTCGCAACTGGTTTAAAAACTGTTTTACTTAGGACTAACTTTGAACTAGTTGCACATGTATGCAGACGGGAACAATTGACTGTCGCCTAGAACATCGCCATGCTAAAAGGGTGAGTTTGCACCAAGGAAACGAATGAGTCATAGCTGAATAGGAAGGATTTATTGAATAAATCGGAAGGATTTATTCATTCATTCATTTATAAACAAATTAGATCCAAAGAACACTGGGTGACAACTTTTGCGCCACCCTGTATTACCCTCGTTAAACAATACTCCTGATGCCGACAGCTTTAACGATTTCCAAGTTGGAAATTCCAACTTGCTTTGACAAAAGCCCGATTCCTCGTCGCTGCCGCTCTCCGGCCACCGCGCTCACACTTTGGCACTCAAATTACTTGTTTGTGCTGTGAACTTCCGCTCGTCGTCTTATTTTCAGTTTGTACATTTTTGAATTGTTGTCACTTCCGTTTATGTTATTCATATTTGCTCACTTCCGCCATTTTATAAGCGCCAAAGAAAATAAAACTTTTCCTGAAAAACTCTTTGGAGTAGTTATTTTTGTGTGATCTTTTCTCTTTGCTTCAAATGTAAAACTTTTTGAGTCTAACCAGTGCTGCAATAAATTGCACGCTTTTATTTTGTCACAAAACATTCATACATATGTATGTGCATACATATGTATATGTGCCTTGGCACATATACAGCATACACACATCCCGCCAATAAAGTAGAAACACGATAAGTTTCCCACAAAAGATTTTAATTTCGTTATGAAGATTAAGAGAAGATATTTTGACGTGAAGATTCTTTTTAATCTTCATATCAATCTTATTTAGATTAAGATTAAGTCTCTTTTATTTGGTGTTTTATTTCATAGAAATCAACTTAGATTAGGTTGGGTTAGGTTATGGTGGCTGCCTCTGTAAGAGACACACTCGGAGGCCTAATAGGCCAATTGTGATATCACATATTTCACCAGTTTTTGATATGTGTATTAGATATGAGTAAGTGCACGATTTTTTGATTTCGATGACGAAGAACCTCTAATTTTTTGCGGTTTGGTGAAAACGTACATGACCCAAAAAACTTTGGCGTCGCATCGAGCTCAAAGTTCACAAAGAAGCTGGGAAATTCGACCAATTACTCCACAGCTGCTCAGAAGTTGCTCTTAGAGGGTTAAAATCTACGACTGACCTTTGCTATTTTTACCTACTAAACATTTCTTTCACACATATTTATACCCTATCTCAAACCCTTATTGGGGCTCCCATACAAAATGATCGTTTTTATAAAATAGGCTCCAACTACTCCCAGGTTGCCCCCAGATGTGTCAAATGTAAGACCGACACTAAATTATTTTCCTTTCCGAATGTTTCTTTCAAACATATCTACCCACTATCTCCAAGTCTTAAGGGGGCTACCATAAAAAACTGGCCATTTTCTACGGAATTAGCTCCCCACTTGTAAATGTAGTAATTAAGTAAGCAAGGAAACATCGTATCTCGGAAACTTCTGCACCGATTTGAATGCTTTAATCAGCGATCGACAACTTTCTTGAGTGCAAAAAATATAAAATTAATTAAGGTTCAGAAATTCACCACCAGATGGCGTCTCCCGTACAATCAAACTTTTTAGCTCCCTGCTTTTAAAGGCAAGGATAATACGTTTAAGCGAAAATTAAACAGTAGGCGTTGAGACAACTGACAAAATTCAAACTGAACAATAATCAAAATGGCATCAAGCTCGGCTGGTGTTGTTCGCAGTTTCAGGTCGCATTCCGACGTCTATTTAATTGGACAACCGAGTAGAGTCCGACCGAATAATCGGCATCGGCTAGTATCGGCCAATAAAATTGGTATCGGCATCGGCTAGTATCGGCATCGGCCAAAATAAAAAGAATCGGCATCGGCCGTTTTTGGCCGGTCGGTAATTTTTTGTACCAACGGGTTCTTATACCCCTTTTTAGTAATGTATTTTTAGATAATGTTTAATATAAATGTTTCCTAGAAATGTTTTTTTTTTAACTAGGTATTCTTAAAAACACAGATTTTCTCGAAATGCCTATGCATTTCGTATCTTAATGTGGATATCAGAAGAAGGTGCATTTAATTTTTCAATCTTATTCTTCTTTTTTAATTGGAAGCATTTTTTTAACAGGCCTGTTATTTTTTTCCAAATTTGTTTTTTGACTTCTTCCCCCTGCATCTGTACAACGGGTCGCAATTTGAGAGTACAAATTTTAATATAAAAATCGTAATTTTAAGTTGAATAAAAAACTGAATTTGTATGCAATATTTACGTCAATATTTTTGTTTCTCTCTCAGTGGATAAGTGTGATATATTATTTTTTTTAATACATGTTAATGTATTAGAATTCTGAATTCTCTTGTTATTTTATTTAGTTTTTAATTATTTATTTTCTCGTTGTTATTTAGTTTTTAATTATTTCTTTTCTCGTTGTTTTGTTATTTTGTGATGAATATTACAAACAATATGCAATAGTTCCTTTTGTTATTTTATAAATAGACTGTGTTTTTGATTGAATTCATTCGTGTTATTTTTTCTATGTAATCGGCATCGGTATCGGCCGATTTTCGCCCTTAGGCCGATTAATCGGCATCGGCCAACAAATTTGGTATCGGTCGGTCTCTACAACCGAGCTTGAATATAATGGGAACAAAATTGCGCTCTAGGATGCAAGTGCTCAAAATTTATTGTTTTCGTACTCGAAATCGTGAAATGTGTGCCAACGTAAGTGCATTTTTAGTGACGGACGCGGTAATGATTTTTTGGTGTCAAACGTTTATTCCAACCAAATACAGAATTGATGTGAAAAAAGTTATTTCTTTATTCAATGAATGGGAATGCTTACATAAGAGTGCAAAGAGAGGAGGAGCAAAACATACAGCAAACGAAAAAGCGTTTGTAGACAGTCTGGATGATCTATTTGACATTGCACACGTCGATGTATTCCAATTAATAAAATCTCCGGAAGATGCTAAATTTTTATGATTGCAGACTGAAAATTAATGTGTGTAATTTTAGCTACAAAAGTGTCATTCAGCGAAGCAAGTTAAGAGAAGGCTAACTCAATCCAAACTGTAAACCCATTATTAAGAATCTCCATACATTAAATCATGTCTAAAGTGTATGCAACATTGTCTTTTCCAACAACATTGTTTTTTCTGTTACAACACACATTTCAAGCGGATTGGGGGTTGAATACCGAATCCGAACGGCGGTTGGCAGTTTTTCTTTTCACTTCACTTTCACCCAGAGCGCAAACCTGCGATTCTTGTAATTCTCATCTGCTTCATGTGGATAGCTTTAGAAATAGACGAGCGTTTCACCAGCCCACTAGAGTAAAATGATTTATGGACAAAAATATGCAATTTTTAATGAATTTTCTTGAATCTCATTACAGCTGCAAAACGATAGCATTTCCTTGGATCCTCGACCCGCGCTCTTAAGTCGCCAACAAAAATGTGCGTATGTACGCCTCTATCAGTGGCAATGGCAATGTTCTTCGGTTTGCTCCATCGAACTGCAATGTGCGAACTGTAATGTAAGTAAAACTATTCAAAAGTGACTGCACTCATGGCCGCACTAAAGCAGATGCAGCGCGAGGATTCCAGCGAGTTGACGGGTGAGAAAATTCTGGGCGGTTTGCAGCAGTAGCAGACTTTGCATTTAGTTGTTTAATAAACTACATCAATGTTATTTTTAAGGAAAAGGTGAACTGCATATGAACATTGTGAAGTCACGCATACTTACCGAGTACAAGATCGATGTGGGTCCTACAAATTTCCTCTACGAATATCCTAAAAAGGACAGGCAACAAGGATTGCAAGCACCAGGCAAAGTGTGGCTATCACAATGGAGCTGCTGCGCGAACAACTTCAAATCTTCAGATGCAATATGCAGATATGTTTTGGTGGCGTGTCTCCATCAATTAAGTGCTGACCCAAAGAGATAGGAACATGGTTGGTGGCACAAAATTATGCAATTAATAATTGTTTTAATTTTAGTAAACACGGAGTTGGAGTTAGCTGTCTATTCGGGTGTGCTACGTAAATTCAGCCGAACGCAAAAGCAGACATCGAACCAACAACCATAACAACTATCGGCAGGCGGCATCCTACTGCTAGCGGCGCCGTCTAGATCTGAAAATGTGTTTGCTTTTTCCACACCACCCAAGGGGTATGCAAAATGGCGCATTACCGATGTTTTTTGGGTGCTCGGTTCCCCTGTAGGCATATTTTCACCCTTACAATATTTTTTATACTTATGCATATAAAAATAAATATATATAATAAATAAATATATATAATAAATAAATATATATATATATAATTTATATATTAGATGAAATACATATATACAGTTAAGAACTTATCCACTTGAGCATATACAAATCTAGACAACAAACAAAGTGGTGGGGAAAGGAAAAAATATAAAATTTGTTGTGTTTTGAAATTGTCCTGAGAAAGTTATAATAAGCAAATTAATTGGAAAATTAGCAAATTAATTAGTAGTAACAATGTTGGCACCCTGAATTTTAAGAACGTCGGACAGACACTATTGAATTAAAATAGTTTTAAATGATATACAAGCTGATATTCGAAATCCTAACTAGCAGACAAAAGCGGACAACAGACGGACGCCCCAAAAGGGAGTGTGTCTCATCTTAGACGTGTGTAACACGTAAAAGTTTACGGCACTTGAGTGTTGTAAATTTCTTTACCTTCACTTCCTTATTAAAAGTTGTTACTGAAAAATATGTCCTGATCCTTATGAAGAGGGCTTTCAGGACATCGGGATTGCAGTTACTGCAACAAATGTATGGGTCTATATCCTCCATTTTGCCCAAAAGAGCTTCACTTAAACCAATTAAGTGACAAAGTGAATCGAATTGCTCACAAAAGCGACTATTTAAATTGGAAATGAAGGTTACGAATTGTGTTGGGGGCCGCACAAGACAACACTTATCGTATTGCTTTTCAATGCAAAACAAAAAGTCATCATTGACTACTTCATCTCCAAAGTAGGGCAATGGCTCCAAACAATTATGAAGTCTATAAAATTTTAAATATATATAGCCACATACATACGAAAGAGCATTTCTTTTCAAAAAAATTGATGAGTCTAAACGTACATCAGCTTGTATATTTTCAAAAACTAGATTTCCAGGTCTTGGCAAGCATTGAAAAGTTTGCCAAGAGCTATTCTGGACCAAAACGTCGCTGCATACGTTTTGCACTGCATTTGCGGACAAACTAGTGATGGTGATTGGCGATGGCTCACAATTCCCCTTTTGAACTAAATTTATATATTGCAGACCCCAACGTTTTTTAAACAAGCACGAGTACATGTATGGCGTGATACTCGCGCTGTTTCCACCCCCTCTTCTTATCGTCCCAAAAAAATGTTCAAGTACGTCTTGACAAAGTTTCCTCGTCATCAGTCCGGAGAATCCTTTCTGTGACAATGTGCGCCACAATCGTCGCAAGCCACTTATATTTTGAAGCCATCCATTAATATAAGAAAAGGTATTTGTAATAATTTTACCTTCTCTATCACAAATTTTAATGGATTTTAGTAAAGCTTCGGCTTGGTTCAAAAAAATAATTTGGTCCATACAACCAGAATATGCTCTTCGCAAAGCCGGGGTACAAGCAATGCTACTACTATTGAAAACATCAAATAAATCATTGAAAAATAAAGCATATTCTGCCGTGTTTATAAAAGAAGCAGCTCTGGAAGGAGGAAGATCTCCAGAGCTATTCAGTGCTAACATTGCTGAGGCTACAGTGTGACTGAATACCTGAATCGATGAAGACTTTCAACCTCCTTGCAGC
Source organism: Melieria picta (assembly GCA_964056695.1). Lineage (NCBI taxonomy): Eukaryota > Metazoa > Arthropoda > Insecta > Diptera > Ulidiidae > Melieria > Melieria picta. The sequence continues at coordinate 99,007,329 of OZ057398.1, read as the reverse complement.
CGCAAATGCACTTTCTAGTCATAATGCTGAAAAAAATGAAAATACATGCAAATTTCTTTATAAAAACGTAAAAATTGCTTATACTTACAAAAATTTCGTTTCGCCTTTTGAAAATTCAATCAGAAATGTCATTTGAATTTCATTTGCAACTGACAATGACTTGTGGTGAATATATATAAGAAAGGCAGAGTTGCTCTTGAATAAAAAACGAAATAATTTAAATTTGTTCATAAATTTTGGTAAAAACCAACTAATTTAAGAGAATTTTATTTATCTTTCTTTTCTCTGGTTATACCAACATAAAAAGTCAACGATTCCTTTATAAAATCGTCTTAAGTTACGTTTAGGAAAATCATAGAAACCGCAATTTGTTCAGTATTTTTCACGTACACGCAATCCTGCCTTCGGTGTCCGGCCACCGTGGTGAGTTCAGTTTTACACGTGAACAACAACAATTTGACAGTTCTTGTCATACAGAATCGACGTCTGGTTGTCAAAGAGTGGCGCTACTTAGGATTTACTTTGGTGCGAGGTTTAACGGGAATAAACGGCATCACTAAGCAAATAAACACGTAGAGGTGTCACGCAGTACAAAATTTTTCGGTCACGCAAATCTAGCACAGTAGGTCCCACACGTACTTCGGCTATACGAAGTTTTGTCGCTGGCTTCGGCAAACTTCAATTTTCGAAGTTCACCTTAATTCTCTGTTGGGATGTTCGACAAGGAACATCAATTGCGAGCTGTGCTGTGCTGATGGCCACGCGGCGGCGCGCCGCGGCGTACCGTTTGCAAATTCGAGTTTTAAACTACTGTTAAAATAGTTGAAATTTTTGAAAAATATAGACATTTCGTTTCCTTGTAAATTACAAAGCTCATCTTTTATTAACTTTTTGCAGTTCACTTTTTAAACAATAATTGCAGTATTGGTCTTCTTCGTCTTTTTTTATATCTGTTCCCAAATTTTTCCACGTATTATTTCTGCAAGGATCCTCAAAAGCCAAAATATCTGCAATATCTCACACAGTGTCCATTGAAGAGTCTGACAATGTATTGGGTCACCACAATTTTTAAATTCTGCGAAGGGAAGTGCTTGACGTTGAATCGGAACATAATGATCAATTTCATCCTCTATTTCATTGAAATCAAATAAATTGGGGGAGCTCTCTGTGTTACCTCGGAAAGTTATTTTTTTTTAGGTTCAGGTTGAGAGTGGGAATCACGTTCTTTTTCAGAAGTCTGTTACCAATAAACTTAGGTCAAAATGGTTATCACAAATAAATGCCTTGTCGATATTTTCATCCTTTTTGAGATTGCATTTTGCGATCCATTTATTTTTGAAATATTCATTTTTCGGAAATTTAAAAATCCGAACTTTAAGGGACCCGAAATCATTCCTATAGCTCCTTTGACAGGAAAAAATAGCGCATTTCTTGTTATTTTTACGCTTTTTGTCGGAATTACTTATATTCATGATAAAAACTTGACGTTAATACGAGTAAAATCAAGTCAAGTTTCAAAAAAAGGGTCGTCAACAAAAATTTTTGGGGATTCAACCACGTCAGAATTCGTTTAAATTTTTCAATTTAAACAAATTGTTTGGGATTCAACCACGTCAAATTCGTTTAAATTTTTCAATTTAAACAAATTTTTTGAGATTCAACCACGTCAGAATTCGTTTAAATTTTTCAATTTAAACAAATTTTTTGGGGTTTCAACCACGTCAGAATTCGTTTAAATTTTTCAATTCAAACAAATTTTTCAAATCAGTTAACGCAAGGCATACGAAAAACCGCAGCCAGACAGCGCAACGATTAGATTGATAATGTTCTCAGCAAATTTGTTGAAGTAAAAGCGATCGTCAACGAAAATAAGTATACACCTAATTCTGTTTTTACACGGTCTTTTTTTACACGGTTTTGATTTAACACGGTTTGAAAATAAAAAAATTTTTAATTTTTTTACACGATTTTATTCCACTTAGCACGAAAAATTAAACATTTTTTTATTTTCAAACCGTGTTAAATCAAAACCGTGTAAAAAAAGACCGTGTAAAAACAGAATTAGGTGTACACACAAAAAATAAGCGCGAACAAGTGAAAATGTGTTGTTGCTTTTGTTGGCTTTTTTGGTGGTTGATTATTTCATTGTGTGTGAAGTCAGCGCGTAGGGTCTGTTTAGGATTACTTACCATTGCGCTCAATAGCATCCAAACGATTAAATAGTTTTGTCATCATACTTATCTATTAATAGAAATAAAATCAATCATTTAAATAAATGATATGTACTATAAATTATATTGTTCTAACAAAATAAGTTACCATTGTCAGTACGGGGTGGGGTGTTTTCGTCCACCACCACCACCTTTCTCTTTTTTAAAGGTGTTGACGTCGACGCTGCCTCGTTGAATAGGCCCACCTCGTAGGTTTTTCTTATAATACTACTTTGATTAACTGAAAAAATATAAACTTAAAATATTTATGTTTATTCATATTATTCATGTATTGGACTTACAATATAACTCTGGGGTAGCACTGTCGTTTAGCAAGTCGCTCAAACTGAAACTCATGTAATAAATTCTGTGGCATTTTGACAAAACAACTTAAGTCTAATTTTCAAATTGTTCAGGAGAGCGAAAATACTAATAAGGTGCAGAGCAAATTTCATACAAAACTCGAGAAAAGTTGAAATGCTATACATCATATCTCTGTAACTAAATGTCGTAAAAACAAGCCGATTCCACCAAAAGAAGCGTTTTGAAATTGTGTCTTTATGACTAGAAAAACTGGAAAATTTCACTATTTCGACATAAGTTGTTTTGTCAAAATGCCACAGAATTAATTTCTTAGTATGTTTATTTCTAAATATAATAGAACTCAAAAATATTATAGAACAAGTGGCTTAGCTAACAAAAATCTTGAAATAAATGAGGAAAAAATGCATAAGTAAATATTTTTGTTCGTAGGGTGCACAAAAGTATTTATAATCAACTTCTTCTAAAGGAATCTCACTGTTTCAGCAGATAACTCACTTGCTGCAACTATACCTAAAGCAGCAAACGATTGAACAGGTTCAATGAAATAATTATCGGTTTTTTTGAAAACTTTGCCTACTATTCTGTCTGGTCCTAATGTGTTCATAACTTTTAAAACTTGCTTACTAAAACAGAAACTATCTTTATCTTTTTTATGGCTGAAGAATTTTGTTTATCATTTTTTTAATTAATTTTTTAAATATTGCATATCATTTTCAAATTTATATGCAGAAAAAATCTAGGTGACCAAATTTTTTAACGCAATTAGATAAATGCAGTAACCCATGAATATTGAAACGTAAGTGATCGCTGTATAAAGAACCAAAGTAGGTTACAAAATCTTCTAAAATTGCTTGCGCTATATCTGCTGTTATTTCGTGCGACCGTTCACTTGAAAAAGTCTAATAGCACTATGTAGTAAGAAATAATGGCAATTAACCTTCACTCTGTGCATGGGGTATACAGTTCCCCATAGCCACAGAAAATATAAATTTGTGAAGGTATTTCTGTCTGAACGATATATTAATCTATATATCATTGGATAGCTATTGATGAAAAGATTCTAAAAACACAAGCAGTTATTTTTTTTAAGTGTGATTGGGCTAGTATAAACACATATTGCACACAAACTGTTTGTTGTGCTTGTTGGGAATAAATGACCCCGTTATTTCTACCAATACATTTTGTAAGCAAAACTTAGCCAAGTTCTGAACCACTCACGTTCTAAACCACGAGCACACTCACCGGTGGAATAACAAATTCAAAGACGGTGTGCAAATAATTAACATAAAAAAATACTAATAAAAAAAAACAAACAACAACAACAACATTAATAATATTTCATACTATAATGATAATACTGGTTCAAAAATGGGGAACTGAGTTCCCCATTGCACGGGATTAGGGTGTAAAAACCATGCACAGAGTGAAGGTTAAGGTCATTACTAACGCAACCCTTTGAAATAAAAATACCTGTGCATAATAAAAACTGTCGATATTCAGTTGACATCCAACGACAACTTCATCTAAGCTCCTAAATAAACGAAAAAATTCTGAAGGTACGAATTGGGCTACAAAATTAAGTTTCTCACTCATTTTGGTTTCGTTTGCTCTTTTGATAAGCAACTTTGAAAGCATCCTGAGTACTCCTAAGTCAACTAAATGCATAGAATCTAGGGGGAATTCCGAAACCATCCCGAAACCAGAGTTTTCTAAAACAATTTTTTGCTCTCTAAACATAAAAATCTGATGAGAAGGATCAGTTCTCTACCAGATCAGATCTGGAAATACCTAACTCTTTTGAAAAGCACTCTTTCTCTCTATATGTTCCTTCTTGACATCATTTTTGGCAGCCGTGCTTCCCATTATGTGAGATAATACTTACCTGTTAAAAATGCTCTTGCGGTAGCATCGCAAGTGAAAACACGAATATTAACACTAGAATGCCCGACAATCTGACCTACCTAAAATGCCCATATGTAGTCATTTTGACTCCATTATTGTTTACTGACTTTTTTTAATTTTATTGGTTTTTAAGTAGCAAATATGAATAAATGTACACGAGATTAAACTAAAATAAGCATTTAGTTTTTATTTTTGTTTATGGTTTACAAAGTAAATTCGTTTAAATAAAATAGCGTACTTTACAGATAAATGGGATAAAATGGATGAAATTTGGAATTTTTGAATTAATTTTATGAGTGAATTTTGAATTGAAAAACTTGGGAATTGTCACAGCCTACTATGATATTATTTTTTTTAAATGTTTGCAATTATTTGAAATTTTCATATTTCGCAATTGAAGATGCATATTTGTCTATTTATCAGTAAGATTTGCTGAAAATTTTTTATAGGTAGTTAAAATTACTACTTTTGGGCATTTAAGGTAAATTTTGCAAAATTGGGGTAAACAAATTTAAAAAAATTTTTTTTATTTATTTATTTTATTTAGCTTTAAAAATTAATAAAAGTCACGTAAGATATTTTTTTTGAAGCGATGCAACAAAAGTTATTTACAATAAAAGACCTCAATGTAGTCAAAATGACTACCTTGGGCATTCTAGTGTTAAACGCTTTTATAACTTCGTTAAAACCCACTTTAAGACCATTTTCCCTAAGTAATTTTACTTCTGCACAAAAGTTGGACATGAAACTATCCAAAAAAGCAACCAATCATGAACGGACTAACACTTGTGAAATCTACAATGGCTCCAAGGATAGATGGGCCATAAAACTTTTGAATCCTTAAATACAAAAATTCACTATTTGGTATGAAGGAAATATCTGCCTTTCGCCGGCTGTTACTCAAAAGAGTTTTTGCAGACAGCGGCACATCCCTAACTCCTACTTCACACAACGTATGCAACAAGTCATTTAGGGCGTTTCGAGAAATACAGTGGCTCACAGCTTATTTGATACAGTACTGGTTTTAAAATTTAAATTTATATAACTGAAAAACTAAAAAAGATATTAAAAAAATTTAAACGCCATTTGGAAGAATAAAATATATACTTCAATTTCACGAACTTCATTTATTTCTCCAATTTGCCATTTAACATCAAAAGAATCCCAAATTAAAAATTCTACTAAATTTGAGATCACAGCTTATTTGATACAGTTCTATTCGGACATAAAATTCTTACAAACTAGTGGTTTATTTGATATTTTTAATATTTAGTGTGGTATCCTTTTGCCTTTACAACAGCCTGGAGTCTGCCTGACATGGAATCGACAAGCTTTTGTGTAATATCAGGAGTAATTTTCTGCCATTCCTCCTGTAATGCATTTGGCAAGTCATCCTTGTTTGATATTTGACGTTTGCGAATATTGTTGACCAGCAAAGCCCAAAAATTTTCGATGACGTTCAGGTCGGACGATTGTGCTGATGGTGCCACTACGTGGGGGCAGTTCCAAATCAGCCAGGTTTTAACAATATCCGACGTATGTTTTGGGTCGTTATCTTGGTAAAACCGAAAGTTTTCGCGTATACCCAGTTTCTCGGCACTTTGAAGCAAATTGGTTTTTAGTATACTGAGGTACTTATTTTTGTCCAGTATTCCCTCAATGAACTCCAACTGGCCCACACCGGTTGCGGACATACAGGCCCAAACCATCACGCTACCGCCACCATGCTTAACAGTAGCTTTCAGGTTTTCTTTGTTAAGTCCAGTATTTGATTTCCGCCAAACGTATGACATTCCGTCGGACGCAAAAACATTGAACTTGGACTCGTCCGCAAAAATGACGGTGTTCCAGAAGTCAGAGGTCTTGTCCATATGTTGTTGCGCAAAGGAAAGTCGGCTTTTTTATTTTTCTTGCTTATAAAAGGCTTCTTGCGAGCTACTCGGCCATTGAAATCATGCTTTCGAAGCACACGGGGGATGGTTTCAGCACTGCATGACTTCCCCAACTCATCCTGAACTTCAGTAGCTAGCTTTGGGGCCGATAGCTTCGGGTTGACCTTTACTTTCTGGACAATATAACGCTCGTCAGATTCATTGAATATTTTGTTTGGTGCATTTCTACCTTTATCTTCCACCCGATTTTCATGTACACAGCGCTCAATGATATGCTGCACTGTAGATGCACTCATATTAACAAGTTGGGCAGTTTTCCGTACTGATTGCCAGTTCTTGTAATGGTGTAAGACCAGTTCACGCTTTTAAATTGTTGTGCGACGACCCATATTTTTTTAAACCGCGTATTAACACTTGAGGTTGCAAAATCAGACCAAAAATTTCAGAAAACTAATTAGGAGCATTATTGAAATGACAGAAAAAGAAAAGTCGGCGTGAGGATCGGCTTGTAAGTGCAAACAAGTGTCTGTATCAAATAAGCTGTGAGCGGAATTTTCCTTGCGATATTGCTATTCGCTCTTTGCGAAGCGAGGAGGAGTCTTTTTACAAATTACATTTTTCGGTAAACGTTTGTTGAAAATCCGTCTACAATCCTGTATTAAAATTTTTTTGATATACTTCTTCGTTATGAAGTTACTGCATTAAACATTTTAAAATAGGTACTGTATCAAATAAGCTGTGAGCCACTGTATATCGAATCGCAAAAGATTTAATTACGTCCGATTTTACACCGCCCTCTGCACATCTGTTTCCTTGGCTGAAACCGCAGCCACTGGCTAACAAATCTATTTGCTCAGTGCTACTATTACTACTAATACATATTACTTTTTCCACCGATTTCGATTTCTGCTTGAGCGGAATCCCGCATCCTTTCGTACCTTTTTTACATTGGATTCGAAAATTTTCAAGCAGTTTTAAATGTAGGTTTTTTAATTTTTTTATACAGGGTTTTTCGATAGCCGAAGAAGTAAATAAAGAAAAAAAATCAATTAAAATTTGAATTTTGATGAAATTTTATTATCAAAATAATATTTGGTTTGTGCCATTAGTAATGGAATATGACATCATTCAAATGACCGGCACGTGCAGCCTGGCACACCTCGTTTTTTTTAAGGTAATTTTCGATGACTTTTTTACATATAGCAGGCTGCAAGGCGCCAAGAACTGCACGTATGTTGTCCCTCAAATGCTCCAGAGTCTGCGGATTGTCAGCATAGACTTGGTCTTTCGCGTAGCCCCAAAGAAAAAAGTCCAAAGGGTTCAGATCGCACGATTTTGACGGCCAATTGGCATCACCAAAACGCGAAATTATGCGTTCATCGAACTTGGTTCGCAATTCTGTCATGTTCGGTCGTGTTGTATGGTATGTAGTGCCGTCCTGTTGAAACCACATCTCCTCCACATCCATTTCTTCGATCGCTGGCCAGAAATACTCGGTAATCATACGACCACACACGACAATTTTGACTATTAACGTAACCGCCGAGGTGAAAATGTGCTTCATCGCTGAAGAAAATTTTGTGCGAAAAATTGGGATTTTCGGACTGTTTTTCAAGCACCCATTCGGCGTAGTTACGACGCATTCTGTGATCTCCCGGCTCCAATTTCTGCACCAACTGAACTTTATATGGATGAAGATTCAAATCCAAATGCAAAATACGCCAAATTGAGGTGATGGAGATGTCCAATTGTTGTGAACGCCGGGGAAGCGATAAATTCGGGTCATCTTCAACACTGGCAGCTACAGCAGCAATATTTTAGGCCGAACGAGCAGGGCGCTTACGTATTGGCCTCTGTTCATCTTGTACAGAACCAGTTCGTTCGAATTTCGCCAATAAATCCGAAATTGTTGACAAAACAAGCCTTCCGTGAGGTCCGAAATCCTTGCTTAGTGCACGAAAAGTGGTGCTAAAATTTTCACCATTTTTGTAGTGAATTTTCACACGTTCACACGTTGAGCGATGCTAAATCGGTCCATTTTCATAAATGGCAAACACTAAACTACAATATTAACACAATGCAATGACAGATGACAGCTGCGGTTGTCGAACGCAGGGCTGTCAAAGTTTTCGGTTCGAAATGAAAAACCCTGTAGTTCTTTTTAGAGATATACGTAAATCGGAAGACGCAACGAGATAAGCCATCAAATCTTTATTTGTTTCTTCGTGTGAAGAAATTAAGTTTGGCTTAAACGAAAATTCCGAATATTTTTGTGGCTCGCCTCCAAAGCCTCCTCGGAAAAGCAACCTTGTTGAATTGAAGTTGTTATTAATTTTTTAATCAAATTTTTATCTAAGTGAATGTTTCTTGCCTATCGGTAAATCAAAACATTGTATAACCTCACATCCATGGATTACAATTTTCTGAACAGTACTAGGCATGTTGTACCAGATGTATTTCTCCAAATATATTTTTAGTTTCATCAATTCATTTTTGGAAAGACTCTGTATTGTTCTTCTTGCCGCATGCTAAAACGCTCAATATCAGGGAGAATTTTTTAATAAGTCCTTTATCTACCCTTGTAATTTGTGATGAGATGTCTGCATTTGCAAAAAAGTCGAGCCGTATTGACATCGTTAGTGCTTCCGAAACCAGGTTTAACATAATCGACAGGTTCTGGTTTGTTGGCGTAGACGAGCGACTTCACATATCCCCAAAGAAAATAATCCAATGGTGTCAAATCACACGATCTTGGTGGCCAATTGACAGGTCCATTCCGCGAAATTATGCGCTCATCGAATGTTTCCTTCAATAAATCGATTGTGACGTGCGCTGTGTGGCATGTAGCGCCGTCTTGTTGGAACCACAACTCATCCACATTCATGCCATCCAATTCGGGAACAAAATAGTCGGTTATCATGGCTCTATACCGGTCTCCATTAACGGTAACTGACTCTCCAGCATTATTTCGGAAGAAGTATGGCCCAATGACTCCACCAGCCCATAGAGCACACCAAACAGTAATTTTTGTGGATGTAATGGCGTCTCAAGGGTCTCATGTGGATTCTCTTCACTCCAAATGCGGCAATTTTGCTTGTTGACGTAGCCATTCAACCAAAAATGAGCCTCATCACTGAACAAAATTTTGCGATGAAAATCAGCATCGAGATCAATCTCATTTTCGGCCCATACACCAAAATCACGACGCATTGCATGGTCTCGCGGCTTTAATTCTTGCACAAGCTGGATCTTGTAAGGTCGCAAGCCAAGATCTTTGCGCAAAATCTTCCATAAAGTTGATGGACAAAGCTCCAATTGCTGTGCACGGTGGCGAATCGATTCATTCGGGTCCTCTTCAACATTTTGCTCTACAGCGGCAATTGTTTCTTCGGTGCGCACTGTTCGACGTCTCTGCGGATGCGTATTATCACATAGAGTAAACGTAGTGCGAAAACGACCCATGGTTAACCGAATTAATTGCTCTGATGGACGATTATGTCGACCATAAAATGGACGGAGCTTGCGGTAAACTTCGCGAACTGAACCATTATTTTCGAAATAAATTTGCACGATTTGCAAGCGTTGTTCTTTTGTCAACCTGTTCATGATGAAAAGGCAAACCAAACTGAACATAAATGACATTAGAGTTGCCAGATTTGACCACAAAATGCCAGTTTTATCTCTATTCGAAAAACAAACCTCTAAAAAAAACACCCTATAGTTGCCTTATTGTCGGTTAGTGCGTTCGCAACAGCACCGTCAATCATCGTGCAGTTCATTTCGTAAGATACTTCAACAGCTCGGCCCTTTACATAAAAAATCCCGCATTCCAAACTTTCAATTTTTCTTTTCATGTTTTCGTTTTCAATTAGAATCATATTCCGATCTTCTTTTGCGAACAAAAACTTAACTGGTCTACGAAATAACGTAGAGGACGATATTTTGTTGACCCATACTTCGGTATTTGTTGTTATATCAGTCAATCTATATATATCTATATCGGCTGCGAACGGCGCCGAATCGATAATTCGCGGTCATCAACAACACTGGCGAATACAGCTGCGATCTCTGCAAGAACACTATAGGTCAAATGATTAATCATTTAAGCTATAGTGCTGATAGAAATTTCCACCAGAATTCCCATCAGTTTCTGAAGAGCCGTGAGAAAATTCTGATAGAAACTCACGTATACGTGTGATTTTGCATCACCTTTTAACACAGGAGTTTTGGTATCTGGCACAGATATACAGCTGTCTAGCTCGCACCTACTATGACAAAAGATGTAATAGGCAGCTGTTCGCTCGCACCTTCTATCATTGTGGTTTGAATTCCTTGTGATTATCAAGCTGTCTCGCTCCCTCACATCAGCCTTCAACAGAGTTTCTGCCCAGCGTTGCCGTTTTGGTTATTTTTAACCAAAAATGGTTATTTTTATTTTTGAAAATAGGTTTTGGTTATTTGGTAATTTCTGATCCAATTTGGTTATTTTTTAGAATATTGCACACTGATACAAAATGTATCTTAAATATCAACGAGCATAATATTATTGGGAGTGGCAATAATATTGATACTGATTTATAGTGACAACTCATATCCATTGCTGTTACTCGTAAAAAAGTAAACAGCATTGTTTAAATCGATAACTATGTTTTAAAAAGAGTCAACAACACGTTCGCGGTCGTTCGCAACTAATTAAAAAGAATATTGCCTGTCTATTTTTGCAGCTCACTGAAACTTTTGCTGTGCGTGAACGTGTTAATTATTTCTTTTATGTCACACAGCAGGCGAAGACCCGACCAGGGTTGTCCAGCCAACTATGATGATGATGATGTCACACATACATACATATGTGTCAAAAGCCTTTTAAATGTTCCTTTAATATTTAAATTTATGTATGTGTTATTTATTTTGTTTATGTCGAATAAACATTTTTGTTATTTTTGTTACACTTTGGTTATTTTTATTTTTGTTCCTGGTTAAAAATTGTTTTTTCTTGTGGCAACGCTGTTTCTGTCAGTCCTGATTAATCAGCCCTGATAGAAACTTCATTGATTACTGATATCAGGACTGGTGTATAAACCTGATTAAAAGTAATTTTTTGTTGTTTAATTTTACTAATTTATTTATTTAAAAACAATTTTGAAATAAAGAGAAATAAAAAGATAAGTATAAATCGTTAATTTAATCATTAAAAAATTAATTTTAACTATATAAGGAAACAATTTAAATTTATTATTAGCTGCATTAAATAATTATAATTAACATAAAGCAACATAAATAACAAAACATATAATATTAGTAAAACATTTAACATTAACAAAATAAATAAACAAAGGAACTAAAAGAAGCAATTCTTTAAAAAAAATAAAAGATAAATAGCATAACACATAATATTAACAAATCATTTAACATTAACAAAATAAATAAACAAAGGAACTTAAAGAAGCACATCTTTTAAAAAAATAAAATATAATAATAAAATGAAAAAACCATTCCCATATGTAATTCATCAACCTTAAAATATGTTGAACAACCAAAAACAGGTTAATGAAATATTTTATTAACTACTCTTAACCAAAAACAGAGGAGAACAGAATGATGGCGTAAAACAAACTCTTGCAATCTACGAGTGTAATAAGGAAAATGTTTGCAGGCAAAGTATTGATAGTTTTCAATTGCCGAATTACATATGGAAAAGGTCATTATTTGTTATTTTTCCTGGTACTTCTTTTGGTTTGCTCTGCGATGACTTAAGTCAATCGCCCTCCGTACACTTGTTTCGAACATCTGAGCGCCGGACACTTTGAAAACATCTAAATACAAAATTAAGAATTAAAATCAATATAAGCTATTACTATTAATACTAACTATTACTGATTTGTCAATTTTGACTTGCCTCTTAAATTTTGGTTAACCAGGGACAATTGATTTAGTGCCCGCTTATCCCATCTTCCGTCCCAGTTGAATGATTCCAGTACCTTGGCTGCAAACATTTTCCTTAATACTATGGCGATATCATCAGTTGAACCCTTAAGATTGTGCAAGTACGTGGTCTAAAATTAAAAAATTCAATATGAAATTAATGAGAACATATGTAAGTAAATATTAATAAATGAAATAATCTCTACATATAAAACTGTTTATCCTGACTAACCATCGCTTGAGCATATTCCGGTCGTTTTAAATTTTGCTCAGCTTCCAGCACTCCACTCAAAGTCTCGAAGGGTAGAGTGCTTGCGATGTCCTCCATCTCTTTGTCGCGTAACTCGCCCGTCATGCGACAAACGGATTGCTCAACTTTCACAATTCCCACCTTACACTCGCGCAGGAGTTTATTTTGCGCCATCATTTCGTCCTTGTCCACCATTTCTTCCTTGTTTGATAAAATATATTTCGTATTGAATAAATGAGTTCAACGACATTAAGGGGTAACACCACTCTAGCGGCAGATAAAAAAGTTTAACTTTGACGGTTTATTTCTCGGTTATAAAAAAAGTATGAGCATTTCTTTCTGATTGATTTCAATTGATCCTGTTAAAATATTTTTTTGATTAAAGACAGTATTGGAAGTTTATTGTGGAATCGGAAGAAGAACTAAAGTTTCGAGATCCTCTCAATACAAAGTTTATTTCAGGAATGAAAATTATTTCCATACAAATTTCAAACATTGAATTTCAGAACAAGGATTCTAAGGATTCATGCAGTTTATACAGTCAGTATATTTGTATAGTGTTTTTGTTATCCAACAGACAGTGGTGTCTTTAGTGGTGTTACCCTTTAATACTTACATTTAGCTCAATTTTTGTTATTCGTTCATTTAGTCCTTTTTGGTTTTCAAATATTTTTTTGAGAAGATCCAGTGCCCCTATAAAAAAATAAAAAGTCGGAAATGATAGAAGAGGATCTTCAAAAAAGTTTTCAGTTTTCTGAAAAACTTGACAAATGAATTTTTCGGCCTCAGAGGACTTAACTACTCTCACAACTTTCACAGGAGCTGCCTTTTTACAGAAACAAAAGCAATCTTCCTGTTTTTTGTCATTAATATGAAAGAATCCTTAGGATCCCTAGGAACTTAGAACATTCGTTAGCATGTAACATATGTCCTTGCCTTTCTTGAAGCCGTAAGAACAGCTGCTGCAAAATTTTATTTGGTTTATTAATTATTTTTTTTAAAACTGCATATAATTTTCGAATTTACAAGCATAAAAACTATCTAAGTGGCCATATTGCACTGGGACAAGTGGAGCAAACCATGAATATTAAAGCTAACTAGTTCGTCGCCATCGAAAACACCAAAATTGCTGACAAAATCTTCTATCATTCGTTGAGCAACCTCAGTCTAATACCTGCATGCAACAATAATAAATGGTAATATAAATCGCTACTAATACAATCCTTTAGAATAAATATCCCTGTATATAGTAAAAACTGTCTGTATTCTGTTGACTTCCAATTACTGAGTTCGTCTAAGCTCCTAGACAGGCGACCAAATTCTATAGGGACAAAATTTGCAAGGACACTAATATTTTCATTCATTTTTTTTTAATATTACCTCTCTTAATGAGAAGTTTTAATAGTTTTCTAACTAGGCTTAAGTCAACTAAATGCATACTATCTAATGGAAACTGGCAAACCATCCCAAAACCAGCTTCCTCTAGAACACTTTTTTGTTCTTTAAACTGGAGGCTATGGTGAGAAGGATTTATTCTCGACTTGAAAGTTTCATCCGGCCTTAGGACCCCAACCTCTTTAGACAAACACACCCTTCTGTCCTTATACGTACCTATTTGACAACATTTAGGGCAGCCACTTTTTCCATTATGCGACTGAACACCAGACACAAACGACCTAGCAGGGAAATCGCAGGAAAAGGCTCGGACTTCAAACTATTAAAACCTGATTTAAACCTACTTTAACACCATTTGCCTTCAATAACTTCACTTCCGCCCAGAAATCCCTCATAAAATCATTTGGGGTCAGTTGGGGGAAATGTAAACACGTTTAGTTTTTTTTACGCAGGTACTTTGAAAAACTAAAAAAAAACATTTTAGGACACCCTTTCTACTTTCGAAAATTAAGATTATTATTAAAAAAAAACATCAGGTAGAGCACTGGTGATCGCTCTTTAAAACCCATGAAGCGCAAAAGAATGGTGTTTACATTTCCCCAAATTTTTTTCAAAATTCAGGGGTAAATGGGAACAGTGCCTTCGCTCCCTGTAAACACTAGGGTTTTCGGTAGCTATAGGGTGAAGCTAAGCAAGCACGAATTCGCTATTGATTTTTTACCTGCAGTGTGTTTTCGCAATGTTTACATTTACACCATAAAGGATTATGGCCTGCAAAAGTTTTCAAAACAAAAACAAGTGGTCTTATTTAAAAAACGAACACATTTTATTCAGTTCTTTTTTTTAATACAAAAATAACAATATAACAATAGCAGGTAGGTAAATAAAATTTACTTTTTGTTGGTATAGACAACGTCTTTTCCATTTGCGGAGTTAGATTTTAAAACCGACTTTCTCTTGGGCTTAGGTGTTGTCTTTGCTTCCTTAAGGCAGGTTCTCACCTTGTGGATCCGAAAAAGTGCACTTTTTTTAGGAATTTTTTTTCTGGATATGAACACACATTTATTTAGAGAATACAATTTTTCAAATTGAATGAATCAAAAAATGGGGGAGGGGGCGTCCATCAGTGGCGGCATGTCGGTGAGGAGGTGTCCCGCTACCGGAAGTGATTCCGTCAAAATCCGTGATCTGAAACACAAAAATCGAACACATTCTTAATGTGTACCGTATTATTTATTGAATGAACCAAGATCATGAAAAAAAAATCAAAATTACAAAAGTTATGAGGTTTTGAAAAAAAAATTAAGATTTTCGCATTTTTTTGTTCACTTATTATTTTTTTAAAGAAACAATTTTCAATATTTTTGGCTGATCGTGGTGCGTTTATTAGAAAAACCCCTAAGGAACATTTTATGACGATTGGTTCATTCCAGCGCCTTCAATCACTTCCGTTAGGTCCGAAAATGTGGTTCTCAGAAAAACGCGTTTAAAGTTTTGGCTTCGCTCGGCCCGTGCTCTACACTGCTCTATGTAACGGCCTGTAACTTTTGTAATTTTTCAGATTTTGATCTGAAATTTCTGGAGCACATTTTTCAAACATATATCTACACGATAAGGCAAAAAAAAATCGTTTTTTTCCCCCACAAGGTGAGAACCTGCCTTAAGTCGGTTGAGGACTTCGTTCGAAGTAAAAACTTCGCCATATGTCATTTGCTTCAGTCTTGGTACTGGCTTTTTTGGTTCGACCGAAGGTGCAATAATTTTAGGATGAAGGGCTATTTTAAAACAAATCGCTGAT
This sequence comes from Melieria picta, assembly GCA_964056695.1. Classification (NCBI taxonomy): domain Eukaryota; kingdom Metazoa; phylum Arthropoda; class Insecta; order Diptera; family Ulidiidae; genus Melieria; species Melieria picta. The sequence continues at coordinate 98,991,636 of OZ057398.1, read as the reverse complement.
GTGGCGACCAGGGTGAGCTATGGGACAATGGTAAGTGGCAGATATAAGGTAGATAAATATACATAATTTCGAAATTGTAGTTTTACATAAGTCTCAAATTTCTCACCTTCAAAAAGATAGTGTCGTTGGATTGGTTTGTAACTAATAGGGTGGGAAATAAATAGTAAAAAAGTTACGTCAAGGGTTTTATAAATACATACCTATGTTGCACTCAACACTTTCTGAAGTAACTTCATTCAATATGGCTGATTTCTCATGGACATTAGAAGCAGCTCGTTGTGCATGGTACCTTCGTAGAGCTTGCGATGGAAATTCATCCCGAGGAAACTTAGTTCGGTTAGCAGGGAAAATTCCGGGCAAATGAACTGCAAAATTCAAATTTTTAAATACATTTTAAATTTTACTTTATTTCAAAAAATTTCCCATTGGAAAAAGGTCGATACATCAATACATCGATGTTCGTTTCCCAAAAACAACGAAACATCGATGTTGGCAAACAAAGTATATGTTTGCCATATACTCCGCAAAAGGTTGTTCAAATTGTTAATGTCTCCTGTGCTCTGCACAACATATGCCGCCTTCATAATGTCAATGATATCGCCGATGACTGTGTGCAAGAAGTTACCGACGATGAGCTCATGTTTGATGAAAACCACATGTTTGTTTCGGGTTGAAATAAAGTTAGGCGGCGGGTGAGGTTTAGGCGCGGCGAGGGCGTTTATTTGCGTGCGATCGCTTTGAATAGTTCTTAATAACTAACTTATAATTCTCAGCTTAAATCTAAGGGAGTAGGAAAATGGGGATACAATTCATTTTCGGAGTGGGAAGAAAGTGGGTAAAGGAGGAGAGAAGATAGTGTGTGCGTGTATGAGCTGCGTACGTGCGTGTGGGTGGGGGGAACGTGAGCCGCCGACTCAGAGATCAATTAGATTCTCTTCGTCGGCGGTCTCAACACCACAGTAGCCTCCTAGTTGCTGGTCGAACCATTAGAGATGAAATTGCGAATAACATAATGCTGACACTTTAACACTAGAATGCCCGACAATCTGACGTACCTAAAATGCCCATATGTAGTCATTTTGACTCCATTATTGTTTACTGACTTTTTTTTAATTTTATTGGTTTTTAAGTAGCAAATATGAATAAATGTACTAAAATTAAGAGAGATTAAACTAAAATAAGCATTTAGTTTTTATTTTTTTATGGGTTACAAAGTAAATTCATTTAAATAAACTAGCGTACTTTACACATAAATGGGATAAAATGGAATGAAATTTGGAATTTGGAATTTGTGAATGAATTTTATGAGTGAGTTTTGAATTGAAAAACTTGGGAATTGTCACAGCCTACTATGATATTATTTTTTTTAAATGTTTGCAATTATTTGAAATTTTCATATTTCGCAATTGAAGATGCATATTTGTGTATTGATCAGTAAGATTTGCTGAAAATTTTATATAGGTAGTCAAAATGAGTACTTTTGGGCATTTAAGGTAAATTTTGCAAAATTTGGGTAAACAATTTTTTTACAATATTTTTAATTTATTTATCCCATTTACCTTTAAAAATTAATAAAAGTCACGTAAGATATTTTTTTAGAAAGCGATGCAACAAAAGTTATTTACAATAAAATACCTCAATGTAGTCAGAATGGCTACCTTGGGCATTCTAGTGTTAAAATATCTATTTTCGACTTTCACACACCCACTCGCACACATTGATTTTCATAAACTGCATTCCGTCTACCCATCGGACGGACACGTTCATCTGACCATCAAAACCGACTGAAATATTTTTACTTACCAATTGAAATTCATATCAACAAATAAATACAAATAAATATTTTTATTTAAGATAAGCATTTTATGCGAAAAGGAACACTTAAAGGTGAGATCAGCTTCTTAAGACAGTCCTGTAGAGTATTTTCACGTAGCCGCTTCCTCGGAGTAGAATCATGTGCATCGCCATCTCGCGATCTTTTCTTTGGAGTAGGAACTTGACTCGGCGCTGAAACCTCTTCTACACATACAACCTCATTAATGCCTTCAACGGCGGTATAAATTCCACATATGATTGCTATCCTTTCATCTGAAGCTGTGAGAACGTATTTGTTCTAATCGCCTCCTCCAGTGGCTTTGTTCTCCAGTTTGTTTTGGGCAACTATTTTGCGGTGTTGCCTTTCCAGTCTGACCATACCTGTTGAAAAACCAGCAATTGTAACTACCACGGGTTGGCAAATGACCAAAGTTATTTATGCTTACTCTCTTTCAGCCATTGACGCCCTTTTGTGGTGGCCCTTCAGCATTTAGTTTTTTGGCCAGTTGTGTTCACAATGCCTCCACCGCAACACGATCTCCTTTCACAAAATGTTTAGCCAAGTCAGTGTTTTCGTCCATGAACTCCAAAAAAAACCCCTCCCTTTTCCTGGGAGGGGTTTTTGTGCTTACCCCTGTAAAAAGACTTCAAATTAACTATTTAAATAATAATTACCACAATTTCGCGCGCGCAGAAACGTCCGAATTGAAAAAGGAAAAAGAATAATGAATTCGAATTGCAGAACATGCCAGATCGCTCCGATTTTATGTTCAAAATCAAATTCGATTACAGAACATGTCAAAATGGTTTCACTGTCATTTTCGCCCGAAAATGAATTGCAGATAATTGCCTCATAATACTACATCACTAAATGTATTTAGTGGTTGTGGAGAGTGTAGCGCACTAAAAAAGTTAGTGCAAAATTTCTATGTCTGGACTATAGTGCAGTAAATTTTGTGATTAGTGGACTTTTTAGCTATCACTAAATTTATTTATTATTATTATTTATTTATTTATTTTTTTATTAATTTTAATGGGCATTGCTCGTAACCATTGTAAACCAACAATCGTTTCCTTCAATTTTCTTAATTTTGTGTTCCTGAAATAAATCCATTACATATCACAATTAAAATTGTTGAGAAATGTGACCAATTAAAAATTGTATTTACTTGAATTCTTTGCTCATTTCCTTCGCACTGGCGCAATTGTTCAACAGCAATGTAAAGCAGCGCCTGTCAACTCGGTTCACATGCGAGAGTGCGTGTGTGTGTGTGCACCCTCATAAATTCAGGCGAAATGAAAACCGGAAGTCGCCTGTCGCACAAACATACGCATTATGTTAATTTATATGCGCCACTCAAGAGGCTTCAGCGCTAAATACGCGAAAAGCGAGAAATGAAGACAGAAAGCAGAAAACGGCGTGGCATGTTGAGCGTTAAATGCGAAACGCCGGAACCAACAGACGGCTGCAAGGAATCCAGCGTGTCAGTGCGCGCGCGTGTGTGAGTGCGCGAGGAATCTGTGTTAAATAAACGCACAAACGCTCGCAAATACAAATAGACACAGCGAATGTGGCGTGCGCAGCTAATTCCTAACACACACCCACACACACACACACACACACAAAATCGCATGGATCCGAACTAGTAACCCAACCAAGCCCACACATGGCGACCGAAATGCATTCACATGTGTGCGTGTGGGTGTACGCTCGTCTGATTCCCTACCAATGTTTTTGCATCGCTTCTCCTACATCGGTGTGCATTTTGAGAGTTTGGGATGAGCGTGGCGGACGGAAGGAGCGACAGCCGCCGTCGCTATGCGGATACGGAAGCTTGAAGGATGCATGGATTATTTCAGCGACACTTTGCTGTAATTCAACGCTCGCACGCCTTGCGATGCGCTCGCAGCTTGCCTGAGCCTGTGCTTGCGCATGTGTGTGTGTGTGTGTGTTGTGAGTGCGCTCTAATGCTGAGTGAATAAATAAATTTCTTTCGTGGTGACATTTGGCAGATAAATCTCCGGGATTCAACGCGAACAATGCAGGCGTCTTCATATGTAACTGTTGTAAGTATTTACGTCTATGCGCCGCTTGCAAGCTGGCAGCGTTCATTTGCCTGCATGGCTGTGTGTGTGTGCACCTGAATATTGTATACTATGGCACATCTTTATCACTTGTTTGTGTTGCCTAGTGTGCGCCTCGCGCGAAATTCGCGTTAAGTTGAGGGATTTGAACGTGAATTATTCGGTAATGAGTTGAATTGTTCATTGTGCTCGAGCAAGTGAGAAATTTCGATTCATATCCTAATAACCAGCCAACAGCACATTGGAGTATTTCAAACAAATCGGTTATACACAGTGCGACAATTATGTATTAAGACTCGAACCATACCTCAGCAACCAAGCGCGCCATCTATGTGCGAGCACATGCGTTTTGAAGCTTCAACCTTCCTCTACTAACTGTCAAAATTTCATGACATTTGGTTGACATTTAATATTTATTAAAATTCATTTTGCAAAACACGTTTTCGTTTGATGTTGAAATTTGAACATGGAGCAAAGAGCAGTCATTAAATTCCACGCAAAAATTGGTAAAAGTGCATCAGAAACATTCCGAATGATGCAGCAAGCGTATGGCGATGCTTGTTTATCAAGATCAAATGTTTTTTTATGGCATAAACGTTTTGTGGATGGCAGAGAGTCGCTGGAAGATGAAATAAAAGAAGGAAGGCCAATTTCAGTTCGGACGCCGGAAATGATCCAGAAAGTTCGTGATTTTATTGCACAAGACCGCAATGCTTCACTGAAAATGATGGAAGAGGCCTTAAACATCAACAGAGAAACTATCCGACTCATGCTTCATGAGGATTTGTGCAAAACAAAGGTCTGCGCAAAATTTGTTCCACACACATTGAACGAGGAGCAAAAATTAATGAGAGTCAGTCATTTTACAGACATCGTTGCAGCCGCAGAAAATGATCCAAACTTCCTGAAAACAATTGTTACGGGTGATGAAACATGGTGTTTCCAATACGATCTAGAAACCAAGCGTCAAAGTGCGGAATGGAAATCAAAAAACTCACCACAAGCCAAAAAAACACGAAAAGTTCCATCAAAAATCAAAACAATGCTCATCACATTCTTCGATAGGAAAGAAATTATCCACAAAGAAATTGTTCCAACTGGTCAAACAGTTACTGCCGCATATTACCTCGAAGTTTTGAAGCGTTTGATGGCCAGAAGCCGTCGTATTCAACCAGAATACCGCGATCCAAAAAGTTGGTCTCTGTTGCACGATAATGCACCGAGTCACGCAGCACTCATTGTTCGTAAATTTTTGGCTCGGAATCAGGTCTGTGTGTTGAATCATCCGCCGTATTCACCTGATTTGGCACCGTGCGACTTCTCTTTGTTCCCGAAACTGAAATTGAAGTTGAAAGCATGCTTTTTTGATGATATTCAGACCATACAACGGGCTTCGTCGAGGGCACTGGAGGTAATTCCAAAAAATGAGCTGGAACACGCGTTTGAATCATTATTAAATCAATGTAACAACTGTATTGAATCAGGAGGAGAATATTTCGAATAAATATACCGAAAAATTAGTAAATATCGTGTTTTAATTGTGTTTTCTAGAGGCAGTCTTAATACATAATTGTCGCACTGTGTATGCCCATAGAATTCGTTCTTCAATATATTTTCTTTTAATATTTCATTTCACTTCTCTTCCGGGGCAAATGTCCATCTGACCTTCAACAACGGAATGCATAATTGGTGAAAGGAATCCTGGAACACTATGACCTACGAAGCGTTGAAAGCGTGTGGCGCTACCATTTCCATTTGTTACTCCATAAATGTCTAAATTCTTTTGGTGAGCAATATAACTTTAGTATTTCTATACCGGCCATGCCTTTTTTTGGCTGTTTCAAACTCCAATTCAAAGTGAACAAACCAGGCACCGCAGTGCAGAATATACAAATTGAAAACCCTCTGCAATTGAACGGGACATGAAAAATTTCTTAAAAGCCGGCAAATGCGACGCTACATTTATCAAAATATGTGAACATGTCATTTCCGGGAATAAAAGAAGCAAACAAGTCGAAACAGAGGCCAAATAGCTGAAATTAATTTATTCAAATTCCCAAGTCAGCTGACATTTATGAACCACCCTTAACGACAATCCACCGGCGCCGCTAACCCCAGAAACAGAAAAGTTAACTGGAGCTACAAGAAAAAAGCAACAACGCACTCCGGAATGCATGTCAAAGCAACAAATAAAAATACACATAAGAACTTAATGAAAACAAATTACGATTGCATGTAAAAAAGGAAAAAAAAGAAAACAGGAGTCACAAATCTGCACACACACATACACACAGGCTGCAGAACATAGCAAAGGGCTCCTTGAATGCCAAACAGATAGCCAGCCGCATACCGCAGAGGACAGACACGTGACGCGACAGGCGACGTCACATTACGTGGCGAATTGACAGTTCCAGCTCGTAGCGTGCGCTGAGTGCACGCAAATGCGGCGCTGGAGGGAAATAAAATGCCCTAAACGCGAGGGGGTGAGGCGGCGCCATGCAAAGTTTAATTAATCTGTTTACAAATCAACATTCAACATTAAAAGGTGAAAATGTTGTCGGTTGTCGGGCAGCGGAAAACATTCCAAAAGTGCAATGGCGAAGCATTAAAAATCAAATGTCAACGACATGACATGCTCGCCGAGTGAAAAATGAACCGGCCTGGATTAAGGAATACGAAAAAAGTTGGCACGTCGTGTGCGGGTGTAGAAAAAGTCAAACACGCAATCGGGAGTCGAATGTGTCCATGAAATTAATTATGGTAAATGACACGGCGCGGGTAGGGATAGCATAACTGAGGGGTTAAAGTGTCATAACATGGAGTCAGTTTTGTTACAAATAGAACCAACTACACGCATTTGGTTTGTTTAATGGCGACAGTACTTTTGTGCAGTGTGTTCTGTATTGTACCGAGGACTGACTGGTGATTCCGAATAAAATTTAAACTTGACTGACATATTGCTTTATGTTATACCCTCAAATATACCCAATACAAGTTAGTAGCATTTTTACAGAAAATCTCTGACAGCAGAAAATGGTGCCTAAACTGGAAATACCAACCAAGGTATAAAAGTATTACCTTAACACTTCTGTTACCTTGGGTCATGTTTGATGAAAAATGAACTTTAAAGTGCCGTAACTTTCTAATTTCTGGTGAAGAATTGCTTTCCTTTGGACTCATTGACTAATTTTATGCCATTTGAATATACGCTAAATTGCATCGTATTGCAACACTGGTTTACGTGCAAATGAGCATACAAATTTGACCTTAGGGTCATTTTGTGACCCAAGAAATAGTACTGAACGCAAGAAATTGGTCGATGCGATATGAATTTTATTAGATTTGGTTTCAAAGTTTCGTGGATAAATGTTTCTGGCATCTTTGGTTTGTTTTGTGTTGGAAAGAGGGCGTGGCGCTAGCTACACAACCCTTTCTACTATGTAAAAAAAAATTATGACATTGCAATTTCGTGCAGCGTTCCCATGTAGAAATATTGTTCTACTGGAAATATTTCATGGGCGTTTAATAATGGGCGTGGTACTCTTTTAATAATCCAAATTTTGTATATAACTTCGGAACTATAACTCGCACATCAAAGACACTCAGATCGAATTAACTATTGGGCCATGTTTTTCGAGAAGGGAAAAGGGGGGAAGGGGAAAAGCGCATTTAATAAAGGACGAGCTTCGCCCACACATCTTAATGAGCAGTACAAGAGCTTTTAAGTTTCAAAGGATCGAAACCCAATAGTACGAAAACTTAATGTTTACTGGTATGAAATCTTTATTGAAGCTTTCAATATAAATAGTACATATAGTAGATTTCTAGCAAGTAATAAATTTCTAAAACTTTCCAAAAGAAGTGCGAACAAGCTAAATCAAATTTCTGGAACATATTCGTGTTAGCAAACAAACAAATTAGTCGTTGCTGCAGTTCGCAACTCTATTATCCCTTGCGGTACCATTACATATGTGATGTGAAATTCATGCCCGGAATGATAACGTAACTAACGCTGTTTATTCTATAAAGAATTGGAAAAGTTATTTCCTGGGCTTCTGATTTTGCGAAAAGAAAGGAAGCCAATAAGTAGCAGTACCTTCACCAAAGAAGAAGATACTCAGTGAAAGGAAATGATGGGGCACAATCTGGGTCAATCGAATACACCGTGCGACAGCATTTTTCACACCGGGAAAAATCCATATGGGCGTGAAACTAGAGACCAAACATAGTAATGTTGTTTACTCAGTTTTTCATTTCTACATCCTTTGTCCTTTTAAAAGGACTTCAAAATTTTGAAGGGGATACAAAATAAACAAAATAAAAAAAATACTTAACCTCGTTAGAATATGGCGATATGTATATCAAATGAAAGAGGAAAGGAAAGAAGAATTTAAATAAAATTAATTTTTTATCTATTTGTAAAAAAAGGATATGAAAAAGGTCCTTTGAAAATTTTAATCCTTTATATCCTTGAAAATTTACATAGAATTTTCTTGAAAAGTAAGTATATTAAAACCCCAAATCTCCCTGATCACGTGTCAAAATTTCATTACAAAACACAAAGTACAAAATACAAAGAAATTAATCGGGGTCATTTTACCGTTTATAAGTAAAGGGTGATTTTTTAAGAGCTTTCGGATTTGATTTAAAAAAAACACATACAATTTAGAGAAATGTATGAAATCTTTATTTGAGTCGATAGAACGATCTATATAATTCAATGTTTAAAGATGATTTCATGTAAATGTTGACCGCGGCTGCGCTTCAAATGGTTCATACGCTGGGTCCAATTTTGGCATACTCCAACATATCGGTCGGTATCTCACGAATAAATTCTTCAATATTAGCTTCCAGTGCGTCAACCATTGCGGGCTTGTCGCTATAGACATGAGCCTTAGGCGTTAAATCGCACGATCTATGCGGCCAATTGACCGGCCCCAAACGTGAAATAAACTGTTCACCGAACTCGCCTCTCAATTGGGCCATTGTTTCGCGTGCTGTGTGGCATGTGGCACCGTCTTGTTGAAACCACATGTCAGCCAAGTCCAGCTCTTCCATTTTGGGCAAAAAAAAGTTTGTAATCATCGCACGGTATAGCTCGCCATTCACAGTAACATTCCTGCCTTCGTCGTCTTTGAAAAAGTACGGTCCAATGATGCCACCGGCCCATAATCCACACCAAACAGTGCATTTTTCGGGATGCATTGGCAGTTCTTACAATACTTCTGGCAGCTCTTCACACCAAATACGGCAATTTTGATTGTTCACGTATCCATTCAACCAGAAATTAGCTTCGTCGCTGAACACAATTTTCCAATAAAAAAGTGAATCTTCATCCAACTTTGCCAGCACCCATTTACCAAAAGTTAGCCGTTGTGGTAGGTCGTGTGGCCTCAGTACTTGCACCAGCTGTAGATATTTTAAACGGTTTTACACCCAAATCCTTCCGCAAAAATTTTCCACGTAGTGGAGTAACAGAGGCCCAATTGCTGCGAACGGCGCCGAATCGATAATTCACGGTCATCAACAACACTGGCGGATACAGCTCCGTCCGCAGTCTACGTATGCTTGTTGGTGGTTTAATGTCCAATAATGTAAATTTGGTACGAATTAAAATTGTTGATGATATACAAAAACAAATGCAATTTTTTATGATATCTAATGGTTAAAGAGACTCAACAAACATGGGTCATTTATAAATAATGGATGCTAACAATCCAACGAGAAAAATCTGACTTGAAAATTTATTATGGCGAAGTAATAAAATGAACATTTTACTTAACTTATTTTAAAATACAAGTTTTGGATTTTTTGGAGTTACTTAAATACAGGAAACGTTGTTACGAAACTAAAATAAATTCTCGCAAGTATTTTTCACTAACTCTTTTCAGGGAAAATTCTCCTTCCTAGCGGCTAAACTCGTATAATATTCATGTTTGAAAACTATTTCTACGAATCTTTTTTAAAGCTTTCTTTGTGCTCTCTTCACGATGTTTTCTTAATGGTAGCGACATGATTTCTTGGGAGAAGTATTATGAAATTAATCCTGGAAATTTTGGAATGTCGGCTTTAGTGCTTTAGAAATCTTATTTGAATATTTGCCCCGGGACTAAATGAAGTATGTACAAAAAGCGCTAATATTGGCTGATTTATTTCGTACATTGGTTTCGTTAAGTTGAAAATCTGACGTGTGGCTGTTAGCTAGTTTAATTATTGTATTATCAATCATTGTTGGTCGAATCAAATTTAGCTGCTTTTCACTGTAGTTTCCAATTCGTTGACGTGACGTAGTCATAAAATCTGTTTAGAAGCTTTGTCTGTTAGAAAAGCTGAATTGTTACTCCCCTTAAATTGGTTTTAGATGCTATGTACTTGGGGTCTTTGGTACAATTTATATGTCGCCACTCAACGCCCAATACTTAGCATCTAGAGTTCGCTTATCGTGGCTCTTGAACATTGAGAGATACTGCATATACTCTCCATACCACAGAGAATGGTGAACTATTGATTACTTTATTCTCCATACAATAGAAAATGGAGAGATTTTTAATTTTGTTTGCGTTTATTGGGTGTATTTAGCGTCCAACCGAACGTGGAATTTTGGCCAAAGTCGATTCCAAAGCCGAACGTTCGGCAAGACATCATACTTCAGACATTATTAACTGAATCTGATACATTTTGTGAAGAAATAAGCGCATATGCCCTTCGATTCGATTTGAACGCTTCGTGCGAAACACGATTTGGAAAACTTCACACACTTACCTGAAGTAATATAAATTAATCAATGAAGTTGTATCTACTATACGTGGGAAAAATTACTCAGCTCAACATGAAGCCACAACCGCAATTGACGCTCAATCATGCACGAAAATACACACAAAATAGACCTAAACAAACATAAAACGCTCACAGACGCGCAAAGTTGTATTGCGGTTGCACCTCACCGGCATCCAACTTCCACCCTCCACTGAATCTGCTTTCAATCGACTCCATTATTCCCTCACAAAAAATATACAAAATTTTATTTTTATGTATTTGTAACTTTTCTATTTTCGCACACTCAGGCCAGCACACACACACACAAGAAGCGAAGCGTTCAGGGAAAGAGGATGACTCGACCATTGCATCCTCGCCACGGTGCCACTCCACTCGAACTGCTAAAGCCTGTTACAATTGCCACACAAACACACACATACACACTTTTCAAGTGTTGCGCATAATTCCGCAGCAGCGAAAGGAAGACAGGATCGAAAACTAGAAAACTTGCAAAAAAAACGTTTGCACCAAAAACTTTTCATTCACATACACATACACAGCCGGCTGCACCTATGCACCTGACAGCGAAATTATGACGGACGAACCGCCGCGGCGTTGCCATAGAGCCGCACGTGGACCACGTGCAAAGCCATACAGGGGCCATAACCCGTGAAGGATGAAATGTGTGTGGCGGCCGCTGCAGTTGAAATACGGCATATCGTCGTTGTCGTTGCTGTTGTTGCTATAGTTATTTGCTGCAAGGTGAACGCCGGCGGAAACTGCGAACGTGTCCGTCTGGCCAGCAGTGCACAGCAACTCAGCCCCGAACTAGTTTGTGCGGTGCACTGAAAGCGACGTGGAGTCTGTGGTTTGTATTCGCCGAAGTCGAAGAGATTTTCTATAGGAAATCGTTTATTTTTATTACTTGGTTTTATGGGAAATCGTTGTTTGAAAAAGCAAAAGTAAACAATATAAAGATACAAACAACAACAAAGTAGTATGCCTACTTTAGTAGTACTTCGAAACACTAATATTTAAGAGCAAGATGGATGCCTCCGATGGAAGCACAAAATGGAAGAAGAAGCACCAGATGGAGAAGGCGTAAGCAGCGAAATGTTGCAGCAAGCCGAGATCTGGCAGCTATTGTTCGGGACAACAAACATGCTACATTAAAATGTGTTTTTTTTTGCTTTTAATTAGATTCGTTTCGCATAGCAAAAGTTCTCGAATTTCAATTGCACTGTGCAACAAATCCCAACTTTTCCAAAGCTGATTTCGGTAGAGAATCGAAATGCAAACATATGAGTGATTCAATGATTCATTGGCATCTGCCTGTATCAGCCTAAATTTTCATAATCGGCATCGATTATAATTTGGCTCAAAGTTTTCGATAAGAAAGTGTCTAATAACTGTCCAAAACGACTATTTGTCGAAATTATTGCTGTTTTTATTTTTGTTGATAGATATCCTAACTACCCAAATAACATTAGTCAAGCTGAATCTGTTAAAGATGAAAATCTCTGTAAATAAAATCTGTAAAGTGTGAAGCATTCACGAATTATTCCTTTATTCTGCTTGGGAGCGTAGGGCCTCAACCAGAACAATGCCTTGTGTTGCGTTGTATTCTATATAGTTTACCAGATATTTAAAAAATTATTATAGATATGAGAAAAAATTTGTATTTACGTATTACTCAAAAATCATCTCAAATTGGTCCGCAAGCCCCATCGTCCATTGCATTTTCCCACCGGCGATAATGTTATGGCCACGTCCATGTTCACCGTATCGATAATCTTTGTTCGTGTACTTTGTGAAAAAGTATCATATCACTTGTGGATGACGTTGCCTCCTCCACCCTCCCACATCCCTTTACGCTCCTCTGGCGTGCGCATTACTTATTATGCAGCGTTCACACGGCGTTTGAGTGCGCTGTGGCCGCGTTATCGAAGCACACTTTCTTATTATGCCCCACGCTCGCCCGCCCAACTGACAGAGACGCCAGCGCCAATCTGAGAATAACACCGCCGCACACTCCACCACAACTTTTGGAGCTATCTTCACGACTTCGGACTCTTTCCTCCATTTTGATAATTCGATAAATTTGCAACCTTCCGCCGGTGCGGCCTTCTTTGCTTTAGCCTTGTTGCTGATGTTTGCGGTTAGCATAAATTTATACACTTCAGTTGCCACACGCCGGTTTTCACAATGCCTCAACGTTTCGTTCGCTTCTTCTTCGAATTAGTGTGCGACCGAGTGTTCGGGTTCGAGTGCGGTTACAATTAGGCTACAAATTGGTAGTGTGGACTCGGTTCGGTTTCTTTTAAATTTAAAAACCTAGTTTTTGGTTGAGTGAAGGGTCCTATTAGAAAAACAGACAAGTAATTAATAGTTAACTATTATGGAAAATGAAAAAGTTTACAAAACAACTTACTAAAAAATGTTGATTCTTCCGCAACCATGATCAGGCCCCAACAAGCTGTGGAAGTAGTGAAACCATTCCAAGAGACTGCATCAGTCGCTGAGATGGCAAGACCCGTGCAATATCACAGCCCAAACTGTTGGAAACATTGCAGCATTTGGTGAGAGTGTAGCGAAAGATCAAAATTTGTCGATTTCCCTAAGTGCTCCACATTTAATCCTGTCCTACTGCTCATTTTGACCTGACATTGAAGACATTAATTATGGTAACAACAATACAGAAAGCAGGAACCATTAGCTACACAACTCGTCCCAGTTTAGCAAAACACGTTTTTTGGACATGTAAATTCAAGATTTGGGGATGTCAACAGGACTCCATGATCAAACAATTTGATATCTTCGACCCTACCTCTCACTTCTGAACATTTCGGGAACATGATGCCTGAAGTCATTGAGACTGAGAGAGAATCAAACCCTGCAAAAAGACTCGTTTAGGCTGTAACGCACTTATGATTGATTAATGGTTAGTCCTCCTGCACTCCCTCCTGGACGTTTTCAAACCGTTCTTCCCACTTTGGACCTTTCGACATAGACTTGCAATTTACTAAAAATTGATCCAGTTTTTGAAACATTCGTGGTACTCGATTTTCGATATTTCGATTGATTTCGGTCGATGGTCGATCAAATAGAAAAAAGTCCCTGGGGCTAAATCAGGTGAATCCGGTGGCTGCGGAATGGTATTCGATACGTTTTTGGTGAGAAGCTCGCGGACTATGCTTGTAGATGCTGCAAATTTAACTGCATTGCAAATATCCAAGCATGCTGAAAAAAATATGTTTGTACTCAACATTGTATGACTTTCAAAAATATAAAGCCGTGGAGGATGTTGAAATTTAGAGAGAATAGGGAAGAGAATAGTGATTCCGGGAAGTTTTGATCAAGGTGATGTCAAGATATCAAGGCCCAAGCTACATATTCACATGGATTTCTTAAATTTGTTTTGCGTTCTCTTCACTTTTTTGAGACCCTCCCCTTTTAAGACACGCTGCCTGCTCTTAAAATTAAAAACAATTGAAAGTAGAAGACCTGTGATCTAAATGTCATTCACTTACTACTCAATGGAAATTGTTTTTTCTCTTGTTTTTCTGAATAAAATTAATGTTCCTTCCCTCTATTTGTATAGTGTCTCTTTTTGTGTTGGTTTCTCTAGAATGAGTTACGGACGTCCATAATTTGAGGTTAACGCTCTTTCAAATTCGGATGTGTTTGATCTGTTGCTTTCAAAACATAAATTTATTTCGTTTCCTAACTCTTTTCTATTTAGCCATAGGTCATCTTTCCACTTGCATTGATATCTACTGAACTAATTAAACAAATACAATTTTGATCAAAGTATACTTTAATATACTTTCATATGTGAAATGCAAATGCATTTTGTTCAACTTTGAAACCATAGAATTTATAACCCGAATTCAAGTTTGTTCGAACACTAGTAGGAATTATGAAAATCGCTGCCTCCGTGGCGCCTGTCAGCCAGTGCGTGAGAGAGCGTTTCACCTACGACGCGTCATGGGCCGTGATGCTGATACTGCGTTGCCTTGGCCTACGGGCACCGTTGCCGTTTACTGGAGCGGGTGGATTATGCGTAGCGGATTCGCGTGCGTGTATAAATCATCTTTTTAATCCGCAGATCGTGAAGTGCTTTCGAAATGAATTGAATTTGAATAATTCGCCTGAGCTGTAGTTGCTGCATAATGCGATGCACTGCTGCGGCCGTCGAGCAGAAGTTTGAAAGCACATACGACGAAGACAACGACCACACTCACTGGCAACCTGTGGCCTGTTAGCCAATTGCTTGGAAGCCTCTACAACCCGCACGCCTCATCGCACTGCGCCGCCCCGAACCGCACCAGAGCAACGCAACTTGGCCACTTGTAACCATTTGTTTATTTTTAGGCCAAATGTTGGAACGTTTTATTGCGTTTACATGTTTGAAGAGCGACAGCTGCAACTGCTGCTGCTGCTGCTGTTGTTGTGGCTGTTGCCCTGCTGTTCGTAATTTGTACCGTATATCACAATTTAAGAACGCCGCTGAGGAAGGGGCGCGCAAGCGACTAGTGGCAGCTTGAAGAGTAAATGAATGAATGAATTAAATAAAAAATATCGCATGAAATAAATTTTAATTTCATCTGAATATCGCCCGCTGTGATTTAGTACGAGCAGAAAAAAGGCATTAAAAACAGCGGGTGGCAACACCGATTCCAGCCAGTCGCCATAAATCCCGCCAACACAGCACGCCAAGGAATCGCCAGGCTGCAATGTTGGCATAATCAGAGCCCAGGACGCGTGCGGCACGCACTTGAAAAGCGTGTGCGCAAAGTAAGCAAGAAGGCAGAAAAAGCAAAAGCCGAGAGCGAGCGTGGTCAAAACCAAACAAGCGGTTCGGTGCAACTGTCAAAAATGCGCTCACAAGTGACGTGTTGCTCGGCCGGCAGCTGTCAACCCTCATTTCGAAGTTGAGGCTCAACAACGAACTTTGACCTAACTGAAATTTTAAACGCGGTTTTTTTAAGTTCCCACAGCGCCGGACAGCAATGCGTCACACAGCCACCGAGCGTCAGACAAGCGACAGACGCCGCAGCACATGTTCAAAATACCCCAAACAGCGCGTTGGGAGGGGTTCCCGATCTCAGGCGTGAAGATCTTTGCGTGATGACGAGTGGGTCGTCGTATTTTACTTCCACTTCTCCACTCCACATTATCGCACCCCTTGAAGCAACAACAACAACATTTATTGTACTCCGGTGCGCAGTGGCGGGTTCAGGAGGGTTTGGGGGTTGAACCCCCCCGAAATATTAGGGTCGACTTTAAAACTACATAAACATTTATGATTAAAGAATTACTTTTTGAAACACCCCCCCAAAATAGTTTTCTGAATCCGCCCCTGCCGGTGCGTCATCCCTCACGTCGAGGCGATAATCTGCGCTGCTTTTTTCCACCCAGCAAAATCCTCTTCAATTTCCTTTGTTTATCAATTTTATGCACATTTTCAATCACCATACACAAAAAAAGAAAGCAACAAAAACAACTTAAAAGAATTGAAAAGAAAGAGCAGACGAAGGCAAGCAGAGAAAACTTCTTCAGAGCGCTTATAATTAAATTTGGAACCCTTCCAAAAAATATAAATCATCGTAGACTTTATTGAAATTTATATCTAAAGGCTTTCATCTCGACATTATTGAATTACACAGACAGTGTGGGCGTGTGTGTGTGTGTGTGTGTGTGAATTTATTTGTAACTTTGAAGTTTGCTGCCTTTTGTTGAAGCTATTGTTGAAATGTTTTTGCAGACAGTAGAACTACAACAACAAGAACGATAATAAGAAAAATATGAGTACTTTGTTTTTGGTAAAACCAACAAATGGCATTTCGAAATTAACAGTGGTCGAATGCGACGAGAGCATTAAGCAAATATTTAGTGTTCTGCGAGGAGGAAGTCACACTGACTCAGTCTTGAGATGGGGACTAGAATTAGATACTAATCCGAGTAAGATTTAGCTAAGATTTCAGATCTGAGTTTTAATTCAATTCAATTCAATTGATTTTTTCTCAATTTTAATTGTGATAATTGAATAAAATTAAGTTATAAATAATTACTAATAGTTTGTTGAATCGCTAAGTTGGAAGAAAATTAGTAAAGTAAATTTGAAATACTTAGATCGCCTTTCTCATACCTTGATGGTGGTTTTTGTTGGAAGCTTTTTATACTTTAAAGTGTGTTGAATAAAATCTCTGAAAATAAATCCTTTGCACTTTTACATATTCTTCAATCACTCTTAGGTTGCCTTGGATTTTTTTCGACGGCTAAAATGTCATACATTTTATGAAAAAGAAGCTACCATAAAAAATTGTTTGCTTAAAATTTTTTTACATACATTTCAAATTTTCAATATAACGAAAGTTACATTTCGGAAACTTTGCACAGTAACTTTTACATTCTATATGAGCTTCGCAATGAATTTTCACCAATTTCGCACTGCGAGATCTATAGACAGTCATTTTTAGTCTGAAGCTGTCGGAATTTCTTAGTCCTACCAGCTGAATTGACTTACAAGTTACGGAGGGATTTTCAGTCGGGTATGAAATATACTTAAATTTTTTCTCAGAGCATCCAAAAAACGTTGGTAAGAGGGCTGCAGCCAATAGCGCATAGGGCCCATTGTGATACCCGCTTCCATTAGAAATAGAAACTCAAACTCAACTGATATCTCACAAAATAATCAGCAGCCAGCTACAATTGGCCTAAAAATACTCCATAACTTTTAAAGTTCAGATATTTTAAAGCGCTGACATTTATCAAATTCTTCAAATCAATTCCACATGATTTAGTTTTTTGACAGATGTTACACCAACACATTCCACTGTCCGCCACTTTCATTTCGAAAACTTCCATCTCCCCGGCAGACATATAAATCTCGCTGCAACGAAAATATTGATTTAAATTTATGAGAAACTGATTATTGTCTTTAGTATCGCTTGCCAAAAACAAAAACAAAAAAACACAGTCAGCAAGCAGCCAAGCGTCTTCGGTTAAGTGCACTTTTCCCAATAGAGTTGAGTGCCAGCCCGGCCCACCTCAGCACGTGTCGGCCGTGTGGCAGCGCTTGAGATTAAAACACAACGCGACCGAAGTCGACTCGCCTGGGCGCAGTAGTCGCACAAGAGTGGAAAGCGAAGCTCCCACGTTATACAACAATAGCAACAACAAACAATAATGTCCATTTGTGTGTGTTTAGGAAAAATTGAAAAGGAAATCGTCGCGCTTGCCAACTGCGATTATTGAAAGGTCAAACAAATTATGGTGACCCGCGTCGCACAAAACTTGCACACTTCAGCTCGGATGTTGCTTTATCCTTTTATTTATTGTTGCCACCGCGTTTGTTGCTCTTGTTGTTTTTGGTGCAGCACTCACTTATGTCGTGCCGGGCGCTTCATTAGAAGCGCGTGCTGGCTGCAGCAACAATAGCAACGATGGCCGGCAGTGTGGACAACCCGTTCCCCGCTGCAAATTTGAAATTGATACAGCACGGCGGGAAACCAACGCGCCGCTGCGTGCTTCCGGCTGGCGTGCGTTATTTTCCATTTCAATCGGCGCGCCGCCTCACTCGCCCTCGACTGTGATTCCACCGAATCGGCCGCGATGCCTTTGGCTCTTTTATGGCCATGATTTATCGAATTGCATAAACAACACAATCATGAGTCAAATGTGGCCAAAGAGTTCATTCTCGCCACATGCGTTGTGGCGCGTTGTTTTGCTGCACGGTGCAAGCTCTCATTGTTGTTGTTATTGAGAGGCAGCAGTTTCTTTGCTGCCTTCTTTCGTTCTTCTTCCTTTCAACTCCATTGTTATGGCGAGTGCCGTTAAGTTGGCCACAATGGCTGCTGTGCGGCTTCCCTGCATCGCTTCACCCCGCCACCAGTCATAGCCGGAGCAAAGTTTGGACAAATTCTGAAAGCATGTTGCATGAGAATTGCAGTGACTTACACTGTCAAAACACAACGCCACAACGCCGTAAACCCTCTGTTCCATCTCGGCCGGCAACGCTGTTCCCAGCACACAGCGTGCGTAAAGGCCGCCAGCAGCCGCCGGCGTTGTGTTCGTTGACTGTAAAATGTCCTGTGAAATTACTTTACGCTCCTATACTCTCCCTTTGCGTATATAAATCAGAAATGGCATTTCCTGTCACCCTCGTCCGCGCCCCGCCACGACCATTATCACTGCCACTGCCCGGCCCCCTAAATAGCGCCGCGGCGCTTGTTTCGTTGGCTTCTCGATTTTTAAGTTTTCCTCGCCAACCCATTTCCCTTTTGTTGTGTCGCTGTCGCGTTTCGCCTCAATGGCGTCCTTCGTCTCAAAGATGTTGCACAAAGTTGCTGTGTGTTGCGCATTTTGTTTTTCGCTTCTTCCATCCCCCCCTTTTTGTTTCTGCTTTATTTCGTGATTGCGAAATAAGGCTAAGGTTGGTAACCCTACAAAAATAATAATAAAAAATAAGAAATTCGCGGCTTTCAAGGTCCTCAAACCGTGCGTTGTCGTACCCACAAGTTATGCGACTTCGGGGAATTACAAGTCGGTGTTCGTCTTTGACTTTACAACTTTGCAAACTTGCTTGAGAAATTGATAGTGAAAACTTGTAAAAAAGTTGCTTGTGCAATGTTGTGGAATGTCTTCCGCACGGCACAGCTAAACAAATTTTTCTCAGAGTCAAAACATGAATTCACAAGTAGTAAATTGAGGTGTTTACGTACCGACGTGTTTCCGTACAAACCATATCGAATAGTGAGAATATACACTTCGACGGTATGCACTTTTAAACAGATCCTAAGTATACATAGTAAGTGTAGAATGATTATGTAAGGGTCTATGTCTATGTCTATGATGTCAACATCACTCTAGCGGCGGTGTATTTTTTGAGAATCTAAAAACGAAGAGGATTTCTTTCTAGGCAATTTGTAATGATGACAAAAACCGACGAGCCTAAGTATTTATTTTTTGAGTATTGAAGAGGATGGTTTCCGGCTCTCTTTGCGCAGACGACGTTGTATAAATTCGTCGGTGACAAGGATATATGTAGCACTGTGCATTAAAATTCATCGGCCAGTGCCTCTGCTACGAGTATGCTGTCAAACAAAACACTCCAGCTCGAAGTTCAAGGCGGTAGATACACTTTGGAGTACGTAGAGGAAGAGGACGCCAACATGCCAAGTAGAAGCACCAAGTAGAAACTGACCTGAAGAAACTCGGCATTTCTAACTGACGCATTGCAGAGGCAACTTGCGTAGTTGAAACTGAAAATTTGTATTAAAACTTGTTATCAGGTGATCACAGCACACTGCAAATTTAACGAAACAGCTGTGCTTTTGAAATAAATTAAGAATAGTTAATAATAGGGAATATTTGGCATAAATGCAGTATAGCGAACCCTCGTGAAAAAAATAAATGAGTATGCTTTTATATAGAGGTTCGGCTCCTGAATCTAACAAACTAAAAATTTTGCCGGGGTAACGCCCACAAAAGGCGTGGTTTGTGGTCAAAGTTCAAAGTTTTTATCAAAAAAACTCAATTAATCTCCAACTGATTTACACGATATGGGTATCAAATGAAAGGTATTTTTCATACCTTTCTACTAATGTACAACATTAGATACAAACAATGCACTAATAAAAAGTTTTAAGCAAAAAACACATGTTATAAAAATTTTTAAAAACGGATTTTTTTCTCGAAAAAATCCATAATAAAGGTGCAATAAATTTGTTACCATGTTGTAGCCTGTGAAACAATGAAATATAAAACATTTGATATTTTTGTGATTTCACTTTTATATTTAAATTGAAATTGAGTTAAAAGTATCTGCCTGCAATATTGAAATGGCGTTTATGAAAGTTATTGCTTAGGCGCGATCTTTTACAATCATAGGAATTGAATATAAAAATACTGTACGCCCCTAGTTACTCCCATGAGGGTTATTTTTCAAGTAGCCCGGCCAAAGGCCGGCCACAAAAAAGGTACTTTAATACAGAAAAAAGTGATTTACTACCACCCTGCACCTCCTGAAAAAGTAGCGTTGAAAGGTAAGCAAAGAATATAAGTGTGGAAAAGTACCGATAAACGAAGGATATAAGTGTTCTAAGTGTTATAAGTTTAGTTCTAACTATTCAAAATTTTCATTTTTATTTCAATATGGACCACATGAATCCCTTCAAATTGTACCAGCTATTTGAAAGTGAAGAGGCTTTTGAGATCAGCAAAAATGTTCTTGAAAAAGTAATGGAAAGGAAATTAATACCCCGCGAAGGTAGTCATTGATTTTCTAATGGCCATGTTTTGCAATTGTGCAAAACTTCTGATTTTGTCGATGGCTATCTGGCAAAGTTTATGCTTCTTAAATAATGTAAAGCTAGAAATCAGGATCTTTTGAAAACGTTTTTTAATACGGCAGGTACTTTGTACAACCCCCTACAGCCCTCATTGTCCGAAAGTGATGGCGAAGATGACTACGAAATTACTTTGGACCAAAGGCCAAGTTAGAAAAAATATATATAAAACAATATATTGAAAAACAACAAAAGTATACATTTTAATATTTCACTGTAAAGGGAATTTCACAGGCTACAATATGGTAACAAACTTATTGCACCTTTATTATGGATTTTTTCGAGAATTTCGAAATTTTTCCGTTTTTAAAAAATTTTTATACAAATGTTTTTTTCTTGCTTAAAACTTTTTATTAGTGCATTTTACGTGTCTAATGTTGTGCATTAATAGAAAGGTATGAAAAAGACCTTTTGTTTGATACCCATATCGTGTATATCAGTTGGAGATTAATTGAGTTTTTTTTAATAAAAACTTTGAACTTTGACCCCGAGCCACGCCTTTTGTGGGCGTTTTCCCCGCAAAATTTTTAGTTTGTTAGATTCACAAACATACGCTCTATATGGCCCAATTTTCAGTTTTTGTTTTCATGACGGTTCGCTATACTGTATTTGTTGCGAATATTTTATAGGGAATTTCGACTGTATTTGCTATTGCCTAGCAGGAGCATTTGGCATATGGGGTCGCAGGCCATTTTTGACGGCTGATAGTCGAGGAGTTCGCCTAGTTTTTTTATGATTGTGAATAATAAAAACTTGCAACAATTTGTTTTTTACGACGTTACTATTTGTAGGGTCACATTACAATAGTGTTCTGTACATCTTTGGCAACGTGTTACTAAAGCATGGAAGCTCCCATGCCTTGGCTTCCCCTGGGGTGTTTAAGGGAAAAGTACTTTGAAAATGTTCGGCCCTTTAGCTTAGAACTTGGCATATTTGAGAGCCAAGTTCAGGCTCTTTCTATGATAGTTGTCGAGCACAAATCTTTACTCTGATTTGTAAGCAATTTCCCACGATGCCGAAAACATTTCTTAATACATGTGCTTTCGCTGTCAACCCAACCCCCCTCTCACGCCTTCCTCTATTTACAACTAAAGCCAAGCAAAACAAAACACATCAGAACAGTCAAAATCAACGACGCGAAACAAATTCATTGCAATTAGCCGCACTCTGCCGCCAACACTCCCCTGTTTGGGTGGCTCCCTCCCTCCCACCAACCGACAGTCAGCCAGTCAGTCGCGAATTTATTAGAATAACACGTTAGTCAACAGCACAAAAAGCAGTCGACATGGCGCGCTGATTACAACAAAACACGGCAAGTGGCAAGCGCCAGGCACCAGCGACCTGACTTACAAATTGTCGAAATTACGCCAAGTAAAAGACGCAAAATGAATTGTGAGGCAACAGCACAAACACGCCGGCGAAGCCCAGCAAAACCGGAACGAATAAAGATGTGAGAGTTGCGAAAAGTGCAAGGCAACTGAAATTGATTGTGAGGAAATAATTTGGAAAATGACTGAAAGTGAAACACCACAGACGATGTCGGCGACGATGTCGTCTTCAACTCAACGCAACGCCAAATCCTTCAGGAGCGCCGACAGCGGGTGAGCGGCAACGGGCACCGGCACTGTACGCGAGAAAAAGACAACGCGGCATGCAGCCACAGCGACACACCGAAAGAAAATTAAAACGAAAAAGCCAAGCGCCGCATCGTTCGAGGGCGCGCTACCCAAACAGGGAGCGGCTGCGCGGCGAGCATCCCGGATCGCGGCAGGCACGCAACAACTTAATTACGCCTTTTAATTGGACTAATTAATTTATGCTCAACGCTTTTCAAGATTGTGTGCCGCATACGTTGTGCCCTCCCCTCGCACCCCACACGATGTCGTCGACCGAGCGAGTTGCGCGAAGCGAATGGGTTAGTGGCGGCTGCGGAGTGCGGCACTTTCGCTGGCGTGAGTTGAGGTAAATTGTTATCGAAATGACTGTTGTTGTTGTTGTTGTTGTAGTAGATGTGCTGTGCAATTGTTGCAGTCGTTTAGGACAATCCGACAGGCGGCAGCGGAGTGCGCTGATTTTTCAATTTGAAGTGATGTGGTTAATGAGGGGCACGTGACAGCGACCATAATGGAAATTCGATAACGCAGATAGGCAGGCGAGCGCACACCGCCCGGCAAGCGGACAGATAGAGATGGACGAAGGTTGCACGTCGTCTGTCGGCACAGTGGCAGCAGTGCCGGCAAACAGGAGGATCGCGTTTCAAAAACCAGTTAAACGTGCTTTAATGCGTTCCCTGCAGTTTCGAGTGGAACGCGACGAGTTTAATTGTTGCGTATTCGTGCTTAAGGCAGAATTGTGAAATACACTGCGTGAGGAGATAAATGGCAGGGCTGCACATCGAAAGGCGTTTACCTATGAAAATCATTTTAAAAAGGAATGTAAACTCATTTTCATTCGAGTTCGAATTGTATCCATCGCAGTTGTTGTAATCGTCGTCGCGCCCTCGACGCGTCCGTTGAAAGTTAACGCCGAGTGGCGGCTCTGAATAAACAAATCTCCAACTCGGTTTGAACACTTCAGAGATGACTTTGATGTTTCCATGTGATGTGCTATTCAAAGAAAACAAACAACAAATGGTAGTGGTTGAAGCACCTAAGAATTTTAGCTGAGTTGGAATTAAAGATAAAGGAAAAGGCACACAGTGAAAAATGCAAGGGATGAGCTGAAACAGAAACAAATACGCGATTTTTACAAGAAATTTTTGTGGCATTATGTAATAAAACATATTCCGCTATTTTAAGGATATTCTTGAATTCACATACGAGTACATTGTGACAAAAAAGTACCCGGGAATTGTAAATAAAACGCAAAATATTTAATTATTCATCAATATTTATTTTGTCGCCTTCAAAGTAATCCCCATGAGATGCAATACACTTATGTCAACGATTTTCTCAGTCCTCGAAACACTTTTCATAAGCACTTTTTGGGATGGCCTTCAGCTCCTTCAGCGAATTTTGTTTTATCTCTTCGATCGACTGAAAACGGGTTCCACGGAGCGGCAATTTCAGTTTGGGGAACAAGAAAAAATCACACGGAGCCAAATCTGGTGAATACGGTGGTTGATCGATGGTATTTATTGCGTTTTTGGCTTTAAATTCGGTCACAATCGTGGCTCGATGCGATGGTGCATTATCATCGTGTAAAATCCATGAATTGTTCCTCCACAATTCCGGTCGTTTTCGACGGATGTACTCACACAATCGCCTCAATACGGCCAAATAGAACTCTTTATTGACTCTTTATTTACCTCCGGAACAAATTCGTGATGCACCAAACCACGAATATCGAAAAAAACAATGAACATCACGTTGATTTTTGAGCGGCTTTGGCGTGGTTTTTTCGGTTTCGGCTCGTTTTTTCCCTCCATTCCGATGATTGTTGACTTGTTTGCATTTCAAACTCATAGACCCATGTCTCATCGCCAGTTATAATGCTCTCCCACATTCATGGATTCAAAATACCCACGATCAAGCATGTCCAAAGACACCTGTTCACGGTACTCTTTTCGAAGAAAATTCGCAACGCACTACTGAGGTGTACCGACTTAACCCATTTTCGGCCGCTGGTCGATTTTTCGACCAGCCACTTTGAAGGAGAGTAGCTCTGCACTTAGACATTATATCTTTGAACTTTTGATGCATAAAATAGCTTTGGTCTTTTGGTAATTTTTTTTAAAAAAGATAAATTTAGAGATGTTGGCGAAGACACGAAAAAAAGCATTTTTTTTAGTCATATTTTGAATATTCTGAAAAATATATAACCTTTTCAAATTATTGATTTATTATTGATTATTTACGAAGCCTAAAGACCAAATTACCACAATCAATTGATATCCATAAGATTATGAAATATTTTTACCTCTCAGCACCGCGTACTTTTCAGTGGTCGAAAAATCGACCATGGGCCAGAAGTCGTCATGTATGTACATATGTAAGCCAACAATTGTTTGTTTTCATGCTTGATTATTATTTGACCAAAATTATATACATATATATTTGTTTTTATTTGAAATTAAATTTTTATTAATTTATAAAAAAAATAATTAAAAAAAACACAAAAAAACCAAAAATATTCTTGATTAAGGTCCTAAATGTAAGTCCTTAAAAGGAATTAAAAAAATATTGGCTATTTCTGGTAGCGGCCGAAAATGGGTTAAGCAGCTGCTGTAAACAAACTGGTTGACAGATCGCGCTCATATTTGGCATAGTAATTAAGGACAGTCCTACCAACTCAAAAAATTTTTTTGACATATCATTTATCCGGGGAATTTAAATTACAATTTCCGGGTACTTTTTTGTCTCTACTGGGCATCCACGCAAAAAGATTGGCGTAGCTTTCGGATGTCATCTGACGCAGTTAAATGGACGAGGAACGGGAAGGAAATAGAATTCGCATCTTTGTGCCCCGAACTTTTGAGATAATGTAGGTTATTAAGTCAATATGCCTAACTTCGTTACAAGCTCGAATTGGACCTGTGAGCCAGTGGTTGCAACGAAAGCTTGAATTTTTTCTTCGTAGTCTAGAATGCACTGCCTGTAATAACACCTAAAAAAAATAACGGGAAAACTCGTTTTCTCTTTCGGTGGCTGTCCTCTCAGCTGGAAATGGCAAACCTCTGAGAGTAAAAATTGCTTATGAAAGAGCTCCCAACCAGCCGTTCGGAACCGGCATAAAACTGTAGGTCCATTCCACCCGCGTACAAATTCACATGCACAACACGGGTGGTTGCGGGAAGCTAGGCCTTAGTCTCGTGTAAGCGGGCTGTCGTGCCAGTCAATTATTATTATTATTAGTCTAGAATGCACTTACTGTCATTACAGTAGTCAATGTAATCATTAGCAATGAAATCTAGTTCTAGTTTCTCCGTCAAGTTTTTTGCTTCTAGAGGTTTTTGTTTGAAAGATTTTTGTTTGATAAACTCTTTCGCCAAACATTAAATATAATGGAATGCGACACATCCTCACATTGCACAACAATTGTAATCATATAGTAAAAGTGGATTGGGGCTTCCGGAACTTAACTGCGCTTTCAGCAATTTTTCTTTAATGGCAAACAGGACATTACCACAGGCTTACACTTTGGCAATAAAGAATTATTTCCTCCAACGAGAACAGCAAACAAATATCTGCGTTTGCCAGTCGGCAATGTAATACGATACTTTTGTGTTGAAGGCCAGTAAACATGTCCGGAACATGCAATCTGCCATGTGAAAGAACACATTTCAATAAATTGCAACAATATCGGCTCTCAAGCCAACCGACTCGCAATCAAAGCGATTGCAACCAGGATTCTGTGCAGGCCACTTTGCGCGGCTGCGCCCGGCTGTGGGTAGCACCGAGGGAAGAAATTCCGCTTGACTTTGCAAAAGTTTCATCACACTAATTGAACACAGTGGAGCACAGCCGGACATGCCGTGGAGTGACGCTGCGCGGAGCTCTGCGAGCATGAAATTGGTACAGTGCCCGCCGTCACCGGGCAAGGGTTGCACCAAAAACGTCTGAGCGGGACTCACGCGCGTTTCGTGCGAAATAAATCAAAGCACCGCCTACGATAGGAAGCATTTCGTTGTGGGTTACTTTATTTCTCTGCATTTTATTTTGTTCGCCGGGGCAATAATTTTCCATACACTCAAGTGCACAATGCCGACTTGATGTCGGACCAACAGGAAGACAGCCAGGACAGGCGGAGGCGGAAGTAATGGTTGGAGTTTTTCTTGTTTTATTGCGCAGAAATAAACGAACCTTTGCAGCGAGCGGAGCGAGGAAGGAAGTCAAGAAACCACTGCCAACATTACAAGAAAAACAATTTCCATAAACTTGAAATTACAAGCAAATGTCTAAAAACACCCAAAACCGAAACCGACGCAGGACAAGCAAGACTCAGCACAGCGGCGGGAGATGCGGCGCGCAGGCGGCGCGCGGACATTGGAAGGGTTCCGCGTGGTCCGCCAGCCACATGAGCTGTGGGACTGCGGCGGCGTTGCTGCCGAGTCGCCCGAGCGTGCGCGCGTGTGTGCGGCTACAAATTATTAAACATATTCGTTTTTTCCGTTAACATATTATTTCGTACTTTGCAGTTATTTGCCACTCATGCCACTTCGCTTCCCCCACTGCTCGCTGTGATGGCTGGTTTGTTTATTTGTTTACTTGGCAACATATGTATGTATAGTACATACATACTCGTATATAATTTGTCAGTTCCATATTTCGCAGCGTTGGGCGATGTGCGTGGCGTCATGAGCGGTTGAAGTGTTGCCAACGCTGAGCAATTTTCAGCGCCTTTTCCTCCCCCCACTCTATGAAAAAGAAATGGGAGTTTACATGGAGTGTGCAAAGTTGCTCGTTAGAAAATTTAAACTACATAAATAACGCAAATAAAAACGCATGAATTATGAACCATATTCTGTGTGGGGAAAGGATATGAACACTGAAAAAAATTATTAAAAATTGTTCCATTTTATAATTGGAGTACGTCGCGTAAGGCAGATGGAGTAGCAGTCAAGCTGAGTTAATTCCTCTTCTCACTTCAGGGTAATCAATGCCAGAAAAGTCATGTCAATGGCAGCGTATCTGATTCACACCTCTCACACAAACAAATACATATATCAACCTAAGGCAGGCTGAAAAAGGCCGTATCGGGCAGAACTTTTGTCAACCTCCTTCAAGTCTTTTCTTTAGAATCTGGAATAAAGATCCGTTTTTTTATCTACATACAATTGTGTTGAATAAAACTCGAACGCATGTCTGAGTCTTTAACAATAACACCGTGCGACAGAATTTTTCACACCGGGAAAAATCCAAATGTGCGTGAAACTAGAGACCAAATATAGTAATACTGCGTACTCAGTTTTTCATTTCTACATCCTTTGTCCTTTTAAAAGGACTTTAAAATTTTTGAAGGGGATAAAAAATAAAAAAATATAAAAAATACTTAACCTCGTTAGAATATGGCGATATGTATATGAAATGAAACAGAAAAGGGTCAAGAATTTAAATAAAATTTATTTGTTATCTATTTGTAAAAAAAGGATATGAGAAAGGTCCTTTGAAAATTTTAATCCTTTATATCCTTGACAATTTATATAGAATTTTCTGGAAATGTAAGTATGTTAAAACCCAAAATCTCCTTGATCACGTGTCAAAATTTTATTACTCTAACTTTATTGGTTCGAAAGTTATTAAAAAATGCGGAAGCAGCAATTCTAATGAGTATCAGTATTTTAAATAACACATAGATACAAAATCAATTAAGCGAGAATAATGAAATTTTGACACGTGATCAAGCAGATTTTGGGTTTTAACACACTTACTTTTCAAGAAAATTCTACATAAAATTTCAGGGATATAAAGGATTAAAATTTTCAAAGGACCTTGTTCATATCCTTTTTTTACAAATAGATAAAAAATCAATTTTATTTAAATTCTTGAGCCTTTCCTCTTTCATTTGATATACATATCGCCATATTCTAACGAGGTTAAGTATTTTTTATATTTTTTTATTTTTTATCCCCTTCAAAATTTTGAAGTCCTTTTAAAAGGACAAAGGATGTAGAAATGAAAAACTGAGTACGCAGTATTACTATGTTTGGTCTCTAGTCTCTAACGCCCATATGAATTTTTTGGGTGGGAAAATTTTTTTTATTTTTCTCGCACTTTGTAATTTACCATATCGTTGTTTGCTCAAGAATAATTTTCTTTGCCGAACTATGTCAGCCGATAACAAAGCCATAATGATCAAAAACACTTATTGAAGTGATTAAGGTTTCTGTTTCACACCACTTGAGTAACTCAGTTTCTAAAAGTGCAGTCAGTCGGTCTGTCGCGTGGCGGACCTCAATCACCTAACAAGTAGTGGAGTTGTGTGTTATTTATCATCGGTTTATTTTCATAAGTGTAGCCACGTTCAACCCTTTTTCATGCCACATTATTCCAGCCATTCAAGCCCCCGTTAAGTGAATATAGTGGCAAATCTTCGCGCCATACTATCGACCGGCGAACGGCCCCAAAATGAACGCACCGCCAAAGCAAATTTCAATAAAAATTTCACAAAACCGAATGGCACGCTTCGCTATTTGCGCATTGTCGGCGCTCGAAATGGGGCGCGGATTATTTCGATGTCTTCGCCTTTCCAGCGGCCTTCTTCGGCGTCGGCTCTGCGTAGCTTTCTTATTAAAAATGTGTTTTGAATGGCCTAAACGCGGACGGACGGACGGCACGACAGAAATATGAACATCATCATAACATAATGCAGCAGAAAATATGCGCGAGCGGAAGTGCGGCGGTGATGAAGCAACAGCCAGGATCCAAGACCGAATGAGTCACACGGACACGTATAACGAAATGTGTGTATGTTGCATGTGCGTTGTCGGCCTTCTCCACTTCGACGCAGTGTTGTAGCATATGGGAAGTGAAGGGCGCATTCGACTGGCTGAAGGCAATGGGGTAAAATGCTGTGTAAGATTACGTAGCGGATTTTAGCGCCCGCTAGCTACGAGTATTGGTGTATGTGCGTTTGTATTCAGCAGACAGTAGGGTAGGGGATTATAGTTGAGAGATGCCCCCTGGTAAAGGGCCCAATAAGAGGCTTATTTCCTATGCAACAATTACGCCGAAATTATATAACAGCTAACATAATCAGATACATGTCACATATTTGCATGTGTAATAGTGCTTTGTTTGTTATGCTGTATTGCTATGAGATATGCAAACATTAGATTATCATTGGTTACGCTTTTCTAATAATCTATTCCTAATTCTGCAATAACTTTCTCTTTTTTAATTGTCGTGGTGCGAATGATTCAAATTGAATTTAAATTGTGAGAATTTGGCGATTTTAATGTTAAGGATTTTCTTAATATTGAGTACAGAGGATCTTAGTACTGTTTTCTGTTTAATAGTAATAAGTGCAACTAATCATAAATATTTTAATTTGTAAATGGATAAATACATCTGAAATTCTAAGACAGATGGTTGAGGCATTCAGTGGTTGTACCAAAAAATATAGGAAGAAAAAAAAAAAAAAAAACATAAGGAATCTATTATTGCTTTCTCCAACTTCTTAATTTTCTAGAGGACCAGAAGAAAATCTGGTAAAGTTCAGGTATGGGCATCACTCAACCTCAAGACATCGCTTATTAGTTTGAATTCACTGGATTGACCATCGGTAATGGGTGGTTTAGAGCCGTTTTAATACCACTAACTTGGTTAGGATTAGATAAATGAGTTTTAGGAATGCAAACTGGTTTCCTTAAAAAGGTATCCATTCCATAGAGCTCCTGGGCAGCTTCAAGAGACAACGTATGAAATGGTGTGAAGGTGAAAATAGGCTATTTTAGACAACAACACTACGTCTCGAATTAATTTTTTATTTGGTTGGTCCATTCATCAAGTTGCCATTCCACATACATATGATGATTTTTTAATCACTTTGGCGACGAGCAGGATTCTGACCCTCGAGAGTGTTCAAAATGAAAAAATCAAAATGTGTTGTATTGAGTGATCGTGCGGTAAGGCATCGACCAGAGTAAAATATAAATTTTATTTCTATTCAAGCGGCGCTACAACTTTTTTAAGCTCTATAACAGGTTGTCCCATCTTGAATAATGATTTTATTTGAACAACCTGTGGTCCATGTATTCAAAAAATCGAAAAAGTAATTTTGGACAACCCGTTTTCCCACAATCGAGAAGCCAGTTAAAGAAAGGGCGTTGTGAGAAAAATTTATTAAAGTTTGGTGCAACTCGGATAACCGACCTCGCGTCCGGCGTTCTGAATAGGAATTGAGACACTTGGAGTTTAGGTACTGAGTTGAAATTTTAAGAGAACAAGTTTTAAGATTTGACATCGTATTTAGGCGAAAAATTTTTCGATTTTCTAAAAATGCTTCACCATCATATCTCTTTAATTTGTTTTCTCCTTATTTATTGCAATTGGGAGCATAGGGCCTAAACAAGGCTTGTGTTGACTGCTGCTAGTTCGCGTTGAATCAACCTCTTCTAAATGGTTTTCGGTCTTCAGCGACTTGTGCTCTCTTGATATGCCATTTATATTTCGATTTGCTTCTTCCAAATATTGGCTAGTATCGTCGATGATCTACATGTTGGCTTTGTATTGTCAGCTATTTTTCAAAGTTCTGCAGGATTCCACTCTGGACCACGTCTCCCACTGTCTATTGCCCGAAAATTTTATTATCCTTTGTGGTGTATTCAGTGTTTCATTGGTCAAGTTTGATTGGCTGGACCTAGAGAGTTGTTATGACAAGTATAGTTAAGACAACTTAAGTATTTAGAATATAAACCATTATATGTATTTAGAAAACTTTGTATATTTTTGGTGTTTACTACGATAGAGGATCGAAATTGTAAATGTCTAAATCTCTTTTCAAAAGTAAAAATTCCGAATACTTTGTGAAGCTCTCATATTTCGTTTCTAAAAACTTTGTTGTTCAATTTAAATATTTTAACGAATAATTTCAGCTATATGTACATAGCTGTTGCTTTGCCGAAAACCCGTTTATGTCTCTAATTAGATGGATGGCATCAGCTTTTATTGCATTATAACACCTCACATTATGCGCATTGCGCCTTCAATTAACCTCAACACGAATTATTTACTCGTAATCTGAAGCCGCGTCGGTCGCATTTAACTTCTTAAGCGTGCGTCATTTGTTTTGTCGCATTACTTAGACACATTCACACACACACACACTCACGCACACCAGCACGTGCGCATGCATACCTTTAATACGCAGAAGCCAGCTGGGCAGGGACTCTGACTTAGCGGCCGCTGCTGTTGTCGGGCATGTGTTTTTCCAAATTATGTATTAAAATTGCTAATAGCCACATAAATAAAACTTAAACCAGCCTCATGTGGCGTTGCATTAACGCTGCGCGCACCACCGATAATGCCATCATTAGCCGCGCTATCCCTTTGCGCCGTCCCGCCGCCAAGCGACCGGATAAGGGTGCAACGCCGGCCGGTCGCCTCAGCTGATCCCTTCGCTGTGACTTGGCCACGACTTGTGCTGCCTAAGCCGACTATCCCTAAAATGTCCCATTCCGCGGCGCAGCAAATTGGGACGAGCAGCTCAACGCGGCAATGCACGAGCTGAGCGGGGCCGCCTGCTGCGAGGTAAATATCGCATGCGTCGTGTCTTTATCACCAACTAAATATCTACTCCCGCTGCCACTTTTGTTGTTGTTCATGTTGCCGGCAAGAGCATGCTGCAACACTCTAATTTGCTGCTGGATTGCACAAGCGCTGTTAATGTCGTGCGTCGGGCACATCCATTAAAATGACACAACAACAACAACAACAACACCAGAAACAACAATAGCGAGCAAGAGCAGCGCGAACGGTCAGACCACTCAGGAAGTCACTCGCGAACACAAATGGCCGAATGACCATTGGCGCACAGCCGCATCCTGTGCGTCCTACGCGCACCGCCAGCAACTATGGATTCGTTTCGCTGCGCTGCGGCGGCACCCCTCGCCGCATTGCAGCCGTTCGCTTAAATATTTCAATATTTTGACAGCGTGCAGTTACATTTTCAACATTTACGCTGTCGCTGTCGCTGGCCGCGCATATTTTATAGTTTTCATCCTTTTTAATGTGTGCCGTTTGGCCGCAGGACGCGGCGGGTGGAAATTAATTTTAAGTAGGTGGACAGCGCGGGCCGCAATAATTCTTCGTGCGGGAATTTGGCGAAAATTTATGGCGAATCCATCCCCTCGCTCGGCGTTTGGTAATGAATTTTTATTTGGCGCGCTGATGCGTCGGGCAGCATCCTGCGCGCTGTGGGAAATGTTGGGCGCGCGATTTGTTCGCTGCACAAACACGCCGCACGCACGCGGCGCGCTCGCTGAATGAATTTCGTTAGAGTTCATTAAAAAATTCGCCAAAACTGATGCGTCCTGTGTCCGGCGCTGTGGCACAACTATGTAGCCCAGCGAATTGAATTACAACTTTCAAATGTGCAATGAAGTTTGCATATTTCATTTGCGATATTGCGAATGTGCACACTGTTGACACGCGTTTCCCATCCGATATCAATCCGGTTAATATTGAATTTCACTGAACCGAAAAATATTATTGGCGGAAAATAAGAGTATAGAATATGAAAACAGTCGTTCCGATGAGCGTAGCCAGAAGCGCAGCAGTTAGGAGACACAGGGCAGCGCTCCAGGCACCAATACCGACTATGAAAACTTTGAAGCATTTGATGATCCGCTTACTTTAAATATTGGGTCTTTGAATTCGCAGAAGACGATTTCATTAATTACTTGAAACAAATAACATTCGAACTTGAAATCCATCCAATGAAAACCCCCTCTAACTTGGGTAGCTACGGCCATGTTCATGCACATGTCCGAACAAAGTCTGGCTTGCGCGGCGAATTGTATTTAGTATTGATTGCGTATCGCAATCAAAGGACATTTTTCAGTGGCAACTCTGCTTTTGTTGAAAATTCATTAAATATATTTTGTAAAAAAGATTTGCACAATTTTTTTACAACGCTCCCCATTCAGACCATTTCAATGTAAAAAATTTGTAATTCACAGGAATGTTAAATCCCCTTAAACAAATTGGAGAATAGAAAACTCTAGTTTATCACATGTATTCTAGATCTCTCCGGCACTTTGATTTGTTTAATGTTGGTTTCGTCAAAACAAATTATGCTTTAAATGCTCCTCTTTTGCGAGCTCTAATAGAATTTAACAAGATCTCAAAGAACTCTTTGGTGGACTTCACTACTTCTAAAGCAATATTTTTAAACTTATTGAACTTATTGTTTTTAATTAAGTTATCGATTGTTACGTAATATTATTTTGTTACTTATCCATTATGCTGTTCTTTATTAGTCAGCAAGCAAACAATTGTTCTTTGACTAATTATTAATAAATGAAATTAAATTAAATGAAATGCAATGAAATTAAAAACATAGCGGAAGAAACTACATTATTAAGAATTTTGTTGTGGAAGAAAAAAACCTTAATTTGTGCTGTTACAGTCATCAACTAGGAAATTCAATCTTAACTTTACATTTCGTCATTCTTTTCAGAATTTCAATATGTACAAGAAATATTGAATGAAAATAAGTAGATGCCGATGGTTTTGGCTTAATAAAAATAGAGCATAAACTCAGAAAAGTTCAAGAATTTCCTTCGACTTCAAATAAATGCTGACCCAATTCAGTTTCCTGTTTCAGTTCATTAAAAATAAACGTACACAATTAACGTACATTAACAAGTTATTTACTAATTATGAAAAATAAGTTAAATTAAAAGGAAATCTCTAGTGTCCGACCGAATATTCGGTTTCGGTTTCGGTTTCGGCCCAAATCAGTGGTTTCGGTTTCGGTTTCAGTTTCGGCCAAAAAATGGCCGAATAGCCGAAACCGAAACTTTCTAGAATATTTTTTACATTTTATTGTGTATCAGATATATAGTGAAAGGAGGAATAATTTAGATGCCACCAATGTAAATAAATTTATTTTTTTAGCATATAATATTAAATTATTTAATTTTGAATATTAGCGAGTAAGGTACGAAAGGGTGATTTTTTCATGTTTACGTTTTTAAAAAATGAATAAATTGTTTTTTTTTTAATAAGTATTTATTTATTTATGCTATGTTTGTTTGTTTGTTCTTTATTTACTTAATGTAAATGTAGTGGTACCGCGTGACCACTAATACCAACACTATAGCGCACAAGCCAATCGATGAGACCGACGTGCATCGAGCGGTGCGCGCCACTTTGCTTACACTTGCAAGTGTCAAGTGACCCATGCACAAGTGGCCTGCACTTGCACAAGCGACACATATGTGGGCACTCGCACCGATCGCGCATGTAACTCGACCCGACCTACCGCAGGTCAACGCAGAGCGCTGGCCCACTTTGGGAAAGTGCCGCGTTGTCAGATTTGACCCGCGTTGTGATTGGCGCGATGAGAAACTACTGGAAATTTGGGCGGAGCATTGGAAATGCCCAGTAATATAACAGTTATATCTTTTTAGTATATAAGACCTTGTTTCACGGAAATAAATCGGCTTTTGTGCTAGAGACAACTCGTGTGTTCTTTTCCGCAAGCTCACTGAGGCTCTAACTTAGCCATCCACAATTGAGGCGAGGTCCGCCAACAATAGACCACTTACACCAACACACACACAATAGGAAGGACTTTTTTCACTACATGGCGATCCTGCCACTTTCGACCCACCTGCAACTTTCTACCCACATCTTCTGTTTCTGAAACCCAGACCAGATTCCCTAACTCAATAAAGAAACAACTGTAAAACAGATCCTGTCGACCTCAACCGTCAGAACACGAGGAATGTCAGAACACAAAAAGTTCGACTCCATCTTCGACAAACTGGTGACCATCACCCCAAAAATCTATACTCCACACCAGCCATCAACCCGACCGAACAGAAGACCACGAGCAGGGAAAAAAGTTAAACAACGACAAGAACTCGCAGCACTTCATCGCGTGGCACAAAACGAAACGAATAAAGAACGCAAACGGGAGATCGTACAAAAAATCAGAGCAGCAAGACAAAAACAGCAATGGGAAACAGGACTCCAAAGGAGGAAGTAGTAATCGCGAACAACAACGCAGCCAGCTCCAGCGCCACAACCACCAACCAAAATAATAATAATACTTACCTACTATACTTAGTAACACTATTAGTCATTATACTAATATTCATAGAATTAAATAAGCATTATAAGAACTACATGAAAAAATTAGTATCAAAAAATATTAAAATTAGCACCATAGTTTAAGCTACAATAAAATCAAAACCAATAAATATGTATACAAAAAACAAAACCACAAAATGTCAGACAGAAAATAAAAAAAAAAAACAGACAGAATAAACAGATATACTTCGACGACGAAATAAGCCCAGAGAAAAAACTGGAATACGTCAAAAACGATGGGCATCTATAGAAATGCCACGAGAACCAACAATGGAAGACGTACTGACCAACACAACACGTGAGGAAGAATTAATCAAACTGTTCAACAAACTAAACCTAAGATTTTAGATGGAAGACATTCTTAGCGAACTAACAAAAATTCTTACGAACTTGAGAAAAACACCAACCCGAAAGTACACAAAACAGACCATAATACAAAAGGTCGAAACAATCAACAAATTAAAAGAAGACTTTGACACACTCCTCGAGTCAACACAAAAACAAGAAGAAACCATAGCAATAAAAATACACTTCAACAAGACATACGACATACTCAAACGTACATTACAAGAACAGCTAAGAGAACTACACTCCGAAAGACAAGACCTAGAACAACTATCCGACATGACAACTTTCAATATAGAAACGGCGATGAAAGCCATCCCGAACTTTACGGGCAACCACAAAGAGGTAGACACCTTTCTAAAGATCATTGAAATAATATACAGAAATCTAGACTCGAACGGAAAGACCGAACTAATAGAATTTGTATTCTATGCGAAACTTAATTCTATAGTGAGGACAGCAATTGGCAACACCACAATTAACACCCTAGAAGAACTAAAAACCGTGTTGAAAGAAAGGTACAAGAACCCAATAACGATCCCACAGCTGCAAAACCAACTGTCATGTTTCACACAACGTAACTCGAACATTACATCATACAAGGACAAGATACTAAACATGATTGCTGAGCTCAACAAATTACAGATAGCTCAGACAGGAACGACAACAACCCAAGAGCAATCATTGATAACAAAAATTAATGAGCAATACAGCCTGACAGTATTCAAAAATGGACTCAATGACGAATACAAACAAACGATTTTTGCCGCAATGCCAAAAACTTTCAATCAAGCAGTCGAATTGGCTCTAGAGCTTGAAAAAGACAACCAGCAAAACCAAACAAGAGTAATGTTTATCAACAGGAACAGCAACTCCAACGGCAACAACAGAATCTACTACAATAATCAGCAAAACTACAGAAACCCAAACAACTCAAACAACTACAGAAATCAGAATAATTCTAACAGAAACAACTACCAAAACAGAAACGACAACCAAAACAGAAACAATTACCAACACAGAAACGTTAACCAAAACAATTTTCGCAATGCCAATAACCAGCAGCGAAACGGGAACGTGAACCACTCAAATCACTACCAACTGAACCGAAATCAAAACCAGAACGACAGAAACCAATACTACCAAAGCAACAACCAAAGTAACAGAAACAATTCACGGCCATATGCCAACAGCAATCGAAATGCTTACCAAAGCAATAACAATGCTAACCGACAAGGTCGCCCAACTCGAATAAATTACATACAGGGAAACGAGGGCGACCCGGAGGAACAGAATTCGACTCCTCCGGGGGAGGAAGAACAAACAATAAACGAATATATTTAATAACAGACAACTTAACCAATTATGTCACTTTCAAATGCAGTCAATTTTGCAAACCCATGACATTTCTCATTGACACCGGAGCAGACGTATCAACTTGCAAAGTAAACAACGACGACACTTTCGACATTAATACAGAAAACAGATGCAAATTAACAGGAATATCACCTGCGGAAATCAACTCACTAGGAACATTAAAATTGACATTTCTCCTAAGAGACGCAAAAACAGAACTAACTTTTCAAATGGTCAACGACGATTTTCCAATTACCACAGATGGAATTTTAGGAAGAGATTTTCTACTAAAATACATGTGCAAAGTAGATTACGAAACCCTCACTTTAACAATTATTATAAATGAAGTTGAACACGTATTCCCCATTACAACAAAATCCCCACACAACAAAACACACACAATTCCACCCAGATGTGAAATCATAGTACCGATAGATTTAAGCCTAGAAGAAGACACCGTCATTTTAAATAAAGAACTCACAAACGGAGTATTCTTAGCCAACTCCATTGCACCAGCAAAAGGCAACTGTCACATTAAAATCATTAACACAACAAACAAAACAGTCACAATAAAAGACGTAGAACCACAAATGGAAAAACTGTCAAATTATACAATGTTAAAAACACAACACAGAAATAAGTGCACAAACAATAGCAGATTTGAAAAACTAATAACTACACTAAAGCTAGACACCATTGATCCACAAATAAAACAAGAACTAATGGACATTTTTAAACAGTACCAATCAATATTTCATTTGGAAGGAGAAGAACTCACTACAAACAATTTTTATGAACAGCATTTAAATCTAGAAAACACAACACCAGTTTACATAAAAAATTACAGGCTACCACAAACACAACAAGAAGAGATAAAACAACAGGTACAGAAGCTAATAGACAGCGACATAATAGAACCTTCAACAAGCCCCTATAATGCACCTTTGCTACTAGTACCGAAAAAGAGTGATGATAACACAAAGAAATGGCGACTAGTTGTAGACTACAGAAAACTCAATGACAAAATAATTAACGACAAATTTCCTCTCACCCGACTAGAAGACGTTCTAGACGTCCTAGGAAGAGCAAAATACTTTTCAACTTTGGACATGACCAGTTCCTTTCACCAAATCCCTTTAGCACCAAGTTCAAGACCACCCACAGCATTTTCAACTCAAGATGGACACTACCAATTCAAAAGACTCCCTTTTGGACTCAAAATATCCTCCAATAGTTTCCAAAGAATGTTAACAATAGCTCTCAGCGGATTAAGCTCAGAAGCGTTCTTATACGTTGATGACATTATTGTGTTTGGATGCTCACTAAAGCATCACAACGCAAACTTAATCAAAGTATTTGACCGATTGCAACAATACAACCTGAAGCTAAACGCAAGCAAATGCCACTTTCTTAGACCAGAAGTTATCTATTTAGGCCATCTAATCACCAACAAAGGCGTTAAGACAGACCCAACCAAGTGCGAAGCAGTTATGAAATACCCCACGCCAAAAAACGCAGATGACGTACGAAGATTCATTGCCTTCTGCAATTACTACAGACGTTTCATACCTGACTTTGCGAATATCGTCAAATGTTTAAACTCTCTCCTCAAGAAAGGGACACCTTTCATTTGGTCAGACGAGTGCGAACAAGCCTTTAAAAATTTAAAAGAAAAATTAGTCAATCCACCAGTACTTCAATATCCAGATTTTAACAAACCCTTCATACTAACAACAGACGCCTCCGACTTTGCCCTAGGTGCGGTACTATCACAAGGTGAAATAGGACATGACTTACCAATCTCTTATGCAAGCAAATCACTACAAAAACACGATATAAATAAACCAATTATAGAAAAAGAACTCTTAGCAATACACTGGGGAATAAATTATTTCAGATCATATCTCTTCGGTAGAAAATTCATTGTAGTAACTGACCATAGACCACTAGTTTCACTATTTTCCCATAAAAACCCATCGTCGAAAATGACAAGAATCAGATTAGACTTATCTGATTATGACTTCGAAATAATATACAAACAAGGAAAAATTAACACAAACGCGGATGCTTTATCACGCATAAAAATAGACAGCGACACCCTGAAGGCAATGATTCCAACACAGGAAGATAACGTACATGACGGCAAACGAAAAGAAATTCTAGCAATTACAAGGAGCAAGGCAGCAAATCTAAGAGCAAATGAAACAAAGAACATTGAAGATGCGCGCATTACTGAAACTGAGAATAATGGTACCAATACACGTGACAATAGGAAGGACAAATCTCAAGAGCCTGATCAACTCTACATATGGGAATGTACCTCTATGAACGACGTGAAAAATATGAAAAAATTGAAATTTGAAATTAAAGAAAAGCATCGGCCGATGATACATATTGACAATTATGAAGTGCACGTGACTTGTAGCGATGACCCTTTGAATCTAGATTCAATGTTGGAGAAACTACACAGTTCACTAAAGAACCTGCATATAAAGGAGCTAGCCCTTTGCAGAGAAAATTTTAAGTTTGAAAATATAACAATGAATGCATTCAAGGAGAGATATAACGAAATAAATAAAAACAAATGCTCGCCTACAAAAATACTTATATACAACGCTCCACGAAATGTTCAAAGCAAATTACAACAGTACAAACTAATTGATGAATATCATAACACCAGCACAGCCGGACACTTAGGAATTCGAAAGACGATCCTAAAATTAAAACAACGATACACATGGAAGAACATGAGACAAATGGTAAAAGAATTCGTCAACAATTGCCTGACCTGCTGCAAGAATAAAACAATTAGGCACACTAAAGAAGAAATGGTCAAAACCGACACGCCAGCAAAAAGCTTTGAAACCATTACCATTGACACAGTCGGACCATTGAGAATATCAAATGGCTTCCGCTACATACTCACAATGCAATGTGATTTAACAAAATTTATTATTGCACACCCGATGGAAACCAAGGACGCACGAACGACAGCAAAAACTCTTGTAGAACAGTTCATTCTCAAGTACGGTTGTTTCAAAACGTTGAAATCCGACCGAGGCACCGAGTTCACAAATGAGCTAATGCACAACATATGCCAATTACTTGACGTGCGACAAATTTTTTCGACACCCTACCATCATCAAACAATCGGAGCACTCGAACGTAACCACAGAACACTGCATGAATACTTACTAGCATTTACAACCGAACACGAATGGGACAAATGGGTACCATATTTCACTTTCGCGTATAATACGACACCACATGTCGAAACGCAGTATTCCCCATACGAGTTAGTCTTCGGAAAATTACCGTCACTACCAAGTGACAAAATATTTGACAACAAACAAATTTATGACTTTGACAATTACGCCAACGAACTAAAAGTTAGGCTGCAAACATCCATAGATAAGGCTAGGAATATGATAGAAATAGCTAAACATAAGAGACAAATTAATTATGATAAGAACACAAATAAAACACAATTCGAAATAGGAGATTTAGTTTTTATACGATTAGAGACAAATAAAAAATTACAAAGTCCATACCACGGACCATACAGAATAGTAGAACGAAAAGGTGTAAATACAATAATAGATATTAATGGAAAACTCAAAGAACTACACAACAACAATCTAAAGAAGTACTTAGGAGATAAACAATAAATGTAGAAACTAAACATAGACATTAATCTAACTCAACAAAAATAAAACATATTTTAAGAACACATACAATTATTATTAGAACACAACCTAACCACATAACCGTTTTATAAGATAGATATCATATTGTAAACTCATTTTAATAACAACATTGTAAAGCAATTCCAATGCCCCCCGAAATTCTAAAAATTTTTCCAAGGAATAATTTTTCGCTTAAGGGTAAGGGTGTAGTGGTACCGCGTGACCACTAATACCAACACTATAGCGCACAAGCCAATCGATGAGACCGACGTGCATCGAGCGGTGCGCGCCACTTTGCTTACACTTGCAAGTGTCAAGTGACCCATGCACAAGTGGCCTGCACTTGCACAAGCGACACATATGTGGGCACTCGCACCGATCGCGCATGTAACTCGACCCGACCTACCGCAGGTCAACGCAGAGCGCTGGCCCACTTTGGGAAAGTGCCGCGTTGTCAGATTTGACCCGCGTTGTGATTGGCGCGATGAGAAACTACTGGAAATTTGGGCGGAGCATTGGAAATGCCCAGTAATATAACAGTTATATCTTTTTAGTATATAAGACCTTGTTTCACGGAAATAAATCGGCTTTTGTGCTAGAGACAACTCGTGTGTTCTTTTCCGCAAGCTCACTGAGGCTCTAACTTAGCCATCCACAATTGAGGCGAGGTCCGCCAACAATAGACCACTTACACCAACACACACACAATAGGAAGGACTTTTTTCACTACATAAAATTCGTTTGTTGAAAAAAGTGCTTGATATGGTGATTTTTATTTCAACTAGAAAGTTTCGGTTTCGGTTTCGGCCGAATATTAAAAAAAACCGAATATTCGGTTTCGGTTTCGGCCCAAAAAAGTGGTTTCGGTCGGACACTAGAAATCTCCCACTTTAGTAGATTTCCCACTTTGCAAATTTAGGGATTATCTTGGCTACTGCATGACTCACCTGCTTAGTTTTTAGGTGCTCGAGCGTTGCGTATTTAGTTGAACTAACCACTATTTTATGTCCTTGTCTACCACTCATTCTGTTAGCCGACAAGAATGGACCAAAAGTGGCAACCGTGGACTGTCGTCAATGGTGTGGCGCTGAAGAGTGTACGAAATAGAGTGCCGCGACACGACTTTGACAAAGAAATGTTGAATTTGTCAGATCGAAATGTTGCACATTGAAGTGGGATGTGTGTTTTTAAATTTTTTGGCAAG
Organism: Melieria picta; assembly: GCA_964056695.1. Lineage (NCBI taxonomy): Eukaryota > Metazoa > Arthropoda > Insecta > Diptera > Ulidiidae > Melieria > Melieria picta. The sequence goes on along the minus strand of OZ057398.1, from coordinate 98,949,278 downwards.
ATTACAGCAGACTAGATGGCGCTGAAGAGTGTACGAAAAAGACGAACAAATGTTGCATTTGTCAGGTGGAAATGTTACATTCGTCAGATGGAAATGTTGTACATTGGAGTGGGATGTGTGTTTCTTAAATTGTGTGACAAGATTGCAGCAGACTAGACGGCGCTGAAAAGTGTACGAAATAGAACGCCATTGATGATTTCGACAAACAAATGTTGCATTTGGGGCATTCCACGCGAAGCGGACAGGTAAAAAAACTCGATGTTTCCGATTTCAATAATATTTGAGTATGTTCTACCTATACGTATTATTGATACGTATACCAAATATTTTTGTGATATAATGACTAGTTAAAGAGTTATGGGACTTTGAAATTTTCGACAGCCGGTTGGCATGCAGTACTTCAAAGCCGATTATGGAGTCATAAAATTATTTATTAAAATAATTAAACCACTGGATTTCTTACTTCATTTACTGAGCTTTTTAATTGTCTTTTTTGAAAAGAAAAAAAAATTTTTTTCCTAAAAAAAAAACCAATTAATTTTTTTTTCCTTGATTTTCACTAAGTTCGACCATTTCGTTTTTTTTTATTTTTTTTATATAAATTGCTAATATTGTATAGAACATTGGTGCCAACTTTTATAATGGGCGTGGAAGTGGATTAGGTGCCAGACTGAAAATACTGCCAACCAATAAAAACCAATTAATTTTTTTTCCTTGATTTTCACTAAGTTAGACCCTTTCGTTTTTTTTTATTTTTTTTATATAAATTGCTAATATTGTATAGAACATTGGTGCCAACTTTTATAATGGGCGTGGAAGTGGATTAGGAGCTAGACTGAAAATACTGCCGAAGGGTGGCGTCCAGCGCCGCGCCTGATGCCCGCCGCTTGTGCGCGTTTAGTGAAACTGTCAATCAAATAAAATCACTTTGGCATTTTTAATACCTATTAACCCATTTTCGGCCGCTGGTCGATTTTTCGACCAGCCACTTTGAAGGAGAGTAGCTCTGCACTTAGACATTATATCTTTGAACTTTTGATGCATAAAATAGCTTTGGTCTTTTGGTAACCCCTCGAAATAATAATTTTTTTTAAAAAAGATAATTTTAGAGATGTTGGCGAAGGCACGAAAAAAAGCATTTTTTTAGTCATATTTTGAATATTCTGAAAAATATATAACCTTTTCAAATTATTGATTTATTATTGATTATTTACGAAGCCTAAAGACCAAATTACCACAATCAATTGATATCCATAAGATTATGAAAATATTTTTACCTCTCAGCACCGCGTACTTTTCAGTGGTCGAAAAATCGACCATTGGCCAGAAGTCGTCATGTATGTACATATGTAAGCCAACAATTGTTTGTTTTCATGCTTGATTATTATTTGACCAAAATTATATACATATATATTTGTTTTTATTTGAAATTAAATTTTTATTAATTTATAAAAAAAATAATTTAAAAAAAAAAACACACAAAAAATCCAAAAATATTCTTGATTAAGGTCCTAAATGTAAGTCCTCAAAAGGAATTAAAAAAATATTGGCTATTTCTGGTAGCGGCCGAAAATGGGTTAAGTACCAAAATACGCCACCCTTCGGCAGTATTTTCAGTCTAGCTCCTAATCCACTTCCACGCCCATTATAAAAGTTGGCACCAATGTTCTATACAATATTAGCAATTTATATAAAAAAAATAAAAAAAAAACCAAATGGTCGAACTTAGTGAAAATCAAGGAAAAAAAAATTAATTGGTTTTTTTTTTACGAAAAAAATTTTTTTTCTTTTCAAAAAAGACAATTAAAAAGCTCAGTAAATGAAGTAAGAAATCCAGTGGTTTAATTATTTTAATAAATAATTTTATGACTCCATAATCGGCTTTGAAGTACTGCATGCCAACCGGCTGTCGAAAATTTCAAAGTCCCATAACTCTTTAACTAGTCATTATATCACAAAAATATTTGGTATACGTATCAATAATACGTATAGTTAGAAACTACTCAAATATTATTGAAATCGGAAACATCGAGTTTTTTTACCTGTCCGCTTCGCATGGAATGCCCCATTTGTCAGATCGAAATGTTGTTCATTGAACTGGGACAATAGAATAATTTTGTAAAGCAGACCTTATCTTACAAATTAGAGATCGTAATTTTGTTTTACTTTTGATTTACCTTGAACGTTGTAATATTTTATTTTTTATACCTTCTGGGCTGCAAACTTTATAAGCAAAAAAAAGCACAAGCACTTCTTAAAGCCCTTCGTCACACTCTGTGTAAACGATTTAAGGAAACACATCCAAAATCATGCACCATGAGTTTTTCAGTTGCTGTGATGTCTTAAAAAATGTCTTAAATGATGTCTTAAAATGGTTAAATTTGAAAAAGGACAATATACTTGTAAAATAAGTCCCTATAGATACCTGACCATATCACATTACCCGAACTTGCTCTACATATCTGCTATATCGAAATCCTTCTGATTTCTAAAGAGTAGCAGTGACATTGAGAGAGATGGTTTTCTTTTTGCTTACACACTTTTTTACAAAAATACCCGCGTAAAACAAAGGACGTTTTTCAAATCGAACTATGTAAAAAATGAGTAAACGAGAATCGATTGAACGTCGATACGAATCGGGCGCCGTTCAACACATGTCGCGCATTAAGTGCGAAATAAAAATAAAATGGAAACTTTGCCCTTTGACGAGATGCAGCGCGATGATATGTGCCGCTGACATTTGGTGTTTATCGCCGATCAATTGAGTCGATACGTGAAAGCGAACGTGACAAGTGCTGGCGGAACGCAAAGCGGAGTTTCCCAAAAGTGTGGGGCGCGCAAAGGGACTGGCGAGAAAAGTACGAGATTGGGATTTTTGCTAGCGCGAGCAATGGCAAATTGCGATGATGCATAAGTAACGCGGGGAGGGAATGCCGCTGTGAGTGTTGAGATGCCGGCGTCATCACTGCAACGTTGCGACTTCGACACGGCTTATCAGCATCTCGCGCACAATTGAAGCAATTTGCGGATTAAATTTACGGCATGCGCCGCGCCACTGCTGCGCCCTCCTCGCATATCATATTTTTACTTCTTAACTTTTCTGTAGCTTGCCCCTTTTGTTTTTTGATCATGGCGGCCACGTATTCGTGCAATGGCAAAATTGCAGCAAGGCAAGAAAACCGGAAAATCGCGCCGAGCTGCGTACGCGCCCAAATGAAAATATTGCCATTGTCCTTAGCCGCCGCAGACAGGCCAGCCAGACACGCCAGACAATCGGCGTGCCCAGACCGGCTGTCGCGTCGCGCTGGCATTTCCGTCTGCTGTCGAGCGCGTAGACGCAGTCGATTGGAAAATCCACTGCAAGCGATATTTTTATACCAACTCTGCGCGTGGGCGTTGTTGTTGCTGCTGTTGTGTTCCTTCAGCCTCCAAGCGATTAAACACGCTTATATGAGTTTTCAATAAAAATCCGCTCGCAATTTAAACGCAGCGCAATCTGCTTGCGCGCTGCGCCCCCTAAAAGCGCGCAGCATTTTTTGCATTCACTACTGCGGCATTATTGCGCGCCATTATCGCACAACAAAAGTGCAATAAAAATGTTGCTTTCATTTAGTTTTGTTGCAACATTGCCTTGGCAGCGCCCGCTCCATATCCTCCCACAAGCGGTTTATTTATGTTGCTGCTGTAACTGCTGCTGCGCTTGTTCACCCTCATTTGTTGCTTTAACAAAATTCAAATGGCTCACAGTCTGAGCAGAGGGGACGCGCATTTTCGGTGTGCGCGCAGCACTTCCAAAGATAGTTCTGCTTGTTGCTGTTGGTGTTGTTGCAAGCATTTGTTTAATGCGCCCAAGTTCTGACATAATTCACTTTGTTATGCTTTTAAAGTGGCATTTGCAATTTGTTGCATTCGCTTTTAATTTCGAATTCACGGTCGGTTTGGTTCGGTCTTGGCTCCGCTTTTGCCACTGCTACGGTTCGAGTCCGTTTGGGTTCAAGGTTCATGGAAGTGGCTTGAAGTGCACGCAACCGCACACATGTTTTCGGCATTCCTTACAAATTAGTCAGTCCGACGCTCAATGACTGCGCACTGCCAATGGGGCAGCTTGCTGAGCACGGAACGCTATGCTTCGCCTCGCCTCGCGTTCAAGCGATAATTTAGCTAATGACGCAGCAAAAGATTAAAGACAATTTTGATAAACAATGCATTAAACATTTTCCAGCAAATTACAAGGAACTGCCAACTAGAATGCACGATTCTCATTTACTTTACTTGACCATATTTAACTTTATCGCCCACAAAGATGTCTACTTTTAAAGCAATACTAGGTGTACCTATGTTATATGTAACAGTTGGGCTGAAAAGTTCGTATCGTTTTATAGAAAAACACATTTTTTCGGCAAAATTCGATTTTATTATTCAACTTAGTTGCCATCGAGGGCGATACACCGATTATAGCGATCTTCCAACTTTTCAATACCATTTTTGTAGTACGATTTGTGTTTAGCCTCAAAATAGGCCTCTGTTTCGGCGATTACTTCCTCATCGGCTTTAAATTTCTTTCCAGCGAGCATTCTCTTGAGATCTGAGAACAGGAAAAAGTCGCTGGGGGCCAAATCTGGAGAATACGGTGGATGCGGAAGCAATTCGAAGCCCAATTCATGCAATTTTACCATCGTTTTCCTCGATTTGTGACACGGCGCATTGTCTTGATGAAACAACACTTTCTTCTTCTTCAAATGGGGCCGCTTTTTCGCGATTTCGCTCCAATAACGCTATATAATAGTCGCTGTTGATGGTTTTCCCCTTTCCAAGATAGTCGATGAAAATTATTCCATGTGCATCCCAAAATACGGACGCCATAACCTTACCGGCCGACTGTTGAGTTTTTCCACGCTTTGGATTCGGTTCATCGCGTGCAGTCCACTCAGATGACTGCCGACTGGACTCCGGAGTGTGGTGGTGGATCCATGTTTCATCGATTGTCACATATCGACGCAAAAATTCACTTCTATTGCGGTTGAACAGCTCCAAACATTGCTCTGAAGCATCGACACGTTCTTGTTTTTGGTCGATTGTGAGCTCGCGCGGCACCCACTTTGCACATAGCTTTCGCATACCCAAATATTCATGAACGATATGTCCAACACGTTCCTTTGATATCTTTAGAGTGTCAGCTATACAAATCAACCTCAATTTACGATCTTCCAAAATCATTTTGTGGATTTTTTTGATGTTTTCGTCCGTAACAGCCTCTTTTGGACGTCCACTGCGTTATAGTCGCAGGTTTAAATCACAACGATTTGACTTCTCATATTTGGGAATGTGTACATATTTGGCATCTATGGTTCGTTGGCAACGACTTGCTAACTTAACTATCCCTTCTTCATAGAACTAACTAAATGACTCACTAATGGAACAAAACAGTTTATTTCGAAGAAAGTTGTGAAAATAATTATCTATGAAAGAAAAGTCTGGTTAGTAGGGAGGATTAGGCAAGCTCCTAGCCGTTCAATTTTCGCATCTTTGGGAGACATGTGGTGCAGCGGCCATTAGGTAGTACAGTATAATCTCGATAATCCGGACAATTAAAAACCAAACACTGGTGTCCGGATTACAGAGTCTACGATAGAAATTGAGTGTCCGGTTTACAGAGTCTACAATAGAAATTGAGTGTCCGGATTACCGCGTTGTCGGTATTAGCGAGTGTCCGAATTATCGAGATTATACTGTACTTTCAAATCAAAAGTGTCAAATAAATAAATCTGTACACATAACACGAATGGTTGCGGGAAGCTAATCGGGCTGTCGAGCCAGTTGTGTGGTCGAGAGTTGTCATGAAGGAGAAATGGTATCGTATGCATGATTTCTACTTCTTGGCAAAATTTCTCACACTAACAGCTTCAACCCCATATTTTGGAAGAAGTAATGGACACCTCGTTCGCAAGATCATCATACAGTGCAGCATAATTTCTTAAGGGAGGTGGTGTGATCAAACTTTTCTCAACAATCGTATATGATTCACTTTTCATCGCACGTCACAAGTCTTTGTAGGAATGTTTAAATGCGATTTCGATTCAACAGGAAGGCGAATATTTCAAAGCATTGCACAGTGATTCGACTCCATACAACCGCGGGACAGAATTAGAAGGAGTGGTTCGTTCTTCATAAAATTTGGTATACTAGTTATTCGTGGTCTGCTGAATTGAAATCTAGATTTTGTTTTTCTTAAACTTTTGTAGTTTGGCAATGTCTGAGACTTAAATTTGGAATTTTCGTAATTTTTGGTGAGCTATAGCAACGAGTGTGTTGGCTAGATTTTTCAGATTTTACATTTAATCGGTAACTTCAACATTGGTAATTGCAAAGAGTAACAGAAATTGTCTTTGGACCGTCTGGTTTTGCAATAGAAACGATAATAATAGGTGTATGTTTTGCATTTGTGCAGATTTTTCCATTTTCCATGCTGATTGCATACTTTTAGGGATAAATAAAATAAATTTTGTGGAAAAATACGTGTTTAGACCACTTTTCAAATTGAATTATTTTCTGAGATCGGAAGATATCGGAGGATCTAATTACATTAGCCGACAAAAACAGAATGCTTCTTAATTAATTTGCTAATTTTCAGATTTTTAATTTAGACAAATATTTTAAATTAAAAGTGAAGTAAAAGCCTCAGCTTTGCAAATTTTGAGAAAACATTAAAAGTGAAAATGGCCACATCATTTCTTAATTTATATTGAACTTCTTTGTAACCATATTTTTTACAATTTTTTTACTCAATAAACTAAAAAACAGAAAATATGTGTTTAAATTTTTTTGTGAAAAAAGTTTCAACTTTGAGCCGCTTTTGCACACACACTAATTCTTTTTTTGCACAGATTTTTTGGGGTTTTTTTAGTTGGAGTTTTACCTTTCAAATGACATCAAAATCGTTAAATTCTGAGACTATAATTTTTTTTTAATTTTGTCTATGGAACGAATCACTGTGCATTGAGCTTATTAAGGTTTACCCTCAGAGGTTTGTAATTTCCTTTGCATTGCTTGATTTATATTTTGGTGTAGGCTATAGCGAGGCTGGAATCTGGGGTCTCGACATGTTCGTTGCCAGTTATTATGAATGTAGTTTAAACTATATTTTATTCACCATGACTCGTGCTTAACTAAGCAATCGACATTGCATTTTGTAATTAAAACGCAATGAATCAACTCAACTTGTCTTGTCGCACTGTTGAGCCATTTCGTCGAATTTTTTAAACTCAAAGCGTGTCATTTAAAAGTCATTTCGGCGGCTTTTGCCGCTCTATCCACGTGCAAGTAATGCGCCAGTCTGCAGAGCTCAGAGCCATTAATTCTCGACATAATAAATTTGCGTCTTAGGTGACGCAAAGACGTTGATAACAAGACGGCAGCGGCACCAGTGATGGGTGAGTGGTGAAATGATGCACACCGTCGCTGAAGAAACCAGCCATCTGAAGCGACAACAGCGCGCCGATAAAGTTCATTAATTTGACGCGCATAGACCGACTGGAGCACCGAACATTATTTAATTGAAATCCTGGCAGGATTAGCGAAATTTTGCCGCGTGACAGGCGTCACTTTTCACCCCACCCCCGGCCGCCAAATGTGCGAATAGATGCGATTGAGAGTGAAGCAAATTGAGAAGTGATAACAACGTGTGACGTTGGCGGCGGAGTGGCGGAAAACGAATGGCCGAACATAAATCGGGCTCAAGACTTAAAGTGAATGCTCGCAACACTAAACGCTACAAAAACTCAACACTTAATAATCTCAACACCACCAACAACACAAACGCACCGCACTTGTTCGATTCATATGCAAAAATTGTGTATGCCGCGCAACACGCATCACTGAGCATTTCATAAAAATGAAGCGTTAACATAAAAATTGCAAAAAATTAAAAACGCATTCAGGAAATTTGCTCGACAAAAGTAAATCACGTGCCAGCGATTTGTGGCGGGCTTTGTGCAATTTGCAAATGCCAATTCGGCACTTTTTGTTGTGACAGCACAAAAAGTGGCAAGTCGAAAAAAAGCTTTAAATAAATAAATGCATACGGTTAAGTGGGCCTAAATTAAATGAAAACGCAGCAAATAATAAAAATTTAATCAACTGTGCGTGATTTTGATGGCATTCTCTTTTTTCCGGCCGACACATCGCGCCAGCCGAGCTGACAGCCGCGCTTGTTTGCATCAGCACACCGTCACACACACACACACGCGCGTGCTGTCAAATACAAATATGCAAATCCTCAAATAAATCCAGTGCCATTATTGATGAATTGAACGGTTTCCTGTTGAAAGGCGCCGTTGCAAAGTGGAATTCAGAGTGTCGGCTGAGGCGGGGAATTGCGGTGTGGATGCGGGAGGATTTTGCACGATTAGTGCAGAGCATTAGCAGAGTGAAAAACTGATAATGCGTTAGATGTGTGCACCGGTGTTGCGAAAGATGCAAATTGTGGACTACCAAATAGTGGGGGAAAGATGGAGGAGACCCATGTGAGCAGTGAAGATATAAAAAGCAGACCAAAGAATATATCTAACAATATAAAATTGTTGAAAAATAAAAAGCAAAAAAAGAAAAACAGAGAAACAATGAAACAAACCGGGTTTCGTCGAGTTGGTTTAGTATTAAGTCACGTTTTTTGACTGAAAAGTGCTTCGGGAATTAGACATAGGGGTGTACCACCTTTCTTAAAAACACAGATTTTCTCGAAATGTCTATGCATTTCGTTTCTTAATGTGGATATCAGAAGAAGGGGCATTTAATTTTTCAATCTTATCCTTCTTTTTTAATTGGAAGCACTTTTTAACAGGCCTGTTATTTTTTTCCAAATTTGTTTTCTGACTTCTTCCCACTGCATCTGTACAACGGGTCGCAATTTGAGAGTACAAATTTTAATATAAAAATCGTAATTCTAAGTTGAATAAAAAACTGAATTTGTATGCAATATTTACGTCACTATTTTTGTTTCTCTCTCAGTGGATAAATGTGATATATTATTTTTTTTAATACATGTTAATGTATTAGAACTCTGAATTCTCTTGTTATTTTATTTAGTTTTTAATTATTTATTTTCTCGTTGTTTTGTTATTTTGTGATGAATATTACAAACAATGTGTAATAGTTCCTTTTGTTATTTTATAAAATAGACTGTTTATTTTTATTGAATTTGATTGAATTCATTCGTGATATTTTTTCCATGTAATCGGCATCGGCTGATTTTCGCCCTTTCGGCCGATTAATCGGCATCGGCCAAACTTGCCCTTCCGGCCGATTAATCGGCATCGGCATCGGCCAAAAAATTTGGTATCGGTCGGACTCTAGTAGCATGGCTCCGTTTATGCAACCCAAGGTATTAATACATAATAGCTTTGGAATTAAGTCGCACAGCATCGAAGCTCAATATTCAGTGGCGGATTCAGGGGGTGGTTTTGGGGTTGAAACCCCCCGAAATATTAGGGCCCACTTTAAAACTGCATACAAATTAAAAGGCATTTTTGTTTCTTGAATGGTTTTTAAAAAATATTAAAGAATTACTTTTTGAAACCCCCCAAAAATTTTTTCTGAATTGTCTTACGTCACGTTTCTGTGTTGTCTTAGTTAAAAATAAGTAAAGAAATCTCTATACATATACAGTACTTTTCGTTTATAACGAACGCGTTTAAAACGATTTTCCGCCTAAAACGAGCCGATTTCAAAAGTACGCGCTGTATGTTTTCGCTTATTACGGACCCCTTTTAAAGCAAACTTTCGGTTAAAATGAACCATTTTGCCCAGTCCCTCGAAGTTCGCTTTAACCCATTGCTGCCTAATGGGTAAAATTTTACCCATGAAAATTGATTTTTTAAAAAAATCACAAAAAGTCAATGTTTGAGATATCTCAAAACCATTGATAGGGATAGTTTGGGTAAAGATGGAACTACCTTAACCTAGTGAAGGTCACCCTAAAATTTCGCCATCTAGCTAGAGTTACCAGACTCCAAAAATCGTGAATTTTCCGAAGGTGGAAAATGTGGCGAAACGTAGTGGCCTTAGAACTTCACAAAAATCTGCCTCCTAACTCACCTGTAAAAAATACAACTTTTGTTCACGTGTTTAGCTGATCACTTCACAAAGTATGGAAAAAAGCTACCATTGCTGCGTAATGGGTACAAAATACCTAATGAATATCTCAGCAACGTGCAGAGATACATATATAGCTGAAATTTTGTTTCTGATCATTTTCTAGGTCGTGTATGAAATTTTATCAAAATCGTATGGGCGGAACTGGTACCCGGCAGCAATGGGTTAAGCGAAAAGTACTGTAATTGTTTGTCCTGACTGACTGACTGACTGACTGATTCATCATTGCCCAGCCCAAAATTTCAGTTTAAATTTCAAAAATATGAAATTTAAACTGTAAGTACATCTTGAAAATGAACCTCCGCTAAGACGGGAAAATTTACGAAATTCGGGCTCTAAATGGGCAAAACATGGGTTAAGGTGTTGTATGAAGAAACGCGATTAAATGGGTCTGTTGATTTCAAAGTTGGTGAAAACACTTGCAATCAATTTGAGACGTGTTTCTCATTTTTTTTTAAATCAACACTTAAAGGGGTGACCCAAGGGTTAAAAGTTTGTATGAAGAAACATGATTTTTTACGCCTTTTGACTTCAAACTTATTGAAATCACTTAAAATGTGAAATAATTCGATACGTGTTTTTCACTTTTTTGAAAATCGAAATCTGACGAGGTGAACTATGGGTTAAGGGTTTGTATGGAGAAACAAAAATCTTGTTTATGGGCCTTCTGACTTCAAACTTGGCGAAAGTACTCTTGGTGAGAAAGAATTTGACACGTGTTTTTTATTTTTTCGAAAATAAAAATCCGTAGGGGTCAACAATGGGTTAAGATTTTGTGTGGGGAAACATGACTTAATGCGCCAATTGACTTCAAATATGGTGAAAGCACTTCAAATGAGAAATAATTAGATAAGTAGATATATTTTCATAAAAATCTGACGTAATCAACAAAGGGTTAAGAAAAACTTGATATATTGGCCCCATTGAATTTAAACTTGCGTGCATGGCCGCTAGTTTGCTGACCTGCTAGTTTATTATAAAAAATATGAAACCTTGCTCGCTTCTCATGCGAATTAAATTCTTTTTACATGAATCGTTTGCAATTTTCGAAATTGTTATATAGTTATCGGCGGTGTTTTTTATCGCTCCAGCTGATACGTGTGCACTTCACATTAAATAACACTCAAGCTCGCACTTTCACCCACTTTTAAAGCATTGTGCGCATTCGACTAGATGCGTTCGGTCGCTGACATTGATGTCGCGCGCCGACCCCATAGAAGCGCCCATTCAGTCGCGATGTTTGGTTCAAGCGGCCATCGTCGTCAACGCTGTCGGGGCGCTTCAGTGCCGCCGTAATTGGCCAGCCTTTTTACTGTCGGCAATTGTTGTTGCTGCTAGCTGCAACATGCTCTAATAGAAGTGGCAGTTGCAGAGCGACAACAATGCGCCAGCAATCGCCATGTCAATTGAGGCTTTCGAAGCCATTCAGCAACTTTTCTATTATTATTTTTGTTGGTTTTATTGTCCGATTTTTTATTGAGTTCGAGTTTACTGGTTTAAAGCTCAGCGATGGAAATTGCTGTACTAAAAGTGCTTACAAATAAAGAACTTAACGCCTTTCGCTGCACTGTTTGATCTCCATTATGCATGTCGACGTTGCATATTCGCTTTATGACACCACAACCACTGCTTGTTCCCATTTCGCTTCGATTGACTACTTTTCTCGAAACCATTCCTCCGAACACGTTTACGTTTTCCAGTTAGCACCAGCGCCGATAGTTGTTACTGTTTCTCCAGCGAATTCCCTCAATAAGCCACACACTTGTTAAATCGACTGTTCCTGCCGCCTCGGTCGTACCATCGCATTTACTGTGGAGCCCGCCGCAGCTCCTCATCGCAGCTACACCACAATCACATCACGAGCATCCATCATCGTTCACCGACACAGCCACACACACACACACACACACACATCTACAAACGTACGCCTACTCCAATGCCGGCACACATATCGAATTCCGACCGTTCGGGGGATTTCACAACATGAAAACCCCCAAGAAAAAATTAACCCCCGCTGCCCTGCAGCGCCAAACAAGGCAAACATTTAACAATTGTAACGGCAGCGGCAGTGGCTGTGAACACTCGATTACGGAATTAAATGTAATCAGCAAACGTTTGAGCTGCAGAATACCCCAGGGAAATTTGCAAACAATCGAAAACCGCAAAAAACGAAGGAATAAGAAACTCAACGTAGGAGCACATCATGCCAGTCGAGTTGGGTTTGTGGGGCCAAAAGGCAGAGAGCAGAGGGCAACATCCGTAGATGAAAGCTGCAGCACAATTTAACACCCATTCGTTGGTGTTTAAAGTCCACAAGTGCTATAGATTTTTTTAAACAACAGCTTAAATGTCGCGAATTTATGGGATTTCGATATGAGACAAAACGTCTGAATACGTAAAACTGCACAAACATTTTTGTACTTTACACAAATACAAAGAATGAACTTGAACACAAAATAAATTAAACTTGGACGTTTAATCGAAAGTGGTCAGACCGAATTGGTCCATTACAACTTGGCACAGTTACAGCTTCGTTAGTTGGTTCATTGCTTCACATCTTGTCGTAGTCAAAAGTCCCCTCTTTGGTTTCGTCATTATGAATGAGGCTCGGGTATAAAACGTTGAACTTAAATGGAAATGATTTGAACATCTTCCCAATCGTTCATTCTCAAACGGTCCCTTGGACTTTGAACTGCTCCTACACCTTAACCCTCTACTGCCCCAATTTTTTTTTAAGTCGAAAAATTGTTCACCATGTAGTTTTAAAATCATATAAGAAGGGAAAATTTTTAAAATAAAAATCAAAACATTTTTTTAAAAAGCGTTTCTGAAAAATCTTCGAAAAACAGTTTTTTCCCTATTGTTTCAGTTATGAGCACATATCTCGTAAACGAATCATCCGACTAACACAAGCGGCGGTCCGAAGATAATAGGTCTGTTTGGCAGAGAATAATTTGTACGAATTTGTACAAATTTGTACAAATTTTTACTGGATCCTGTTTGTTCACGCCAAATCTCCAGTAACGAGAGAGAAACTGAGAGCGTAAAGTGACAGTTCATTTCGTGAGAGCTTGCAAATTTTTACTGGAGAAATTTTGTCCAGTAACTTTTTGCCAGTAAGAAGAAGAACAAGAAAAACATATGACTGGCTGCCATATGATCGACAGCAAAGAAAAAGAATTTTTGTAAACATTTGGAGGAAAATGCATCCGGCAAGGAAATTGTGCGTTCGCGAGTCTGCTGACCAACAACCGTCTTGCTCAGCTTTACTTGCTGCAGCTGGAAGAGAAGAATCGCAGATTGAGCCCAGTGAAGGTATTTTCCTATTGCGAAAAATGTCTGGTTTAACGTAGCTTTACTTACAGCTTCGTGCCCTTCCATGTCGGAAGAAGGCAAGGCGATGAACGTGAAGGCAACAATTTTAGCAAAAGTGCTTTCAGTGGTTACGGCAGTGGAATCATCATCATCGGATAGCGAAAACGAAGATGACATTTTTATTCGCCAGCGGTTGAATGAAAACGAACCATTCCCCTATGAGTTTCTGCTGTTCGCCAGGAAAAACCCACGAAATGCAATTAGGCACCATGTCGAGGAAACAGTTTTCATGTATACAGAAAATGAATTTCGAATGCATTTCCGAATCGCAAGGAGTCTCTTCGAGAACCTTTGCGAACGACTAGCAAACTGGGATGCTTACAAAAATCTTCGTGCCGCCCAGAGGCTTCCGGAAAAGGTGCACATGCTGGTGTTCTTGTGGTTTGCTGGGCATGAAGCATGCAGCTTCAGGGATCTGGCTGATCGCTTCAATTTGTCGCTGTGGACGGTTCACACCATAATACACAGAGTTTCAATGTTCCTCAGTTCCATGAGCCCTGAAATCATTAAATGGCCAAGTCAGAGTAGAAAGGAGGAATCCAGTAAATTTTTTGATAAGAAATGTTTATTTTCGAAGGCAATAGGTAATTTGAATTTGCAGTTATTAATTATGTAATATAATTATCATTTAATCATTGAATATAGGATGCATAGATGGAACGCACATTGTAATCGATCCACCGGCTAAAAGCAAGGACGATTATATTGACAGGAAAGGCAACACAACAATTTGCATGCAAGCCATATGCGATGAGAAAAAAAAGTTTCTGAATATATTTGTGGGATATCCAGGTTCGTGCCACGACAGTTGGGTTCTGCAAAACTCACCAATTTACGACAAATTACGATCATATTGTGGAGGTAACATTCAATGAAATTTATACTGCAAATAGTGCATTTAAATGAATCACATTTCAGATTATTATTTGCTAGGGGATTCAGCGTACCCCTGCAGTCAATATTTAGTCACCCCATACAGAGACAATGGGCACCTGACGCAGGCACAAAAACATTTTAATATTAAATTAAGCTCTGGCCGCGTCGCTATAGAGCATACATTCGGTATTTTAAAACAACGAATCAGACAGCTGTATTATTGCAAATTGCGAGGCATGAAGAAACTCTGCCACTTCATACAGTACGCGAAGTTTGCTTAGCCGCACATACTTTCGTGTCGGTGTGAGGCAAAATTTAGTAGTAAAGATTAAGTAAATGATGAAATTTTTTCAGTTTTATTATTAAAATCAAAAATGTACAGAAATTAATGCATAGTTCAATATAAAAGATTGAGAAGTTTTAAAAATCATAGCAAAGTACCAACACTTAGAGCGAAATTTGTTTAGCCGCACCATATAAAATTGAAGGAAAACAAACAATGAAAATAAAAAATGTGTGCGTTTTGAATGTTTAATAACTAGTTGGCCCTCCATCTTTGTTAATTGTTTGGAAAATTCTGGTAGGGAGTGAGTTTATTAATTTCCGAAGTGTGTCCATGTCAAAATCTAACCAAGCTTGTAAAATAGAGGATCTTAACTCTTCTACCGTTAAATACTGTCGTCCATTTGCATAAACAGTTCTGGCAATTATGCCCCAAACGTTTTCAATCGGGTTTAGGTCCGGACTTCTAGCTGGCCAAGCAAGTAGTAGTATTGAGCGGGTTGAAAAGTACTCCCTGGACGTTTTCGACACATGGATACTAGCGTTATCCTGTTGAAATGTATAGGGTGTTTTTTTTAGAGGTTTGTTTTTCGAATAGAGATAAAACTGGCATTTTGTGGTCAAATCTGGCAACTCTAATGTAATTTATGTTCAGTTTGGTTTGCCATTTCATCATGAACAGGTTGACAAAAGAACAACGCTTGCAAATCGTGCAAATTTATTTTGAAAATAATGGTTCAGTTCGCGAAGTTTACCGCAAGCTCCGTCCATTTTATGGTCGACATAATCGTTCATCAGAGCAATTAATTCGGTTAACCATGGGTCGTTTTCGCACTACGTTTACTCTATGTGATAATACGCATCCGCAGAGACGTCGAACAGTGCGCACCGAAGAAACAATTGCCGCTGTAGAGCAAAATGTTGAAGAGGACCCGAATGAATCGATTCGCCACCGTGCACAGCAATTGGAGCTTTGTCCATCAACTTTATGGAAGATTTTGCGCAAAGATCTTGGCTTGCGACCTTACAAGATCCAGCTTGTGCAAGAATTAAAGCCGCGAGACCATGCAATGCGTCGTGATTTTGGTGTATGGGCCGAAAATGAGATTGATCTCGATGCTGATTTCCATCGCAAAATTTTGTTCAGTGATGAGGCTCATTTTTGGTTGAATGGCTACGTCAACAAGCAAAATTGCCGCATTTGGAGTGAAGAGAATCCACATGAGACCCTTGAGACGCCATTACATCCACAAAAACTGACTGTTTGGTGTGCTCTATGGGCTGGTGGAGTCATTGGGCCATACTTCTTCCGAAATAATGCTGGAGAGTCAGTTACCGTTAATGGAGACCGGTATAGAGCCATGATAACCGACTATTTTGTTCCCGAATTGGATGGCATGAATGTGGATGAGTTGTGGTTCCAACAAGACGACGCTACATGCCACACAGCGCACGTCACAATCGATTTATTGAAGGAAACATTCGATGAGCGCATAATTTCGCGGAATGGACCTGTCAATTGGCCACCAAGATCGTGTGATTTGACACCATTGGATTATTTTCTTTGGGGATATGTGAAGTCGCTCGTCTACGCCAACAAACCAGAAACGTTAGGGGACTTGGAAGCCAACATTCGTGGCGTTATTGCCGACATACGGCCCCAAATGCTCGAAAAAGTGGTTGAAAATTGGACCTGTAGAATTGGCTTTATTCGAGCCAGCCGCGGCGGCCACATGCCCGAAATCATATTTAAACATTAATGGCATAAAATTATCCTTCCAATAAAGCCAAATTGATGGACATTAAAACGATTTTCTTGTGTTTTATTTCAATTCGAAGTTCTATACCTCTAAAAAAAACACCCTATATATTCTATGTCAACATTTCTTTCCAAATAATCAACAAGAACATCGTCCAACATTTCGATGTACCTCTCTGAGTTCATTCTTCATCATCACTACATACTTATATAAAGCAAAGTCGCAAATCCGTATGTATCCTTATATCTTGAAAACGACTGGACCAACTTGGATACTTCCTTCGGCAGGTTTGTTCGAAATTGTTACGTGAAGGTTTATAAAAAAAAAAAGTCGGGAAAACGGGGCGTGGCACCACAAGAATACATTTTTAGACAATAACTTTGGAACCATAAGTCACACATCAATTAAATTTGGTACAAACTTTCTATTTGATCATATCCTTCAATAGAGGGAATGGGATGGGGTGTGGCACCGCCCATACAACTCAAATCTTTTAAATGGAATAGCTTCGGCATTGTAAGTCGCACAGCATTGAAATTTGGTGCACCGTCGTTTCATAGATGTGTCATTCTACTGTTAAATTTTGATGGGCGTTGAACAAGGGGCGTGGCACATTTTTTATGACCCAACATTTCAGCAGAACTGTAAGTCGCACATCAATGAAACTTGCTACGAACCTACCATTTAGTTATATCTTTCGACAGAGGGAATGGGGCGGGTATTTAACAAGAGGGCGTGGCTCCGCCCATACAACTAAAATCTTTTATATGGAATAGCTTCGGAATTGTAAGTCGCACAGCATTGAAATTTGGTTTGACATCCTCCCATAGAAATGTAATTCTACTGTTAAAATTTAATGGGCGTTGGACAAGGGGATTGGCACATTTGTTGGGCACAAACTATCCGCATAATTTTCGAACTGTTAGTCGCACATGAATAAAACTAAGTACGAACCTACCATTTATTCATATCTTTCGGCAGAGGGAATGATGACGGTATTGAACAAGGAGGCGTGGCACCGCCCATACAAGCCAAATTTTTAATAGAGAATATCTTTGAAATTGTAAGTCGTACAACACTGAAATTTAGTACCCCGTCGTCCCATAGATGAGTCATTCTACTGGTCAGATTTAATGGGCGGTGGACAAGGGGCGTGGCACATTTTTTGTGAACCAATTATTCCGCTGAACTATAAATCGCGCAGCAATGAAACTAAGTACGAACCTACCATTTTCTCTTTCGACAGAGGGAATGGTACGGGTATTGAACAAGGGGGCGTGGCACCGCCCATACAAGCCAAATATTTAAAATAGAATATCTTTGAAATTGTAAGTCGTACAACACCGAAATTTAGTACCCCGTCGACTTGATGGGCGTTGGACAAGGGGCGTGGCACATTTTTGTGACCCAAATATTGCGCTGAACTATAAGTCGCTCAGCAATGACACTTAGTACGAACCTACCATTTTCTCCTTCGACAGAGGGCATTGTGCGGATATTGAATAAGGGGCCGTGGCCCTGCCAATATAATTTAAATTTGGTTCAAGCGCTATCCATTTCTTTACTGAAACTTAGCAGCAACATTGCTTATTTGAGGGCCTCGATTGCGTTAATCAGTAGCTCCCTCCTCTTCCTTTAGTTGGGTTTCTTCGTCAATTTGCATCGCCATTGATTCGTCATCTCGCGTATTTCATTATAAAAAAACAACAAATGTCGTGCGGGACGAAGTTCGCCGGGTCAGCTAGTGTTGTAATAAAACACAAAGTCAACTTACCATAGTATGAAAATGCTCCCCATATCATGATTGACCCACCTCCAAAATTTCGGCTCATTCTTGGGGGGTCATTTGCACGAAGATCATGCCAATAATAGCTGAAACCGTCTAAATTAAACTTTTTCTCGTCGGAAAAAATTATTTTTTGCCAAGCTTCAGTCCAATGCATGTGGTGTTTTGCGAAAGCTAATCTGGTTTTTTTATGAGCGGCTTTTTTGCAGGTTTTTTCCATTTTATGTTCCTGTCCGCACTTAAAATTTGTTGCACTCTTCGTTTTCCTACTGGAAGTTGCAATTTTGACACAATCTGTGATGCACTTAAATGATTTTTGGTGGCTTCTTTTTTGACCATGTTGCTTTGACGGCGAAATAACTTGGTATTTCGTTTGCATTTTGAGGAAGAAATGCCGTATTTATTACCCTTTTGCAAAAAGTTTCTCACTACTTTCTCCGATCTATTGATTTGGCGACCAATTTCCCTATTTGAAAGTCCATTTCCTTTTAAAATCGTGATTTGACCTTTTTCCACGTCTGTCAAGAATTTGCCCTTTGCCATTTTGATGTTTCTGTCCTTTTATTAAAATTAATAGCCTAAAACATTTAAAAAAGTTGTATTTTTTTAAATATGCACGAAAAAACCAAAATCAAAAAAATCACTTACTGATACAACACTTAAAACACGACTGCGGCTAAGCAAATTTCGCATCACTTAAGGACACCGAATACAATCATTGACTTTTACGAACCGCTATGTATTTTTTTTTATACAAAACTCAGAACGTGAAATATTGACATCAAACACATTGTTACCCAGACAAAAAATTAAGAGCAATAACATGAACAGTTGCTTTTTCGTAAATTTTTGCATGCGGCTAACCAAATTTCGTTCACTGTACGAGCTTGTTGTGTGTTACACAACATTGCTAACGAGGAGGACCTGGAGTTCATATCGGCCTCAACGCCAATAGAAGATAATGAAATTATTGAGTGTGAATATGGTGAAATATCCAAGGGAAATTCCGTGCGAGACCCAATCTGCCAAAATATACAACAGCGTCGAAGTACAGTTCTTCAATAAATGTTGCTTTATATTATATACTGAAATGTATTTCGTATTGGTATTTCATTTCAATTTTTTGGTGGGTTTTTTAATGGTTTTTTTCTAGTATTATTTATGTATTTCTTCAGTACTTCTATTAATGTTTCTAATAATGCAACTTTCTTATTCTCTATTGCTTCCTTTCTTTCTGCTCTTTCTTCTCTTTTCTTTAAGCTTTCCTCGTAGAGTTTTCGTAGAGCTTCATCGTTCTCCTCCTTTTTCAATGCGCGCTTTTCCGCATTTTCCAAATACGCCTCCATAGCAGATTTTCTTTTTCGTGACGTTGATGGAGTGTACTGTAATGTCTCTGTAAATAAAAACATAGAGATATGTAGCTTTACTTGGTCTCCACTTCGGCGCTCTAATACCTTCTGGGCCTGGAGATGGTGGCGATGCACAGCTTTCTTCCCGGTCTGTGCTGCTTATGTCCCCTGGCTCGACATTCGCCTCGCTGTCCAGGACATATTCCGGATGCAGTGCTTTCCGCTCTTTCAAAAGATCATCCAATTCTCTACATATTTGTATGGAAAAAGTTAAATAAGTAATCGATTATATTGCTTACTAGTAATGTACGTACTCTTGATGTGGGCAAGTTTTTCTATTGCGTCCAGTCCTTGAGTTGTGCAGTTGAGTTTTTTTATACTGCCTCTCCAAGCTGAAAAATTTTGCTTCAGCTTGGGAGGCAGTAACAAAATGTCCGTTACTGCACAACTCCTCACTTATTTTCGTCCACATATGTTTTTTTGTTTTTAAAGATGTGCTTTTCCCGACCTTGGGACGCAACTCTTTCACTTTTGAGATGAGCAGCTTGGTTGCGGCGTCTAGCCACAGCACCATTCTGCCATCCGTAAGTTCGTTGCCTAGACCGGAAAGCTCAGAAACGTCGATAGGGTGCTGGGCCGCTGGTTGCTCAGCATCGTCTGGTGTGTTTTGGGTGAAAACTATTTCATCGTAATTTTCGCACCCAGACACCTCCTCCACGACGCGCGCTCTGTATTCCGAATCTGTAAAAGTGTTTCGTATTTTATATTCAATAGTTTCTTTATTTTAAATGCTTACCAAGTGTAATATTCCTAAATGTTCCAGGGGAGCAATTCACATCTAGCTTCTTTCCTTCCATGTTTTTTTTTATATATTTTTTCGGCACCACGAAACTACAAACTCAAATTCAATTTCAAAATCAGCTGTTTCTTTTTTTAACCCTTTTGTCAACACCATATTTTCTGTGTATTGTGAATGAAAAAGTCACAATAGTGTACCCAAGAGTTAAAACTTGCAAATTCTTACAAATTGCTGTTTGTTCACATTTTTGGATAGTTGCATTTTTGGGAGCGTAAGCTCGCTTACTCTCCTGATATTTTTTACTGGAAATCTGGCCAAACAGACCTAATACCTTAGCCTTTCCAGCAATATATAGACTGCCCAAATCAGATGAGATTTGGGCAAGTTACTGACGATGAAAATTGTAAAAAAGTGAATTTTTCGACCATTTTCAATATCATAAATTTTTGAATGATTTTTTTATGGATAAAATAAATTATCTGCTCTAGTTTTAAAATCTAAGATGAAAGATATATTATTTGAGCAAATATGAAGCCTAACATCAATAGAATCGAAAGAAAAATGACAAAGTTATGAAGCAGTGAGTGAACACCAACTTTACATTTATTACACCGTGCGACAAAAAAAAACATTTTTGCCGAGACCCATTCAAATGTTGATATAGACGTGAAACTAGAGGTCATTTATAATATCCTGGCATAGTCAGTTTTTCATTTTCTGACCCAAAGTCCTTTTTAAAGGACTTTAAAATTTTAAGGACATACATATTTCAAATATTTTTTTAAATATTTGCCGTTGTGCAATGATGAAGATATGGGTATAAAATGAAAGAGGAAAAATGTCTCCTTTTAACTAAATTTCCTATTTTGAACTTTGAATCTAACATAGCTAACACTTCATTAACGGTTTCTTCATCAGTTTCTTCATCAGTTTCTTCGAAAACATCGAAATCCAAGTTTTCTAAAACTACCTGTACTTCTTTGTCCCATAAAACCGACAATTTTTTTTTTAAATGCCGATTGATATCTATAAAACGGAAACCACATACAAGTGTACCTTAGTGACCAAATGCATTAAATCTTTTCGCTTTGGTGCCTGATGCTGCCTAAAGGCAGTCTGCTTTCCCAAGCCGAAAAAGTTACTGTAAATCCTTTTTTTCACTATAAAACACTTGAAATCAATAAATTACATTACAAGGTACTCACTCATAATTTTCTTGTTTTAATCTTTTAACGAAAAGAATTTTTAAAAATTTTTTCTATTCTTTACTTTTCACGAAATAGAGCATAGATATGGTCCAAAGTGAAGTTACAGAGAGACAACAAAATACGCTCGTTTGAAGCACCGTAGTCAGGTTTTGCTTAGTGTCCAAGACTCCATTGCTTCTTTCTTGAATATATTTCTCCATTTTATTTTATTTACATTTTATCCTTTTTTTTCTCTCCCTCCATCGTTTCTTGTATAACAACCATACGACTACATAGGATAAATTATTTTTTCTTTCACATCAATGTGCTATCCTGGCAGGAAAGAGGCCTTAAACATAGTCTTTTCATCGCCTTTCCTCAACACAATGCATTGTGATTTTAAAGATGACAAACCTTCGACAAACCACCAAAGCATAAATCTTTAAAGCATGTTCAAGGCTGACACCATCGAATCATAAAATTTAAAAGATGTTTACAAGTTTGACTATTTGTTATCAAACATGTGCGGTTAAACTTACCCTTATTCAGGGGTCCCGTAGTCAGTAGTCACCCCTGAAATACGCTTTCAGAAGAACGGAGGTAAACAAGCTATTCTTGAGCTGCACACATACTACTCGCACATATTGGGTCATCCCATAAATATTGCGCATTTTGACAACATTCCGCAAATGTTATTCCATTAATTCAAGTTTACTAATCAATTTGTAATTCGTGGTGTTGCAATCATTTAGTCTTCGACATAGTTAAAGCTTCAGCCACAGAATTGTTCAATATTGAAATTAGCTGATTATGTAATAATTTGATGCCATAATTGTTGCAAGTTTTAAAATTTTTCATGCTCCATGGGGTCACATATTCGATTTTGTTCGATTCGCGGCGGAGCGGATAAATAAAAAGTAGAGTTAGTTCGGGTTTGGGGTGTTCTTTATTTGCCGAGATGCGAATAACGAGTAACAAGTATCACAAGAAACGTTAAACGATACGAACGGCCGAAGCCGGGGAGCAGAAAATAGGGGGAACATGAGTACAAAGGGAGAAGGAAAGATTGGGATTGGAGATAGGATCGACGGATCACTAAATACAGCACAGTACATCTGGACATCGCGGCCGCCATTGCAGATTGCAATTATATGGGGTGCCGGGGTCCCGCCCAGGGTTGCGGCGGACGGCTGGCTAGTGATGGTTTGGCGGTGATGCGCGGCTGCCTGGCTGTAGGATGAGCTGACGGCTGGGGAGTTCCCGCCGATCAGCGATGACGGAGCGCTGAGGAGTGCGCTGAGGGCCTCTTTGCAGATAATGCTCGGTGCGGTCGTGCGGGGTAGTCTGGGGAGCAACTGCTGGGGTGGTCGCTAGCGCTGGATCTGCAAAAGAAGACATGTCATTTGAGAGCAATGATAATGTTGACATCGTTTGTGTGGGGTGTAAACGGTTTGTCAGGCGACAGGGTTCGCTTGAGTTCCCGTCAGAGGAGTGAAGGCGCTTGGGACAGGTCGCACAGGAATGGCGACTGACTCGGACCCGAGGTTGGGTGCTCTCGAGGTTTGTTGTATGGGGGGGTGCAATGTGGAAATGCGAGGGGGCTGCAGTTTCCATCAATTGCTGTGCATATTGACGCGTGGCGTCGAACCAACGCTTGTGTTGTACCCTTTTTCGCAGTCTCATTGGGGGCGATAGCCATCCTGCGGGGGGCGAACCGTTTGGCAACGAAGGGGGTGTTTGCCATTTCGAGTTTGAGTGTGCAGGGATGGTGGGTTCTGATTGATTTGCCTTTATTTCCTTGGGTGGAGACCCTACGGGATTGAGGGCGGCAATCACGTCAGAAGGGGCTTCCTTTGGAGTAGGAAGATTTTTTCGAAGGGCGGGACCAGTGTGCGTATGGTGATTTGGCACCGCGGTAGCATTTGTCAAATGTGATGACCTGGGTACTGGCCCGCTTAATATCCAACCGAATACTGTGAGTTGAGCAAGTAAACTGCCACATACATTTCGGCGGAAACCTTCGAGCATGATCTGCGGGATGAGATCACTGCCAATCACTATATCGATCTGCGCTGCCTCGAAGGGGTTGGGATCAGCGAGATCTAGCATGGCGAAATCGTTCAAATTGGGGGGGTTTATTTTTGAAGGGGGGAGCAATTCTGTTAGCTTTTGAAGCACGATTGCTTGCACGGGGAGGTTTGTGCTCGTTTTAGGGACTGCCAATGTCAATAAGCATATATGGTTGGCGGTTTTCACAATCTGTCCGCCCATGCCCGAGATCTGGAGGTTAGATTTCTCGATTGACAATTTTAGGCGTCTCTGGACCTTCGAGGAAATGAAGGTGCGCTGAGAGCCTTGATCGATCAACGCTCGAACTCTGAACAACTTTCCAAAGTGTTTAATGGACACCAGTGCCGTAGGCAGAAGAGACTGGGTGCCATTATTTGGGTGAAGGGCTGGTACTGGGAGCGTACTTTGCCTTGAACATATGCTGGGTTGCGCATAGGAAAGGGGAGAATGAGTGGTGGAGTCGTTGCTCGGTTGTTGGATAACGGTTGAGACCAGAGAAGTGGTTGAAGGTGATCGATTGGGGGATTGAGTGGGTTGCGTATTGCCTTTGGGGAGATGAAGCAAAGAGTGGTGCTTTTTCTGGCAATATACGCATGTGAAATTGCTTGTACAATCCTGAATTAGGTGAGATGTAGCAAGACAATTTACACAGATCTTGTGCTTTTTCACATATGCTAATCGACTCTGGGGGGTGAGCCTTTTAAAGCTTTGGCAAGTCCGTACGGAGTGATTTACGTTGCAGAGTTTGCACGCGAAGTCGTTTTTCACTTCAGTGTGAAGATTAAGGGATCTGTTGGGCCGATTTTTGAGGACTTCGGAAGATGAGGGTTGTGGTTTAGACGTGGTAGGCCGAAAGAAATTCAGCCGTTCCACTATCTCGTATCTGCAGGTCAGAAACTCATTCATTTGTGACCAGGGTGGCAGATCCTTCCGGGATGTCAACGATTGTTCCCATAAAGCTAGAGTTGCTTCGGGCAATTTGGTAGAGCATATGTATACCAATAGCGGATCCCAATTGTCCGTGTCTACGGCCTGAGACTTGAGAACGGACAGACAATTGTTTATAGAGTTCTGGATCCGCTGTAGTGCCTCACTATTTTCGGTGTGGGCAGGAGCGATATTCAATAGAGATCGAATCTGGTTGTCAACGAGGATGCGTTTGTTTTCATAGCGGGATCTAAGGGCTTCCCACGTGAGTATGAAATTTTCATCGGTTAATGCGTATTGTTTAACAATAGCACCGGCTTGGCCTTGCGTTTTGTATCGGAGGTGATACAATTTTTGGGCTGGAGTGAGCTGGGGGTGGTTAATGGATACCGCAGTAAACATGTCCCGAAAGGACGGCCACTGCTCATAGCCCCCGAAGAATGTGTCGGTGTCGCAAGGAGGAACTTGGAGGCAAATGTAGGAAGTATTTGCTGGTTCTAGGGGTTGAACCGGTTCCATATGCGTAGCAGGCTGGGGGGACTGAGGTTGGAGCATCTTAATGATGTCCAACATTTTAGCCATGCACAACTCGTATTGGTCTGTGCAGGCATCAATCTTTTGCCTAGCCGACTCTTTGAAACCGTCGGGCTGGCTATTGTCTTCAGCAATGAAGACTGCCTGATGTGCGCGCATTAGCCTCTCCCATTGGGCTTGCAGATTTTTCTGCTTAATTTGGACCAGT
The DNA here is from genome assembly GCA_964056695.1 of Melieria picta. NCBI lineage: Eukaryota > Metazoa > Arthropoda > Insecta > Diptera > Ulidiidae > Melieria > Melieria picta. The sequence continues at coordinate 98,923,976 of OZ057398.1, read as the reverse complement.
GATTTGGTCAAATCCTCAATGGGAGCCGATGAAAATTGTGTGCATAATTGCACGAGTCTCTCGGACTCAAAACCAAATGTGGCAACACTGGGATCGGTTGCTTTGTGACTAGGGGGCGTGGAGCGAGTTTTGAGTGCCTCGCGAGTGACAGGAACTGTCAAATTTGCCTCGGTTGACTTTGAATACCTTGGGGAAGAAGAAAAAGCGTACAAGTGGGAGTGTGGGAATGCAGCGGGAGAAATGCTGCGTGCCTATTTACTGCACAAGAACAGTGCGTATTTGTTGGCTACAGCGGAGTTTTTGCTGCTTCGGCAGCGAAGGTCGCATAAAAGAGACGGCGAAAATGTACAAAGCGCCGAATTATGTGCAGTAGCGGAATTGCTTACTGCACTGCGCTGTTTTGTACTACGGGAAATATGCACACGATAAGCGGGGTACCAGAATGAAAATTTTTATTCTGGATTTTGGGGAGTGGGTATATATTTGGGGTATATATATTTATAAAAATATTCCGCTTATCTGTTTTTTGGGCCCCGTGCTCAAGATTGGGGATCTCCTGCTGGATCTGTTGCTGTACGTCCGCTGCTGTTGTTTGTTTGTGTTGTTGTTTGTGGTGCTCTCCTCTTTTTCCTTTTTTTTTCTGCGTTGTGGGTGTGTGTTGTTGTTTTTATGATGTGCGCGTTTTTGTTCTTGTTAGTGCACTTGCACTTCACTGTCCCCTGCTTTAGTTTTAGTTTCTTGAATTTGTGCACTGTTTTAAATGTATTTCGTTGTTCTTTCTTTTTTGTAATTTTTGAAATTATGTGTGTGGAAGAATGTGTTTGGATTTTTGTTGTGTCTTTTCCCTTTTAGTTTTTGCACTTGCACTTGTGGATTGTGAAGAGTTGTCAATATGTGTATTTGTTTGTCACTTTTCCACTTGTTGTCACAATGTTTTTTGGGTTTGTCATTTGTTCCCTTGTAATTTTTGTTGTTGTTTGTTGTCTTTTCACTTTTAGTGTTTGCACTTGAAATTGTTGCACTTGTTGGGAATTGTTTTGTTTTTGAAAATGTTGAAAATTTTATCAGTGTTTGTAATTGTTAATTGTTTTGTATTTTGTTTATTATTTATTGTATACGCGGCGCGAGTTCGCGTAGGCTCGAAGGACCATGTTCGTTTCGCGGCGGAGCGGATTAATAATAAGCGGGTTAGTTCGGGTTTGGGGTGTTCTTTATTTGCCGAGATGCGAATAACGAGTAACAAGTATCACAAGAAACGTTAAACGATACGAACGGCCGAAGCCGGGGAGCAGAAAATAGGGGGAACATGAGTACAAAGGGAGAAGGAAAGATTGGGATTGGAGATAGGATCGACGGATCACTAAATACAGCACAGTACATCTGGACAGATTTTATCGACGAAACTCGCTGATTCAGTTCTGACAACTTCGGTAAAGCAATTAAATAAGTAGATTGAAGATGGCCTACTAATTTCTCAACATCTGTGGACTGAAAGTGCTCCACTAATGTTTGCAGCTTGTCGTCATCAAACAGTCATGGCATGTGAGTTAGGTTAGATTTCTTCTAATACGCACCGATGCGTCTTTTTCTGAAAATAAATCTGTACCTGTTTGCATGGAATCTGTAGGCGATATGACATGTCGGTCGATTGTGATATGTCCTGCAACTAAAGAATTTTCGAAAATTTACTCGTATTCTTGAAGAAAGGTTTTTTTTAGATTATTTAGTCTTGTAAGCTTTGAGACCGATAAGCTGGAAAGAAAGTACGAAAAATTTATCTTTTCTAAACTCGCAGGGTTGGATTTATTCTTAACATTGTAGCTAAGCAAGTAATTGAAATGTATTAATATATAGTAATAAAAAAATCAATTATATAATATATAAATAATTATAAGAAGATTATAAGACCTTTTTTAGTCACCTGCAAAATTACACCTTCGACAGCAAATGGATTTAGTTGGTACGAATCCGACATGCTGATCTATGCTAACCTATCAGTGTCCACCAATTGTCCGAAGCGTCACCCAACGTTTGCTTCGACCCAAAAGTAATAATTTGCATTATTTATGGGATGACCTAATACATGCATAACGCATTCGTACTCGCATTCTAATTCAATTACATTTTCAGTACAGACGTGTGCAAATATTTTCGTAGGACAAATTAAAACGTCACAACTGACACCAGCCGACAGTCATCGTCGTCGTGGCACGGCAAACATTTCGGCTGTTTGCAAATGCGAGCGCCGTTCAAACGCATTTTCGACAGCGGCAGCGCGGCATGGCGTACAGCATGCAATCCCAATCACTGCGCGGATTTTCAATCCTGCTAAGCTCCCCTTCGTAATTTACTTTAAAATGCTGGAATGGCGCCGCAGACTCGACACTCGACTACGAATCTCACACACGCTCGCACCTCACATGATCCGAGCGTCAGCCTTCACAGAAGCAACAACACAAAGTGGCTTTCCGGAATAGTGCAGGCAACCACCCTCGTCGCTGGCGCGCCAGACGCAGTCGGTCGCTTGGTCGGTCTGTTTATTGTAGATAAATAAATCATTACCATATTTCCATTATGTTTTCATTTTCCACTTTTCCACTTTGATGACCAGCAACAAAGAGACCAACCCCTCCACCGCTGGCCTGCACTGAAAGGCAACTGCACACTGTACATGTTGTGAAATTACCGCAACGCTGTTGCGACTTTTATCTGCCCTCCCCCCCCAACTTTTTTTGTTACGAATATTTGTGATTTTTTAAACTTTTCCCCCAGTTTCGCGATGTGGCGACTGTGGTGTGTACGGCGTCTGTTGTCGTCGACGTAGCCGCTTTTTTCTGAGGCGAATTTTTGACGGCCGCACGTTTTTGCTGCTTAGATTTCAATTCAAATGCAGATTCGCCGACAGATTTGCCAGATTCGAGGATTTTCGTTTTCGTCGCATTAAGCTCATAAATCCTGACGAAGGGCAATTTGGCCTTCGTTGGACTGAATGTGTGGCTGTGTGTGGCGGACCCAGCCAACTGACAATTTCATGAACTTAATCATCATAATGCCATGACATGTGCCAAATTTATATGCAAATATGGCGTACAAACAAACAATTAAAATTTCAATTATGTCGTCTGTGATTGGCGATTTGCGTTCTCGGTGATGGAGATGGAGGCGGCGAAGCTTGAGAGATTTGTCGGATTTTCCTTTGCTGGAGGGTGCCAGAGCATGAAATTTTACTGCAATGGAAAGTCGAAGGAGAATCACGCGAGAATAATTTAATGACAAATACTTAGGAAATACAGCATTTCGAGTGCTTTAAGCCATTTATCTCAATGGAAAGTTGCACAAGCAAAGCGTATGATAACATGGGTGTGATTCGCCCACTTCTGGGTAATAATATATATAAAATTTATATTTGAATAGAATATTTAAAGGGAGAACTTGATGCTTCATGCTTATCACGAAAATCTGATCGTTTATGAATTTTTATTTCCGGTTTCCATGGAGGCCCAAGATTACTTAACGCTTTCTGAGCTGATGCTTTCTACGTGGATAGAATCTCCACATTTTTAAATCAAATCAATGTAGTTAACCCATTTTCGGCCGCTGGTCGATTTTTCGACCAGCCACTTTGAAGGTGAGTAGTTCTGCACTTAGACATTATATCTTTGAACTTTTGATGCATAAAATAGCTTTGGTCTTTTGGTAACCCCTCGAAATAATATTTTTTTTAAAAAGATAAATTTAGAGATGTTGGCGAAGGCACGAAAAAAAGCATTTTTTTAGTCATATTTTGAATATTCTGAAAAATATATAACCTTTTCAAATTATTGATTTATTATTGATTATTTACGAAGCCTAAAGACCAAATTACCACAATCAATGAATCAATGAAAATAGTTTTACCTCTCAGCACCGCGTACTTTTCAGTGGTCGAAAAATCGACCATTGGCCAGAAGTCGTCAAGTATATTTTCAAAAATTAATGTTTTCATGGTAGGCCGTGAGAACAATGTAAACATTTTTGAAGTTGGGCATTGTTTTCGTCAAAATAATTCTTTTGGGCCGATGAACAGACGTGTGTGCGAATATAAAAATGATTTAATAAAAATTCTTAAAAGTGAAGTGTGAAGACAATGTCCGTTCGAAAAGCATTAAAAATCATGGAAATCATGTCTCTTTTCAATGAGACAAATATGTGTTTAATTATTTTTAATTTCAAATGTTTTCATAAATTTTTAAGTCAATAGGTTATCTGGGTTCATTCCGTTGTTTTGATTTTCGAAAAATTGAAAAATACGTGTCGAATTATTTCTGATTTCTGAGTATTTTCACCAAATTTGAAATCAACAACACCTTAACCCATGTTTTGCCCTTTTAGAATCCGAATTTCAAAAAACCCTCTTCTTACCGTAGGTTCATTTTTCAAGATGTACCTACAGTTAAATTTCATGTTTGTAGCTTCAGCGGTTTGACCTGGCTGACAGCTTGAAAAAATTTGGTGTGCATATTTTTTGCATATATTTTGCATATTTCGGGCAATTTTGTCTGCATATAAATCCGATACCCAGTCATTACTAATAACTCCACAGTTGAGCCATTGGTCAATGCACGTAGATACTGTCGTAAGCAAAAGAAAAATATTGTAATCCCCCAACCCAAAATATAACCAAGGCATTGGTCGCGTTGATTTGCATGATGATTTGCTCAAATTGAGTTCCGTTCTGAAGTCACTACCAAGCTTTTGATTTACAATATGGAGACTGAAGACATTTACAATAAATGTACTGATGTTGAGTGTCCACCGGGCCTCCCCCGGGTGAATGAAAAAATTACGTTGTGATTAGAAGCCCTCACAATAAATATTGTCGCTGCAAATTATGCAAAAAACATACAATTTTCATATACAAGAAGTCTAATGTTAACTTGCATACTAAATGTTTTGATGAATATCACCGATATTTATTCATTTTTTCCTACATACATACATTTTGTAAATAAATAAAAATTGAATTTCAAATAAAAACAAATACAGTTGAACCTCGATTATCCGGGTTGCTCGGGACGGGCTCATCACGGATAATCGAAAATACCGGTTAAAAGAGGTTTATAAATTTTATTATTTTTATTTATTTTTTATAAGAACATGTGAAACTGCTTCTATAAACGTACATTTGCATCAAGAAATCGTATTATATTTAAAAAAATACATTTATTTAAAATAAATATGTGTATTTATATGTGTGTTATGCGGGAAAAAAAACCAGCACAAGTACATGTGCTTCACGGATAATAGAGGTAAATCACGGTTAATAGAGGTAAAAAAAATCAATCACGTATAATAGAGGTAAATCACGGTTAATAGAGGTATAAAATCAACCACTCAGCATCCCGGTTAATGGAGGCCCGGATAATCGAGGTTCAACTGTATATACATAGTTTTAGTCAAATAATAATCAAGCATGAAAACAAAAAATTTGTGGTTTACATATGTACATACATGACGACTTCTGGCCAGCGGTCGATTTTTCGACCAGTTCACACAAAGAGAACGGTAAGTCGGGAAAAAATTGTTTTCCAAAAATATTCTTGATTAAAGTCCTAAATTAAGTCCTTAAAAGGAATTAAAAAAATACTGGCTATTTCTGGTAGCGGCCGAAGATGGGTTAATTGAAGCTGCGACGTGTGCAGCGCCAGTAATCATCTTCTATATATAGTAGATGTATGTATACATATAAAAAGTGGATGTACAAGTATGTGTGTAAGCGCATCACACCACAGAATAAACAGTATACTGTTTGTTCTGTGATCACACTCAAACGGATCGGCCGATTTCCATGGGACTTTTTTGTTGGATTCATCTTGAGTCAGTTCAGGAAAGTCGCAAAATTCCTGCCATGTTTGACCACGAATCCCTTGAGAACGGCTGGACCGATTTGGCTGGTTTTTTTTTGTTGTATTCGTAGTCGTCAGAACAAGGTTTGTATGGAAGAAAATTTTAGGAAAACCAGCCCAAATTTTCAGACGATAACTTTGGAACTATAAGTCACACATCAATTAAATTCACTACGAACTTACTATTTAGTCATGTCCTTCGACAGAGGGAGTGGGGCGGGTTGTGGAAAAGAGGGCGTGGCACTACCCATACAAGCAAAATCTTTATAATGGAATATCTTCGAAATTGTAAGTCGTACAACACTGACATTTAGTACCCCATCGTCCCATAGATGAGTCATTCTACTGGTAAGATTTGATGGGGGTTGGACAAGGGGCGTGGCATATTTTTGTGACCCAAATATTCCGCTGAACTATAAGTCGCACAGCAATGAAACTAAATACGAACCTACCATTTTCCCTTTCGACAGAGGGAATGGTGCGGGTATCGAACAAGGGGGCGTGGCGTAAGTAAAAATTATAAAAATTGTTTTTTCTGAATAAAAATATTTTTTTAAACTTTAAAACTATTCCTTGGTTAACAAAAACACAAGTTTTGTAACAAAAAACACGCTTAATTGTTTGTGTCTACGCTTTGTTAATTTTCAATTCGTCTTGTCTCTGCGTATGTATATATTTCCTAACACGTATAATTATGAGTTTTGCAGGCTACCCTCGATTTTTTGTCAACTCATTATTTACTATTGTCCGCAAAAGTTGGATACTTTGTGTTGTTGTTCGTTTTTTCATTGCATCATCGTTAACCTGGGCCCGAAACAGTGCTGCGTAACGATGATTTACACTTTCAATTTTTCATAAGACTCGTTTGTACGTATTTCCAGCTGGCAAGTCTGAGCTAACCCTTGAAATATTTATGTATATTAGTGGCAAACAGCAATTAATCAAAGGTCCCCTCAAACATACTTTTAAATCACAAATGTTACAGTTTCTTGCCCTCGGCGAACAGGGCCACAACAGCGCCAAAGACTCAGTAAGAGTTGAATTTCACTAACGAACGAGATGAAAGTTCGCCGAGAGCACTGACTGCTGTTATTAAAAAGTAAAAAATAATCCCCCGAGCTATTTATGGAAAACAAGAGGCGAGCCGAGCAACTCGCCATGTAAGCCGTCAATAACGAAGCCCATCAAGGCAAGAAGAAAAAACACAAACACACCGTAAATAAAGCGCAAAAACATCAAAACAATTTCTCAAGTTAACAAAGTACAAATCAATGAGGGTGAGTTGCCACCTTGCGGACTGGGGTGGCGCGCACTCGAGCCACCAGGCGTCACATCCGTCAGACATCAGTCGCAGCCGTCAAGTGGAAGGAACACCTCACGCAACGAGCAGCGCAAGTGCCGCACTTCACTATCCGCCGCACATCGGACGAACGTCATCGATGGGCAGGGGAGACGTAATCAATTTGGGCATAATCGACGCATTTGCCACGCAACGCTGCAATTAAAGTAAAAATTGAAAATTTTCGAAGGGGTGACTGCTCTAAAAAGTAAAAAACCCAGTTACCAATCGACTATGGCGACTTCACTGATGAGTGCTGCACACACACAACCCGACTTCACCTCGCCGTCGTTTATAGTGAAATTGTCACCTCCTCCAGTATGAGCTTGGAGGAATTTCATGCAAATTGGCAGTCACAATCAGTTTGTGTTGACACAAACGCGTCAAAATTTCAAATATTGCCGACAGCACTTAAAAGGATGACAGCTGCAACGCTGATGACATGTCGGAGGGGCGGGGCATAAAGCCGGCATGAAGCTAGTTAAGTATATGAACGGACTAAATGTATTTATGTGTACAAAACAAAGTCTGTGTAACACACAGTAAGAAGACCCATTGGAAAACGGGTACTTTCCAGCATACTTACTTTGTGCCCGTGGAGCACCCCAACTTTTCTACTAAATGCCTATTATTATTATTAACCCCTCTATTAACCCTAGAAAAAACTCGCACATTTGATCCTTTGGGTCATAAAATGATCCCGATTTATTTTGTTTAATTTTGTACAAAGAACTGTTTAAAAAATTCTAGGTTCTAGCAAGTTAGACCTGCTTTCGTTGAATTGTAGTAACTGATGATTTTTGGCAAATTCTTTGGATGATCGTTTTCAATGGTTTTGCTATTGTGCTGAGAAGTGTCATTGGCTTCCCTACCGGTTATATGACCAGTATATATGACCAACATATCGGTTAAAATTCTAGTCAGATTTGTTCTAGCCGTGTGAAAAGATCTGACTAAACCTTTTGTGTACTTGTGATTTGATATCATCTTCTAAAGCATGCACTCCTAAATCTTGACTAATGTTTAGCTGTCTCGCATGTAACAATTAGCTACACCTAACCAAAAATCCAGTCAGATCTATCTGGTAGACACAGATTTATCTTCCATTTCTTCTGTTGGGCGCTATCCACTGCTTTCTTCCACTTTAATTTTTAATTTATTCAACAGCCTCCACTTCACTTGACTTCTTCACTTGCACGGGCAAAATTGTAATTTTTTATTTTTTTGGTTGCATAGAGATGTGGATACTTACTGTCTGAAAGAAGTCAGTACCCACTTTCTCATTCCACATTTTAAGGGATTACGGCAAATTGTATTTAAAGGTGTTTATTATTTAAATATTCAAATGTTAGATTTTTTAAATATAATTTCAGTGCACACATAAGATATTCGTGGAACTAAATCCTTATATGTACATATTCGGTAACTTCGGCCATAGCAATTACTTTTTACAAGTAAGTTTCGTAGCACGTAGCGTAGCGTCATGTTTATATCATTAGTAGGGTTATAAAGTTTTTTCACATACTGAACAAGCATTATTTTTCCATAAACAAACACGTACACACATTTATATTGAAGGAGTCGACTATTGTTGAAATTCGATGCACGGCATATGAAGTTTTACCCATTTTCTCATCAATTACGTTTTTTAGCTGCTGCACGCGTTTCACGATGTGGAGCTGCATTATACCATTTTATTTATTTGTCCTTGCATGGATAAAGTGTCGAATATCCACATATTTCATTACTTTTCATGTCACTTTCATTTACGCTTTCTATATCTTCCAGCAAACTCTTAGTTTCGTCAACAATCAGCGTCGCTTACATCACTTTCTTCCAGGGACATAACAGTTATAATGTTTTTAGAAAAACGTTGGAAAATAACTGTTTCAATGTAAGAAATAGTTTAATTGTTATTTATAAATATTATTTTGAAATAATTATTTTTACATCCATATATAACTATTAATCGTGACAAATATTTTTTCTGTTGCCTAATAACTAGAGTTGGGTAGTTCACCTATTTTTAGTGAACCGATCAGTTGCAGTTCGTTCACCTTAATGAAGTAGTTCTTTAGTTCACTAGTTCATTTAGTTAAATTACCGAAAACAATAATTTGATTACTCTTAACAGAGTTTAACTATTTGTATTATAACAGTCATGTACGAAAGAAAATCTTATATTAAATTCACAGAATACTTGCATACATAACGTATGTTTAGGAACATAAAACAGGTAGAAATTATTCAGCCTTTTTCAATGGATGGCACTCATTTGCACTATTGTTAATCTTACTTTACAACAACTTGTTTCCGGATAACGTTTTCCAGGTTGGAAGTTGGTAGTTACAAAGAGACACCATTTGGACCAACTTCTTCATTTCTGGTTCTTCCATAATTCGTAGTGAATGATGTCCCTTGGCGATCATCTTGATCAGCTGCTTGTTAACCCTAGAAAGGTAATCTTCGTCGATTCGACGAACACCACATACATTTCTTCAAATTTCTCCTTATTTTCCGATCTGATTGCTTTCTCTTTTCGTGTGATCTCAGTTGGCGATGTGCTCTCGCAATATACACACATTTTGCAGCACGAGCGCAGCGTAAGTTTTCTGTTTTTATAGAAAAACAAAACTAGGCTTCGTAGAAACGACGAAGAATACCATTAACGTGACTTTTTGCAACTGAATACGAGTACTATACATTGCATTTCAGTATTTCGAAATGTCTCGGAATTCGGGGTTATCGGAAGAGTTAATTGAACAATTTTTTGGAATTGGTTAATTAATTAATTATTAATAAGTTAAGTTAATTAGTTAGTTAGTTAATTAGTGTGCAAGTAAGTTAGTTAAATAGTTAATAGAATTGTAAAAAATTAGTTATATTTATTGATTTTTTTGCTTTTCATTCGTTTTTTAAGGAATTATAATTGTGTTACTGTCTTCATGAAGAAGCTATGTATTGTTCTTCACTTTATTTTAATTATTTTTTTAATTTCTGATACTCATTCCGATCTCAAAAATAAATGTACCTCAACACAAATTACTGAAAAATACACAAGTAATTTTTAAAAATATATACGGTGCGAATTATTTACAAAGAAATGTCTAAGTATAATTATATAATGAAGTTGAAGTTTATACGATTTCTAATACTTCCAAAAATCGGAGTTGAATACGACTTCGTCGATTCGACGAAGATTACCAAAAACGTATGTAAAATATGATTACCCTTCTAGGGTTAATTTGCTGCATTTTTCTGCCAGTTGATGGTTTACTTGCGAAATGTAAAATTGTTGGTTGCGGATCCACAGCCTGATGCTCTCTCGCCCGTTTCGCTGGTTTTGGCTGCGATGTCATCTGCGAATAACCATAATTAGTCAATAGCAATCTTTGTTTTCGTAATATAGTAAATAAACTTACCATTTCCCCAATTGACACACTGCTTGACCGCTGCTTTTGGCGCACAAAAAAAGTACACTATGATCAATAAGTACCGGGACTGTGTATTTTAAATTTTCCGCCGTTGCCCGATGCAGGCCGGTAGTACCTTAACTGACATCTGCGTCAAATTTGGAGCGGGATTGCATCATTAGTTTTTGTTTGGCAGCTGTTAGCGTCCGTCAACTTTCTGTACTTCGTCGCATTTTACAATGGATAATTTTGTTGATCAACGTATTTGTTTGAAATTTTGTCTTAAGAACGAAATTTCTTGTGCCAATGCGCTTAAAATGTTGCAGAAAGCATTTGGGGAGTCTGCTCTATCAAGAACCAGAGCGTTCGAGTGGTATAAAATGTTCAAAAGTGGTCGTGAAGTGGTCGAAGACTTTCTTCGTTCTGGACGTCCTTCAACATCGAATACCGACGAAAATGTTGAAATTGTGAAGAAAACCGTGCTTGAAAATCGTCATGTGAGCCTCAGAGAGATTTCTAACGATCTTAACCCATTAAAACCTGACCCCAGAAAGGCTTGTGCGATTTCCATAAAATTTTACACAATCTTATTAATTGACCTAATCAAGAAAAAAAATAAAGCAAAACATTCATATCATGTTTTTTTTTTGTCATGTTTTTCGCAAACATTACACAAATAAACAAAATCAAACATTTGCGGAAAATAAAATGTGCCAATAAAATATCAGCTGCTTGGATTTTGACATTTTCACGCGTTGCGTTGTATGAAAATTGGCAGTGTTTAGGCCCAACGTTGCATTCGCGCAACAAAAAACGTAAAGCATATTTTTTGTTTAAAAAATAAAAATAAAAATGTTCAAAACTTTTTTTTAAATAGTTTAGCATTGCTAAATGCAGCCCACTAAGGGATTTTGATAGGTTTGAAGAATAAGTATTTTTGATTGAATTTCAAAAATTCCCCAAAAAAAACCTTTGACTTTGGATCGAAAAAAACGTATGAATATTTAAATAATTTTGAAATTTGAGTATGGAAGAATCTAAAACGATCAATTCTAATCCAATTCTACCCATTTTCAAGTCTTTTGTCTTTATGAATTACTTAATATAGCGAAATTCCCAAACGTTGCGCAAACGCAACGCTCAGGGCTTAATGGGTTAACATCTCTTATGGAAGCGCACAACACATTGTTGTCGATATTTTGCGCATGAAATGCGTCGCCGCACGGCTTGTTCCTCAAGACTTGAATGCGCCGTCTCACAAAGCACACATTATTCGCGATTATTTGAACAAACACAGTGTGAATATCATCGATCAGGCTCCCTATTCTCCAGATATGGCACCATGTGACTTTTTCCTGTTCTCCCGACTCAAGTTACCGCTTCGTGGAAAGAGATTTGAGTCCATAGAGGTCATAAAAGAAAATGCGACGCGAGAGCTGAAGGCCACCAGAAGTGCATGGACGATTGGATTAAGCGTTGGCATATGTGTATTGCTTCAGATGGGGCTTATTTTGAAGGGGATAAAATAAATTTACCAGAAGAATAAAACAATTTTGTTTTTTTGACACAGTCCCGGTACTTATTGATCATAGTGTATTGCCATATACAAATTTTAGGTATTCATAAAGAAATCTGGACATTTTTTTACCTTTTCCTACGAAATAGTAACACCGAAAAATTTAGTTCATTGGAAAGAACGAACTAGTGAACTAGTTCATTAGGATGAGCTAGTTCTTTAGTTCATGAACTACCCCAGCCTACTAATAACTATTATCAGCAAGAAATATTTTTTACTTCGCCGATATCGTTTATTTTTTTAAAAATATTTTTTCCGTCATCGCATAACTGTTATGAGATAAAAATATTTTTTACGTTGCTCGTTTATTTTTGGAAAAATATTTTTTCCGTTGCTCGGTAACGTTTATATTTTGTGAAATATTTCTTCCGTCATCGCATAACTGTTATGAGAGACAAATATTTTTTACGTTGGTCGGTAACGTTTATTTTTGGAAAAATATTTTTTCCGTTGCCGATGCATTATAAAAAATTATATAAACGCGTCTAATTATTTTTTATTCCAAGTGTTTTCACCAATTTGGAACTCAATCTAAGTCAAATCAAGTTATCGATTCATGTGTTCAATAGTCTTCTCGTATACTCGCCGGCTTAGGTATTCCATTGAGTACCTGCAAGCTGGTGATAGAGGAAGCGATGACAAAAGCCGCTAACAACGCATGGGCGGCCTCTGAGACAGGCAAGACAGCGCAACAGATCTGGCCAAAGCTGGACTGGAAGCGCACAAAAAGTCTGCTAAACCTCAATAGGGGCACGCTCAGGGTTGTGGTTGGAGTCATCACTGGTCACTGTATCCTTGGTAGCCACGCTATTAGATTAGGGCTGGGCCACCTGGCCAACGACTTCTGCAGAAGCTGCAGAGACATAGAGGAAGAAGAAACAATTCTCCACCTACTTTGTACTTGTCCCGCCCTTTGCAGGAAACGGAAAGAACATCTAGGGTTCTACCATACAGCCAACCTCGCGGACTTATCGGAGGTTGACGCCAAGGGCCTAATACGCTTCATCACCTGTTCGGGCTGGTTTGAGACATCCTAACAACAAAGAAGGGGTTAGAGATCCTGTGGTACCACAATGGGCCTAGTTTGGCCTAAGTGAGCTCTCTCATATGAGAGCTGCCACTACCACCTACCTACCTACCATACTGTGAGCGTCAAAAGAAAGTAAACACCCATGTTCCATGTCTTTACTGATTTATTACAATGTTATTTTTTACTTAAGTTAAACTTTTAGCATTATTTTCAGGTTTCCATTTACTTGTTAATAACTTATCTAATATATACTTCCGCAGCCGGTATTTAAAGTCTTTAGGAGTCGGATGATCGTTTAATCCACCTTTGCTGCGCATAGCGCCGAAAAAATTCTCCAACACATCTTGATTCAAACGATTTGTAAGAATATACTCCATTCCGTACTTGTTCGAAAGAAATTCATCAAGCATTACTAACGCTGCACTGGTCATTAGCGCCCTTTTGGAAACACTCGAGACTCTTTCTTTCAGAAAGAGATTGGTGCTGACATGAATTCGTTCATACGACTAATTACTTCCTTTTGGTCGACGAGCGTTAAACCATATGGTTCCTATAAAAACGAGTAAGAAATTCATCTTATACATTCTTAGATGGTTTTTAATCAGAATTAACTATACCTTTCCAGGATAATTGGAAGTCTGCAAGGTTGAATTCAGCACATCGAACCAGTCGTTGGCTAGCTGTATCATGTTAGCTGTTTCCAAAGGTTGATACAGCTCTTTTCCCAACGAGTAGCAAAGTCTTGTTGCATTGGCTGTTGTGTTTGAAAAGACATGGACCGCTAACGAAACCTGCCGACCTACCACTTTCACTGATAGGTGCTCAGCAGTCAATTTGAAGGCTATCGAAGCGTCTGACTCGCTTTATACTTAAGTAAGTCACATAGTGTCCGCGATGTCAAAAGCGTACCATTCCACATCAAGCCGGTGTCAAGGAAATGATTCCTGATAAGCTTCAATCGATGTGGGACATCAGCAAACACAAACACCTCTTCATCCCGGTTGGAAGGATTTGCAAACCATGGTTTCTCTATAAAAAAAAATAAAAGTTAAAACTGAAATAAGTAAGAGGGCATAATGAAGAATATAAAAGTACTACCTGAAGTTACGCCGATGATTTTCCTCAACTTCCGATTTGTGGAGCCCATGTCACAAACGATTCCACGACAGTAAAGACTGCTTTGCTTAGGACCGCAATAATTCCAGTCAAAACATCTTTTATCATTTGGTAACCAAAGTCAAAGAAAACGGGCTGTTTTCATTACTTCTTTAAGCCTCAGGCCATGGCGACCTGCACACAATTCGATGGCTTCAGCACGCGATCTGCCATCTGGTCATACTCGAAGGCCTCCGCCACCTTCATTTTGTCAAATGAAATAAGGTAGATTTTATCTTCATTTGATAAAGCCGTATCTTGTCGATTACTGTATTGAGGATACCCTCATCGACTTGTACCATGCGATACCAGAGCTGTAGAGTGCTGACGTGTGGAAGCGCAAATCCTTTCTTGTATAAATGGTTGTAGGCCCGAGGACCAGCCGAGTGCAAGCATATGGCACTAGATTATTAAAGGAAATAATAATATATCTAGTTATGTTTAGAATTTCGTTAAGCATACCTGGGAGAGTCAAAGCCAAGCGCGCCTCGGGTCTAATTGCAAGCCGCATGTTTGTATCCCGCTTTTTAATTATCGGGCAGACAAGTGATAGTAGGTGATCAAACGTCGCTTTGTCCATTCTATGAAAACTAGAAAATAGCCGCTGCTCCATTTGATCACCGACCGACAGCTCTCGTAACAAGTTGTCACACACTCCTTGTTCATTTCTTTTTTTTAAACACGCGGAAATCCATGTTGAACGTGGGTGCCTTTTCCCCTCATTTGCGTCCAGAAGCAGTGAAATAGCCCCAGCAATGATGCACGCATTTTCTATCTCCTGCGTCTGCGGTGTTGTCATATCGTATTCTGCGTGAAAATTTTATTCGAAAAGGTTTTACTTCAAAAGTTCAATTCACTTACCAATACCTGTGGTGTTTTTAACTATCGAGAAATGCGTTCGCAATTGCACAAATTTTTTTTGTTTCGTGACGCACACAAAATTTCTAATCCGTATAATATATGGACGAATGTGAACAAATGAAATTTGTGAAATATTTTTCAAAATTGTATTCCCCACATTCGTGCACGAACAAAAAATTCGTCACGCATAAAAATTCGAGAAGTTGAACGCATCGTATAATATGTTCCAATACACAAATTTATTTCGTCATATTTTGGGCAAATTTTATACGAATTTTTGGGACGAATTATTCGTGCGTTGGACGCATCGTGTAATCGTACCTTTAGGAGAAAATAAAAGTGAAAATGCATATTTGTCTATTATCAGTAAGATTTGCTGAAAATTTTATATAGGTAGTCAAAATGACTACCATTGGGCATTTAAGGTAAATTTTGCAAAATTGGGATAACAAATTTTTGACAATTTTTTTAATTTTTTATTCCATTTAGCTTTAAAAATTAATAAAAGTCACGTGAGATATTTTTTTAGAAAGCGATGCAACAAAAGTTATTTACAATAAAAGACCTCAATGTAGTCAAAATGACTACCTTGGGCATTCTAGTGTTAAGATAATGCCTCAGCTTGTTAGTATGTCTATTGAGTAATTTGTTTCTACATTTACAGGTGATTTTTTCTGCTGAAAAGAAATTCAATGCCAATTTCGGCATTACTTCATATAATGATCAAACAATAAATTACTAAGTTTACGAAAAAACTGTAAGTTGTTTTATTTATCTCAAGTTAATTGAGTGCCTTTATAGCTTTGAAATATAATTTTTTACATTTCCATTTATCTCTCAAAATGTACCGTTAGTATTAAACAAAATATGACAATCGAATTGACGGCTTGGAGGCACTTTGCCCTTCCTTTCTTCATGACAGATGGACTTGTAAAACTATATGCGAATGTAACTTGCGGTTGTTCTTAAGTGGTCTATATGAGCACACAAATGCGGCATTTAATTGCATCACAGTTAGCGCAGCTGCATTCCCAGCGGTTCTTAGAAATCACAAGTGAGGGTTTAGCCAACGAATTTACCAACCACCATCCACCGCAAAAACACTAATTCGAACTGCAAGTGCAGCGCTGTCGTCTGTGCCGCATACGTCCCCTCAAATGGGTTGTCGGATTCTCATTAAGTGCTGCACAGGACATTTGTCTGCTTTGTTTGCTCTGCACACTTCTGCGGGAGATACACGAAAAGTTACAATGTTGTTGTACTAACGTTCATAACGTTATACAGGTTTTTACAGGATTTAACGAAAATCTCGATGCGCCTAAAACGAATATAGATAAAGCAACAATTTGACTGAAGTTCCTGATAAAAGGCGATTGTCAAACATGTTTCTTTAATATTTACGATAACTGCTGAAGTCCCATTAGCACTTTGCTCAAAATTTTTAAGTCTCAGAAAATGTGTGTCGGTTGTTAGTGCCAATTTATGCAGAACATACGACATTTATTTAGCTGATATTGATCCGCCGACTTGAATCTTGAAAAGGAATAATTAATGTTTGATTTCTGCTTGTATGTTCATTCAATGATTAAAAGCTTTGATAAGCAGCACTGCTTTCCTGCCAACTGTCGATATTTTTTATACATCTTTAGTAGTGTTGTCTCTCGGCAGTGATGATACAAATATTTAGAACGATTTCAAGTGCTGGTGCGGAGGGTGAGTAAAAGTAATTCCGCAACATCTGCTTTTTATTGGGTTAAAGTATTTCACAGTAACTAGTTATCTCATGTGCGGCGTTTCGCTTGTTGAAATAAAAAAACACAAAATTAATATATAAATGTATGTACATATATAAAATTAGGTGTGATAATAATATATGCACGTATATATAACAAATAAACATGGAAGTATGTATTTTTGGGTGATGAAATAAATGATTTTTTGTATTTACATCTGACACCTGGGCCATGTTCTGGTTTCGGGCAGTTTACCTCTGTGTGTCGCTCAACTCAAATGATTTGTGTCTCGTTCGATGACTGAAGATTCATGGTAACCCTACTCTACTCGTAAGAGCGACTGTGTAATTAAACTCAATGCGAACTTGCCATTTGTATCTAATCCATCTTCTCAAGTTTTTGGCTCATACATTTTCCATTGTACAAAAGATTCTATTATGTTGAGTTCAAATTATACAACTTTTTTGCCTGGCTTGAAGTGTCTGGTTTCTGTTTGTAATAAATTGGGAAGCAATATTCTCATTGCAGAATTCAGATTTTTTTAAGAAAAGCTAACTTTCTCATGACAATGAGGGTAGTCCTAAATTGCAAATGATTTGAAGATAAGCCGTCAAACCTTTCCTGCTTTTTTAGTATTCGGTTACTTAATTCGGGTTGATTTCAATAGCTGTCCTCGTTATCTCATTTCAGAGATCCAGACAGGTACACACATTTTATAATTAAATAATTTGTTTATTATTGACATATTTTCTTATTTTAAGAATAAAGCGAATGCAAATATTTCAACAAATTCAATATAAGTAAAATGTAAAATCCGTTCTTGCGTTAAGTGATCCAAGCTTGCGAGAAGATATCGTTTAGTGTCGGCACTTCAGAGCAATATTTATTTAAAATATTCTGAGAGTTGTGAAGTCATGGAAATCATTAAGAGCTCAGTGACTAGCAAGTATGTAAGATTTATTTATTACCCACGAACCAAAACAATCCGCAGTCGAAGAGGTTTAACGCTGAGCGCTACAAACGATAAGCGAGTTTGCTGAAAAAGTCTGATCGGCACTGAATCACGCACTCAACTGAACCGACAGTCTGTTCTGGGCATATGAAGTGTCAATACGCTGAGCATCTTCGACAAAATGCGCGTAATGTACAATTTGTTGCTTTGGGCGTTACTAGCGCACGCATCGGTGAAGTTTACGAGCGGCCAAAGCTACAGCAGCGCGCTGCTCGCTTCCTCGAAAAGCGCTCAACTACGCGCCTACATGTACCTGAAGGCCAGTCCCTGCGACAATTTCTACGACTGGGCCTGCGGCCGCTGGAAGAAGACGCACCCGGCCACGCAGCAAAATACGCACACCTCGCGCCTGGCCCAACTGCCGGAGCTGTTTCTGCTGAACTGCGCGGCGGTGCTGCAGCAACCCGACGACGTCAGTGTCGAAGTCTACAGCCACCGACCGAGTGGTGGACAACCAGCTGAAGCGGCTGTTCAAGTCCTGCCGGCGCGCAGCAAATGCAGCGGTTACCGAAGCGGCGCGCTTCGAGCCCATAATGCGAGTAGTGGAATTTCGAGGGGGCTGGCCGGCGATTGGCAATTTGACGTGGTACGAACGCGACTACGACTGGCTTAAGGCGGCGGTGCAGGTGCGGCGCAAACTGAACGCGGATGTGCTCATCGGCTTCGACATAGTGCCGGACTTTGTGCACCCGAAGGCGCGTCGAGTGAAGTTGGGTGCACCGGCGCTCGCTTTGGGTACGAGAGAATCTTATTTGAGTGACGAACAGCGATTTGTGGGGCAGCGCAGGCAGTACGTGGAGCGTATAGCCCAAGAGTTGAAAGCCTTCTTTCCCGAAATGCCGACAATGTGGGCTGGCGACGTCGCAGGAAAAGTGCTCAATGTCGAGAGGAAGTTGGCCAGGGGCTTGCCGGACGATGCGAGGTTGTCACCGCAGGAACTGACGACGCAGCGGCTGGTAAAGGACCTTAAATCGCGCTATGGCGAGTTCGTGGACATAAGTCGGTACCTGCAGCTAATTTTCAGGCGAGTTGTCAATGGCCGAGTGTACGAGACGCCGCCAGACTACTTCGCCAACCTGGTAACAGTGATTCAGGACACACCAAAACTGACGTTGGCAAATTACACCATGTGGCAGGCCTTGCGACAGTTCGACCTCGGCGGCGCCGACGCGTTTTGTGTGCGGAAAGTGATGACGTACTTTCCGAGCCAGCTGGAAAACCTCTTTTACCGCAACTTCACGAGCAAGCACATTTCGCGGGAGGTGCAAACATAATTCCAGCGCATCAAAATCGATTTCATCGAGCAGTTTGCAAACACGAATCTGCGAAAATTCGATTGGATAACGCCCTACACGTCGGCGCAGCTGCAAAGCAGAATCAGCTCCATGCGCATTGCGATTTCGATGGGGCTGTCGGAGGTTAATTACTTTAAAATTCACGCATACGACGTGCGCCTAAGCGACGAGCGGTACTACAAAAACGTCGTCAGCGTACTGCAGTGGCAAGTGCGCGAGAGCCTCAACCAAATACTGGACTCGAGGGCGAGCAGCTTCTTCGTGGAGCACTTCGAGCTGCCCAAGTACGAGTACCGCTACCTGCCCGCGTACAACGCGCAAACGAACGCCGTCGAGGTGCCGGTTAGCTTCCTGCTGTCACGTTTCTTCTGGGACCCGGCGTACCCAATCGTGCGGACTACAATCCGCATTGGGTGTTCAGATTCGACGATTTGCCAGAGGCGTTGCGGGTAAATGGTGCCCTAGCGAACATCGACGAATTCGCCAAAGAATTCCAATGTTCGCTGAATAGTCCAATGAATGCCAAACGGGAATGTGTGGTTTTTTAAAAATAGATCCATTCGTAAGGAGTCCATAACTGTCCATAATATTGCAGCTAGTTTTAAGAAAAGCTCTATCGATAAGCCAGCAAAGTGGGATGGTGAAGTCGACGTCGCTACAGATTTACCACTTAAAAATTGCTTCGCAGTAAAATGTTCGATTGGTATCTCTTGGGCTGTAGGATGCCTAGCAATCGCGAGTAAAGCTTCTAATAAAGTTGAATTACTCGTGCTGTAACCAATCACTTCTACAACGCCTCTGATACGGAACCTCAAATGAAACCACTAGATAGTTGGTGGAACAGGTGCCTTCAGCCGTAATAGATCTGAAGACAAAAATAACATAGGCCTATTTGGCCCGTTGTGATACCCCAGGACCCTACTTACAACTTGAACCATCCATAACTTGAAATGAGACGAATTAAATTATTGTTCTCTGACTTGTAGTGGTATTAATAATCTGCCTTCGGTCTGTCAGTTCTACCCAACCAAGCCACTGACACTGACACTTTTGTGGATTCAAAAGTGTGAAGTGAAACAATTGAAATCAAAGATAATCAGACACATGTTTTTTTTTAATTAACCCTTTCGACCCTGAATTTTACCCTGTGTCTCGATATTACTTTTTGGTATTTAAATTATGAAACACTTTCCTAAGAAGTGTGCACACGGCACTTGAAGTCGCCACGCCTCTTTTTAGAGTTTTAGAGCTAGTTTACTTTTGGACAATTTTAGCTTAAAAGGGGTTAAATAAATTGTGTGTCAATATTTTTTAATTACAAAAAAAAATATTTAATATATATGGAAAAATACAAAATTATCACTTTTTTATTTTATTTAACCATTATTAAAGAAACAGGGGTTTGATCAAACGCGCCCAATTCGTAGAATTCAATTAAAACACAAACTTTCCCTGATATCGCTGCAAATTATTGGAAATTATTTTGGAGATAACAGTAACATTTTTGTAATTTGCTTTGAATTCATTTCTAAAAATATTAATTTGTTGGTGAGTACTTAAATTAAAACCATAAATCAATCGTAGCTTTTGCTATAAGATGACAAATAGTTGAAGTTGCTCTCAGGCAACTTTGGGGTCGAAAGGGTTAAAATCTGACGGGGTCAACAATGGGTTAAGAATTTGTATCGGGGGAAACAAGAGAGCTTGCGTGCAAAGCCGCGTGGCCCAGCTAGTTGAGATTATAAATATAAGAAATATTATTCCTATACTTATTGTACTCTTCATTGAATGTGACAAACATAATTTTTTAACAAATATCAAGTGTAGCTTTCTTATATTCGAAAAATACCTTCGGAGACGTGAACCAGCGCGATACACGATCTTTTCGATTCATTCAATCACGATCTTTTGGCTTGACTTGATCTCCTTAATAAATCGTTGTTCATGGCTTTGCATTTTATGTATGTATGTATGTAAATCGGATAAACGGAAACGCGGCCTCAGTGCTCGCACTTGGCGACGTCCTCTGCGTGTGACAAGCATATCCATTAACCCATTAAGGACGCATGAGCGGAGTTGCGTAACAAGTTGATGATATGTTGGCATCTGGCGCAACGCCACAAGGGTATTATTACACCATTACATGGCCTGTATAGACAGCGACCGCTTGGATGCTTCATTAGCTGCTGCAGTTGTTGTCGCTCTGTGCTGCCAGAGTTGCCGTAGCGACAGTGTTGTCTTTGCGCCGCTCCATTGTAATTACGTCAAGGGCAAAGAGTATGCTGACCGTGTTGCTTGTGCTGGCCGGGGAAATGTCCAACGAAGACTGCCCAAACTGCAGGCGAGTAGAGGTTGGACTGTTGTTGCTGGCTCGGCGAAATGCTATTAAGGCTTTGTCAGCTATGCGCGTTGACTTTGGCAGTGTCCACTCTGAGCGCATCTTAGACTCGTTAGAGGCATGGCTCGCAGCAGATCCGGGTGCTCGTGCGACCGCAGCGCAGTGCACACTCAGTGTGTCACTCACATGTCGAGCGAAGAGGGTCCTTTGGTGCACATTATTGTTTGCCGTTGGATGGCCAGCTATAAGTACATAAAAATGCAATTAACACGGCAATGAGGTGGTTGGGTGGCCAAATGAAAGCGCAACAGTTGAACAATTTCACAAAAAATGTAGAATACCTCATTCATATGTGGTGTAATAATGTATGTGTGTGTACTATAAAGGGTTCAATCTTGACTTATTTTACGAAAAGTGGGAGCAAATAATTTATTCAAGACACTTCATTCAAATGCCAAACATTCAACGCAACCTGAAAAATCAATGCAATCATACGAGTTCGATGTCGGCTAATTTCCGAAGAATTTCATGCGTCGAGCAAAAGGTCTGACTTTTTTATATGTGTTAACGAGTGCTTGAGAATGGCGTATTCGGTATCTATCATAATTCTAAACCTATTAGCGCAAACCAATAGTGACACACACAGAGGGTAATTTTGGGGGTTCGAACCCCTCCCAAATATAAAAATTACTGATGTAAAATGTGGTTTCACATGGAATTGAATTCAAAAGATATACGCAAACCCCGCCCCCCGAAAATTAAATCCTGTGTGCGCAACTGCAAAGAAATGTGTTGTTTCCACATGCAAAAGGATGGGTTGGACAATGTCGAGTCTATATTGCAAGATATATATAACAATTGGTCAGAATTATCTCAAACGTAGTTTGTATACTAAAATTGTCAATAATTAAATATTCGGTTATCCGAAATTCGCCAAAGCACAGCTACTGCTTCGGTAGGGTTTAGGTACTAATTTCAACAAATTCAACTATGACTATATGAAAGCATTTCGAATGACAATTTTCACATGAAACCGCAACAATGCATTACATACTCAAGTACCCTAAAAATGAAACGTCTTTCATATTTCGCAGCTCGTAACAATTGCAAAGTAAGACCAACTTAAAGCGACAACGAATGAAAGCGCAGTCAGGGCCGTAACTAGGCATGTGCAGGCGGTCCGGCGCACCAGGGCCCCCGGCCCTGAGGGGCCCCCGAAGATTTCTTTTTTTTTTTTTTTTAGAATTCGTTTTAAAGTATGAGCTAGAAAAGATCTTCGATAACGTTTTTATAACATTGTATAAAATTGGATCTACTTTTTTATGGAAAGGGCCCCTGGGAAACTTTTTTTTCTAGAACGCTCTTATTAGTATCTAATAGAAAATGTTTTCGAGAACCCTTTTTTTTTCACGAAAATTATTGATGTTTTCGCCGCCATGAAATCGAGAAAAAAGTCATTTTCGAGAAATAAGTAAACGCAAGAGACTGAGGAGACACCTAATGTGCAGGAACAGTATATTTTCATGAGTGATGTTTCTGTGATTTCGTTATTTGTAAGTTACAAATAATTACGTGCAGTCTAGAATATTTGGCTGTAAAAATATCTACCTAATACAGAATATAGTGTAATAGTATGTGCACACATATGAGAAATAAAGAAATTGTTTAAACCAAAGTATAATGCTGTTTTCAATTTCTCACGACCTTTGAACCCTTTTTTTAATGGACTTCGAAAAGGCTTCGAAATCACCTTTTTTTTTTTTTAGAAATTCATTTTCAAGGGCCCCTTACGAAATCTTGCACAAGGGCCCCCGAGACCCTCGCTACGGCGCTGAGCGCAGTCATATTATCAGTCAAACATAAATTGGCGGCAATAATAGCGGTATTGTCACAGCGTCACCCCAACATATACGCACCGCCCCATTCGCCAGCATGCGCCACTGTTGCCCGGCAGCGGCCCCACCGCCCACCCACTGTGTCGATTTCTCTTTTCAGCCACGGAACGCAGCGTTAATACACTCCATCCTCATTTCGTCCACTTCCGCTTTACATTCCGCCCTCCGCACGAGCGATATCTCGCGCTTTATATGACATTGTCGCCTGTCCGTGGCTGCGCCCCAAGCTCTGCCTCGTTCTCTCTTACGTTTTTGGGTTTCATTTATTTTATTTCCACTGAAATTCACCGAAAAACGAACAAATTCCAGAGAAAAATGTGCGTTGCCACTTCGCACTCGTCAAGGCCATTTGGTGGATTACGTGGAGCACGACAGGCGGTGGTTCAAGGTGTTCTGCGCCGCGCCGCGCCGCGCCGCGCACATATTGCCGCCTGTTCGCGCTTTTTCAGACGCCGACACGACTAAGCGGCTGCACTGCGCGTCCGCTCACGTGGCTTCTTCGCCAGTCGTTGTCTTAAGATTTCGGTCACGCAAAACCCATCAACGTAAACTAATGTTCATCCTAAATCGGCGGTAGCGGTGACTGCTGCACTGCATAAAAAAGTGGACCCGGCCGCCTCACATACATATGTACATACATATCTATCGTCTTCCGCCGGAGTCGCACGCCGGCCCGGTCGTGTCTTCGCGTTCCGCCCGCACACACCGCCAGCTGGTCGTGCGTTCACTTTAAGCAGCTTTCAATAAGCCGCCGCATTGATTTCGGTTTTCGGCCATCGTCGCCTCTGTCGTCACCACTTCAGTCCGGTCCAGTCCAGTCCACTGCAGCTCAGTCCAGTCTGTTGGACACACTCGTCACGCTGTTGTGGTCTTTCCGTTGCTCGCTGTTGTTGTTGTTGTTGTTGCTTGTTGGCGGCTTTTGTTATTTGTGAACAACTTTGACTTTTCTGACTGCCGCGCCGCAAGTGTTGTGTTTTATTTATGAAGCGAAATAATATATTTTCGGCATGGGGCATTGTCATTGCTGGAATTATTATTGAGTTTAGGCGCTGGTTTCCGCCTGACCGGAAGGCAGCAATTCGGCAGTCCGAAATGCAGACGAATTGATGCGGAATACACCGGAACGAACACTTTGCTCCTCACGAGTCCGTGCAGCATACTAAACGCGATTGCAGTGATTTATGGCGTTTTCAACTTAAAGTCTGGAGCGGCCTCAAGTCATAGCGGCACTGCTCGACGGAGGAAATATTTATTTTACTTTTATTGATTTGTGGAATTGTTGGAATTTTCCGCAATTTTTCGCATTCGTCTCAACAATTTTTAGTAAGTGGTAAAGAGTTGAGGTTTTATGGAAATCACAGCAGTTTATTAAATCGGTTGAACGTTAATCTTTTTCCTTATCAGTGTCGAAGTCAAGCGAACCGAAAAGTGAAAATATCCAAAACTGACGGAATTTAATTTGTAACGCACGGAAGGACGAATCTATTGTGGGAAGTATAAAATTTAACCTTGACGAGATTTGTGTTGATTGTAGAGGGATGGGTTAGGGAGTTTGTGAGTTCTTTTTCAATTTATCAACTCATACATACTCCATAGTCATACGGTTATACTGAGGATAGAATTCTCTGAAGACTTAAGATATCCAAATATTATTTACAAAGATCTAATTTCAGTTTTCCCCAATTCGATAACTGGACATCTCCCAACTCGCCGTGTGAAATCAGCATAAACATGATGGTGAGGCTAGTTGTGAACGTTTTTTTGAACACGATGGAAAACATTGAAACTGTGGCCATGTACAACTTTAACCCTAACTAAAACTTCCGTCACGGCCGGTTTAGGTACCCTTAGGTCGTTAGGCTTTTCGACATGGGGCGGAGTTAAGCATTTCGCTCGAAATATTTGCCATTAATTTGTGCCAATGTTTGCGATTTTCGGCCATTGTCAGTGCCCAAGCTTACCTCTTCTCCGGCACGTATCCGAAGCGATGACATTCGGTTTTGAACTATTCGTGATCAATAAGCATTTGCTTCAGAAAGTAGTCGACCTCGCTATGTTTTCTGCCGCACCTTAACCCTTTCGACCCCGAATTTTACCCTGTGTCTTGATATTACTTTTTGGTATTTAAATCATGAAATACTTACCTAAGAAGTGTGCACACGACATTTGAAGTCGCCACGCCTCTTTGTTAGATTTCTGGAGCTAGTTTACTTTTGAACAATTTTAGCTTAAAACGGGTTTAATAAATTTTGTATCAATATTTTTTAATTACAGAAAAATTATTACGTATTTATGGAAAAATAAAAAGTTATCACTTTTTGATTTTATTTAACCATTATTAAAGAAACAGGGTTTTGATCAAACGCGCCCAATTCGTAGACTTCAATTAGAACACAAACTTCCTCTGATATCGCTGCAAATTATTGGAAATTATTTTGGGGATAACAGTAAAATTGTAATTTGCTTTGAATTCACTTCTAAAAATATTAATTTGTTGGTGCCTACTTAAATTAGACCCATAAATCAATCGTAGCTTTTGCTATAAGATGACAAATAGGTGAACTTTGGGGTCGAAAGGGTTAAGGTTGATTGTGGTTGGGGATAAGGTGCGGAAATAAGTTCATCGGTCGTTGGCTGCGTTATTCCATGCTCATGTCTTGTCGCATGGATCTCTATTTGTGTTTATAACACCCTGAGAGCGCATCGACTTTGTATATGTAAAATGTATGCCACGTACTCCCTCGTTTGAAGGCGTCGGCACAAATTATTTTCCTTTCATAACCATGGATAGGACTAACATATTGTTTAAAAAGTTCGCGGACGTGAATGCTCTAATATTCATTTTCATAATGATGTAAAATTACATGAATGCTATGAATATTAGGATTTAAATTTTATAGCGAATTTTGAATTCATTTAATTTTATAAAACCTAGTATGACTAACTGATTCGTTAGGGACTTTCATACATATTATTTTATCTTTTCTCCGCGTATTTACAAATTTCCTTAACACGTTCACGGACGTGAATGTCAAAGCATTTATTACATATATAAGTAACGGTTCAAATATGATATTCCGACTACTCTTACAATATATAATGTCTCTAATCAGAATTCGGATAGTACCAATAGTTAAAAAGAAAAAAATTGCCTGTAAATTTTTGCAGCTTACTGAAATTTTTACTGTCCTAAACTTGTTAAATACAAACATTTGACATAGACAAATCTGGATGTTCAGGTTGAAAGTGGGAAACTATTAGTTAAAATGATATTGTGCAAGTTTTGGAATTATGAAGAACTTTCATTGACGGATTATTTTAATATGGTAATCCAATAATTCAGATTATCGTTACATCCTTTTCAGTCAGACAGAAAAAATCCTGAAAAAAACACATCGAGTGTAGAATCGGGTGTAGAATCTTTAGTGCTCCCTTCATACATACTCGTAATATCGATTTGTATCTATGAGTCACATGAGATAGAAACTCTGTGCAGAATCACTACTTCTTCATATTCTTCAGTCGGAAATGACTGTTTGGAAAAACTAACAGTTGAATTTGTTTTCTTGACAAGAAAAAGTTTTGTTTTTGTGCCAAATAATTAATGATCGAACATGTAATAAAATTTTCTAATATGTTTAATTCAGGCACAAAATAATTTTAAAGTATACGATTTTATTTCATTCGCATGCTGAGATGACACCATTTAATTCTGTCAAATGAGGCATCAGAAACGCAAGGAGCATACAAATAAACATATTTAAATAAATGTAAGAGAATTTGTAAGGCAGACAATGAGCTCGATCTACAATCATTTATAGTGCCGCATACAACTTCCATGATATGCTTTATGCATATTGAAAAATACAAATGTAAATGCTGGCAGCGCCCACACTAACGAAGCCCAGGACGAAGCGTAACTGCATAAAAACAACAATAAATTGTGAAATAGCGACTGAAACAACTGCGCCGGCCACCCACTTGCGCCCACAGTTGGAGTGCCAATGCCAAGTCGGAGCGTGGTGCCAAGGTAAATATTGAAGTAGCACATGGCAAATAGACTTTTCACTCGCTTGGCGTTGCCTCTTTCAGCCCATTGGCTACGACGTTGATTTGCTTACTTCTGATTTTAATCTCTGCTGCATTTCTCGTAAGCCGCTCGAGAAGAGTTGAGGCAAAAAGAAATATAATTAAGAAATAAATGCAAAGAGAAATAAAAAAATCAAGACACGAGCAATGTTAGTCGGATCGAAGCCGAGCAGAAGTGCAACAGTTCCAACTCGATACACTTTTCCTTTTCAGATTGCAATGTTGCTTGCTTTCGGTTAAGTATTGGATAGCCATGAAGTATGCTCTGTATACGCTTTACCCTCACCAGAGGAAATCATTATGTTACAGAACCTAAATTTGGAGGCACATAATTTCAATGACAAGAGTTCAAGTTAAAATATTAAATTGGAAGAAAAACTTTCCCACGAAACTGTGATAGAGTTCAATCCTGCAGTGGCTAGTTGCAAATTGTAAACATGAAATTTACTCGGTTACGTAAATCGAATTTGAACTTTTCTTTATTGTAAAGAATAATATTGTAATATAAATATTAATGTGTTAAATATATGAAGATCTCCTCATCAATGTCTTTTCTTTTCTACCGCCCATTAAACCATTTATTGGTTCTGGTTATTCTCGCAGAGGCATCTCCTGAGTGTTGATCAAGGAATGTCTGGGTATGACAGTGTTAAAGTTTTCTGGCATACAAAGTAGATGGATATTATTTCGATGGTAGTCTAGGAGAAAACATTTTTAAATGTGGTTGAAATGCTTGTTTAGTGCCGCCTCAGATTCATGATCCAACTGACCCGCTGACCCATTGTGGCCGCCAAAAAACTACATAAAAGGAAACTTGAAAAAGTGACACGCCTATATTTTGCAAAAACTTGAACTGTGTTTAAAAATGGTTTGAGGATTCGAAATCAGCAACGGCTAATTATCCTAGAACTGATGTCAAAACCAGAAATGGCATTTTGCTGTTGATTAGTGTAATTTAAAAACAGAGTAAAAAAAACAGTGCGAGGTCTGTTCACAAAGTATGGCGAATTTGGAATTTCCGCGGGTTACATATATTCGATTTTCGATTTTGTTTCGTTATGTTGGTACTCATGTCCCTCACTCATGCCGGCAAGTTCGGCCATTTTGATTGTTCATTTAACTTTTGACAGCTGTTTTGGCTCGCCTTCGATTTTTGCCTATTCCAAAACATGGATCAAAGAATATGAAGGTTAGAAGGAATAGATATTCATGAATAAAGAAATAATTTAAAAAAAAAAAATCGCAATATATTTTAACAGACCTCGTATATACAAGATCTCAGCCTGATGGTTGGATAATGGACCCCGATCACTTGCATCAAGAGAAGGCGATCTAGACTTCATTCCTAAGAAAGAGAGTCAATCATCTAGCGATTGTTTATGGGAAAAAATCACTTGTTAACTTATAGTTCCTGTAATCCTATAAGTGATTCCGACAGTCGCTTGGAATTCGGTTGGGGTTGAGAAATATTTAAAAACATGCGGATCTTGGAAAGCATATCTACAATCGAGCAATCGCGGCATTGCGTAATTGATTACGTGCTGAATGATGCCTGAGGCATTATTATGTTGCGGCTCTTATGTGGTTGGCGGTGTTAAGAGCGAAATAAATAAATAAAGCGAATACGCTTCGGACCAGGCGGTCGAATCATTTGCAAATGTGAAAACTGAAAGCGCACTTCCGGTGGCCATTACGGGACGCAGTAACGACGCCAGCTGCCGGAAGTGCACTTTGCATTCGCAAAGGCGGACCGCTTTGCCAATTTATTCAAAGCGAGAAGCCAACCAAAGAAATGCAGGACGCAAAACACGAGCGGAAGGCAATAAAAAGCAAAAACTTGTAGATTTGCTATTGATACGCAAAGGAAGGCGAGTGTTGGTGGCGAGCAGCAAAAGGCTGGCCGACAGCCTGGCCTGACGAATTCCCATTGTTGAAGTGTTAAATGCCAGCGCAAAGCGTGGAAAATTCAATTTGAATTTACGGCATTCGCTAGGCGACTGCCAAGGACACACCGACAGCCCCGCAACGGACGACGCCAAAGCCGCGCCGAAGGCAGCAAACGCGGCACCGCAGAACATTGAAAATAAAAATTGCAATATTTTGCAACTGAAAGGCAATGAATCTCTCCGCCGCACCGCGCCGCACCGCACGCCAATTGACAGACAAAAACACCTGACTGCCACAAATGCTGGCAACACAATGGGCACGTTGGTGTCGCTTTTCCATTAGCATTCTTACGGTTCGATTACCCAAACGTTGCGCGCCTTTGCCGCCGGATAAACTCGTTCACTCACTTCTGAGCTGCACGCAAACAGACAAACGGCAGGCGAACGGACAGATAGAAAGTCAGTTGGAGCAAAATTCAATTTACAAATTGTAAGGATATTTTCGCATTTTCTGCCGCTTCAACGTCGTTGTCATCGACGTCTTATTCTGGTGACAGCTCGTTGGCAGCAGTTGTGGCGGTTATCTCAAATGCGCCGAAGTACGAGCAAGTGTGTGCAGCGGAAATTCTCACTTGCCAGCGTCGCCAACTGGGCCACAGCACGTCATCTGCGCTGGGCTGAGAACTGATAAAGTTAGGATTAAATTGATTTAATTTTAGGTGTTCTGGAAAAGCAGTTCGAAGCAGCAGAAATTAGGACAAACACCGCCGCGTAGGTAAACCAGAATAAATGAGTTAACTTTTTATTGGAACTTAGGGGGGGAGGGGGCTACATCCATGCATCAGATAGCGTAGTAGCCACTAACTGAGACTTTAATATGTGAGCTGAGCCGACCGTAATTGAACCAATTGTACACAGACATTTTACAAATTCTCACATTGTTGCATTTATTGTATTATCCTTATGGAGTTTGGGCTTCCCTAGAGAATTTCCTAGAATTTATATATTTTTATAACTATCCGCAAATAGTAAATTAATTTTTCGCCGGGCTGTACAGCTCTAGAAAATGCATTGAAAAATGAAAAGACGGTTTTAAGGTTAAAGGTAATCATCAGCTGAATTATTTTTAAATTTGCTTAACCGTGCGCTAAGTTAATTCCCTCTCTTGCTCTTTCCGTTCATTGATATTTTTTGTTCACTAATTTTAAGACTAGCTTCATTTTGTTATCATTCACTTAGTCTGTAAGAGCCTTTTGTTCATTGACTTAATTTGAATAAATGATATTACGGGGCTATAACCTACTACCATATGATGTGATAGAAGAGGAATTCTTGGGAATCTTCAAGGACAACTCAAAATCATTTAGTCGGATTACATCAATGGTTTCGATGTTATTACCACCACCTTTAAAATAAAGAAAATTTTTGTTAAAAAACTTTTGTTAGCCGTAGAAATTTCTAATTGAGGGTATTCTAGTTCTGAATTTCAAAAAAGGAAATTAGGATTTTTCTGAAAGATTATAATTTTAAAAATATTGCTTACATATTACAAATATAATAATACAAATATAATATAAGTATATACAATTTTAACAATTTATAGAAGTATTAAAAATCTAAAGCAGGCGACGCACGATGCGGCAAGCAAAACTTCGAAAACGTTTTTCTCGACACTGAAGTTTTGGCCATTGACTAAAATTTGGTCAACATTGGCCACGATATCGCAATATCAGCTAAACTGATTGATTTTGAGATTTTTATTTGAAATGTGTATATGTCTACTGTCTGTTTTGCCTCTATGGCCATTACCAGAATCGCATCGGTAAAAAGAACTCTTCTGATTTTCTTCTTCAAATACGAAATCTGACTAACCCGACCCAACCTGACCTAACCTACCTAAACTTAACTTTTTCTTGTCGCTCAGTGGCACAATTTTCAATTAATTACCACAGCCAGTGCGGAATTAGCAGTAAACACGAGCACTACTTGCCAACGCTTATGTTACTGGTACTGGTTCGCACAAGGTGCCCAGCCAGGTGCACGCCAAGGCGGAATCAAACTTAAAGACGGGTGTAGGCGTTTTGTATTAATTGCAATTACGCTTAAAGGCCCGTTTTCACTTCCCCGACGCCGCCCACCGGCCCATTAAAATGCCAAGCCAAAGCAATGAAAATTAAAAGCCGGCAGGAAAAAACTGCGCAGAGCCGGAGCAGCTACTAGAAAAGCGCAAAAAGCGGCAAAAATTGCGAAGAAAAAAGCCGAGCGAAAAACTTAAGTGCGTTTTATGTTTGCCACTTCACTTTCCATTAACAAATTAAAACCTCTGCTCAGAGTAGAGCGCGAAAAAACAACAACAGCCGCCAAGGCACGTGCAGTGAAGGCAGCAACGCCAAAAATGAGTAAATAAAAAAAAAGCAGCGGCGTGCGGCACTGTCGGGATTGGACGCGGCGGGCGGCGGCTGCGACGTGTTGCTGTGTAATTGTAACTGTTATTTTGCGCAAATTACTAAAATAATAGCAAACTCCTATGTAATTGCAGCAACAGCAGCGGCAGCAAGCAACAATTGCCAACCACAACAACAACAAATCATCAAAAGAAGACGAACTGCAACGCTTCAGGTTAGTTAGTTGTTGGTTTTTTTTCCACTAAAATAACCGCACCAACAGTGCTGGCGCGACGGCGCACTGTGGGTAAGTTGCTATAGTTTTGTGCACTTAATTTATAGGACATTTAGTATATTGTTTTTACATAGTTGTAGGTCAAGAAGTGAAATACAAATGCAATTTCAAGTACTTCAGTTAAGTTTTTTGTTTGTGATCAAATACACAAAATATGTACCTACAGAAAGTTTTCTTAACAAATTCATCACTGGCGAATTGAATCTTAAAAATCTCTTAACAAATCGTCCTCGGGTTCACCTTCGCCCACATCAATATCACTATTTACTAGTGTCCGACCGAATATTCGGTTTCGGTTTCGGTTTCGGCCCAAATAAGTGGTTTCGGTTTCGGTTTCAGTTTCGGCCAAAAAATGGCCGAATAGCCGAAACCGAAACTTTCTAGTATATTTTTTACATTTTATTGTGTAGCAGATATATAGTGAAAGGAGAAGTAATTTAGATGCCAGCAATGTAAATAAACTTCTTTTGTTAGCATATAATATTAAATTATTTAATTTTGAATATTAGCGAGTAAGGTACGAAAGGGTGATTTTTTATGTTTACGTTTTTAAAAAATGAATAAATTGTTTTTATTAATATGTATTTATTTATTTATGCTATGTTTGTTTGTTTGTTCTTTATTTACTTAATGTAAAATTCGTTTGTTGAAAAAAAATGCTTGATATGGTGATTTTTATTTTAACTAGAAAGTTTCGGTTTCGGTTTCGGTTTCGGCCGAATATTAAAAAAAAACCGAATATTCGGTTTCGGTTTCGGTTTCGGCCCAAAAAAGTGGTTTCGGTCGGACACTACTATTTACTTATAATACTCGTATATATACATACATATAGTATGTACCTATCTTCGTCTTCATAGAGGCAAAAGTGCGCAACTCTGCCGCTATTTTTTCCCCGCAGAACAAAACTTGAATGTCTGCAGTTTATGAAAATTAGAGTAATTTTGTTTCACTGCACAACAACCTGCACCAAAAACTTTCGAGTACCTTAAGTTTTTATTTAGCGCCGATACCCATTGCACCAATGTGCGCCTGCTGCATTTTCAGTTTCAGTGGCGCGTTGAAATGCGCCAACAACGACAACAACCACAGCGCACAGTGATTCGTTCCATAGACAAAATTCAAAAAATTTATAGTCTCAGAATTTAACGATTTTGCTGTCATTTGAAAGGTAAAACTCCAACTAAGAAAACCCCAAAAAATCTGTGCAAAAAATGTATTAGTGTCTGTGCAAAAGCGGCTCAAAGTTGAAACTTTTTTCACACAAAAATTTAAACACATATTTTCTGTTTTTTAGTCTATTGAGTAAAAAAAATTGTAAAAATACATGGTTATCAAGAAGTTGCTGAAATTTTAAACATGGATTAAGAAATGATGTGGCCATTTTCGCTTTTAATATTTTCTCAAAATTTGCAAAGCTTAGTCTTTTACTTCACTTTTAAATCAAAATATTTTTCTAAATTAAAAATCTGAAAATTGACAAATCTTAGAGGAAAATATCTAAAAAGTATGTGAAAGTATGTTCTTGGATTTTTTTTATTTTAAGAAGCATTCTTTCTTTGTCGGATAATGTAACTACATCCTCCGATATCTTCCGATCTCAGAAAATAATTCAATTTGAAAAGTGGTCTAAACACCTACTTTTCGACAAAATTAATTTGTTTCATCCCTAAAAGTATGCAATCAGCATGAAAAATTGAGAAAACTGCAAAAAAGCAAAACATACGTCTATTATTATCATTTTTATTGCAAAATTAAGGGGTCCTAAGACAATTTCTGTTACTCTTTGCAATTATCAATGTTGACGTTACCGATTAAATGTAAAATCTGAAAAATCTGGCCAACACACTTGTTGCTATAGCTCTCCGAAAATGACGAAATTTGCAAATTTAAGTCTCAGGCATTACCAAACTACAAAAGTTTAAGAAAAACAAAATGAAGATTTCAATTCAGCAGACCATGATTATCTAATTTTGTCCCGCGGTTATATGGAGTCGAATCACTGTGCAGCGCTGCAAATTGCTGCCTCGGTTGAGGAATGCCCGATATGCATTGGCAAAAAGTGGCAAATAATCAACAGGAGCGCACAAAACACATCAGCAGCAACAAAAAAATCAACCACAACAACAAACTGCCACAAAAAAAGAAGCGCACAATAAGCGAGAAGCGAAAGCACTCAAAACCCAAATTAAACTCTTCAAAGTGCATTTTCTGAAATTCTTGTGGATTTGCTTCGGCAGCGGTGAGCACTTGCAAATCTTTATGTATACGAGTATGTATACATAGGTATATCTACGTATGTAGTATATATATACATTCATAAGTACATACCCAGTCGGAAATGGAACGATGAATCAATGCATTACGGAATGCTTATTTTTCGTTGTGGAGTACTCCATATTTCCCTTACGAATTCCCATTACTTTTTTAAGGAAATGGCCGCCTGACGTAAGCATTATTTCGTAAAGTATAAAAAGAATCATATATGCTTACCCTCTCACTTACTATTGGAAATAGAAAGGAATGCAAAGAAAGTGCTCGGAATACTTCGTGCTTGCATTCCAAATACTGTTTACTTTTTCGTATGATAAGGTAATGGGACTTTATAAAAGTGAGCGCATACCAAACATGCTTTACGCATAGTTGAAAAAGTAAGCATCGCACGAACACATGCTTACCGTTTCGCTTACCAATAGCATACAACGTAAGCAGTATGCCTTACAATATAGCTTACAGCGTAAGCTATACGTAATGATTACAAATAAATACTTACTTTTTCCACCTTACGTATAGCTTACAGTGTAAGCTATACGTATAGCTTACAGTGTAAGCTATACGTAATGATTACAAATAAATAATTACTTTTTCCAATAAAAATAAAAATTTTATTATTGCCTGCGATATTTTGACTTGTGCTTTTCTTGAAATTCTCAACTGCTTCATGTGGATAGCGATGGAAATAGATGAGTGTTCAAACAGCCCGCGCTAGGATTCGAACCAGGGCGTCTGGCATGAAAAGCCAGCGCTCTACCCTCTAGACTATCGAGCCCAACCCGCTACGTTTGTTCATTCACTGTTTTCTTTCAAACTCGGAGCTACTCGGAACATACCTTACTAATACCTTACTTTTGGTAGCTTATATCTTTTTTTATTTTTCATGCATACCTTTCCTTGCTTACTTTGTAAGCTTAAAATTGAAGTATTCATAACTTCGCTTACGAATACCTTACCGGGTAAGCATTTGTCCCTGTTCGGGCGTCGTCGTTTTTTTATATTTTTCATGCATACCTTTCCTTGCTTACTTTGTAAGCTTAAAATTGAAGTATTCATAACTTCGCTTACGAATACCTTACCGGGTAAGCATTTGTCCCTGTTCGGGCGTCGTCGTTTTTTTATATTTTTCATGCATACCTTTCCTTGCTTACTTTGTAAGCTTAAAATTGAAGTATTCATAACTTCGCTTACGAATACCTTACTTCTGTACGGTTCTGTTTTCAGCATACGAAATAAGGCATAAATCATGCATTACTTTGGAATCACCTTACCAAATTTCCGACTGGGATACCTACATGTCTATGTTAGTATTTGTAGCGGTTTCTCCTTTATTTTTTTCTCTCGGAAAGTCAGGACGGCCGGTTAATATTCAAGGCAGACTCGCAAAATGAAAGCAATCAGACGGCTGTCTAAAGTAGAGCCATCATACGTACATACATTCATACATATGTATGTACATACGAACACGCATATACGAGAACAACGGGTGGAGGGTACGCTGTTTGTTTGTTTATTGCTTCCACGCACTGCCAAACTCCCTTTTTCTTCGTCCTTTTAAATTTTTTTTTTTTGTAATTAAGAAGCGCTTTCTAACGTATTTATTTGAGCTAAAACCATATTGCAGTAGCTAGAACAGAAGACTTTAACTATCTGACTGGAGTAGACACCCGGATGCACTGGCAATTGGTGTTTTATACCTGGAACCATAAACTAGGATTCAAATACGTTATACAGTTTTTCTTTGATAAATGCGAAAATGTGAACAAATGGCAGAAATAATGAATAGCGAATATACCTGCTACTTTTAAAGGTTACACCGTGCGACAAAAATCAAAAAATTTCCAAACACACGAAAAAATCGATATACTCGCGAAACTAGGGGCCAAATGTAGTAAAACTGCGTTTTTGTTTTTCTCTCTGACGTCAGGATTTTTTTAAGGACTTTGAAATTTCAAATATATGTTTATTTCAAGGAATTATTTTAAAAATTCAGCGCATTGAAGAGCAACAATATTGGTATCAAATGAAAGAGAAAAATCCTTAGAATCTTAGAAAATTTAATGTTTTGGTGCAAAAGGACGAAAAGGTATTGAAAATGTACTATTAACTTTAAACTAAACTTTATCCTTGAATATCCTTGGAAATTTCCAAAAGCTTTTTTTTTTAATATATCTTAAGGACTAATATGTACACTACTACATCCTTTAATTTCGTCCTTCTAACTTTATTAGTTTAAGATATAACAAATTTAATGTTATAAAAATTTTGTTACTTATCCTAGAGCATAATTTGTAAGGATTTTCTACTAAGTAAATGGTCTATACGTTATTTAAAAAAATTGTCGCCAAAAAGTGAATAAAAATATATAAATGTATTTTATAAAAAATACAACTTCATTACTAACAATCGGTGTTAAGCGAGTGGTTTTGGTTAAACAAATCTATATTTTACTAAGAAATTGAACTCACAGGGTTGATTCCACCCTGACGATAGTAATGGAGGGTTAACGCTTTGTTGACCCCGTCAGATTTTTATGAAAAAATACTTATCTAATTAAAAATCACCTTTAAAGTGCTTTCAGCATATTTAAAGTAAATAATCCTATAAAATCATATTTCCTAATACAAACTCTTAATCCATTGTTGACCCGTCAGATTTTGATTTTCCAAAAAAAACGAAAAACACGTGTCTAATTATTTTTGATTTAAGTATCTTCACCAAATTTGAAGTCAAATGCCTCATTGGTTCATATTTTTTTTCGTAGTCTTCCCGTATACAAACCTTAACCCATTGTTGACCCCGTTAAATTTTGTTTTTCGAAAAATGAAAAATTCGTGTCAAATTATTTTGAATTTGAAGTATTTTCACGAAGTTTGAAATCAATAGGCCCGTTAAATCACGTTTTTTCATTCAACACCGTAACACATGTTTTTCCCTTTTACACCCTGAATTTCAAAAAATCCCGTTTTAGCGGAGGTTCAGTTTTTTAAATTTACCAACAGCTCAAATTTCATGTTTGTAGCTTTAGCGGTTTGGGCTGGGCGATGATGAATCAGTCAGAACAAACAATTGCTTGTATATAGATTACGATTTATATATTTTTAAATTGATTTCGGAGCGCAAAAGTAGATACTTGGACTGATAGAGAAAGTGCGCAAGAATCCTGCTGTTAGTGCTGTGTGACTAAATGGTAAGATCGGACCAAGTTTCATTGGTGTGCGACTTACAGTTCCAAAGTTTTTAAACCTTCTCTGATCCAAGGCAAACAAAACCCCCAAAAAATTATTCAAATCGGTCCAGCCGTTTTACCGAGACTAACGCAGGGCAAATGATTTTTATATAAATATAAGGAGAAGATAGTGCAGTATTTGTTATGTTTATTTGTATCATATTCTGGTGACTTACCATCACTAAAACTAGTGTCCAACATCGTTGGAAACCATATATTTTACCAGCAATTTTTGTATTTGATTCAGCAGAATCCAGTAGTAGAATTATTTCGATGCATGCAACTTAACGAATATGGATCTGAGCACATCTACACTGCATATCTTCAGGGATTACGTTCGATGCGAAAGAGGACAGAAGCAAAACTTGTGAAAGCATTAAGGTTTGCTGATAGCGACACAAAGTCCTTGTTCCCGCATTAAGCCGGAAAAACTTTTAACGTTTCAAAACCATTGACCTTAAAACCATTATTTTCATTATCTTGATACATGGCACACAAACGAACGAAAGTACTTTATATTTTCACCATATTTCAAAGAGCAATAAGCTAAACCGATTTGCTATCCGATATCTTCTGTTATACGAGTAAAAGTTACAAAACTGCAGCAACTTCAAGATTTATTGGATCACACTGCAGCAAGGATTTTGTCGATCGACTATGGCTGTAAGAATGAATTAAAACATTTACTTTTGTACAGCGTTCATCCCATTCGCTCAGACATTACAAGCAGAAACTTTCAGAGAAGTCTGAACTTATTTCTGATGCAAATTTGTTTATTACTTCTTTGGTGTTTATCAAATTAATCTCGAGCAAAATCTGATGCCTTAATCTGTTCGATTTTGCAATAGACTTTTGCAAAGAAACTAAAAAACATTTTTTAAGTCAAATGAGCGATTTGACTAAAGTTATTCCTAACGCTGGAACCATTTTGTTGAAGTGAAATTACATACTCGTAGCAAATGCATAAGATTTGTTCAAAAGATGCAGAAATTGCAGCAATTACAGTCAAACTTGCTCTTGTGCGGTCTTTTTCTAAGCGATTTGTTTTGTGCGACTTTGTTTTATGCGTACGGTGACCAGAATCTGGATTCTGGAATTCTGATTTCGTTTGAGATGCTTTTTTTTGACTGTAATAATGTTCTTGTTTGCGGTATTCGTATTCCTCCAAACTTTTGCTCTCCCTTCGCTTCCAAATAAATTATATTTTTATTCATCTGTAAACAAGACTTTCTTCCAAAAATCGTTTCTCTTGTCCAAGTACTTTCGCGCGATGGAGTTTTCGATGGAAGTTTTGGAGCGGAAGATAAGGAAACATGCTATTACCAGTGTCCCAGTACTAGAATAAAAGCTGCAAGAGGAATGGCAACGAATAACGCCCATTGAAATCGAAAATTTAGTTGCTTCAACTTCAACTGTGACAGTAGGCAAAAATAGGAAAAACGATGGTCGCCAAATTCAACGATCTACGTCTCATTTTCAAGAAGAGACTTTATGAACAATATAGTATTTACTAGTGTCCGACCGAATATTCGGTTTCAGTTTCGGCCAAAAATGCCCGAACGGCCGAAACCGAAACTTTCTTGAATATTTTTTACATTTTACTGCGTAGCCAGTGAACAGCTATTTGGTGCAGTCGAGCAGATATAAAGTGAAAGGATGAGAAGGAGAATTTACATAGATGCCACCAATGTAAATAAACTTCTTTTTTTAGAATATAATATTAAATTATTTAATTTTTAATATTAGCGAGTAAGGTACGAAATGCTGATTTTTTTATGTTTATATTTTTAAAAAATGAATGGTTTTTATTAATAAGTATTTATTTATTTATGTTATGTTTGTTTGTTTGTTCTTTATTTACTTAAAGTAAAATCGTTTGTTGTAAACTGGTGATTTTGATGCTTGATGTGGTGGTTATTTCAACTAGAAAGTTTCGGTTTCGGCCGAATATTAAAAAAAAAACCGAAATTCGGTTTCGGCCCAAAAAAGTGGTTTCGGTCGGACACTAGTATTTACCAATTAAGTAAATTGTTTGATACAGCTGTTCAAAGTTGGCAATCTGTTTAGATTTTTTCCGATTCTTTACAATATTTGAATTTTTCCATGTGTCAGAGTTTTCAGAGTTTTCTCATTTGCTGACTCTTCTGTAGGGTATGGGTGCAGCCAACATGATCGGGAGCTTTTTTATTGTTTTTCTTTTTCTTTGTTTACATTAAGATGGGTCGCACTCCATACAAAAAAAAAATCACGTTTCAGTCACCACCTAAAAATAAAATTCAGAGTGTTTAATGACTATTTGGAAAATATTGCGATTCTGAGGTAAGCCAATTGTGAGCGGATTTGCTTCAAAAATACCTCTAATTATCATGTTTTTTGGGTGTAACTTTTTTGTTGTTGGACATTTTCGAATAATTTTTTTTGGTTAGATAAACCTTCAGGAGTTCTTGGATTGCACATATTTTGTAAAAATTTTTTTTGTTAATTTATTGAGTTCTGGAAGTTTTAATATTTATTTTTGAAGCAAAACCGCTCACAATTGGCTTACCTCAGAATCGCAATATTTTCCAAATAGTCATTAAACACTCTGAATTTTATTTTTAGGTGGTGACAACACCAATTTTTTTTCGCGACCCACCTTAGTTTACATATCAGTGGGTACAAACCTTAATAGCCTAATTCGAATAAGGTCAGAGTTGATTTTTTTCTAAATTAAGTAATTCTTCTTCATTCTAATTGTTTAGTTTGAAATAACCGCCTAAATCCAATCCTAAAAGTCGAACAATTCGAGCAAGTAGTCGAACATGTATGCGAACATGTATGTGGGTTATAGTTTCCGTCACCTCCGTCTTGGAAGGTAAACTTAGTGCGGATAATTATCCGCTTTAACAAATATCCTAACAGTTTTACTCTCGATGATGCCCGAGGTGGCTATATGGAAGCCCCGTGGATTGTGTCCGAC
Organism: Melieria picta; assembly: GCA_964056695.1. Taxonomy (NCBI): domain Eukaryota; kingdom Metazoa; phylum Arthropoda; class Insecta; order Diptera; family Ulidiidae; genus Melieria; species Melieria picta. Next base: position 98,883,331 of record OZ057398.1, on the reverse strand, counting down.
GATTAGTCTAAACATCCGGCGAAGGTCTGCCTTCCTGCCTTCGGACTAGTCTCAAAATTTTTTACAGTTCTACTGGTCTGCAGCTTACCAGACTAAACGCATACTTCCTGACAAAGTTATTTACATAAGATTTGATCCAGTCCAAGGTACCACAGTTCGTTATACATAGATATGGAAGAGTTTGGATGTGCAGACCCTCAGTCAACACACAATCAGTTCATCAGTTTAGTATCGATCATTATTAAATTATCATCCATCAGCTCAACGCCGCGCGTGTTTTATTTATCCGCCTAGGCGTGTGCGCTCAATAAACCAACCTCCGAACTTCAATCCATAGTGTTAGCCAGCGCCATCGTCGAGTGCGTCTGCCGCGTGCATTTCAGTCACAATCAACGATGCGAATTTTCGACAACGCTGTAGCGGCTTGCTGAAAGGATTTAAAACTCAGCGAAGCCGAACTGCGGCGCCGCACTCGAGTGTGTAAGCAGCAGCAGGAACATGCGAGCGACGCTGGCATTTAAGCGTGCAATTGTTAAAATGCGCTTAAGCCGTTTTCAAACAGAATAAAGTGTAAACTTCTTGCAAACTTTCGCAATTTTATGTAATGCGAGATGATGGATGAGCGAGCGCGAACGCGCGTCCTTTCAATAGGTGTCGGCGAGCGAATGTTCGAATGTGTGTGTGTGTGAAGATGACATGCAAACTTGTTTAAAGTATTCTGCAACTTCTTAGCATAGTGTTGCCCCGGACACACCCGCTCCCTCCTCCAGCATTACGCCCCTTTGTAATCGAACCATAAAGCGGCCGCAGCACTAAACACCAAAGTGCTTCGCAAATTCCCATACAATGCTGCGCTTTAAATGTTGCAGCAACATTGGCGCGCTACGTGTAATGTGGTGGCGAATTCGTTTGGCGGGGTGCATTTCTGTGTGCAACAAAAGCTGCCGCCGCGCGCAGTGCTTCCTTATTGGAAAGTGAAGATTCGTTCAAGGGCGCCGCATGCCGCACCGACACTTGCACGCCGCGGCGCTCGTTCAGCGTGGCAAAGTGCTGAGCAAAGATAAAATGCTGTTTTCGTCGCAGTTGAGTCCTGGCACTCGAGTTGTTGTTGTTGTTGTTGTTGTTGCCGCCGCACCGCGTAGCAGGTGCCACTTGTTTGCGCTGCACTCGCCGCGCCCGCCCGCCATGTGGTCGCCACAGCCATCGCCGCCGCTGCCTGTTTTGTCTTTTAAATCATGCTTAGAGTTCGACGTCGTCGGCGCGGCCGTCACTGCCGTCGCAGGAACAGAATGGGGTGGGGGGGGGGGGACGCTGTGCTGGTGCCGTAAGCGGGCTGAAAGCTTCTGGCGTAACGATAAATAAAATGCACTTTTATTGCACTTTTTAAGCGTGAATAATGTGCGGCAGCGCGTTCGGCAAAGTCCTTGCGCTCAGCTTGTTCGTTCTTCGTCCTGTTTTGTTTTCTTTTTTGGCGCATTCGGTGTTGTCGTCGGTGTTGTTTCTGTTGTTTTCGTTGCATGTTAGCGATTGCATGTTCACGCGCGATATGCTCGCGTTGTTGCCGGATGTAATTAGGAGAAAAGTTGATAAATCTCTCGTCATCGCTGTCGCCGTTATCGTCGTCATTGTCGACGAAAGGTGTAAGAAAACATTTACATTTGATTGATATTGAAATTTCTCAAAGTGGCTGTGCGAAAATTAAACGGCGTTTTGAATCTGTCTCCGAGGGGCAGGCGTTGCTTCTCTGCGGTTTACTAATGGACAGAAACGAAGAGCAGTGACTCCACTTTCGTGTCTTTTTACCGCAGAAATGTAATAGCAACATGAAAAAAATACAAAATACGAAAATATACAAATACTTTGCTCGGACAGTAATCGAAAGACAAACTTTTGTATGCAGTGTTAGTACAGCAAGGATTAAAGCCCACAAGCAGCCACCTTCTACGGCGGACTGGCCCACTTTGTGTTTGAAAAAGTCATAAGTGCAACAAAAATATTAACCCAGCATTAATAAGAAATGTAATTTATGGAAAGCAAACAATCATCTAAATCTCTTCGGTGAACGGTCGTTGCTGTTGTTGCTCTACTGCGAGCAAATAAACAAGTTCAAGAAGATATAAATTATGAGAAGACACATAAATTTCTTGTGCGAGCATTTTGCTGCGCAACAATACTAACACAAACTGAAAAAATATAAGGATATCGAGCTTCATAAACGCCTTGATATGTATGAAAAATAAGGAAAATATGGATATTTAATTAAATTGAATTTATGCGTTTTTAAATCTAAAACATTATACTTAGATATACTAATTTTGGGGGGCGGGGGTTTGCGTACAACTTTTGAGCACAATACCATCTGAAACCATATTTTGTAGCAGCAATTATTGCTTTTGGGGGGTTTGAACCCCTTGCTGCCTCTACTATCATCAGAGTCGTTATTGGCCATTTACGTAGATGTCACCCATAACGTGAAGCCAGGAATTTCCACTGCCGCAGCTACGTTGTGTGAATCGCTAAAGTTATTTAGAAGAAACGCATTAATGTTTTTCTTTATGAGGATACAGGATCTGCTTTTACCTCCACAGGTTGCCTGCAAAATCCTGTATCCTGGTGTGCTAAGACCGCGAATGTGCCCGTTACAGATCCAAGCTTCTTGTACGAGCCCTATCTCTTCTCCTTTATTTGTCAGTCGGAGGAGAAGTGCGGCAGATGCCGCTTTGGAGTGGTGCAAGGTTATTCTGCACCGCTCTCATGATCACCGCCTGGGGGGTCCGACAGTGCAATGATGGTGTTGTCGGCGTAATCGGAGTGGGGGGATCGTCTTCTGAGGGTCCCCTGAACAGGTCCCGGACTAACGACGTAGACTCCTCAGACGTAATGCTCGCTGTTTCCTCCACCTCTGATACCTCCATGGCCTGAGTGTCAGTTACTATGTTGGTATCCTGTCGGTATACGCGCAAGATCGAGTGGGAGAAGCGAAAATTTATATCACCCTTTCTTATAGCCTAAGGATTCCTCGTTCAGGATAATAATAGCCTGACGTGAATTACCTACGACCTCACCCAGCTTTGCTGTGATAAAGTAAATGGACATCAATTTTGTTGCTGCCTTTGTTGCGCTGCGTTTGCAGGTGAATTTGCACCTTCTGAGCTCCCTTCCATAGACTACGATTTGCGGGTCGTTTTTAAATCCAACTTAATTTTTCCAAGTTGCAAATTTAAAATTCAAATCATTAAAACTTTACAAACGAAACCGATTTGTCAAAAGTTATTTAACTTTGTCAATATTACGGATTGTGAACGCTTTCGAAAGGTGGCCGTTTTCAACAGTAATTTTTTCAAATTTAAAACCAATATTCAAAACATAATTCGTCTTATTCAAAGGCGCCATTAGTTGATAAGCTAATTGTCACATTTAAATGGCAGCCATCTCGGCAATCTTATGCAATTATAAGTCGTAGCCACGAGTCATTCACATAACACTTCTCGCTCAGCGGTGTGTAGCAGCCTTGCGCAACGAAACGTGGAGCCAAGCGAGACGTGTGAAAGGGGTTATTGGGTTCTCCATCTCTGATAAGAACTTGAGCGGTAATGATTTTGACTTCTTAGAAGATGCCAGATTAGTTGCATCATAGCGCGTGTCCCGTTCCTCTCAAACCTCTCGCCCGCTCGACTTTACTGCGGCTACACCGTCGAAGTCACGTGGCATTTGAAATCAAACGCACAAGGAATGCCGAGCGCCCAAGTCCAACACCATCAACGAATTTATTTAATCCAATTTGTGAGAATGTGCCATTGACTGTTTTCTGAAGCGGTGACTGCGAAAAAGTCGCAACGCTTAGCGATGGCGAGTGTGATTGCGCCGCGAGGCGGTGGCCTTGGCGGGCAGCGTGGCGCACTGAATTTCGCTTCAGCTTTGAAGGCTGCCGCTGCCTGCACGAAATTTATTATTTCCCCATAACAATTGAACCAACAATGAAAATCAAATTTTCTTCTCGAGTTGATATCCGAAAACGATTAAAAGCAAAGAAAAATGGCGCTCCTGCATCCCCTGAAGATGGGCACTTTTCGCAAAGGAGCTAAAAAAAGTCAAGCACACGAAAAAATATTTGTGTAGTGGCAAAAAGATTGTGTCGCCAACAAAGGGGGCCGCGTGGTGGTTAAAATAAAACACGGAGCAGAGTTGCAGTCGGTTTCGATCGACTTATTTCTACACTACGCCTGGAACAAGAAGTTCAAAGAAAAATATTTAAAAAAATTAAAAACATACTTTTTTTTACATAACTTACATAAAAAATAGTAACAATTTATTTAAAAACAATAATGTGGTTCATAGTATTAAGGGGGCGTGCTACAACCATTTGCGGTCACCAACATTCATAAGTTAATCGATTGTTTAGATTAGAAGTTAGATTAAAAGTGGGCTAACCATGCCCAGCATGTAAATATGGGTTCCTTGTTGGAGTACCAGCAGTAGATGTACAAACTTTAATCTTGCCATCTGTATTCTTTCAGGAGCTTTCGGGCGAACCAGCCGATTAACCCTTTCGCTATTTTGTTGCCATATGGCAACATGCTACTTTGTGGACGTCTGCATCCTCTATGGTTGCTAGAATACATTTTTTTGTTGGTCTTTAGAATAGTTTGAAGTTTTAGGAAAAATACGAAATTAATAAACTGAATATTTAAGTTTAAAGAAGAGAAGTATACATGTTTTTTTAATGGTATATCTTGACATAGTAAAGGAAGAAGAAGCAGAAAAAATTAGAGAACTTTTTAATTTGACGTTTTCTTTCAATTTAGATACTTTTTTTTTTAATTTTGGCTGAAGTAAATTAAGAAATATTCAAATTTTCGTTATGCGTAAAAAGTTTAATGTCTAAGTAATTATTACAACCACAACGATGTGGTTGCTCTCATAGAAAAACACTCTAAAATACAGGGTCCGAGTATAAAAATTAAAAAATTTATTGGAATATTGGTAATATAACCACATAGAAGCCTAAGACGTAAAATTTAATATTTTAACTTTCCCGAGTAAAAACCTGTAGCGAAAGGGTTAATGGATGGATTCTTCTGCCCCAATGCCGGTTACGCCTCTTTCGGGGTGTTGCAAACCCCTACTCTGCGCCTCAGTGTAGCGCACAACAATAGCGCGCATTGGTGCCCACTTTCGGCACTTAACGGTACGTGAATGCGACGGAGCAAAAGGAAATGTTGAGGGCAGCTTAAACACCAAACGCAACGCCAGAACGCGCTCGTTGAGCGCGCTTAATTTAGCAGAATTATTGCAGCCGTGCAGGTGCAGTGAGCGCCAAAAACACGCCCGCACGATTGCTAAAGTATTTTGAAAACACAAAACACAAAGCGTAGCAGCATTTTATGCGCGCCGCAATAACTGTAAAATCGAACAAATTGCGCCACATTCTCCAGTCGGTGCTGCGCAAAGATTTCCATTCGAGATACAGCTCGCATTTGAGAATTCTGTCGACATTTGAAAATTTATTTAGCATATTTTAGGGCGTGCAATTAAAATTGTTTCCAGTATCCACACGCCGAGCAGGTGCTGCGTGCGTCAATTAAATGAGATTTCATTAGCTGCCAATAAGTTTGGAGCGCATTGTGCCGGGCCCGATTGCAAGCGTTAGTGCATTCCTGCCCAGCATACGCAATGAGCGCCCGTTCGAGCCCGGTCCAGCGCGTCTAACAGCGGTAGGGACGACGAGCTACTGGCTGCTACTTTGGTTGGCTATTCTGTTCACAGCGCAGCGGCAACATGTGGCAAATTCGCCAATTAGTGAGCGCCCAACTTGCAGTTGCAGTGGCCATTACTTTCAGCTCATACATAAATGTTTGTATATATACATGTGTGTGTGTGTGTGTATACATGTAAAGGCTAACAAGTATGCATATTCCCCTGCATACAAATTCATTAGTTGCGTTCAAGTATTTGAACTTGGACACAATTAAAACTTCTTTGCTCCAAGTTCGGCCCGCACGTATGTGTGTTTTTTTTTTGTCTTAAAAATCAAATAATTGCAATTATGCACTTGTTCGTGCTGTCTTCAACCGAATTGTAAAAAGTGAAGTTGAACAGCTTTGCTAGCTCGAAGATATGATTTGATACGCTAATTTAAAATCGCGAAAATCAGTTTTTAGTAGTGTCCGACCGAATATTCGGTTTCGGCCCAAATAAGTGGATTCGGTTTCGGTTTCAGTTTCGGCCAAAAAATGGCCGAACGGCCGAAACCGTAACTTTCTAGAATATTTTTTTACATTTTATTTTGTAGCAGATATATAGTGAAAGGATGAGTAATTTTGATGCCACCAATGTAAATACACTTTTTTTTGGCATATAATATTAAATTATTTAATTTTGAATATTAGCGAGTAAGGTACGAAAGGGTGATTTTTTCATCTTTATGTTTTTAAAAAATGAATAAATTGTTTTTATTAATAAGTATTTATTTATTTATGTTATTTTTGTTTGTTTGTTTGTTCTTTATTTACTTAAAGTAAAATTCGTTTGTTCAAAAATAATGCTTGATATGGTGATTTTTATTTCAACTAGAAAGTTTCGGTTTTGGTTTCTGCCGAATATGAATAACAAAACCGAAATTCGGTTTCGGCCCAAAAAAGATGTTTCGGTCGGACACTAGTTTTTAGTTTGCGTTTCTTATTTGTTTCTTGCACCTCCTTGAGGTGCTGTGCTAACGCAACACCTAATGAGAATATATCCTGTAAGATTGGAGTTATTGCACAACCAATTCTGTCGAATGTTAATAGCCAAGAAAAGACTGCAAATACCTACCTTACAGAGTTTTTTTTATTCTAAAAGGAAGATAGACAGACTTATAGTGAAGTCCTCGTGGTTTCTAGTGCCATAAATAGGGAGTCATGTCGTTGATCTGTTATGAGAATGCTGCCACTCTAATCTAACCAACCTAATCTAGGCACAACCAAAGAATATGTATAAGAATATGTATGTATGTATAAGAATATGTATATATGTATATTACTTCAAGTTCACTGGTGCAATTTATATGTTGTATGTCGACGGCCGAGAAAAAAGTTAGCTTTCCGACTATTCTGACTAATTTTACCGTACGGCAACCAACAGTGTAATCGATATGAAAAAAAGAAAAAAGAAAAATTTAAACAGAAATTAAATACAAATACTTAGCAAAAAATAATACATGAAACAGTACCACCTCTGTACAAACAGCCAAAGTGGTCAACCAATTAGTCGACAAAAATTTCATAATCATAATCACTTCGTCTATCCTGGTTGATTGTTCTTGTAAGTAAAATGAAATACCAAAAAAGCCTCATAACAGCCACAATCAGGATGTTTTTCGTACATTTTTGGTACAACTTTTAGTTACTTTGGCCAAGTACTTTTAGTTTCCGCTTTCTTTTCTTTCAATAAAATAATTCAATTAAATAATTTATTCGCAGATACCGGACTTTGATATCTGTAGTCATTATAGTGCAGGCCGGTACGCTCTTTCGTTTTCACTTGTCCTATACTGAGACAAACAGACAGACCCTTCGCACTCTTGAGCTGCTCACAGAGCCCATCGATGAGAGCAAAGTTGCCCCGAAAGTTGCCGAAAACTTGCCGCTCGAAAGTCCACAAATTAATTTCGCCAAACTTGCGCAAGATGCACTCGAGCAGCAGCAGCACGAACGCAGTCCGAAGTAGGACAGCAAATGAATAACAAAACGACCGCCATTAATGGTTTTTCCGCAAATGCATAAATTTGCAAGGCAGGCGGCCACTACCGGAACTAAATGACACCGTCAAATTCAGTTGATAATCCAACATGTGAAGCAGCGTCACAAACTTGAACGGTCAAGTTTTTCCAATGAATTTCGTTCCCTTTCTCTGCGGCGGCAAATTTCAATTTGTGCCCGACTGCAACACTCGCCACAAGTTGGGTGGAAACGGCTAGCGAACCGACAAAAACACTCACTTCTACGGGAATTCTACACCAATTTCATTGCGATAGTTGTGTGTATGTGAGTGCGTGTGCGTGGCTGTTTTGGCAAAGCGCCCAATGCGGTCATTACAGCCGCACTTTGTCAGCCACACGCTGCGCCATTTCATGTCTTGCGGCGTTAAAAGGCAAATCAAATACAAATTACCACTGAAATATTTATCGTTAATTATCATTGCTATTAATAACCAAACGCTTTCGCAACTCGACCGCAACGCCGGCAGCGGCAGCGGCAGTCTCTGCCCACAATCCTTGCCTTGCGTGCGTCTGAATTCCTGGCAGTCTCATTAGGATTTAATTTCGACTTTGCGCACCGTCTCATCAAAACCAAATCATCGTCCCCATATCAGCTCTTCACCCTCCGAAATGAGGTATTTTTCGAGCTGCCGGTGACCTCGTTAATTGCTCGGAAATTCCACAATCCACGCAGCAAACTGATAAACAACTCAAATAAAACGTAATGACACGAAATGAAATGCCGAACCCGGCTAGTGCTGACGAAGCTTCCGCTCCGCCGTATCGATGCTGCAGCGGCGCTCGCTGCTGACAAGCTCGTCGCTGGCCAGTTACAGCCGATGCTTTATTTGATTCATTATTTATGCGACCAGCTTTTGTTTGTTTACTCGTCTGCTTTGTTGTGTGGTGGCGAGTGGAGGGCGCCAAAGTGCCGCCCGCCCTGCGGCGATGCTGCTGCGCTGCGCTGCATCCCTTCGCACGGCCCGGCTCCGCCATTCACTTCGTTCAATGCCAAATTGCATTATTAATAAATTTTAATGTGTCTTGCGGCATTTTTCGCGTGGTTTCTGGCTGCTCGGCCGCTCGTTTACGGGCTGGCGACGGTAATGTGCTTTCGATACTTTGTTGCTTTTATGACCAAGTCTGCTCTGCTCCTCGCGCGGTTTGTTGCGCTCGTTTGGGAGATTGCTAATGAGTTTCAGATATTAAGGGTTCAAGGATGACTCCTGATTTTTTCCTTGTTGTGAAAAAAAGTGTGTTTTTAGAGAAAGTTTATTGCAATTTGCGATGCTGTAGATACGCTTTTTTATGCGTTTTTCATTTTTATGTTTCTTTTAAGTCATCTCTCTCCTTTAGCTATTCAAAGCAGAGGTCTTCCAAGGTGGAATTTGCAGTTATACGATGTGTGCTTACTTTTTACTTTTTTTTTCGAGAAATTCATAAATAAGTGAATACGGTGGTTGCCGCATGATTACGGTTTTTTTTTTAGCTAAAAAACCACATCACATGCGGCTGAGTTAAAGTTGTATGGTAGGGTCTGGAATGGTGAATTCCCCCTATGGAGAACAGCTTCTATCTTCCAGGCTGCTGCAGCTTCTTCTTTCATTCAGAGTTTGACCATATCGAAAGTGATCTTTCTCTACTTAACGAGCAATTCAATATTGATCTGATCGTCATTGGGCAAAGCCAAAGAGCTCGCATGACGTGGCCCTAACCACTACTACTACATTCCTTACTCAATGCGCAGACAGCGCATTATTGTTGCACAACTGTCACGACTTCTCGTTTCTTGACAATTGGTACTAGAAGAGGAGGAGAACATGAGCCACTTACCTGCTCTTCCCAGACGATGCATTTTATACTCACCAATAAGTCATTAACTAAAAAAAAATGTCATACCATGAGTAGGTGGCTTCAGTGTTGCCAGATCAGGAGATTTCCTCCTCGACTTAGGAGATTCTTGGCCTTTTAGGTGAATTTTTAGGAGGAAGAATTGTTTAGAAGAAAGTTTGGGAGATTTATATTTTATGTTAGGGGACTTTTCGGATCCTTAGTGAATTTTTGGGAGATTTTTGGATAACGAAGTGATGTGATGGGAACACTGGCAACAAAACATATTTTGGCAACTATTTTAATAGTCAAAGCAACCTATTGTGTTAAAAATTTGTAAGCTTCCAAAATGTAAGCTCGTTCTATCTCGTTCTCACTTATTGCTGTCACAATAAAATCCCGCCTAAAATGGTACTTTTGGTTTAATTCATTTGTTATTTGTTTTGTTTTTGTTAAGTTTTTTTGTTAAGCTGAAGATGAATACAAAAAGGCTGCATTAAAAAAATTATATGAACCTATATATTTTTATTTTTTTTATGAGAAGTAAATAACGCAAATTATAAAAAAAATTTTAGGAGATTTTTTTTACTTTTGTGAGGAAATTTCAGTATTTCGTTTAAGATTTAGTAGAAAGTCATTTCAGGTATCTGGCAACACTGGGTGACTTGTGTGAATTACGCGACAAAATCAGTATCAGCTGCCCCACTGTGCAACGCCTTGAATGACCTAAAATTAGTCAACATTGGAGACTTGCTTAGGTTTAACTACTTACAAATCACATTGATTTGCTCTACGCAGACTTACAGAAAGCGCACATTCTTGCTTTCGTGTGGAATCGCAATGGGCCACATCAACCTTGGTTGTACTCTTAACTCGAGTGATTGTGATTTGCGCTTTTTTTTTTTTTTTTTTTTTTAAGACTCGAACAAACGCGCAGGGGATGACCCCTTTATTCAAATTCAACGTGAAAATCTTACATGAAATGGTAAAAAGACGTGTAGGTATTTGTGAGAGAATTGTTTCGGCGGTGTTTTGGGCAGTCTTTGCCGAAATCAGCCCAAATGACCGGCGTGGTAGTGCAGCGGCAGCGAGTGCTGCGAATGGTATTGCGGCAGGGACAGGTGCGGGTGCAGGTGGTGGTGATGATGCGCGTGCGGGTTGTGCGCATGCGCGTGCACGTGGGCGTGTCCGTGCGACGGCGCCCTGTGCACGATCGTCTTGATGACGGGCACGCGGATCGGGTACGGGTAGTAGACGGGCTGGGCGACCTGCTTCTCCACCGGGAAGGGCACTCGGCGCTCCACTATGAACGGCACTGGTCGCTCCACCGCAAAGGGCTTCACCTTCTCAATCGGAATGCGGATCTCCTTGAGCTGGGGCACTGCGATCGTCTTGTGGATGGGCACGTGGATGGGGTAGGGGCGCGGTATGGCGGCAACGATGGACCTCGGGATCTGGATGGGCACCGTCTGGTTGAAGGGCACGTGCTGTCGTTCGTACGAGTGCACCGTGGGCACGTACCTGGTCACTTCGACGTGGCGTCCAAGTGGGACCCCAGCGACGGCGGCGGCGCTGGCGCGCGTGTGGTGGACAGTGGTGGTGATGGGCGGCAGGGCCGGCAGGTGCTGCGTGGCGTGTGACAGCTGCGGATACTGGTGGTGTGTGTGTTGTCGCTCTAAAATGTCGCTGTCGTCGTTGTGCTTGTCGTCAATGACGTTGTCGTTGCTGTTGTGTGTGTCGCCATCGACGTGGCTGCGGTGCGGCCGTCTGTGCGTGTAGTAGAATTGCGACTGTGCGTCCAGGCTGTCGGCGATGGGTTCGTTGTTGTGTCGGGGGTTTTTGTTGTCGCTCGTGATGGAGTTGCTCCTGCTGCTGTCAGCGTGCAAATTACTTTTGGCCGACAACACGCTGCGCCCCGCACTGTGCACCACCTGCAAGTGCAGCCGGGTTGGCTCCACCGCTTGCTCCGCATATGTGCTGCGCGTAGCCGATGACGGCGCTGAATGCTGTTGCAGCTGCAGTTGTTGCAGCTGTTGCAATTGTTGTAGGTGTTGCAGCTGCTGGTGCGGTTGCTCCGTGTAGTAGCGCACTTGTTGTTGTTGTTCGTCATTTGCGTGATTTTCGATATTTGCGCGTTTATTAAATTGCTGCAGCACATCGGCGTCGTGTTCTGCGCTTTCGACCGCATCGTGCTGTCGCAATTGTCGCTCTTGCTGCTGATGTTGTAGGTGGGTTGGCTGGTTGTAATTTGCAAATTGCTCGACTCCATAAGCGGGGAAAAAGTAATTTTTAAACGCCTGCGTATGCGCGTCGAAATACGCAGCATCGCTGCTGCCAAACGAGTCGACACCGCCCTCGCCGACATCGACATCCCCCCGGCTACCCGCCGCTTCGTCCGGCAATTGGTGCTGCGAGGCAGACGAATCGCGCGGCGGTGTCGGTGCCGCCAAGCCGTAGAGCGCGTATACGCCCTCGTCGCCGCCCTCGAAATTTTCCGCACCGCTTTCATAATCAATTTTCGCCGCTGGCTGTGCATAAACGCCATCGCCGCGATTGTCATTGTCGTTGGCGCTGGCAGCTCCCGCCGCATAATGCCGCCCCGCGGCCGTCAGCGTTGTCGGTGTGAAGCCGGTGGAAGTGATTCGCTGTCGCAACCCGTCGGCGCGCAAGCGCAATTGCTCCATCTGATCGCGCGTAATTACTGTCGCCGCCATATTGTCGGCGCCGCTCACGTAGCTGCCGTACAACGGCACTTCTGCGCCGTCCTCCACCGCCGCGTCGTCCGTCGTTCGATAATAGTCGGCTGTGGCTGCAAAGTCCGGCGCGGGCGCGAACAGGCTGCTGGCGCGGTGGGCCGCCGCCGTCGCTGCTGTCGTGTGGACCGGTGCAGTTATTGCGACCGCACTGCGCATTGCCGCCGTTAGCACAAGCCACACATGGATTATTAACGAGACTGCGTCATTTTGCTTGCACCAATTGCTGGCCTTCGCGCTCTTTGGCCGTGTCGACGGCAGCAGCAGCAGCAGTGACAACATTTTTCCGCCGCTATGCAGGAGCCAGAAGCGGCTATTCCCGGTGCTGGTTTGCCTGTTAATGTCGTTAATATTAATTATGATATTTGTCGGTTGTTTGTGTGGTGCAGTCCTTGCGCTTCGTCTGCTGTCCTGTGTTGCGCGTCCACTGCGGACGAGCTGCTGCTGTGCACGGTGCGAAATTTCACTTCGACTGCTTCGCCCACCGTTGGGGCCCTTCACTTTTATACGCGCCGAAGCCATTTTTCGTTGGTAAAAGTGAGTTTTTCCTAAGGTTGCTCGCTTTGTCTGTTGTCCGTGGCTTGCAGTCGTCGCCGCCAGTGGAAGCTGAAATGTGATATCTGCATGCTGCAGCAGTTCGCTGCTTACATCGACGCCCAAGTTTAGATTCCAGCCGGTACTTATGTAACAAATCAGACACAGTTCAAATTGACGCGATTGTGAGTGGGTGCACAAAACTCGAAAATCTATTGAAAGCTCGGTATGGAGATCTTCCGTGAAAGTACGGAAAGTTCAGAAGAAAATATTCAGTTCGGCTGCGTTAAAAAACAATAATGAACAGAATACGCACGTTTAGTGAAAACTGCCAGCACTTTGTGCGATAATTGTTGATTGAGAAAGCAGTTAATTAACAAAGAATTCATGCGTGGTTACCCGCTGTCTTTTTAATATTAAGTAAATAATGGATTTAGTCAGCTAATATTTATATTTGTAATCAATATCATCACAAGAATCGACCTAGGCATGCACGTTTGTTCGCCTACAAACCAGTGTTGCCGCTGTAAAATTTAAAAAAGTCGCAAAAAAAGTGTCACAGCCGAAAAAAAGTGTCATCAAGTAATCCAATTTTTGTATACCATGTATGTATACATATATATACTTTCATTATTTTACCGTTCGAAACTTATTATTTGTAATAAATTTCTAAAGGAGATAATTTTCTGTGAAAAAAACTGTTTCCCCCTTAAATTAATTGATGAGGGATATATTAAAAAGTCCCAATATGGGAGCTATCAAAATTAATTTTGCACAAACAACTTAGGCAATGCCACAAAAAAATGCGTTAATTCAGATTAATTTTGTAGATTTTTGCGGGAAAACTTTGACATAATAAAAGGGTTGCAAGTAGTTTAAATGTTACCAGATGTGTAGTTTTTAAGTACTTAAGTGTTACCTTTGAAAAGTGAATACTAAAAGGAAGGCATATTTTGAGTATTTTTAAACACGCAAAAATTAAAAAAATTAACTTTACGAATAAACTTTCAAAATGTACATGTAAAATGTTTGATTAAAAAAAGGGGCAAAAGTCGCACGATTTTGAAGAAAAGTGTCAAAATAAGCCTATTTTTAAAAAGTCGGTGTCAGGTGGCATCGGTCTCCAAAAAGGGTCAATTTGACACTTTAGTCGCACAACGGCAACACTGGTTCAAACTATGGCGTTCGAACGATTTCAGATGTTGGGAGAGAAATGCAAAACGAAGGAGGGAAATGCAAACAATGCAACCCGAGCTATAGAATTCTATATAATCATTGATACAACACCTCTTATGGCACTTGCTGCCTCTCCAGCAACGTTGACTTCGAACCTGATATTTTGTGCAGCAAAAGACGAAGCAGATTCCAATTTAAGGACGTTTTTGCATTATATGTGCCAGTAGTATAAATTAAATACGTCTAGCGGACCATGTATTATAAATGCAGCACAAATCGAAGGTCAAACCTCAGCTCGGCTTCATCAAGAGTTCGTATTGGTTTGGCTCGCAAAAAGCCTGATGGACTTATCCACTATAACAATGTACCTTTGTACACAACCTTCCTACCCAAACCTATACAACTTGATGGTTTATGGAGGAGTTAAGGAGTTCGTTTTTGTTGGTGTTTTCGTTATAAATGGGGACATATTTAAAATAGCCAAACAAAAGCAGCAACCGTGCAGAGTAGGAAAAATACTTACAAAACGTATTAAAACACTTTTAATAGTAAATAATAATGAGTCCATAAAACCAGACTTTAAGTTCATTTAAGTTTACAAGTCCATTGAACTCAGCCCAGTTTATCTAAAAATTGTTCGCCATTTTAGTGCACCTAATAAGTTTCTCTTGGTATATTTTTACGACATTGTAAAATTAGATACTGAAGTCGATTGCAGCGCAGCCAGTCAAGAGACTGAACGAACTTGTATGAGTTAATAAACATTTACGATGTTTTTCATATTTTTTACACTCACACAGGACTTTAGTGAAAATATCGCACTTGTAAAATGAAACTAAGCGAATTCATTTCATTTGGACTCTCTTACGTGGGCGGGCCCCTTCACATGCCGTGGGTGGGGCGGACAGAGTTGACGGCGAACGCCCTTGGCGTGCGGACACGTGACGTTACCTAACCGGCTGCACTTTCCACCGCAACCAAAGCCGCTGTTACGCATTCAGGCTTTCCCACTGTTGGCAGCGGCTGCAGTCGCATTGGCAGTGACAATGACATTCAAGCGCTCGCGCTCGCCCGCATCAAGTTTCATACGCAGCGCTGCTGTGCTTGCAACGCGCATCATGCCGCCAGCTTTGATTACAGCCCATCGAAAGCGAGTGCTGCGGCCACTGTTGCACACAGCCGCCTGATGGCGCACATGTTGCAGCGCATTTGCTGCCCGGTTGTGTGTGCGGCTGTGTGCGTCCCTTGTCGGCGGATTGTGGCAATCTTGCCGCATGTGGCACATGTGCCGCATAAGGCATGCACGCAATTTGTAACTGAGAAATCTCGCTGCGCAACGTGAACCTAATTTCCGCTTGTACCGTCGCCGTTGTCGTCGCCGCTGCCCTCGCAATGCACCTCCAGCGATTTGCCGGTATGGCTGTTGGACGAGCATCACTTTTACTTTTGACTGAATGCACAAAGTGAAACTCTGACAAGCGTCAAGTACTACGGTGACTAACTTTTTCCGGAAAACTTTAATTACGCTTCCATCAGTTTTCACTACTCCAAGCACAATCAGCCCAATGTTTTGCATCCATTCAAAACAGGTATGTATTTATAATGGAATTTGATTTCCAAATGAAGGAGGATTTGGTAAAAAAATGAACAACTCCTAGTTTTCTATGTTTACCCTTCACGGAGAGCCCAGAGCATATTCACCATTGTTGAGGAGCTTCATCGTAGTTAAAAATTGTAATAATGATGCGTCAAAAAGAAATACCAAAATGAAATCACCGGCACAAACCTTGATGGGCCTCCAACTAGGATCTATTTGGCGGTATGTAAAAAAATGTGAAGGTTTAAATTTTTAATAAAATGATGGACGATTTATAAATATTTAGATATGAAAATTGGTGTGGACTCACAACTTATTTTTATTTATGATTTCGAAGACCGCTTGAAAGATGGATATACAGATTGAGGATATGTACTGAAATGTGAAAAATATTAATACAAAACCAATATAAAGATACAATCCTACCAAATCACGGTACCTCAAAATTGAGTTTAAAAAGCCGCAGTGTGCTTTGTACGTTCAGTTTATAACAATGTTTTTCGTCATAGAATTTCCAGCAGAGTTGCCATTTCCGCTTAGATGTTCCTATTGTACAAAATACAAGGTAGGACATTTAAAATGGAAGCATTGGCAATAGTGTCCGACCGAAACCACTTTTTTGGGCCGAAACCGAAACCGAGTTTCGGTTTTTTGTTTAATATTCGGCCGAAACCGAAACTTTCTAGTTGAAATAAAAATCACCACATGAAGCATCAAAATCACCATTTTTCAACAAACGAATTTTACTTTAAGTAAATAAAGAACAAACAAACAAACATAACATAACATAAATAAATACTTACATATTAATAAAAACAATTAATTCATTTTTTAAAAACATAAACATAAAAAAATACCCTTTCGTACCTTACTCGCTAATATTCAAAATTAAATAATTTATCATTATATTCTGAAAAAGAAGTTTATTTACATTGGTGGCATCTAAATTCTGCTTCTCATCCTTTCACTATATATCTGCTCGGCTCCACTAACTAAGTAGCTGTTCACTCGCTACACAATAAAATGCAAAAAATATTCCAGAAAGTTTCGGTTTCGGCCATTTTTTGGCCGAAACTGAAAACGAAATCGAAACCACTTATTTGGGCCGAAACCGAATATTCGGTCGGATACTAATTGACAACCATATAACTTTTAACAGAGCTGTCACATCGACTCGAAACGTCAGTCAAAGGAAATTTATACCATGGAGCAGTAGAACGCGCTGAAATTGTTGAGCTACACATTAAAAAAAAAATTCTCAATTATGAATACTAAACGTGCATTTTGCAAAAAAAAAATTAAGTTAGAAGTGCTCGAGGTGATAGCACTATAAGGCGTTTGCACGCAAAATTTTTTAACTAAGGTAAGGTCTTAGTAATTCTAGCTACTCATGCAGACAACGAACAAGACGTTCCAATACAAATGACTCCAACGACATCGAGTTATCGGCTTTTTCAGGAATTGGGCATCGCCCATTGTTGGGGAAAATTATATGAAAGGCTACTGGTGGATGCAGCAGGATGATGTCACAAGCCACACAGCTCAATAACCAATCAACTTATTGCGGACATTGTGATTCATATAAAAAAATTGCAATTTTGACTGGTCACCTAGATCAAACGATTTAAGGGTCCACACTTTAATTTGTGGGGATATGTAAAGTCCAAGGTATGTCGACCAGCTAAGGACTCTAGTTTAATTAACAGGCCAAAATATGACGTGAAATCGCTGCTTTATCGACCGAAACATTGGCAAATGTGATGGAAAATGCTGAAAAAGAAACACATTTGGCCGTCAATGCAAAAGGTTGCTGTTTACGTGATATTATTTTCAAAAAAACCAATCTTCAACTAAAAAAAAATTGTTATCCACATGAACAAAACACATTTTTTTTGGTGGTTTATTTCAGAAACAAATGCTTCCACTTGAACTGACTTACAGTATATTAAATACTAATTACAGTATTAAAGTTTAAAGAGTATTAAAGATCAATTTTTCAGTGCGAGTTTCAAATTCAGTCCAAGCGTGTTTGCAATTTTCAGTGTGAGTGTTGCTGGATTTTGTTCTAATCCGATACTTAGCCCTTCGCCGCATAACATTGCAGATATGCATCGTTAATTTCTCGTAGATTGGAACTTCTCGTAGATGGAACTATTCTGTTGGCATTTTAGTTCACTCTTCAATGGTGTCTTTGATGTTAAAACATTTGCTTTCTACGGGAATTGCGCAAATAACATTTAAAGTATGTTTATTGATGGCGATGGTTGATATGGCGGTCGCCGTTGCTCACGTGGGTGGCAAGCACACAGCGACGCTCGATCTAGGTTCGTCTTTCTGTGGTAGCCAACGCTAAATATTAATTCAACTGATTTCGTTTCGATCGCAGCGATATGGCAAATCTTCGCAAAACTTCTGCCATACATACAGGAATTCAACCAAATTTCATTTTTACCATCAAAACCTAATAGGCAACAAGAATAATATGACAAGAAACTGTTTTCTCTACAGATATTAAATTATGCAACGAAGGGTTAATAATTCTTCTGGTTTTCGTTCGCAAATTCGTTGAGCTCAAAAAGTTGATTCAAGCAAAAAAATTAAAAATGAACAAAAACATGCGGTTAGCGCTCTTACAATTTTCAAAATTAATAAACTGTCAAAATAAGATAGCAGTTTAAATGTAGTTAACCCTTTCCGGCCAATTTCCACATTTCTTGAGATGCAAATTTTTCCTTCAAAATATTGACTCTCATTGAACATTTTAGCAATAAAAAAAAGAAAAAAAATTTAAAAAAAAAAATTAGGTTGAGAATTACAGCTCAATCAATTTTGTACGACATATCGTACAATGGTCCGCAAAAGAGTAAAAATGCATGCAATTTTTTTTTAGTTTTTTTAAGTTTTATCAACAATTCATTGATTTTTTTGATAGAAAACATAAATTATAACAACAAAAACGTGATTTCATTTTGATCGACTTATATAAATTATATATATATATTATATATATATTATAAACAAGTGAGTCATATTTATTCGGCCTTATATAACCGTTGTTGTTGTTGCAAAGCCCTATTCCCCTCAATAAAACACAGAATCAATTAAAATTCGTATAGCTTTACAGAAAGATACTGAATATAGCCGATTCCTTTTATCGTAGTGGGAGTGGCAAGTACGCATGTACGCATGTGTAACCTTACATAACCCGTGCCTGCCCAGTAAAACAAAAATCGTCTAGTGATTCTTATTTTTAATCGAAAATTGCCGAATAGTCGAATTTTATTAGCCACGTGGTTTCCAGATGGGCGTGGCAGGCATGCAAACGCAAAAATTCTATTACCAAACCCATAACTTAAAAAATGCAAACATAACTTGCAACCTTTGTCTTTAATTTGTACGATATATCGCACAAAGCTTTGCAACCCGATATAACGAACGATATATCGTACCATTTTTTTAAATACTCGGGAAAAATATTTAGACGCAAAAAATTATAATTTTAGCAAGTTTTATAAATCAACTGAGATTCAAACTTTGATATTGTTTAGCTTTTTGCTACCAAAAAGTATTACATTTTTAAAAATTCCTGGTTTTTGGTTGGTTTTTCAAATTCTTGCAAGAAGCTTACAAAACGCACTCATACTGTATAGCCACGGCTATAATAATTTATATTTTTAAGCAGAATGATACAACACAGCCTACTTAATGAAAATTAAAAAGCCGTTCCATAAAAAATGCGTTCGCTGTCAAATTAAAAATCTTGGAAAAAATTGTACGATATATCGTACGAATTTCCGGAAAGGGTTAAATTAAAAGCAAATAAAATTTGACTTTTAAAATTAGTTTAGTCTGTAGTTCTACGTATTATAGTTATCAATTTTAAATTGTAGTTTCCCATTCTCGATGAATAAAATTTCGCCATTCGGGGTCAATTTTTAAGCTTCAGCCGCTCAAATACATATTTCATTGTTTCCATAATAGATAGAACAATACATAGTATGTGTGCGAACAGGACATTTTCGCTGTTCAGTAATTATGGCCAAAATAAACGCAACGACAAATTCATTATTTCTGAAATAGCTCGAAACAGTGGCCAAATACTGAAATGCACGAAACGTTCAGATCTAAATTGAAACTACACAATGTCGCAATAAAACTGCAGAAAATAAATAATAAACAAGTGGAGAGCAACAAAGCCCAGCAACCGAATATGCGACTGGCACTCACACCGCCAACAATGGCCACGTACCACTTCCGATTGTCAGTGTTGCTGCACACATCGCGCCCGCCAATGGGGTTATTGCCTTTTGCGGGTCGTGCGTTCGGCCCACTCCGGGCCGCATGCGAGTGAAATTGTTGTTGTTGCCCTTTTTTGTTATGCTGTGTTGGTTGGAATTTTATTTGGCAGCAAATTAATGCTTTTTTCTGGCATTGCCTTCGGCTGTCGACCGCTGCCGTGTTGCTGTTGATTGGTTGTTGACATTTTTAAATGTGTTTCGGCGCTGCCGGACAGCACTGCCAGCAACGCAAATTCAATATATTTGCATCTGAATACCTTTTGTGTGTGTGTGTTTGTGTGTGGGCTAATGCGCCACATGTCGCCATGTCATTCAGATTTTAAAAATTCAAATTGCTTGTACGGCTGTATGCAGTTACTCAACCAAACCGCACCGTTCCACAGTGATTCGTTCCATGGACAAAATTCAAAAAATGTATAGTCTCAGAATTTAACAATTTTGATGTCATTTGAAAGGTAAAACTCCAACAACAAGAAATCTGTATAAAAAATTAATTAGTCTGTGCAAAAGTGGCTCAAAGTTGAAACTTTTTTCACAAAAAAATTTAAACACATATTTTCTGTTTTTTTGTCTATTGAGTAAAAAAAATTGTAAAAATACATGGTTGCCAAGAAGTTGCTAAAACTTTCAATATAATATAGATTAAGAAATGATGTGGCCATTTTCGCTTTTAATGTTTTCTCAAAAATCTAAAGCTGAGGCTTTTACTTCACTTTTAATTAAAAATATTTTTCTAAATTTCAAATCTGAAAATTGGCAAAACTTAAAGGAAAATATCTAAAAAGTATGTGAAAGTATGTTATTTTTTTGTCGGATAATGTAATTACATACTCCGATATCTTCCGATCTCAGAAAATAAATCTATTTGAATTTTTCGACAAAATTTATTTTTTTTATCCCTAAAAGTATGCAATCAGCATGAAAAATGAAAAAATGCAAAACATACATACATATTATTATCGTTTTTATTGCAAAACCAGAGGGTTCTAAGACAATTTCTGTTACTCTTTGGAATTATCAATGTTGACGTTATCGACTAAATGTAAAATCTGAAAAATCTAGCCAACACACTTGGTGCTATAGCTCTCCAAAAATGACGAAATTTGCAAATTTAAGTCTCAGACATTGCCAAACTACAAAAGTTTAAGAGAAACAAAATAGAGATTTCAATTCAGCAGACTATGATTAACTAGTATACCAAATTTTATAAAGAACAGACCACTCCTTCTAATTTTGTCCCGCGGTTGTATGGAGTCGAATCACTGTGCGTTCGGTTGAACTGCCAGCCGGAGCACGTCAGACCAAAACGGGATAAATCGCAACGTCGCTGTCGTTCAGTCTCCAATGTCACACAAATCGATCGACGACCGCGCGAAACGTGAACCGCCGAAGTCGGACTGACAGACTTAATAGGCGTTCCCAACAATTTATAAAACTGTGTGTTTCCGCCTTATTGTCACTCACTGGCTAACGCGGCGACTGCGGAAAGGCTTAAACTTTGACATGCTTCGGAAAAGCGCTGCAGCGCCGGCACAAATGCAGCCAGGACACTTGTTTAAATATTTACTAAGCCGACTAAATACAGCAGTATGAAAATCTAAAACAATAACAAGAAAAACACGCATGAACCAGTACACAATTTAGTCGAGCAAGGCAGATATGGAGGCTTGAAGGCGACGACACAAGGGCCGCACATAGACATTCGATTATGAACTCTAACTAAATATATTACCACATTTAAATATTTCATTATATTTCAGTCAATGACAATCGTCCAGGAGCAAAGAAATCGCCGATAAAAAATCGACCAATCTGGTGCGCGAATGCGGCATAAAACAGTGGCACCCTTCCACCATATTCGATTTCTTCTAAATAACACTTTGATTTGTTGTTTTATTGTTTTTATTTCTAGAAACATGGTGTCGCAACAGGCAAAAAACTTTCATATCTAAACAATTTAGTATTTCGTGCTTTCTAAAGGAAACTGCACTTTTCAAATAGGGAATTTTTTGATGGCGCCACCTTTGCATTGGAAATTTACATTTGTTTCCCGACTTTCAGTCAAAATTTCATAGTTTTTGTTTCACTGGAAACGAAGTTAAAGCGTCTGAAGTGAAAGTATGTTTGTGTCATCGGTACAAAAGTGATCATCGAACAAAGAGCCAATATTAGGTTTTGTTTTAAATTTGGTTAAAATTTAACCAGAACATTTCAATTGATGAACCAAGCTAATGGTGATGACTGCTTTCTTTGTTTATCTTGTGGAAGAGATTCATGAGTGGTATACGTGATTGAAAAACGGTCTTATAATTGACTGGCTGGAAAAACGGTCTTACGAACATAAATGACGACCAACATGTTGGCCAACTGAAATCACCACAGATTCCGTCAACACTGTGCGTGAATTCATCAAAGATCACCCAAAATCGTTATTGAAATTCATGGACAGGGAATTGAACATTTACAAAACGTCTATTTATCATTCTACATTTTGTTACATTTTAACTCAGAATTTGCTATCGAAAAGTGTGTGGACGGTTCTGTGGATCTGCACAAGTTGATTGACGCCATCTGATTTATCGAACTTGTGACTGGACACTGTGACACTTGTGACTGGTTTTTTGACTAAAAGTTGCATTATATTTATCAACCATTCCCCGTTATTCCTGATGCAGTACCGTACGACTTTCATCTTTTCGAAAAAATTCATTTTCTGATGAAAAGAAAGCGTTTTGAGGATGTAGAAACCATCCAACAGGCTTGTACCGACATCCTGAAGGACATTCTGGCCGAGGACCTAAAAGGCTTATTCGACATGCTTTTAGATCATGCAGATCGCTATTATTATGAAAAAACAAATCGGTTTTGCCAGAAAAACCGTGTTGTTATTATTTTTGTAAATGTTTAAAAGTGATTGAGAATATTGATCAATGATAGGCCATGAATTCCGAGAAGCGGCGGAGGTATTGGAAGACACAGGCGTCGATTTGTTTGTTTATAACTGCCATCAGCGAAAAAAATACAAATTTAAACAAAAACTCAGTATTTCTGTATTTCTGCCTTCCACGACTCAGTTATACCTTGAATTCAATGCCAGACTACCTTAACTCATTTTTTTCTGAAATGGTATTGAAATTCGGTTATGAATCAATCGGTAAAAGTGACCCAAGTTTCAAGTTTATTATTCAATATTTTTTAGACGAAAATCATGTCGGGTTGGTTATAAAAATTGTTAGTCCAATTGCCTAAACCTGTGACAAGTGACGTTGTCAGGCGTCTATTCAAAGTCATGATGATTTTATTGAGTTTTCAGTCCATTATTGCCCGCATCGGTTGCGCTGCCATGTTCCTTCAAGAAGACAATCAAGCAGTGATAGAAGTGATGATTTTCTATTGGTTGTCTGCTTAGTGGTTTCCTGTGGTGTGTAGATATGTGATTGGGTACACAGATCATGTGTGGGACATTGTTCAGTCTTTTCGTCAGGAGATTTCCTAATGCTTTCTAGATTTTTGGTGTTCATTGAGCACCTTCCTTGACCATATACCTTCTGGTCAAATTTGACCGGGAATTTTCAATTTAAATGAAGCGCGCACCAAATATTGTCAAATTTCTGATGGCATAAGGTTGGTAGCACTGTTATAGCATTCCATGTCAATTTTTAGCGCGATATGTGCATTAGTATGTTTTTGACAGCTGTGTAAACAAGTCTACCTCGAGTTTGTTCTGCGAATTTTACAATGTCTGAATCTGTTGATCAAAGAATTTGCATTAAATTTTGTTTTTCCAACGAAATTTCTTGTGCCGAAACGTTGAGAATGTTGCATAAAGCCTTTGGCGAGTCTGATATGTCGTAGTCGAGTCGAGGGTCGTACAGAGGTCGAAAACTTGCCTCATGCCGCTCGTCCATCCACATCAATTAATGACGAAAACATCGAAAAAGTGATGGCGTTAGTGCTTGAAAATCGTCGTGTGAGTCAAAGAGAGATAGCTGAAGAGCTTGAAATATCAAAAACATCAGTTCAAACCATTTTACACGATGTTTTGGAAATGAGACGTGTTGCAGCGCGACTTGTTCCGAAAAAGTTGAATTTTTTGCAAAAAGTGAAACTCGTTGTACGCGATTATTTGGCCAAAAATAGCGTGAATGTCGTTCCGCAAGCACAGTATTCGCCAGATATGGCTCCGTACGACTTTTTCCTGTTCCCTAGGCTCAAATTACCGCTACGTGGAAAGCGTTTTGATTCGATTGAAACCATCAAAGAGAATTCGCAGAGGGAGCTGAAAGCCATACCGAAAGCGGCCTATGAAAAGTGTATCGAAGAGTGGAAAAAACGTTGGCATATGTGTATTGCATCCGATGGTGATTATTTTGAAGGAGATAAAATAAATATTGAAGAATAAATGAATTTACTGTGTTTTTTTTACAATTTCCCGGTCAAATTTGACCAGAAGGTAGAGTTTAGTTTCTGTTGTCGACATCTCAGCCGCCAGGCACTTCATTAAAAATTCGAATTTTGATTAAATTTTTGCAAAACAGGTCAGCTTAAACCTCGTTCTGTTTGGGGCACCAGCCCGTTAGCAGACGATTCAATGACCGTAACTACACATGCTGCTCGTATTCATATACACATAAATAACTAGGCCCTACCAACCTCTAATCCGTATACGTCACTGCAAATAGTAAAAGCCAACAAAAAGACAAATAAATGAGGTCAGAAATATGGCCACGTCGAATTGCAAAAATGGTTGGCCTGTAATGAAATGCACTAACTGCCACACACAGCCACACTTCAGTAAACCAACAAAAACACATCTCCCCTCGCCCTCTCTCCAACACATTCACATATGTACATACATATACATACGCACACATACACACACTTGGCGCATTCGGTCCAAGTGCGTCTATCGCTTTAGTAATTTAACGCACCAAATGAAATTCTCGCATATTTCACCAAGCAGACATTAACATTAGGAAAAAGCGAAAATAAAAATTGTGAGGCACTGAAACAAAACAAAATTTTGAAAACGCTCCGAAACGTGCAAAGAACTAAAACGAAATTGTTGACGGCAAGGCGCACAACCCAGAATG
This sequence comes from Melieria picta, assembly GCA_964056695.1. NCBI lineage: Eukaryota > Metazoa > Arthropoda > Insecta > Diptera > Ulidiidae > Melieria > Melieria picta. The sequence continues at coordinate 98,858,312 of OZ057398.1, read as the reverse complement.
CAGAATTTTTCAGTTAAATTGAAAAAGTTTACCATTTTCGCAATTCGTCGGCAGCCAAATAATCAAAAGGATACGCACACACACACGCACGCGCGCCTCCATACACACCAAACACACACGCACACACAAAAGCAGTAAAATTGGGCATTTTATTGAGCCGACCTGGCAAGTTTTTAATAACCTGCCTCTTGCGGCCTATTCAAGTGGAAATTAGAATTTTCGCCATGGAATTGAAATGCAAAATTCATATTTGCAAAAACAATTAGGCAGAAGCAGTTATGTATAGGAGGGGCGTATCGGTCGCAAATTTTGCAATAGTTATTTTATTTGGCAATCAATGCAGAGTTAACAAAAGGCTCAAAACTACTGAAACTACAATGGGAAACTATACACCGACTGCTGCTGAAGGCATTCTTTTGGCCATTCCCGTTTGGCTCATGGGAGAACGATCGGCATTGTCTAACTTCATTTAAGTATAAGCAATAAATACTTTAAATATTAGTGATGGAAAAAATCTAGATTTTTAGGAATCACATCTGTGATTCTTAAAAACGTCGGGTTGTTATTGAAAACAACTTTACTTATTTCTAAAGATCCTTTTTGCCAAAATCTATATTTGCTATCAAAAAAGCTTTTTTAACTGGCCGTGTGTTTCATTTAAAACATATACTCCCAAATATTTCGAGTGTCATTACTTGAAGTATATTTTCGTAAAATTATTTTGTAGAACGTATTACAATGACTTTCAAAGTATTGACACAATAAAAAGTGCAGCTACAAACTTCATTTCGTTATTGCGGTACCAATTACAAGATTCGCTACTGACTACTATTCGGACTGACAAGTCGATTTAAAAGCTTCGTGTTTCCCAAATTTACGATAACTCGTAGCAGTTCGCTTTTGGACGCTTCACTTTCGTTCGCTTTCGTATATCCTATGTCGTTCATTCCAATAAGTTTTTGGTCGTTGCCGACTTTTACGCAAAGCTATTGAAAATATGAGAAATAAAATTAGTTTTAAATCTTAGCGGAATAGCCATTAAAAGTCTTTCACTCAAATTTTTTGCAACAGGCACAATACCGAAGTGGCTAAATCCTTTTGTACGGCTAGCGGTGGTGCATGGTCGTCTCTGGTCTTGAACTGAGTACACTGACTCGGGGCAGGAACTTGTTCAACCAGAACACACACAATTTTCATCCCGACCTACGAAAATGGTTGCTGGGATACGGTAGAGCAAGGCGGCTGTCTGAGGCGCAGAATAGCCGAGGCTGCCGAGAAGCGGAACAGCTGATCGCTTTTGTTTTTTTTTAGTGTAAATATTTCTTTACGAATTTTCAAAAACAAATTTTTTTTATCAATAAAAATTAAAAATAACCCAATTTAGAAAGGCAATTAAAATCGAATGGCGTGAACTGGCGTCCGCCAAAAAAATTGTGGGTCTTTTTGCGACTTTGGAAAATATTCAATTTTTTCTATACTACTAATGTATGCTTTTTTCACAGAAATTGCTAAGATAAAATTGCGACCAAAATGTGTAACCGAGTCAATGCCGCGAATTATGAATGTTCTTTTAAAAAATAGGCTTGGCACGCCTACTTAACCCAATATGAGCCATATTATCCCATTTTTTTCATTATTATGGAATTGGTTTGCTAAAATGTGATTTAATGCTGATATACTTATTCTAAAAAAATGAGAAAGGTCTAATTTTTAAGAATAATTTCATTAATAGCCTCGCTGTTATAAATGAAACTGCATTGCATATTTATCTCCATGATAAGCTCTACGGATATGAAACTAAAAATTATTTACTTTAAGCAACTTCAACGCTCTCTTTCCACCCTTTAAATGTCGAATTTAGAAAAACGCTGAAATACGTATTTTGTTATTGTTTTTTAGTATATATATACACCATTTTAAAACAATTCGACCAAAAAACAATGTCCGTCCATGTAAGCTTCACCACCTCCTTTCGCTCCTTTTTAAGGGTTGACTTTTTAAAATACAACTATTGACCAAACTTCATTATTATAGCTCGAGCGGTTTGGGCTCGGTGGTGATAAAATAATCGGTTATATATATTCGATTTTTTTAACTACATATTTGCAAATTTTCAGCGAATTTCGAATACTCCTTCTATTTTGGCTCCAATTTTGTATGGAGTCGAAGCACTGTGCGACGTACAGTGTTGCGAGTTCATATAGCGGAGTGACAAAAATAGGAGTGGTCGTACATAAAAGAAATTTGGTATACAATTATTGTATGAGTAAAGAACTTACTGCGCAAAATTTCAATGAAATCGGACCAAAACTTCGACCACCTCCCATATAAACGGATTTGAAAAAACTTCATATTAACAGTGAAAATTATCTGAGTTCATAAAAGCTACTTTCATAATATTTGTATTTTAATATAAATTTATTTATGAATGTGTATATAGAAAAAATGCGCTTTTTTCAAAAGTGATTCAAAATAAAATCTCGATAAATTGCTCCACAGCTGCTCAGAAGTTGCTCTTAGAGGGTTAAAAGCTTGGACTGTCCTTGGATTTTTCCTCCTGAATATTTCTTTCAAACATACCTACCCTCTATCTCTAACCTTTAATGAGGCTCCCATACAAAATCATAGTTTTTATAAAGTGGGCTCCCATTGCTTTTAGGTTGCCTCCAGACGTACCATATGTAAGACTGACCCCCATTTATTTTCCCTTCCGAATATTTTTTCTATACACACCTAACCGTTATATCCAACTCTTAAGGTGGCTGCCATACAAAACTAGTAATTTTCAATGGAACTGGCTCCACACTTGTAAATGTAGTAAAGTAAGCGAGAAAAAACATTGTATCTGAGAAACTACTGAACCGATTTGAATGATTTATTCAATAATCGTCAACATTCCTAAGTGCAAAAAATACAAAATTCATTAAAGTTCCAAAATTTACCACCAGAGGGCGCCTCCCATACAAGTGAAGTAGTTAAGTTGTCAACTTTTGGGTTTGTACGAAAAAAAAAATCATTGAAATTTTGCACAGTCAGTTCTTTACTCACATAATAACTGTATATCAAATTTCATTTATGTACGACCACTCCTTCTATTTTTGTCACTCCGCTATATGAACTCGCAACACTGTGCGACGTGGCACCACGAATGGGTTAACAATTTCAGTAATTTATAAGTAACCAACTCTAACATAAGTTAAGTAATATAAGATAATTGAAATTTCTTTTGAACGTATACATATGTAAAAGAAATTGGATTAGACTTCATGGACAGCAGCACGCTTGTCAACTTGGGTGATCATGTCCAAAACACGCAGGCACCACAGTTGCTCCTGTTGTCAGCTAATAAACTCCAAGTAATGACCTTCACATAGAGAATCTGCAGATGTTGGTGAGTCATACGGGACTTTGCTGTCTTATCGGACTGACAAGGCTATGGACAAGAGTTGGAAATACTTGGAAGTGAAGATGTTCAACTCGATAGAAGTTGCCAGCCGAAGCAAAAGCTTCAAGTTTTGCCTTCAAAAACAGCTAAAAACAGCCTCTGAAATGGCCCCAAGCACTACATATACATACATACATATGAGTATGGAGATGTTTCGTTGCCGAAATCCAGTTTCGTCAATGTTGCCGTTTTTCCGATGGTATTCTAACGTGTAAACGTCGATAGCAGTTCTTGAGTTTTAAAGTGTGTACGCCAAGAGCAGCGCAAGCAAAGCAGCTGCACAGTGTTCACGCAACTAAAATTTGGTTGTTTGCTTTAGAACACAAAGTTTCGTTATTCGCAGGATGCAAAATTAATTAATACGTTCACGATGCGCTCGTTTAGAGATGCCGCAACCACTACTAAATCACTCTTAAAAAACATTTGTATGGTTGTATCGCACACTTGCACACATGTATAGTCGTAAGTTATCCCTGCACGAAATATTATTCTTTAAATTAAATATTCAATTTTTCTATTCATATTCGAATTTTCCTTTATTTTATTAATGCAAATACTTCAAGGTTTGCTAAATTCAAGATGACTCTTCCATTCAGTTGGCTTTATTGTTGATTGAATGCCAAATCTATTTGGTGGATTAATTTATAGTGGCCGTTTTTGATTGATTTGCTAGTCAGGTGATTGTTTTTGACACTATACCTTCTCTGGTTTATTAATGTTTTTATATAAATTAAAAATTATGTTGACCTGCGTCCATTTGAGAATCGATCAAAAATCTGTCATGAGGCCCAACATGCAAAACCATAAGTATGTGTGTGATGCAGGGGCGTAGCCAGAACTTGGGCATGGGGGGGGTTTTAAAAAAATTGTTTTCCCAGTTTAGTATTACATGTTTTTTAAAGTAAAGTGCACTTTCCAAATAGGGCATTTTGTTGTGGCTTATGTGAGTTAATGCATTAAAAATTAAATTTTTTCCCTGATTTTTAGTAAAAATTTCATGAAATTTGGTGGACTGAAAGCGAAGTTATTGCATCTGAAGTGGAAGTATGTTTGTGTCATCGTACAAAAATGTGCATCGAACAAAGATCCAATATTAACTATTGTTTTAAAAATGTTTAAACTTTAACCGAAGCGTTTAAATTGATGATCCAAGTTTATGGTGGTTTTTGTTTATACCGTGGTGGAGTTCATAAGTGGTAAAAGCGATTTAAAAACGATTGTCAGAACATATGTAAGTGATGACCAAAGTGTTAGCCAACTGAATCAGCGATCACCGTAGATCAAAACTGGGCGGTAATTCATAAAAGATAAGCCAAAATCTTCATTGAAATTCTTGAAATTGGATTTAACCTTCGCTTTACTTATACCCACCCGGGTGATCTTTTTAATATTCATGTTTAATATCTGCACAAATTTTAAGGTAATTTTCAATAACATGAAAAAATATTTTTTTTTGAAATTTTGTTCATGTTTAAACTTGAATTTTGTCATTTTTTATACAAATGTACCTGGGTGATCCCAGGCGCTTTCGCTACTATTTTGATTAAAAGTCACGATCAATTTTTTTTGCGTACCTCATTATGTGTTCAATATACCCTCTGGAAAGAAATCTTCTAATATTTTCCATAGTCTCAAAATAAATCATTAAAGTTAGGCCTTTTTTCGAAGTAAGTAAGAACTATCGCCAGAGGAAGATACTAAATAAATTATTATATATTTATTGTGAGTTTTACTCAAAATAGCAGCGGAAGTGCTTGGGATCATCTTTAGTAAGGCGAAGGTTAAGCATAGAATAAATTTATCGCATTTTAACTGAACATTTGACTATCGAAGGATGCCATCCCATCTACTGACACTTGTTTTGACTGTTTTTTTGTTTACTAAAAGTCGAATTTTAACCATCAACCACTCCTCGTTTTCACATGATGTGGCACCGTGCGAATTTCACCTTTTCAAAGAATGCTTTTGCCGATGAAAAAAGCGTTTTGAGAACGTAGAAACCATCCAAAAGGCTTGTACCGACAGCCTGAAGGACATTCCGGTCGACGAACTAAACTACTCTTTAGACATGTTTTTAGAACATGCAAATCGCTGTATTAAGCCTAAACGTGACTATTAAAAAAACAAATTAGTTTCGGTAAAAAAAGGGTTTTGTTAATATTCTTCTAAATATTTAAAGATGAAAAGACCTTTTTGCCAATGTGGGAACGTACATACGATGCATAGTGATTGAAAATGTTGACAAATTATAGGCTATGGGTGGGTTCTGACACCCTAAACCCCTCCCTTGGCTACGCCCCTGGTGTGATGTGTGCATGTGTGCTTTATTTCGATTGTTTGTTACGCGAATTCGAAGGTGTTGGGTAAGTTTAGTTTTAGTTAGGATTAGGTTAAAGTGGCAGCCTTCCTCATTTCAACACGCATTCGCATTTCATTATAATAGATCCCCTGAATTATCGCGCTGACAGCCATGAGGATTCCATGATGAATCTGGATACTTTTCAGTCTAATTGAGTCATGCGGCAAAAAGGTTTAGCCTTATTCTGGCAAGGCACTGGCATTGGCACATGAAATGGAGATTAAAAAAAGTCATTGTGTTGCAGCCAGAGTTCGCAAAAGAAATCAAGTAAAGTATATAAATGGGTATTCGGTGATAGCTGAATGGGTTCGAATTTCGAATATAGTCAATTCATCGTGTTCCTCAGAAGCCCATCTAACCGGCCATGTAGTCGAATGTGCCGCTGCGCTCGTGAGTAATTTTTGGTTAGCTATATTTGGTAACTGAGTTTTTTGTTCCTGCAGGGATACTTTGCGACATAATGACATGCGTATGTATGTACAAAACTTTGTGTGCATTAATTTCTTATGACTATAGGCAGCAGCAGCTGCATTTCTCCCATTGCTAACATTGCCGGTGTAAACATTTGTTTATTGCTAATTTTATTTAGTGTTTCTACACTGGCTTTTGCTCATTTGAGTGCATCATTACAGATGTGTGCCTGAGGAAGTTCAATAGCCAAAAAGGAAAGACGAGAGTTCCTAATAAAAACCCTCATCGAACAACAAAGACCGTATGATTATTGCGCTTTCTATGAATTTATTGTTAAAAAAAACAACGCCCAAACAATTTGTGGAGGAATCAGGAAAATTATGGATTGTATTTTTGAAATTTTCCTCGCTTCCCCTCAATCATATGTAACGACGCTGTTCATTAGCTCAAGTTATTTAACATCCAAATATTTATAGAAAAAAATGTTGAAGATTCTCTTTTATAAGCTTACGACTCTGTGAAGTTACATATTTAAAAACAAAAATTATAAAGAATAATGAGCATAAATAATTATTATAATTCGTATCGTCGGCAGAGCGGAATATATAAAAGCGGATGGAGTCGGTTTGGTGGTTGGTGGGTTTGCAAATTATTCAAGGAACAAGAGTAAACATTTAACGGAATAAAAAACATTGCGTTGATTGGCCGAAAACGAACGAACCAAAATTGATACGATTAATTCAGGTGTCCACAAGTTTTAATCCTTAAACCCTGTTTCTGAATATTTTCCCCGTCAAACGCGCAGTTCAACGCACCAACCAGCTGAATCAGGCATGCAACTTAAATTTTATTTGGAGCAAATTGCCCACTTTAACAAATATGAAACTATTGCTTTTCGTAAACCATTTGGGCGCCAGTTGTTTTCCAATCCCATTATTCTGTCCTTCCACTTACATATCAATGCCTCCAAAAATCAAAAGTTGCAGCCATTTAGTTTGAGTGATTGCCCCCAGTACTCTGCGATTTTTTATTTCATCAAAACCCAAGTTATAGCAATCAAATGGGAAATAAATATTTCGCGCTGATTTCCTGTGCACAGTGCTCACTGCAGGTCCTCGAGCTGTGTCCGCCATGATGGAGAATCATTTATAGTAAACGGGCTCAATTCAAAACCAAAACAATTACTGTAATTGATGTGGGACTAAACTGACCTGGTCCGTTTCGGCCAAACAACCGCAAATGGACAGCAAAAAATCGAAAAATCGAACAGCACAAATAAACGGCGACGGCGCAATAAAAACTGAACACAACGTACGAAAAACAACCAACTGAAAATATTATGAACACACGCTTTCAGTTTGAACTCAATTAAGCGATTTAGTGTTTTGCGCTGCTGTGGCTGCGATTAAATGCTCGAAACTAAACGAATTATTGCAACATCAAATGGGCAAATATAGAAAATGCAAAACTTTGATTTGGTTTGAAAAATGTTTCAGCAATTTAAATGAGAAGCGCTGCACATAAACCAAAAAATTTCGTTTTATCTCATTTATCCCATTTTGCTCATACACAGTGCCACAGTATTTTTAGTCTACCTTTAGGCGCCTCATTTTGGGCAAATTGTGCGCAAGTACACTTAGGCGACCTTAAATTCGAGTGCTCTTGGTACACAAATATCTGCGCAGCTGGATCGCTTGACCTGCCTCAACCATGCACATGCACACATATGTACATCCATACACTCATACAGCTGGCTTTCGGGCGATAAATCAGTTCGTTCGTAGCATGCATCATTACAGAAACCACTGCAAACGCTGGCCGAGTATACTGGAAAAATCCAAAAGTAATTGAATTAACCGAGGTTTAACCCATTAAAACCTGACCCCAGAAAGGCTTGTGCGATTTCCATAAAATTTTACACAATCTTATTAATTGACCTAATCAAGAAAAAAAATCAAGCAAAACATTCATATCATGTTTTTTTTTTTGTCATGTTTTTCGCAAACATTACACAAATAAAAAAAATCAAACATTTGCGGAAAATAAAATGTGCCAATAAAATATCAGCTGCTTGGATTTTGACATTTTCACGCGTTGCGTTGTATGAAAATTGGCAGTGTTTAGGCCCAACGTTGCATTCGCGCAACAAAAAACGTAAAGCATATTTTTTGTTTAAAAAATTAAAAAAAAAATGTTCAAAACTTATTTTTAAATAGTTTAGCATTGCTAAATGCAGCCCACTAAGGGATTTTGATAGGTTTGAAGAATAAGTATTTTTGATTGAATTTCAAAAATTCCCCAAAAAAAACCTTTGACTTTGGATCGAAAAAAACGTATGAATATTTAAATAATTTTGAAATTTGAGTATGGCAGAATCTAAAACGATCAATTCTAATCCAATTCTACCCATTTTCAAGTCTTTTGTCTTTATGAATTACTTAATATAGCGAAATTCCCAAACGTTGCGCAAACGCAACGCTCAGGGCTTAATGGGTTAAGTGAAGTGGAAAGTAATGAACCCATTTTTGCCAGGTATCAAAGGCGCTCGCAATATTTCAATGGTTTTTTCCAGCGATTTCATAGACGAGTTATTTTTTAGTGTCTACACATACAACAATTAGTGCCTAATAAAGCATAGTCGCAATTCGGCTCGCTAAGCACTTTTTTCTTCAGGCTCTTCTACTTTGTGTTCGCCTTCTCGATTGGGCCACAATGAGCGACCGGACTTCGTCTACTATACTATACTTATACTATACTATACTTAGTCCTTTCATCACAGGGATGTTTAGATTGCCCATCGATTTCCGTATAGAATTTTTTCTTTGAACCTTCTTTTGATCTACTATGGCCCCAAGCCAAGTGCACAGTTTTTTCGAAGCGATGCAAGGATTAGTTCACTAATATTCGTCATGGAACGAGCAGGTGCTCGAACTGATTCAGATTTCCTTATAGGTCACAGTAGTGCAACTAGTTGTATAGATTCGAGCATGCGTAACATTCTTTTACCGATATTTTCATGAGAGGTGTTTTTTCAGAAACGCGCCAGCTGGCTACTTCAGCACCAACCACGAAAAGGCGGGCGGGATGGGGGTTCACATACCTCCCATTTAAAAGAGAATTTAGATGCCAACAATGTAAATAAACTTCTTTTTTTAGAATACAATATTAAATTATTTAATTTTAAATATTAGCGAGTAAGGTACGAAAGGGTGATTTTTTTATGTTTATGTTTGAAAAAGAAAGAATTGTTTTTATTAATAAGTATTTATTTATTTATGTTATGTTTGTTTGTTTGTTCTTTTTTGATTTTGATGCTTGATGTGGTGATTTTTATTTGAACTACAAAGTTTCGATTTCGGCCGAATATTACAAAAAAAAAACCGAATTTCGGTTTCGGCCCAAAAAAGTGGTTTCGGTCGGACACTAGTATTGAGCCTTTAAGTTGAAATCCGGTGTCCGCCACTGGTAACAACATTTCCAATAGGCTTTCTGCAAAATGATGCAATAACCATATATGTAGATAAATGAACAAATCGATCTCAATTCTATACTTTCAGTCGATTGTAATTGATATACTTAGCCTTATGTCCATTGAAAATGTCATTCGAAAATTTAAATAATTGACAACATCATAGGCTCTCATATGCACACACCAACATTTAAACGTCTTTCGATACCCATTTGGCTAAAATTTTGCATATAACACTTTTATACAAATAAATCATAAACACGAATCGGATCGAATATGTACATCTCTATTCTCATTCATTCTATATGTATGTGGCTTCTTACAGCAACAGTCAACAAGTTGCTTTTTCAACACCGAAATTCCCAAACCCATACCTTTTCAGGAACTAACGCAATGGCCCTGTATGGTATTTTTTATTAGAAATGTTGTTTGTCAATCTGCTACGCGGTTGCCTTTGGTCAGAGGGAGAGAGAGGGTGGTATCACTAATAAAAAATTTTCTTCACCAGTTTCCATGGAACTACTTGAAACACGACATTAGGTTTTGGCATGAAACTCTGAGGCTTTTCTGTTCATGTGTCAAGTGGTCATTTAGTCTTTGTTGTATGTCTATATCTTAGTTATATTTCTATTACAATAAATTAAGTTCAACACTGCTGAACACAACGTTAGTTGTTCTGATAAACCATTTAACTCTGACTGCGACGAAATCAATGTCGAAATGATTGCCATATGAAATAAGTTCAGTATCACAGCAAAATCGCCCGCAGAACTTTTCGCTGTGTACTCAAAATAAAAACAACGTAATACGAATTTAATTGAATAGCCGTTTATGTACGTGTGTGTGTGTGTGTGTGTGTCAAGATGCGCTCATAATCGAGCGTGTGGTCGCAGTGCTCTGTGGTCAACAACAAATCATGCCAGCTCACAATGATCAATCCGTGTGTCCAGCACACAACCTGTTCGCGCACAGCACATGTCGCTGGCACATGCCACACGTATGTCCGATAAACAGGTGCTCTCTTTAATCAGCACATGCGAGACGGTCCCGGCGGGGTGGAGCGGCTGAGCGGTCGGTTGGCTGGCATTAATGCGAGCGGTTTACATTGTATTAATGCCGGCCGGCTGGTCGCAGCGACGTAGCTGTATTTAATGACGTATGAAGAGCAATTTATTACGCCTTCAATAGCAGCCAACCAGCAACAACAACAACCACAGCTCTGATTGTTGTTGAAGTATGAGGGATTGTAATTATGTCGACAGTAGGCCGTGCGCGCAATCAGTGCCAGCCGGCTAGGAGATATTTCCTAAATACGATATTAAAATTGTTGCGTGCTCGGACGGCCAATGTCGAATGTTGCGCATACGCCCAGTGGTGCCCGTACAAATGTTGTGCAATATACAAATGTTTCCACATTACTTTAAACGATCAAAATCGTGGAATATTTAAATAAATTCCCCGAACACGAAGCGCTGCTCCTTCGAGTGGCAGCCGCTGCCTCTCGCCGCTGATGCAGGCAGCTGCCGCCGATTGATTTATTATATTCTGCTCATTAAATCTAATAATTTGGACAAACTCATTTCGGCCGTTTGCGTGGGCTCGACTTTCGCCCACAGCAGTCCAGCGCGGGGCGGGAATAAATTTACATTCAATCCGACTTTGTTGCCACATCAATTGGCTTAAACGATATTGGTTAACTCACGTGCAGGTCGCGGGGCACGCCCCTCATTGGCCGGTTTTTCGTCTGCATGGAACGCAAAAACCTGTGTGAGATGAGAGCAGCGGACGTATATTTTCAACCGTTTTGGTTTTGGTTTTCCTGCTTATTTTATTACTTTTTGTTTCCCCTTTGCTTATCTGAATAAATTCTTCGTGGAATGGAGCGATCCTCCCTATTGTGTGTGTATGTGTGTGTGTGTGCACGTATATTTGTATGTGAGCTTGTATATACATATGTCGTTCCTTCTCTCTAGGACTATTCGACTGCTCGCTGCTTGAGGTTGTGTCGTGTTTTTGGCTTTCGCTGCTGAACGACGCGCGAGCGGGGCAGCACGCCAGTAAAATTCAATTTGAGGAAATGCTTCAAGCGTAGTGAAGCAGTAAAATTACTTTTTGAAAAAGTTGCGGGCAGAAATCAATTACATTCTGCCTGCGCTCGTACTCGATTCTATTCGTTTATTTTCGCTTTGTTTTTGTTTTAGGCCAAAGTTTGTAATGCAAAGGATTCAAAAACGTTTATTTTGTTTTGAACTCGCAAAAGTCATTCCGAGTTTTGAAGTAGGAAAATTACTCGGTTTTTCAGGGTAATTTATTAGTGTTGGCTTTGAGGGATTTGACTTGAAATGAAATGAAGCGAATGCCGGCGCTGGATGTGTGAAATTTATTTTTAGTGTTCCGACAAAGTTTCAAAAGTACGTAAGTCGTCAGCTCACAGTGCTTGATCGACTGTGACTTTTTTCTAATGTCAGTTGGAATTTAAAAGATTGGTAGATCAGAAATAAAGAATTAAAAAACGACCAACTGAAGGAAAATAAAATGTTAAGAATAAAGTAAGATTTGTCAACTTCCGACTAAAATTAAAAGAAAAAAAAATTAATTTTTGTTTCAAGGCGAAACAATGGAACACTGCTTATATGTATCACCCTTCGGTGGATATTTCGCTTTAAATGCATTCTATCAATAAATTACCGTGAATTTATTTCTATGCCAAAATATTTTGTCGCCATTTAGCATTAAGCTGCTTCAATGAATTTTGCTCCATGGCTTAAGTTGAGTCAAAACGAGTATTTCATCATAGTTGCGAGTTACACGGGATCAGATGTAGTGAATACGGTGGTTGTTCGATGGTGTTGTGGGTGTGGGAGCCTGTGGTCATTCAACCAAAGCATGTGTTGATTCCTTTATTTTGTACTGATTTTTTAAAACCAGGACCTGTATTGGTTTGTGTTGTTTTGAAGTGACTTTTGAAACCAATGCACAGTGATTCGACTCCATACAACCGCGGGACAAAACTAGAAGGCGCGGTCTGTTCTTAGTAACATTTGGTGTGCTGGTTAATCATGGTCTGCTGAACTGAAATCTCCATTTAATTTTTTTTTAACTTTTGTAGTTTGGCAATGCTTGAATTTGCAATTTTCGTCATTTTTGAAAAGCTATAGCACGAAGGCTGTTGGCTAAATTTTTCAGATTTTACATTTAATCGGTTACTTATTACTCGGTTACTTCTCGGTTACTTATAATTGCAAAGAGTAAAAGAAATTGAATGAGGACCCTTTAGTTTTGCAATAAAATGATAATAATAGATGTATGTTTTGCATTTCTGCAGGTTTTTCATTTTTCATGTTGATTGCATACTTTCAGGGATGACTAAAATATATTTTGTCGAAATTTAGGTGTTGAGATCGGAACATATCGGAGGATGTTTTTACATTATTCGACAATGAAAGAATGTTTCTTAAAATACACAAAAATCCAGGAACATACTTTCACATACGTTTTTAGATATTTTCCTTTAAGTTTTGCCAATTTCCAGGCTTTTAATTTTGAAAAATGTTTTAAATTGAATGTGAAGTAAAAACGTCAGCCCTGCAAATTTTGAAGAAAACATTAAAACAAAAATGCTCACATCAATTCTTCATTTATATTGAAAGTTTTAGCCACTTCTTGCTAACCATGAATTTTTAAGACTTTTTCCTCAATAGAATAAAGACAGAAAACATGTGTTTAAATTTTTTTGTGAAAAAAGTTCCTACTTCAGGCAGCTTTTGCACATACACACTAATTAATTTGTTGCACAGATTTTTTGGGTTTTCTTAGATGTCGTTTCACCTTTCAATTTTGTCTATAGAGCGAATCACTGTGCAATGTACTGATGTCACTAACAAATTTGGCTACTTTAATTTTTACACTTCAATTCTCTCTTAACCGTAGCTTTATGCGAAGGCGCTATTTTTCTATAAATCTGGTTGTTGCTGAGGAATTTTTTTACGCAAATGTTTCAGTAAAGCCAAATAAACCCCAATATTGAATGAAAGCAAAGAGTATCATCTCGATTTTTGAGAGACATTGATGTAGTTTCTGTAGGGTGTAGAGTTCAACTCGTCTTTTGTCCTCAACTCGTGTCTGTGGGATCAAATTGGTTTAGCTTAAGAAATTAAATTTAAGTTTATCTAAAAATACACTACTGAGGTGAACAAATTTACCGAGCTACTGTAAATGGTTGACAGATCTAGATTGTGTTTGGCACAATAATTAACTACAATGCTACCAAATTGCGGTGAAAAACATAAAAAAACAAAATTGAATTACAGATTCCCGTCACTTTACTGACAGATAGTATTGCAAACTTATTCCTTAATGAAAACATTTAATAGCCTCATAGCGAAATTCTGTTCGCAAGATTCCTTTGCATAACATGAACACTTTTCGAAAACCTGCAGCCGTTTTGTGCCTCGCCCGCTCCACCATTTGCATTGTAGATGCCAATTTGAAGCAATTAAATGCTTTGAAAAGAACACAAACTGCATGCCAGGGATCTGCGCTTTGTGAACGTCGCCCCTTTGCGCTGCATCTTGTAATTAGTTGCCCATTTTAGTGCGCTTATTTTATAATTTTTCTTTCCCAAGTTGGCGCCGTCGCTTACCTCGGCTGTGTGCAGTTTGCAATTTGCATTCGAGTAATTATGAGCAATCATCACCTTGACTGCGCAACCACAACACAAACACGCGTCGACAACAAAGAACAAACGGCAAGCAGCACAACTGGAAACAGCGGCTGCCGCGTCCCTCACCTCAGCGCACACCGACGCTGGCACTTGTGCGCTCCAACCTGTGGCTGTCGGCTACCCGCAGCCGCTACGCCTTCTTCGACAGTGTCGCCATGGCACCGTCGAAACATTGTGTCACTAAGACGCCGTAAATGAGCAAAAGTCAAGAGTTGCGTCGCAAATGAAGTGCCGCACTTCAAACAAACATAATTAGAGGACGACGCAGCCGGGGCGGGCCGGGTTGCTACGGGTCCACTTCGGCTGCAGCGCTGAGTGGCGTTGAGCTGTGTCGCTTTGTTTGCGCTTTCAAATTGCACTTCTTCTGCTTTCAGTGCAGCTCGGGCGCCGTGTCACTGCTGTCGCTCTGGCCGCCCTTTGTCAGCGGAAACCAGTTTATGGCACACTGCGTCCTTTGTGTCAAATTAAAAGCGCACGCGGAAAATGTTGCAAAGTAATTAACTGAAAGGTATGCGGCGCAATGACGCCACGCACCAAATTGTTGCCAACGATAAATTCACCTTGCCCACGCAATAAATCGTAGCCAATCACACACATACACACACACACACACACACAAACGCATGAAGTTATTGGCGGTGAAATGCGCAGATAAAGACACACAAATCAATAAACCACAAAGTGAATACGTTAAATGTAATCTTAATAATTAATTACAGCACCGAGACAGGGGTCGCTCTGTGCAGCAGACCCAAAAAAGCTGGCCAGAACAGCCAACAGTTTGCCCTCAGTTCGCTCGGCAGCCAGTCAGTCAGATAGGGCTCGCATGGTGATTTAATGAACTCATTATCATAATCCCAACAACTCATCGACTTCAATAATGTCCGGCACCCAAATGACACTTCGACCTTTGCACAACTGCCGCACACTGACGAACAACAACACACATACAGCGCCGCAGTTTCCGTATTGTTCTCATGTGATATGTGATATCAGTAGTAAACCCGTTTCGGTGCATCATGTGGATTGTCTGCTCATATAATATCTCTCTCCGTGTAATATCGCACACACACATACACGCAATGTCAACTAAGCGAATGCAGTGCCGAGACGCGCGCAGCAGATTGGAGCAGCACTACGCGTAAGGCGGCCAAAATGGAAATGCTGCACGCAAAGAGAAGCTACAGATCACTTTTTCTTTTCCTTTTATTAAACATTTCTTCTTACCTTTTATTTATAATTTTTTCTTTCCCCCCGCCCCGCGGCTTTTCACGCAAGTTTAAAGTCAATGGGCCCAATAACGCAAGTTTCTCTCAATCAACAACTAATTGAGTCCGTTAAATTTTTATGAAAAAATACTTGCCAAATTATTTCTCATGGAAGTGCTTTCACCAGGTTTAAATGCAAAAAAACTATTAAATCATTTTTCCCATACAAATTTGTAACCCACCGTTGATCCACCAGATTTTAATTTTCCAAAATAATGAAAAACATGTGTATGGTTATTTTTGATTTCAAGTACACCTAATTCTGTTTTTACACGGTAGATTGGTTCCAGGAAAAACCGTGTAGAAGAAAACCGTGTAAAAAAAGACATTGATCGTATGCAAAAATAGGTGATTGGTTCCTTATCTCTAAAACCTATTAAAATTAGCGAAAAACAAGGATACATAAAATATTTAACAAAAATAAAAAAATATAAATAACTGAATGAATATACTCGTAAAATATTTTTTGGCTTACCTATTATCTAAATGGTTTCAAATCGTGTAAAAAAATTTAAAATTTGTTTATTTTCAAACCGTGTTAAATCAAAACCGTGTAAAAAAAGACCGTGTAAAAACAGAATTAGGTGTATTTCAACAAATTTAAAGTCAAAGGGCTCATTGGTTCATGTTTTTTCATAGTCTTCCCGTGTACAAACCTGAACCCATTGTTGAACCCATTAAATTTTGATTTTCGATAAATTGAGAAATACATATGAAATTATTTTTAATTTAGAGCATTTTCACGAAGTTTGAAATCAATAGGCCCGTACGTTGCCTCAGGTGCTAATGCTGCTATTTTCTTTTAAATCCATGTATTAACGCAATAAATGTATAAATTAGTAATAAACATATTTTTGGAGTTAAACACCTTTAACCTTTTTTTTCTACTTTGAACTTGACCAACCGAAAATCGGATTACTAATGACATGACCCAATGTTTTTCATTGTTGTATTGTCACAAAAATAATTTTATTAGAAAGGATACAACTCCTTTAAACAGTTGTAGAGCAAAGTTTAAGCACATAATTTAAAGATGTAAATGTAGATGTGTTGTTGTTGCAGCAGGAGCTGCTGGACCAAACCCAAAAAGTGGTTTTCGGTGGGTTGGGTAAACAAGCCAAACACGATGGCAAAGCGATAGTGTCGCTGCAAATCTGATTGCCGTTTCGGCAGTGGCTGTTATTGCGATCTGAAAGCGATAGTGGCTGCGTTTGGATGGTTACAGGAAAAGCAAACGGAATGTGTATCGCTGCAACAGAACGACCGACCAATGTGGCTAAAGTGTAGCAGAGGCATAGAAGTGTTGGCAACAGTTGGCACTTTGCCGTGAAGACATAATCAATCAACAGGATAAATTACTCAACAGGAGAAATTTAAAGATATTGAATTCGTAAAATCATCATTGCTTCGTTTAATAAAAACCAGTTCAAAATTATTTAAACTTTGAGACTAACTGTTTTTTAGGTATACGTTGCTCGATTTTCGAGTTAGGTTTCACACATGCCGTACACAACATTTATCTACATACTTAGAAATAATTAATTGTTTGTCCCGACTGACTAACTGGACGATTCATAATCGTCGCTTCATAATCGTCGATTCATAATCATCGCTGAAATTACAGACATCAAAATTGGAATTGAAGGTTATTTGGAAAACGAACCTCATTTCCACACATTACAATACTATATAATTGCAATAATATCTGATCAGGATCACCTCGGAAATCGATCTAACAAAATTCGTTCCTCTGCCTCGTTCGTCTGGCTTTCAATAACCTGGTTCACAAGTTAGATCTTGAACGAGTAGGTAAGTACTTGTATCGAATTAAAATTTGGTATGGTTAATGTAGGTGTTCAAACAAAGAATTGATTCCAGTTGAGGCATGGTTCTTCCACTTTTAAGCAGAATCGCCATACAAGAGTAATATTTATACTAATTAAAATTTTCTGTAATGCGCCGAACACAAACGGAATCTATCTATCACTGACCTGACCTGAGACAGGTAGTTCCCAAAATTCATTGGTTCTTCAACTGGATTTTTGGTAGTCAATGGGACAACTAGTTGTCTAAGTAGCTGTCAGCGAATGCAGAAGTCAGTCAGTTCGCGTCTATTTGTTCACGTTCTGTGTGCGCGTTCATAGGCGAGAAGAGCACATGAAAAGAAGAAAGAAAGACGAAAAACAGAGGTAAAATAAAAACAAAATACTGTCAGGCAGGGCTGCCGAACGTACTACTATAGTAGTATTTTACTACTATTTCATCATCTGTACTACCGTACTACCCACAGGCCGATTGTACTACTATTTTCTGAAATATAAGTTTTAGCAATTTAATTTTCATATTTTAAGTAAGGCTACTCCAAAAGAATAAACAAATATGTTACCGAAATGAACATTGCCGAAGCACGAAATTCAATTCAATTGCCGTTTTTTATTTCTAACCAAATATCCTTGGTTCGTGGGCAACCCTACCACATGTGTTTCCGTATGTTTCACTTTTTGATGAAATTTTTGCAATCAAGCAAATGAGCTCGTCGTAGAGTTACCGTTGAGCGACTACAGTGACAATTGCACCTTTTTGAACCGCGTTGCCAAATGCTGTTCGTATAATACTTCACATTATTCTAATCACATGATATAAGATTTTGATAAAGTCATACACTTTCAAAACAGCACAACGGATGCGATACCCAAAAATGAACATCGTGAATTAATAGAGTAATATTACTGTATTTAGATACAAATTAACTTATACATTTTTGCATATTCTTGTAGGAACCTTTCGAAATTTGATAAAGACAATAAAGTGGTTGCTGGGACGTCGACGAGTCAGAAAAATTAAACTAAGTTGAAACTCGTAATCATTGGAATATCCTGATATAAGTGTATAAAATCGTTCGATTTCTCTTGACATTTTTATTTAACCATATTCGATAACGATATTTGATATTAATAACAAATTTTAATAATACTTAATTTTATTATTTTAAAACTCGACTAGCAAAAACCCTTTAAAAAGAATTTATTTTTTTTATTTTTTTATAAAAATATCTTCAAAATGCGATTTTTAGAGAATTTCCGTAGACAAATAGTTATAAATCTTGCTGAATTAAGTGAGAAATTGTACGTATTCATGAAATGCAAATATTAAGCTACTATATTGTTGAAAATTTTTGCCAGTTTTTACCCCATTTGAGCAAAATATCAGCAAATACATATGTAAATCATGCTAAACAACTTATTTTAAATAAATCCTCGCTAATTTTACATGAAAAAACTAATATAAAAACCTGTTGTAAAGCATACTATATCAAACTTTGCAATCAGATACTATTGCGTATTAAGTTTAACGATAAAACGCTCTGCAGCTTAGAAAGCATAAATCCCCAAATATTATCTCCCACCCTAGTTCCCCTAATTGAAACATTCCCCAATTTAATTAAGGAACAGAGTGTTGAAGCTCTAGAAGCAGAGTGGCGGGCACTTTGAAATTTGGAACTTGGCTCAAGTTTCCCCAATCTTGATCTAGAAGCATTTGGGGGGGTATGTTTTTAAACTAAAAAATGGTATTAATGACTTCATGTTTTCACTCCTTCGGCAATTTATTGGAACTGTCATTGCGTTTCCGCATAGTAGTGCGACTGCGGAGAGAAAATTTTCCGAAGTAAACATAATTAAAGATAAGAAAAGAAACTGTTTACTTAACACTACTGTACACTCGTTTTTGTCTTCAAAAAGTTTATTAGGGGAACAATATGCGAAAAAATGGGAGCCACCAAAAACATTGTTATTAGTATATAATAAAAACATGAAACTTGTTTACATGCATTTTTGTAATTGAATTACATTGTTTCTTTTGAATAAATGTGTTTTGAAACTTAGCATTTGATTTAGTAGTTGATGAATCCTTGCGATTTTTTACATTGTTTAGAAAATATGCATGTGTACTACTCAAAGTCCATAAATACTACCCAAAAATCATAATTTGTACTACTGAAGAAAAATTGAAAACGGCAGCACTGCTGTCAGGTCTGATCTTACGATACTTTTGTTACAACAACGACATAGAAATGTTTAATTTTTTTTCTATTTTTCTGTTCTGCCTATGAACGTGTTGATTTTTTCAAGGCTTCATTTGCACGTTTTGCTTTGAATGATTTCAGTTGGAATTTTGCTTGGGTACGTGCAACATTAAATTGGAGAAATAGTGGTTTCTGTTTTTTATGACAAAAGTTATGAATAATAGAACCATAAGACGGCATAAAAAACAAAAAGAAATAAATTTAATAAAGCTAAATAATAAGCAAACAAAGTTGAAAATAACCAGCAAACAATAAATGAAGAAATAAATGGAAACATAACTGAATAATTAATTGTCGAGCATAGTTTAAAAAAACACCAGCGTGGTTCTGTCGATATAAATTATATTATATTAGACTTTAATGTAAATGGAACGCACGGAAAACAATGGCTTAATGTCTTTGAAAACTTTATGACATTTTAAAAGGTATTTGTTTATTTATTATTTCATTAATTTATTTATTCTTTTCATTTATTAATTCAAATTTATTTATTAATTAATTTATTTCTCTTGTATATTTATTTATGAATTGATTAATGTTAATTTTTTATGGTATTTATTTATTTATTTCTCTTTTACATTTATTAAGTTATTCATATTAAATAATTTTGTATTCTTTTATAATACGCATATGATTTAGTTAGTTCAGAGACCCAAAATAATTATTATCCATATTTTTGGGAATAAAAAAATTGCCCTAATTTAAGAAATTTCTATTATTATTGCTTTATAATAATTATTGCTTTATAATAATTATATTAATTATTATTTTGTTATAAGTAACAAGTATATTTTTCGTTGTCGATAATTATTATTTTGAGATTTTTGTTTTTTACATTACTTCATGACTTTTATTTATGACTTTTTTAATTTACATTACCGATAACTATTATTTTGAGAAGTTTTTTTTTACGTTGCTTCATAACTTTTATTTATGATTTTTTTTCATTTACGTTGCCGATAACTATTATTTTGAAAATAAATGTTTACGTTGAATTACCACATTTTGGATATGAATTGATTTTTAATTGTTTTAAATTGACAAACGCAAATTAACTGCAGAAACCTAATTTCCACCAACAACTAAACAATTAAAAATCAATTCATACTCAAAATGTGGTAAGGCAACGTAAAAAAATTTATTTCATAAAAGTTATGAAGCAACGTGAAAAAAATTTTCTTTGAAATAATAGTTATCGGCAACGTAAATAAAAAAAGTCATAAATAAAAGTTATGAAGCAACGTAAACAAAAAAAATCGCAAAATAATAATTATCGAGAACGAAAAAAAATGTGTTTCTCATAACAGTTATTACGCAACGTAAAAATTAACTGTCGCAAATAATAATTATAATCAACAAATAAAATTTACGTTACAAATAAAATTTACGTTGCATTGTAATAGTTACATGCAATTAATTTCTTAAAAAACTTATAATAGTTAAGTCCCTGATTTAGTTATTATTTGTTTACATATTTAGAAATATATATTACTATATATTATACCTATATTATTCTTTTAAATATATATTTATTTATTTATTTAGTTATTTATACATATTTCATTATTTATTTATTGAGACGTGCTTGAAGAGAATGCGGACCCCGACACTGTTCTACGCCAGGCATTAAATATGAAAAAAAATTATTTTCGACAAAAATGCATAAACAAAAAAAATATTAAAAGGATGAGTTCACTCCAAGGAAACGAATCGGTTCTGCAGTCAGTTATGGTTGACAAGCAACCAGTTGAAAAACTATATTTAGACCAATCCGAATTCGTGCAGGTTTCATATGGAAAGGATTATTTTGACGACAGCACTATGGAGCTATTCTCTACTTCGTAGGCGAAAAAACCAAAGCAATTGGTATCACTGCTTGAATGGCAACACTGCTACTTCATGCTTCCCTAAGTGCCTTCAACGCGTTGGTTGTTTCTAAGCGTTTTAATTTCTCGCTCTCGTTGTCTTCTAGTGAACTTAAAGTCACTACATGCTAGGCGATCACTTCTTGCATGTTCCTTTGTAGTCAGTCTAATAAGTGGGTCTATTGACTGCCCGAATCTTTTAGCAAGAGTAGCCTTTAATGTCCCTAAACGGAGTCTGCGGAGGATGGATACCTTTTATTTAGATGTCCCTAGGACGAATTATGCTAGAAATGCACCTTTATCTAGGGCCCTTTTGGAGTTAAACAATGTTACCGATTTTGATGTGTCACTTCCGAAGGGTTTGTTGTTAAATAGTTTAAGTAACTTGTAGTTTGTAATTATTAATATTTCCTATAGTCAGTAAGGACATTTGTTCATTGGCTTAATAAATAAATAAATAAATAAATAAATAAATAAAAACATAATTTTCCTGGTGCCTTAAGAAATCAGTATCAGTTGACATTTCTATTTTACATTTTAAATTGATTGCAGAGCGATCGAATGGATATGGACGAATGTCTTATTGAGGAATTGCGCAAGCAACGAAGACTACAAGAATTTGAAAAAAGGATAGTGCGTGGATACAAGTCATCGCAAGCACCCGTCTAGGCGGTAAGTCACTATAACATGAGGAAAATGAACATAAACAAACATAGTACAACAAACATAGAACAAACTCATATAAAGCATCCTACAGTTGTTTATTTTTTCCCACAAGTACAAGAAGACTTTCGATTTCCCAAGACACAAAATTTGCGCTACGTTTGCTCATTTTGATTTTTTTTATGAAATATATTATTTGAGCGCAAAGAATTTATTGTAGCTAACCTTTCGCAGACGCGCGTGGCATTCTCGGAGAGGGAGACGGGCCGGGATGCAAAAACAAAAAACAAAAACAAAATGAAAGCGGAAGTGTCTGCATTAGTTTTCGCAGGCATTGTAAGCTATCAGACTAGCACTGTGTAATTTTCCAGATTTCTTCTTACAGAAATAAATTTTTGTTTATGTTGAAGTGTTTGAATTTTTTTACATTTATTTGTGAATTGTGGTATAATTTTACCGACTTTCTTAACTGGCCTTCTTAACTGGCCGTTAACGGGTTACGGCCTGTCGTAAAAGCTCTCTCCAGGCGCCTCTGCTTTGCGCTCGCCTCCTCCAGTTGGTCACACCAGAAGAATTATTTTCAAGTGTTATGAATTATTTATATTTTTATGTTTTAACTGCTTCATCTGATCGTTTATGAGAAACTTGTTATACAATATAATGGAAATGAGTTTGGCATGCCTTCTTAACCCCTTTCGTGTCGCATGGTGCACCGTTGGTGCTTCACCGAATTGTGTTGTTATTGTGTGACTTTAGTTTTTCTGTGTGTGTGGGATATTATTAAGTTTGTCGAAATCCACTGAAGCGGTCTTACTTGTTTTTTAAGCGATTTTTATTCAAACTTAAAAAGTATTAGCTGCAAAAAAACCCACTTTTTCGCAAACATTTTTGCGGCCGGCATTCTTGGCGTTTTAAATTCAAAAATATTACAACCCTTCACTTTAGAAAAAGAAATAGTCACAAAATTTGTTCACATTATTTGCTTTGGTGCCTTTGTCAAAACATTTTCCATTTGAAAACGTGTCTGTATGTAAATCCACCTTGAGGCGAGCACATGCTGGGTTAAGTGCGAGATGGATTATACTTGAAAAAATTTATATAAGCCCGCTGGTCGCCTGTCGCTACAATGTTTTGTTGCCACTTTTGGACCATTTCACATTTCTTTTTACTGCCGGTTGGCTGGCCAAATCGAGAGTTTTTGCCACTCTCCGCTCCATCGCTTCTATCGAATTCCTGCTTGAGGCAAATGCGCCCGGCACGACCTGCCTTCTGGGCGCGAACAGAGCGGCTTTGTGCGTCTTAAGTCGCTCGTGTAATGATGGTATTTTTCTTGAACGATAGCACGCAACAACGGCGCCAGCAACAACGGGCGCTTGCGCGAAATCGGCCAAATGAAGAACCCAAGCGCGTGGGATATCCTCGCAGTTAATAAAGCAAAAATTTCTCATTAAAATGAAATGCCTTAAATGCCCACAGCTTGTTGAATACAATTATCCTCGAGTGGGACGGTTCGCTCTCGTGTTGCCGACGCAGCCGGCTGCCTTCATCCCACCAGGCGGGAGCACCTTTTAT
Organism: Melieria picta; assembly: GCA_964056695.1. Taxonomy (NCBI): domain Eukaryota; kingdom Metazoa; phylum Arthropoda; class Insecta; order Diptera; family Ulidiidae; genus Melieria; species Melieria picta. The sequence goes on along the minus strand of OZ057398.1, from coordinate 98,834,453 downwards.
ACGTAATTTTTATTTCACTTTTCGCACAGAGACACCAGTAAACAGGTAAACATAAATGGGGCGCGCAGCATGGACTCGGCGCTGTGTGCGTCGATTTAATTTCTGGCGTAGAGTGAAATAAGGAAACGACATTAGATTACACAATTTTGCGCTGGGCTACATCGGGCGAGGATCAAAGCAGAGACACTAAGCGCCGGCAGGTGCGAAAAAGTAGAAAAATGTGCGCAAAAGCACACACCACACTAGACGCACTGAAGCGTTCGCGTTGAAGCGTAGACAGCGAGCGCCGACCCTGTATTAGATTAGCGCTGAAAAATGGCATAAACAACAACAACAACAACTGCAGAAATAGAAGGGAAAATGGAAAAAATGCGCGCGAATTGAAGGACAACCAAAGCAACAGCAACTTCACCAACAACAACAACGCGTTGAAGGTGAACAGCACCGCCGACGCCAACAGTTGATGGTAATTTTGTTTTTGAATTATGGCCGCGTGTGAAATGTGCAGACCAGCGCGCTGAGCGCGGCAAACGTAACCGAAATGTAAACGGTCTGTGTAAGACACGCCGGGGCACGCAGCCCAACGCGACTTGACGCAACTCAGCGTAATGGCGCAGACGAAGTGATATACTGATTGCGCTGCGTGGCGCTGAGTAGTCCATTACACAACCACTTGCCAGCCAACGAACCAGTCAGTCAGTCAGTCAGACACTCAGCCAGCTTACATACGTGAAGTAGCAGCGGCTCGTGTGCCGCTTTTATCGCGCATGTTGCCGCCGCCGCCGCCAGTGCCGCTGCTTGCCTCAGTCCTATTTCCATTCCCAGTGCCACTTCTGCCGCCATCACTTGGTGTCTTTGCAGTTTTGCCAGCTTGAAAATTCCACACACACACACACACGCACAGGCACTGACACGGCCATGGGCAGCGCATATTGCCTACTTACGGGCGCGCACAATATGTTAGCATTAGTTGCGAGTGTGTTTAGCCGCGAGAGTGCGGCGAGCCTTAGGCGCCATGCGCCACAGACACCGCCTGGGCTTTCGGTGGTTGTCAGTTCTCCAAAGGATTTGTTGCCGCTTTTCACCAACTCTATACATATTACATAGCTACGTATGTACATATGTGTGCTTGAACACATAGGCATATGGATGTACTAGAGAAGAAGTGGATGTGTGAGTGCATGCGCGGTTTTACTTTCATTCTATTCCTTTTCCCAGTCGTGCCAATAAAAGTGTTTTTCCTGTTTTCATCTCTTTTCAGAGTAAATTTTGCGTGAAATATAAAGATTTACTTGGATTTTTTTGGGCTTTCCCGGCATATCTGTGGGTGAACGGCAGTGGCGGTTCTACAAAGCGAGCATTTTAACGGAAACTACCTTCAGATTGCATTCCAAAAGTGCTCAATCATCCAGTTCCTCGAGTTCTTTTCCGGTGATGGAAATGTGCCATGTGGTGTAAAACGTGTAGAAGAAGGCGTGGATCGTACTAAAAACCTTATTAAGACAATCAAAGAGTCATGTCCATTCTTAACTACCTTGGTGTGACAATTTTTTGTCTGGAAGTCTTTGACCTCATAGATTATGAGTTCAAACACAGTGTTACTGTTATAAGCTCAGGGATATATTTTTCCTGTTAAATTTTCGTCTAAGTATGTTCGCACAAAACAACAACTTAGGTCTATAATATTAATAATGTTGTTTTTGTTGTTGTCGTACCTATAGAAAGTGGCAAGCAAAAAATCATTTGAGAAAATCAAAATCTTTAATTTTGAAGGCATACAAATTATTCATCTTGAGGACTCAAAAGTCTGTTTTAAGTGATCGTTTTAGTTCACAAAATTTCTCAATAAACTTTTAAGGGGAAAGAGGATCAAATATGTATTGTTTTATATGAGCTAATTTTTGTATTTTAAGCTTACCAACTAAGTAGTTATTAGCCATTTTAAGAAGTAGAGAACAAAAAACTTGTCTTTGTTAATTGTCTTTCATAAAAAAGTGTTGTTGAAATGTTTGCAGAATTTTCAACGCGTTCCTTCACTGCGCAGGAAGGATTACAGTATATTTGGGTCCCAGCGGATGATCGGTGCTATGAACTTATTTGCCAAATTGGGAGAATATGTTTTATTTAAAGTTGGACGCTGTGTCCTTGAACCCCATACAAATTTGTTTTATTAACTCACAAAAGCGTTAAAATAAATAAAACAATGTGTGAAAAAAGAACAACAACTTACATATATTACTAAGATTTCTGAGTTCTTTATTAGAGCTGATTTGCGCGAATAATCTAATGATTTCATTCCGCCAAGCGCTTTAATGCATTCAAGCGAAGAAATAGAAAGTGGCCTGGATGCATTTAAGCGCTTTGTTAGCTCCAACGGCTGGTTTGTGATAACGTTTGAGATTCGACAAGAGCTTATTACAACCAATGAAAATCATTGAAACACTCAATTCAATAGAATGTATTCTTTATATTTTGTTGGTTTAAGTGTCGAGACTTGCAAAACTCGATTATTGTTGCGAGGGCGACGCAAACGCATTTCATACTTCACATCCTGACCAGACACAGGCATTCCTCACGCCGCCGTATCCGCTTCTATTTCCTTGTAGATGTGCGCTTTCGTTTGTGGGCCCTTCAAACCCTCGGTTTTGTATTCCCAACAGTTCCGGATGGTTTTCTCCTCAGCCCAGCTCAAATTTCGCCATTTTTCTAACATTTCAATTTGTTTCAAATTAATTTCTTACAGAGCTGTGTGCATTGTTATGTAAATCGTATGCTAGTTCCATGTTTTGTTAGTTGTTTCTTACTCACAAATAGTATAAGTTCTCAGTTGTATGTATTTATGCTAAAAAAAGGTAACAATATATTTTCTTTCCAAAAGCCCTGCCAGAAAAACTGCAATTTATGTCTTTTCTTTTATTCTCGAGCAGCAACCGCTGTTAACCATTTCGCTATTTTGTTGCCATATGGCAACATGCTACTTTGTGGACGTCTGCATCCTCTATGGTTGCAAGAATACATTTTTTTGTTGGTCTCTAGAATAGTTTGAAGTTTTAGGAAAAATACGAAATTAACAAACTGAATATTTAAGTTTAAAGAAGAGTAGTATACACTTTTTTAATGGTATATCTTGACATAGTAAAGGAAGAAGAAGCAGAAAAAATTAGAGAACTTTTTAATTTGACGTTTTCTTTCAATTTATATACTTTTTTTTTAATTTTGACTGAAGTAAATGAAGAAATATTCAAATTTACGTTATGAGTAAAAAGTTTTATGTTTAAGTAATTATTACAGCCACAACGATGTGGTTGCTCTCATATAAAAACATTCTAAAATACAGGTTCCGAGTATAAAAATTAAAAATGTCTTATGGAATGTTGCTAATATAACCACATAGAAGCCTAAGACCTAAAATTTAAAACTTTAACTTTCCCCAGTAAAAACCTGTAGCGAAAGGGTTAACATGAACAGTTTAAGTCGCATGTGAACGCCGTAACTGAGTAAGCTATGTCTTGAAAATGTGATGCAAAAACAATTACTCCGACATTTCTATCTTTCGTCTCGTCCCCAGCTTCGATTCGTGCACTTAAATGTTGGAAACAAATTTTAATAATTGCGAAAAGCAATGTCAACTGACTCTGATCTGTGCTCCCAATTAAGTAGAAAAAGTCTAGACTGCTATTGATTACGTCAATTGGTCTTTATGGATTTTTGTGAATAACTGTTGGTCGCACTCAACACAATTCAAGATTAACTGCTGACAGTTTGCAACTTTTCCTTCGACACGCCACTGCCGTCCGGCCTGCACAGTCGTCAGCCAGAGCGGCACTGCCTCTGCGCGGTTACAAACCAAGCACTAACATTTTTAAAATTGCATCAAATTGTGGAAATGAAATATTTGTATTTTATGACAATTTCAAACTGTACGTAACTGTAAGTGTTTGCGTTCCGGTTTCACTTCTCCATTCGCAAAGGCACAAACCAACCTAAATCATTATATATTGCGGCAAAATCTCACCTCATTACCCTCCGCTGTGGCGAAGGCGCGGCAGGTAATGCCGTTCGCCGTTTGCTGCCATAAAATATCGCACTTTAACCCCGGTTGAGCTCGCTTCGGAGATAATAATTCGGGCGCTGATAAATAATGCGCGTCTCGTAGGCGAGCTGGCTGCCTGGTGATGTGTGCTTACTGCTGCGCCAAAAAGGCCGCTGCGGATTAGCGTCCAGTTTTTCTTTCTTGCTTTGGGCGTATTTTTAGGCGCAGTCGAAACATGACTGCCTGACTGTATATTACCTGGAGTGCTGATTAGAAATTCCTGCAAATGTGTGAAGCTAAAAACAAAAGTACGAGCATAAATCGAAATAAGAAAGTTAAGGGAGATACATAGATTTGAAAAATTAATGTTGACAGCGCTTGTGGAACGTTGATGGCTCCAGTGCAAAAGTGTAAATCTCTATGACAACTATTGAGCATCGTCTATTTTAATTTGGCTTTAAATTTATCGAGAAGCTTACACATGCCGTGGTTGTTCTGAAAAATTGTATGGTATCTTAACATTTTTATAGGATGAATATTTCAAAGCTTTTGCAAGAAGTCAACTGGAATTTTGTTCAATGAACAACATCCCTACAAACAATTTCTCGATATAAATTTTTAGCGACAAATTCTCGAAATAATCTCGATAATGCTTGAATTTTTTGCCTTGAAGATTTTGAATATTTTCAAGTCAAATGAAATATTTTTTTGGTCAAACGAAAAATTGTGATTTCGTGAACGTGCGCGCATTTAAAACCGAGTTTACGTGTACTTATAATCGTTATTTGATTTGAATAATGGACTGGCCACTCGACAGTACTGCAAAATATGCGTTTTATTTCAATTTTCAGAAAGAAAATTAGTTTTCGTAATAGTATCCGAAATGCTATTGAGAAGAAGAAAAATGACGCTGTCGAAATGATAACGAAATTCTCAAAATTTTCGACATCGATACGATATCTCGGATAAGATAATTTCAATATCGCAATGATATCGAAATTTTCGGAATCCTCGACATCGTTACGATAGTGTCATTTTTCTCGTTCGCGATATCATTTTAGACACTTTAGCAACACTCGAACCCGAGAAAAATTCTCGCTTTAACGATATCGTTTGGTTTACTGGGATGTGATTATTTTGCACCGAATCTGAGCAGTTCCTTGTTTTCAAGACAAACACAATTTTTTGTTAATTAAAATAGAAAAGAATTCAAATATTACATTTTGTTCTGCGTTGAAAGTCCGCACTCACATTTACTTAGTAATACTTACTACATTCGCATCCGCTCTGGCTTTCGCAGCATGACATCCGACACATTTCTGCTGTGGAATATTTGGCCAATTAAGGCCGAAGCAAAAATGTTCATGCAGTGAATTAACAACAGCAAATCTTTGCTCGTGGAAATAATTGAAAAGGACAGCAACACTAACAGCCACGAATGTGTACAACAAGTGTGACAGCGAAAACAGTCGCCAATGCCAATGCATCAGACACAAAAGCAACAAAGCGACTCCTGACACACTCACCGATCATCAATAACAACCGAAGCAGCGCTCAAAATAACAAACTACAACGCGAAGAACGGTCGCACAAGCGTTAACAATAAAACCTAACCTAAAAACACAATTGTTACAAAGACACAACGAACAACCATAGCAACAACAATAACAGTAAAGCAAGAATTGACTTATGTTGTTGACTTTCTAGTAATCTAAGTTTGCTTCTACATAATGCAAGTGCAACAATGATGTACGAGTAAATGTAATAAGAGAAATTTCCGCAACAACAACTTGTGCCCAAAACATTCCGCTTCTGTTAACATGCTCCCAACAAGGCGCCGTATGTGGCAACTCTGGCTACGGCTACGGCGACGGCATTGACGCTGATGCGGCGATGACGACAATTGCTTCCGGTCACCGCTTGAACCGACAGCAGTGGCAGCATTGCACAAAAAACTGCACAGGAAAATTGTGGACGCTCCCCTTCCCCATTCTTTCTCAACCCCTACAATGTTACCACTCGCAGGCGCAGGCAGCAAGGCGAGGATTTATTTATATTGAAATTAAGTTCCATTTTTCCGAGCAGGGGCAACAACAACAGCATCAAGAATTCTTCCAAACTGCGGTTTTCAGCGCGCAACGCACAACGGCGCTGGTCATTTTTCTCCCGATATTTTTTTTCCTAAAATTTAGTTTCGCATGATTTGCGTTTTGAAAAAGAGTCGGTGAGAGAATGAATGAATGCTCGCATATGGGAAAGGGGCGGTCGCGGTCGCACCAAGAATGTGCTACACGAGCGCCCATCTACAGATTGAAACAGTTATTCCTTAGTCGCGCTTTTACTGCGGCCATATTTCATAGTATTTGCAATTTTATTTTGAAGCTTTTCAACTTTTCATGTAGGGTCCGCGTTTTTGCCGGTCAAAAAGTTGATTGCCAAGCTGGTGTGCGGCGCATTTGACTTTCGCATTTTTTGTGCGCCTCAACTGCTCGCCGGCTGACTGGGTTGATGGGTTGGTGTGTCGGCGGCGCGCACCGGCTTCAAAGTAAATCGCTTGCGGTTTGAAGCGAGCGCCGACAGCAGCAGCTGCAACTTTGCGCGCTCGTTTAACGGTGGCTTTTTGGGCGCGTTGCATTCAGACGTGACCTTTAAAATGAGCGCATAAATCTTTGCCATGTCGGTTGTATGTAAACATTTGCATGCGTACATGAACCGTTTTGGGAGGAATGAAGGAGGAAAATGAGGAGGAAAGAGGCAGTACATATCCATGTATGTGCGGCAAAATCAAGACAAGGATGTGCTGCAGAAGGACTAAACTTGAAACTCAAACGTAACGCATTAAGTATAAAAAGCGCAGAAATACTTCTCAGAGTCTATTGGATAATTTTGCGCAAAGTGGTAGACACTTACTTACAACTTACTATCGATTATGCTCAATGACTGTTGTCAGTAATTATTAAATTGTCAAAAGCATCTAACTTAAGTCGACCCCTGCGCCACAATTCGGGGAAATGTATTCAGCCAAAATGACGCAAAGACGGGCCCTAATACCAGAGAATATTAACAACTTTTTAATTTCTTCTTATTCAACTTGAACAAAAGTAAAGGTAAATAGAAAGGGTTCTATCAGGGACAGTTTATTTTTTTATGCGTTTGGCATAAATTTTGCTGTTCCTCGTCCGGCTTCCGATATATCATGGCCCACCCTTTCCCAAACACGTCTGCTGCATCTCTTACCAACGCTTTATTAAATTTGTCTAAGTACTCAACAGAAAATCTGTGTCATCATATTTTCGTTTTTTGGAAGTTCTAAGCTCAGACTTGACATGTTTGCAAACGAATCGTCAAAAGTTGAAAATTTTCAAAAACTTGCAATCCGTTTGACAACAACGTCATAAAAGACAAAAATGCTTGTTACAAACATATTTGTCGTGTATGGCCTGCTTAACCCATTGCTGCCTAATGGGTAAAATTTTACCCATGAAAATTGATTTTTTTTTAAATCACAAAAAAGTCAATGTTTGAATTCTCTCAAAACCATTGATAGGGATAGTTAGGGTAAAGATGGAACTACCTTAACCTAGTGATGGTCCCCCTAAAATTTCGCCATCTAGCTAGTGTTACCAGACTCCAAAAATCGTGAATTTTCCGAAGGTGGAAAATGTGGCGAAACGTAGTGGCCTTAGAACTTCACAAAAATCTGCCTCCTAACTCACCTGTAAAAAATACAACTTTTGTTCACGTGTTTAGCTGATCACTTCACAAAGTATGGAAAAAAAGCTACCATTGCTGCCTAATGGGTAAAAAAGACCCAATGAATATCTCAGCAACGTGCAAAGATACAAAGCTGAAATTTTGTTTCTGATCATTTGGGTCAATTTCAGGTCGTGTATGAAATTTTATTAAAATCGTATGGGCGGAACTGGTAGCAATGGGTTAAGCCAATTGGAAGTTTGCTGTGTGTCCACAACTTTTACTTGGAAGAAGCTACAATGCTGTGTTTAAAAATCAAGAACACAAAGTTCAGTTGCAACATTGAAGTTAAAGGGGCAAAATTGACCCCAAATGTGACTTGGCATACATAGACTCTGGTTTATTAAATATTTATTTAGTTTAGCATTTTGCACATTGAGCATAAAATTAGTTTTTTGGTCGAAAGCATGTGTGCTCGCCCACCTGTAGAACATAGATGCATAAATATTACACAGTCACACCCTAACAATACACAGGAGCGTAGTCATGTTTTCGCTTCAATGGGGAAAAGTAGCCACACTGTTGGCACAAGTGATGTTGACAAAGAACTTATTTTGTTTGTATGAAGTAAAAACAATGCTTCACCAACTACAAATTGTAAGACTGCAGACACTTTAGAAACAATAATTCTTAAGCCTGTTTTCGCCTTTTCGAAGCTTGTTTTCGCCATTTTGAGTCTAGTGAAGCTGTCATTTTGAAAATTGCAAATAGTTTTTAATACGAAAGCGGTCTGGAAAGTATTTTATAGTTCAAGTGTAAAAGTATCCTATTAAATATTGTGACGATACTGCACCCTGTCGCTGTGGAAGGCACTAGAATGCTTTTACTTGGCATGCTTTTAGGCGCGTACTTTTAGAATTCGAGCTACTTGCGGGGCATACTTTTAGGGGCCTGATAATTTTGCTAGAACATTCGCAAAGATGACTCGCGATGATACTGGAATTTTTGAGCCCAATTGGAATGTGCGAGAAGGATCTGCGCGACAAGCAAACAAGTATAAAAGGCAGCCAGGTAGAGAGCAGAGGGAAGAGTTTGGTTTTAGCAAGCAAAGATGCAACACAGAGTAGTCCAATAAGTAACAAGTGTAAAGTCAGTAAAGAGTGAATTTCTAAATAAAGTGATTGCTGGTTGTTAACTGCGTTTAAGAATTGTAGTCTGTTTTATTTTTGAGCACAATCCAGAGAGACGAATAACCTGCGTTGAGGTGACCTAACTGATTTTCGTTACAATATATTTTTCACATATACTTATCTTGAAGAAAAACAAAAGTAAGGTTTTTATTGATGATTAGGTTGTGTTGCTCAAATGTGTGCAGTGTAATTAACAACGGCACTAAGTGACGAAAGTTGCAACTGCTCCGCTTTCTACTGCCTACCGTTCCTTTGTCGAACCCCCTCAGGTACGTCGCCTTGCATGTGCGTTTCGCATTGCACTTCAGCCGTGAATAGGGAGCGCAACGTCGATAATTACCTGAGCAAAAATTTTGCTAAATGCATCCACATGGATTAACATTTTACGTAGCCAAATTTTAGGCGCACATGTGCACAGTGCGCCCGTAAGTGCGCCATAAAATCACACACAGCAACGGCACACGTGGATATTTTGCAAACATTTCAAAATGGATACCAAAACATCCTCAGCTATGCGCACCTACCCAGTTGGGAAATTAGTACGAAATGACGGTCATTGATTTTGTCACTTTAAAAGTAATGTCCTGTTCAGACAGCCAACTAAATTGAGGTAGTTTAGTTCTTGAATGAGTTGATCGCTTTTGCTGTTTGTATTAGACCTAAATTGCGGATAAATTGAGAAAATGTTAGACAGACAGCCAGCTAAATTGTGCACTTAAGACATTTTCTAAATTTATGTCTAAATTGAAATCAATCTGTCAAACAAAAATCTCAATTTAGCTAGTTGCAATTAGCGCTAAAATTACCATAAATTGTGCTCGATTCGCCATGCAACCTTGAGTTGTGCTGTTATAGATAAACAAATGCATTCACAATTCACGGAACCCAAGCAAAAATTTGTAACTGACAGCAGCGAAAGACGTTTGTGAACATTTGTTTGCTTTGAAATTTGGTTTGAAAATTCTGTGCATTTCAATAATTTCTATTACTTTTTTAGTATAATGACCGCCTGATGTGAGCATGGTTTCGAAAAGTAGAAAAGGCAGCGATGCTTGCACTCGTACTTACAAAAACAAGTTACGCTTCCATTCCAAATGCTTTCCACTCCTTGGTATAATGAGTTTGTTCAACTCCGTTGCTCGCTGCGGTCGCTGCACAAGATGCTAAATAAAAACTGCACTTCCTTTTACTTCAAAAACTAGACTAATGCTTCGGTAAACCGGAGCCTTTATTTATAACTTACTTTCTAGTACCTACTTGCTAAAAATATTCTTATCCTAACGCTTATCAGCGCATGCATGTGCGTAGGTAGCTTGACCCGACATGCATGGTGCCTAAATACACAGCGCGATAAGAGCGTGCAGCCAGTATCTGCTGACCGGCGCGCTCCCATCGTGCCTGTGTTACATGAACCCTCGCAGCAGACACCACTGGATAAGGGCGACCAGATGTTGGTTATCTCGTGGTGCCGCTGCAGGATTCAACATATTGCCCCCGTTGAAAGGGACAACCTTTCAACATGTGTACATTTTCGAACCCTTCATATTTTCTTACAATTCTAAGCGTGGCAGAGCTAGGGCAGCGGTAGGCGGCGAGGCTGGTCTCAGTTTCCGAGCAATCCAGCAGAGTACGATGAGTATGGCTATTATTACCACCCACGTTGTGACCGATGATCCGTAGTGGATAGCATGGTGAACATCAATATCGACTGGAAGGCCCATAATTGTTTTAGTTATCGGGATTTCTGGTATCTTGAATGTTTCCATTTCGCCTCTTAACTTTAAGTTCCTTAAGCCCGGTAGTTGAGTGCTGATGTTTATGGCTGGGGTAACAAAATCCACCGCTGTAGTATACACCTCATATGACCACAAGTTAACTGTCGTGGTCGTCATCATGCAGTTTGGTTCGAGCTGCAACATACCTTGCCCTTCAATTGTAATGCTTCGACGATTTCCTTCACAGTTTATCTCGGCTTCCGTCGGTTCAGTCACGGAAAAAATCCATGAATTCGCTGCTTGTAACTGTACCCAGAATGGGCGCTGTGGAGTAATGGTTATTTCACAGCTTTTCGGCAAGTTTCGTCGATTGAAGAACAGCTCTACTTCGCAATTTTCTGCCGTGTGCGTGTTGTAGAGTGGGTGCGTTTGTGGACAAACTGTAATGTTGGTCAGGTGTCGGCAGTGACCGAACTTGTCTGCCGTTAATCCGTAGTACATTGTCTTCTGCTCGTTGATCATCAGATACTCGTAATTAGCCTTGATACTTATGGAGTATCCATCGTGTACTGTTGGATACGGGTAAATTCTGTAGGCTGCCAGTGTGTTGATACTGATTAAAGGAATTCTTATGTTGACGAGGACGTATTTCTCCGTAGTCTTTACTGTCGTCCGAGCAATATGAGCTAGTTCGATTGGATTCGTCTCTGGCAGCTTTACATTTTCTTTCAGATTCAGCCTTATAATATCGATCTGTCGTCGGAACTGGTCTAAGGGCAGAAGCCTTTCCATGAAGTTGCCCTTGGAGTTCCAGAGTGCTTCTATTAGATCTCGTTGAAGTTGTTCAAACGATTCCATTGCAATGCTTGTACTTGCCAACGCTTCCCCAACGTCTGTTACTTGCGATTGACGCAACACTGCATCGCGTAGGGTATACAGCGAGCTATTAGCCACCTTAAAGTTTTTCCACATGACTTCATTCTCCTTCTTCATGATATTGAATGTTACGTCCTGCATTGACGACTGGTTTCTCAGAAGCTCCAACAAGTATTGCTCATTATTCTTGCTGTTCTGGATTTTCTGAATTAGATTTTCTGCATGCTCCTCGTCCATCAGCCCAAACAGAGAGTGAAGTATTCCTCCCACAAATGGTAGCGCTGACCTCTTGAATCTTTGCTTCATTACATTCTTATTGAATGTGACAATATCGTTATTCTGTTGAATTCGGTACCACCTTTCTTCCAACTGGTCGGCCATTCCGTGAATGTAGGTTTCTTTCTCGACGGTCTTCACTAGAATCCGAATCATTTTGATTGCGCCTTGCAGCTTTGCCATATGTTGATGGTACTCCTCCATGTCTGCATGCACCACAATGTCCCACGATGTTCGCGTTAAGCCCACACTGCCCTGCTTTTCGTAAAATATCCCTGACTTATCTTTTAAGTGCTGCACAGTCATTTGGCCCTTGACTAGCGGTGTTATAGTCCACAATATAACTAACAGTAGCCATTTCTTTCTATCTGTGTTTTTTTTCGTTACACTTGACATTCTTACTAACTTAGCTTTCTCGGGGGCCTTTGATATTTTTAACATTTCTCTTAATTTAGACTTATTGACTTTTATCTGCTCTTTTATTTTTTCGAACTTCTTCTTCAATTCAACTCAACTAATATTTCATTCTAATGTCGTATCTACTCAACAATACCAATTTGTGATTTGTGCTCAGGCATGTAAGCGGACATCTGAAATGGATAATTTGATTAATATAGTACGTTACAAGCAAATGTTTATCTAATACTACAGTACGACAGGGCTCCGGAGCAGTGCTCGCCTGACCCTTAGGTCCACTCTGCAACCAAGACCCTTTTTAGCGTAACTGGTCTTGGGTACCCTGCCCCCCCTGCACCTTGGTGCAGTCATTATCCTTCCTGGGAACGGTCGCCAACTTCACCGTTTTTGTTTTCTTCATCAAACATGTCCGGTGGAAAAGGGCATATGGTGTGGATTGCACGTTGGGTTTCGCCAAAGGCTGTTTTAATTTTGACAACCCTCGCTAACCCATCTGGCCCAACGTAGGATTTGATTATTCTCCCCCTTTTCCAGTTGAGAGGTGGTAAATTTTCTTCTTTCAGCAGCACTAAAGTTCCTGGTTTTATATTCATTTGCCTATCTTTCCACTTATACCTTTGTTGCAATTCTGTCAAATATTCATCCGACCATCTTTCCCAAATCTCCCTTACACATTTCTGAACTTGTTTCCATCCATCCCTCAGGTCGCCGTATGTACGGCTTGATTTGCCGTCGACCAGTGTTCTTTGTGTGGTTCCAATTAAAAAGTGAGCTGGAGTTAGCACTTGAAGATCATTGGGATCCTCTGACAACGACGTTAGTGGTCTTGAGTTAAGAATTGCCTCAATTTCTATCATAATTGTTGTAAGCTGCTCAAACGTGAAGGTGTGCTCCTCTATAACCTTAAAGTGGTTCTTAACTGATTTAACACTTGCTTCCCACAATCCCCCTATATGTGGAGACCTTGCTGGAATTGTGTGCCACTGTATTTCTTTTTGAGCACAAAACTCGTCTAATGTGTCTAAATGATGTTTTTCTTTAAAAAGCTGCGACACCTCCTGCAACCAATTTTTTGCCCCTATGAAGTTCGTAGCGTTGTCTGAGTATATCTTTGATGGACAGCCTCTTCTGCCTATAAATCTTTTCAATGCTCCTATAAATGCTACTGTGGAAAGGTTATTTACTACTTCCAGATGTACTGCCTTGCTTGCAAAACAAACGAAGGTGCACACGTACGCCTTATCCGTCCGTGCGCCTCTTAGCTTGTGATGTATCGTTATCGGCCCAAGAAAATCAATCCCTATTTTTTCAAATGGCCGTGATTTGGTCACTCTGTCGGCTGGAAGGCTTCCCATGTACTGTTGAATACCTCTCGGTCTTATTCTAAAACATTTGTAGCACGCGTGTATGATTTTCGCGGCTATTTGTTTCCCTCGCAGCGGCCAATATTTCTGTCGGGTGAGCGCTAGTAACCCTTTTGCTCCAACATGAATGTTGTTTCTGTGAATCTCCGTTACCAGCAACTTTGTTACTGTACTGTCATATGGTAAAAGGATTGGATGCCTTGTATCATAAGAAACTGCTGCATTTTGAATTCTCCCCCCCACTCGGATAATTTGATTTTCATCTAAAAATGGAGCTAACGTCGAAAGCTTGGAAGATCTAAGTACGGTATTTCCTTTCTTTAAGGCCTTTATTTCCTCTTGGAAGTACTTCTGCTGCTCCATTTTTATTAAGGTTTGCAGTGCTTTCTCCCTATACTCGCACATCGTTATGATGTCTCGTTTTTTTATTATATCTGCAAGTTTTAGGATTAGTGCCATTACATTTCTTAGAAATTTCAAGTTATTTTTGTGATCAATGAAATCCGTACATGTTTCTGCTAAGGCCACCGCTGACAGTATCACTTGTGCTTTCAACCCGGGTACTTCTACTTGCTTCTCTATTTTTTTAATAGCTGTAGTTTGCTCTTTCAAAAATTGAGGCCCTTCAAACCAGAATGAATTATCTACAATTTCATTCGGACTGAGCCCTCTTGAAATAAGATCCGCTGGATTACGTTTTGTCGTAACATGCGTCCAGCAGTCTGTATCACTATTTCTTTGAATTGCAGCCACTCTATTCGCTTCATATACCTTTAATCTTCCTGGATCGATCTTTATCCATGCCAATACGATCTCTGAATCTGTGTGATAACGCTTTAGGTTTACTATTTCAAAGCTTTCAGTTATTTTTTGCATGAGCTCTGTTAGTAACACCGCTGCACACAATTCTAACCGCGGAATCGTAACCGTTTTAATTGGCGCTACTCTTGATTTTGCTGACACTAATGCTACTCTTATCTCCCCTTTTTCGTTCATTGACTTAGCGTATACCACCGATCCGTATGCTTTTTCTGATGCATCGCAAAACCCGTGTAGTTCTACCGTTTTGGCATTTTCTATAATCATGTGCCTGTTCAACTTAATCTCCTTCAGGATTGGCAATTGTTCCCGAAACTGAAGCCATTCTATTTTTTTGTTTTCTGGAATATTTTCATTCCAATCTAACTTGTTTCGCCACAGATCTTGTAAAAATATCTTTGCTTTTGCGACCACCGGATTTACCAATCCTAACGGATCGAATAATCTTGCAATATCTGACAATACTATCCGTTTACTGATGCTCGCTTTCTTTACTTCCCCCCAATCTGATTTTATGCGCAATATGTCAGTGAGCGGGGACCATATCAATCCTAATGCCTTTACTTCACTCGAATCGACATTAAGCTTTATTTCACAATCTTCTGTTGTAATGTTCTTCAACAGGCTGGAATTGTTCGAACACCACTTCCTTAAATGGAATCCATGATCGCCTAATAGTTTTATTACCTCTTCTTGCAAGCTTTGTAACTCTGGCACTTCATTTCCCCCTGTCATTAAATCGTCCATATAAAAGTCCTTTTTAATCACGCTGCTTGCCCGCGGGTATTGACAGGCGTACCTATCGGCTACTTTTTGCAAACATTTCGTTGCCAGATATGGAGCTGAGGATGTTCCGTATGTGACCGTTTTTAACCTAAATACTTTTAGCCGCTCGCTTGATGTCCAGCGCCAGACAATCAACTGATACTTTTGATCATCTTTTGCTATTTTAATTTGTCTATACATCTTTTCAATATCTGCTGCCAACACGAACGCATGTTTTCTAAACCTAATTAGAATATCAAATATATCATCCTGCAACTTTGGCCCTGAATGCAGAATGTCATTTAATGACACGCCATTCGTGGTTTTGCAGGATGCGTCAAATACAACCCTTAATTTGGTAGTTGTGCTGTCAGGCCGCAACACACAATGATGTGGCATAAAATAAGCTTCGCTTGGTACGTCCTCCCACTTAATTTCTTCCATATGCTGTTGATCTTGGTACTCTTTTAAAAACGCACAATATTGCTCCTTCAATGCGTCATTCTTGATTAGCTTTTTCTCTAATGCGTAAAACCTTCGTATAGCAATTTGTTTTGAGTCGCCCAACATTTCTGCTGATCTTTTAAATAGTATTGGAACATTGAACCTTCCATCGCGTTCAATCGTAACCATGCTTTCAAACAGTTCCTCACACTCATTTTCTTCTTTTGTTCGCAATGGTTCTTCAACTTTTCGTACTTCCTCTGAATCCCAAAATTTCTGAACTTGTTTGTCTAGTTCTACTAGCCTATAGTTTGTAATTCCACAGTATTTGGAATTGGTTTTTATTGGAGCTGGTCCAATCAATACCCATCCAAATACTGTGCCTTCCATATAAAGACTCGAATCCACGTATTCCCTTTTTTCGTTCGTTAAAATCGCGCCCATAACCTCCGCCCCAAGCAGTATATCGACTTGGCTTGGGGTGTGAAACTCAGGGTCCGCTAGAGGACTTACGTTTGGGAGATTTGCTATCTCAATTTTTTCCCCTGGTAGATTCGGCGTAATTTGTTTTAGAACCATTGACTCAACCTTAATCTTGAAGTCGCTGTGAGGCGACTTTATCTCTACCATTACTTGATCATTAATTTCCGACTTGTTCCCTGAGACTCCCTCTACGATAGCTTCTACAAGTTTTGGTTTAAGTCCTAATTTTTTCCTTAATCTCTCTGTAATAAAGTTCCCTTGGGAACAATTATCCAACACCGCCCTTGCTGTGATGTGCTCCCCCTGGTGATTCCTTATTTGAACTAAGGCTGTTGCCAGTAATATGTGATTTTTCCTATTACTGCCGACCGACAAGGACACATTTGCTTCACTTCTTTCAAAATTATCTTTATGAAGCAGCGTATGGTGTGCCTTTTTACATTTTTGGCAAGATGCCACATCACAGCTTCTAAACACATGCCCCTTCTTTAGGCACTTGATGCACATATTGTTTCCCAATACTACTTGATTCCGCTTTTCCACTGTGAGCTTTTTGAACTCCTCACAGTTACACAAATTGTGCACGCTGTCGCACCCTAACACGCATTTTCTTGCATTATTCTGTGTCTTACTAGTTTCATTTTTCAACCCGCCTTCCCTATTTGGCAACTCGAATCTCCACCCATTACTTCTTTCACTCTCTTCTAGTGATTTGAATTGCTTTTCAAGAAATGCTAACAGGTTTTCTATTGATGGTACTTCAGTTGAATCTGGCAAGGATTCCTCGTACCTAACCTTTGTGTGTGAGTCTAGCTTCCTCACAATTATGAAGTGCAAAAGGGCTTCTTTAATTTCTGTATCTGAGAGTCTAGTAGACTCTAACGCTCTCAGATTAGCTGACACTGTGTCGTGCAACTCCTTAATTTCCGCAGGCGTGCGAGAGAATATTTGCCTGGCGTCCAGCAGATTTCTGAACATCTTTGATGTTATTTGCCGTTTATCTGAATACCTTCTCTCCAGAATATTCCACGCCACGTTAAAGTTCGCACCACTTATACCTAAGTGATCAACCAACCTTAACGCCTCACCCCTTAAATATGATTTTAATGCAATCATTTTATGGGTCTCTCCCACATTTTTATGAAGGAATATTTCAGTGAAAATATCCCTAAAGGATATCCACTTACTATAATCCCCACTAAATATGGGAATCTGAATCTGAGGCAGGCTATATGGCAAGGAAGGAGCCGCATTTTGCTCTAACAGCTTTTTCTCTTCCTCTTCTGCCACAATATGAGACCCTTTATCCATTAGGCCCTCATATTCTTCGCACAACTCGTCCTCTCCAAAGAACTCATTGTACTCGAACTTAAGATCTGTCGCACGGTCCTCGAACTTGTGCAACCGTGACAGATCTTTCCACCCCATCTGGATGCGTTCGTGGCACCTTCTTAACTCCTTTAAGGTGCCTTGAAACCGCGCTTGAATCGATGCGGCCTGGTCCCTTTGACGCTCCGCCGACACCGATTTCCCTGTGCTGTCAGTTCGCGCCTCCATCTTTTCAATTGGCGGACTGACCACGCCCTTACCCATTCCTGCCTCTAACTCACTTACTCGCTTGATTGTACTTTCGTACAGTGCCTGCACTTTTTCATAGTATTTCTTTTCGAAATACACCTTGTACTCCCTAAGCGCTTGCTTGGGAGCTAAAATGCAGTGATTCGCCGTTAGCTCCTCGAACAACGAATTCAACTGCCCTTGCAGCCCTTCATTGCGACCCTCAGCGTTCAGCTGGTTGCAAATGCTAAGAATAGCATTGCCAAGCTCTTCCTGTTTCCTGAGCATTTCCTTTGCCATTTTCTTTTCTTTCGTTTTTTTTTCCTTTAAACCTACTTTTCTGCAAAAATCTTCTCCTTACTACTTTTTCTTTTACTAATATACCTTATTAATTTTTTTCTTTATTTACCAGTCGGTTTGTGTTCTGGGGTCACCAAATGTTCAACTCCGTTGCTCGCTGCGGTCGCTGCACAAGATGCTAAATAAAAACTGCACTTCCTTTTACTTCAAAAACTAGACTAATGCTTCGGTAAACCGGAGCCTTTATTTATAACTTACTTTCTAGTACCTACTTGCTAAAAATATTCTTATCCTAACGCTTATCAGCGCATGCATGTGCGTAGGTAGCTTGACCCGACATGCATGGTGCCTAAATACACAGCGCGATAAGAGCGTGCAGCCAGTATCTGCTGACCGGCGCGCTCCCATCGTGCCTGTGTTACATGAACCCTCGCAGCAGACACCACTGGATAAGGGCGACCAGATGTTGGTTATCTCGTGGTGCCGCTGCAGGATTCAACAGAGTTAATGATGCTTTATATAACCAAACCCTACTGGGAAGTTGCACACACACACACATCCACAAATATGCACACATGAAAGAGTCGGCAACTGGCTGCATAAATTGGCGTGGCAAGTTCGAAAAACTTGGAATCCTTATTGGCAAAATTCGGCAAAACGCTGCCGCAACATTTGCAGCTGTCTTGGTGCACAATTACGGCGGCAAAGTGCAAATAAGCTGCAACGAAAGCCAAACAACGCCGCATTACAGCATCAGCACAGCACAGCACAGCCAACTTGCCACACCTGTCCGCTCGGCGTCGCATCACCTGCTGCACACAGCCGACTAATTTCGGTTCGGCTGCGTTCGGTTGATTCAGTTGGCTTTGGTTTAAATTGTTTTGTTAGCTTTGGTGGGGTTGGGTTTGTTTTGCTCACTTGCGCCAAAACCCAAACGAAATGTAATTTTATGCCAGAAAGCAGCCAGAATAACAGCCGCGGCCAACTACCGGCAGCCAGTAACAATAAAGTCGCTCAACTTTTGACGGTAAAAACTCAAAATTGGCGTAAATGTTCGCTGCATTATTAACTTTCGAAAAAGTTTTAATTGTGTTGCAAGTGACATGGCAGACGTTCATTGAGCGCGGCAGTCAGCCGGCGTGCAGTGCGCATTGGCCGTTATTGAGCTGATGTTGCTGCTGGTAGTTGCGGATGCTGTTGTTGATGTTGCTGCGGGCGTTAGTGTTGCTGCTGTGCTGGCATTGTTGATTGTGCTGGATATTGTGTTGCCGACGATGGCTATAATGATGCCGATGTTGCTGCTGGTGTTGCTGTGTCCGTCGATGCAAAATGCATTTGCATTAGCTCCATTGAACTTGACACTTTGCTGTTTGCCAACTGCTTTGGCATTTCATACTCGTATGAGATGTTTGCGTTTGCGCCTCGTGCAGGCGCCCGGAATAATGCACCCCAACCACCCCGCGAACACAGACACACACATAAATAAACAATTGCGTGAAAATTGCCTTTGTGCAGCGCAATTACTCGATACGGACTACTGGAACATGTTTAGCTATTTGCTAATCTCAATCTCAGATGCTTATTCTTATCTTCTTAATTTTGAGTGCTTACCAACTAATCAAGTCAAAATATTAAGTTATAAGTAATCAAATAATACTGAGCAACTGCAAAATCCTAATCATCACAATATACTTAAATCTGCAATAATGTTATCTGCCGTATATCGCACACAACTGTTTTTAATCATTAAATAATGAGGGCCTAAAAATATTGATTACACTGACCGTCCCTCATGAGTCGCTGATTTCGAATCCGCAAACCGTTTTTAAAACTAAGTTTCCGGTTTAAGTTCGTATTTCATTTCAGGGCCCAAAGCGTGACCGGTAATATGAAAAAATTAAAGCCATACATACAGTGCGTTTTAAAATTAAGTGTTGGCCATATCTTTTTAACTGTAGAAGTTTGCCATGGTTTTAATATCAGATCATCTTCTATATTAAAATACCGTTTTCGCATGTGTTTCTGTTTTCTTAGTTGGGTACAAGTTTTCGCGAAAATATCAAGAATTAAAAATGAGTGCTGTATTTAAAAAACGTTTCGAAGTAGTATTTTTGGTAAACCATCCAAATGGTCTAAAAATGAATCCTCCACAAGTCGCAAAAAAACACAAAAACATCAGTTTCATTTGTGAGGAAGTGGGTCAGTCGATTCAAAGAGTTCGGGGAGGCAGGAAGAGAACCACTCAGAACAAATCGGATAAGGCGATAGTCCGGATGTTTGATAACACTCCAACTTTTAGCCTGAAGCAAACGAAAAAAAGATTGTCGCAGAAGAGAGTCGAAGTATCAACGGCCACTATCCGACGCAGGCTTCTGAAATCGGGGGTGGAAACACTAAATTGGCCATCTCAAAGTTCAGATGCAAACCCAATCGAAAATGTTTGGTCCTTAATGAAGCAAAAGCTTAGAGGAAAAAGAATATCAACAACAAAACAGCTCATTTTGGCATTAAAACGGATTTCGAGAGGGATTTCTTTGGAGTACACTCAAAAATAAGCCAAAGTTGTAGTAAAAGATGTCGAGCTATTACTGACAACAACGGAGACTGGATAAAGTATTGATAATAATGCGAAAATGATATTTGCACAGCCTTTTAGAAAATATATATATAATTCATTACAATATCTTCTTTGGTGAGTTTTATTAGCAACTTGTATCAAACTTCGGTTTATACAGCGCACCGACACTCGACTTTCGGTTGTGACGTATTTGCTCCCGACGCGATGGGCGCCGACAGCCGAGTCGACAGTCGGTGCCTATTAGCAGCGCACTTGTGCGCCCTCATCGAGTGCCAATGCACATATCCTCAATTGCAGCCAATCAACTGGCTGCCAAACACACACACACACAGCGCACATATGCCAGCGCGACTCTCAATGAGGCCGCATAAAGTGCGCTCTATTTGCTGCTGCCCCCGGCCCCACTGCCGCTGCCTCGAGCGGCGAGCGCATTGTAACCCCACTTAAGCGCCGAGCACAAAGCTCAACTTTTACACACAGCAGCCGCAATCAGAATCCATCCAGCATTGCGCGCCTCGCGCCTCACGCCCAACCACCGCCCACTGGCAGCAGCGCCGTAAACACGGCACTAACTACAAACATTTTCCAATCCATTAATCGCAAAAAAGTGCATTCAATCGAATTTTTTCGCGCGATTTCGAGCGATAAACTGAACCGCGTTGTTCGAGTGTCGGCGCCCATGCAGCTGTTGTAATCGCAGTTAGTGTTGTTGTTGCGCTCGCGCTGCAGCCACCATTGTTCTGCCTGTCACTGCTAACTACAATATGGTTTATTGTCGATGTGTAGTGGGATGTATGTACATGTGTACATACATACGCACATATGTATAAGCACCCATAGCCAGAGCCAAAGGTGGCCCAGTTTGTGTTCGGCGTGTTGTGTATGTTTGAATTGCTCCAAAGTGGTTCTTTATTGCAATTGCACCGACTTCATAGAAATTATTTTGTGCCGCTGCAACGGCTGGTCCCGTTATCGCTGCTACTTCTATTCTTGTAATTGCAGTTGTTGAAAATCGGTGCTGACTCGCACTTTATTGTCCATGGAAACTATTCAAAAAACTCCAAAAACTATATTGTTTATGTATTTGTTGCTGCCGCATTGAGCGCTGAAATGTACTCGTAATTATTAAACCTTGAACTCAGTGTCCTTGGTAGTGATTTCTTAAAATATAAAACTCACACAACAGTTGCACAATTTTCATTGATTTATTGGGCTGTCGAGAAAGTAATTCAGTTCTTTAACGTTTAAAGCCAATTATTCTCTGCACTAAGCAACTTTTGCGCCGAGGTTGTTCGTTGAATTTCCCCTTCATTAAGAAGGGAGAGAATACCTTTTTTTCTTTGCCTCTGGAATCCACAACTTTTCCCCATTCTCTATTTTGCACTGCAAAAATATTATAACAACTTTATTTTAATTTTTTCAAACAAATCACATTGTGATACTATTTTCACAGAAATTTCTTTCAAATCGCCTGCGATTCATATGTCGCAAATCGTATAAAGCAATAACTTGCAATCATCACTCAGTTTACTATCACATAAGAAAATCATACTTTTCCAGTTGTAAGCTCAGAGTACGAATATTTTAAAGTAAGTAAGTTAGTTAGAAATTAACTTATTTTGAAAAATACACATTAACATTAATTCAACTTCTTATGTCCAAAACAACGGTTTTCATAACTTGTTGTTGGCATAGCACCGTATTTCCAATAGAGCTTATTAAACTAAATTTGTCTCATTTGATTTAATTCATTTTGTCATTTTTATCTCATAATTTTTTTCGGCAAGAGTGCCGTACTCTTATGTCGTAATTATCTCCACTTTGATAAGTTTTTAAAAATCCACTTTCAAATGACATTAATTCGTTAACGTGTTACACACAAATACGTTTTTGAAACTGAGTGGGTTTTACTAGAGACAAACAGCACCCACTGGCTCAATGCCGTGCAATAATGAGGCCAAAAAATTAATTGTAAATTAATACCACAACTAAAAATATGAAATCTAACAAATTCGGAGAAAAGTAAAAATAAATGTGTATATGTATACAAGTCAGGGGTGTAGCCAAGGTGGGGGTGGGCGGTTTGGGTGTCAGAACCCCCCCATAGCCAAAATTATTCAACATTTTCAATCACTATGCATGGTACGGACGTTGCCACATTAGCAAAAAGGTATTTTCACCTTTAAACATTTAAGAAAATAATAAGAGCACAGTTTTCGGCAAAACCAATTTTTGTTTCTAATTGTCCCCTTCGGGCTCAATACAACGATTTACATAATCTAAAAGCATGTCTAATGAGTGTTTTATATCGTCGGCCAGGATGTCCTTCAGGATGTCGGCCAATGCATGCAAATGCAAAAGTCGCACGATGCCGCATCAGGTGAAAACGGGGAATGGTTGATGGTATAAACTCGGCTTTTAGTCTGTGCAGTACAAACTGCAAACCACACTTTTCGATAGCCAAATGTTCAGTTAAAATGCGATAAATTGATGTAATTGAGATGCTTAACTTTCGCCTTACCAAAGATTTTTGTATAAGTCACTTACCAAATATCCTCCCGGATGACCCCAGGCGATTACGGCGCCATTTGAAATAAAAGTCACAATAAAAAATGTGTTTTCCATACCTCAGTATGTGTGCAATAAACCTTCTGGAAAGAAATGTTCTAATATTTTTAATAGTCGCAAGATAAATCGTTAAAATTACACCTTTTTTCAGCCGCTAAAGTTTTGCCCCTTAATTGATGCTAATTCCGAATGTGATGATGAACAATCATTGTTTGACGAAGATAAGAAGTAGAGGTAAACGACGAAAGAGGATCGAAACTGAATGGGTTGACGATGACTTAGTAATTTCCTCTCGTGATAGTCCGTTTTTCGAAAAAGGCTTAATTTTAATGATTTATTTAGCGACTATGGAAATACATTAAAAAACATTTTCCAAAGGGGAAATAAAATTTAATATTGGCTCTTTGTTCTATGCTCATTTTTGTACCGATGACACAAACATTCTTTCACTTCAGTCGCAATAATTTCGCTTCCGTTGAACCAAATTTCATGAAATTTTCACTAAAAATCGGGGAAAAAGTAAATTTCGAAGGCACTAAATCACACATATGTAGGTGGCACCATCACAAAATGCCCTGTTTGAAAAGTGCAGTTTTCTTTAAAAAGCACGTAATAACAAATTGGAAAACAATTTTAAAACCCTCCCTCCCCATGACCAAGTTTTGGCTAGCCCCCCGATACAAGTTAAACATTTTTTCCCAAAACCCGACAAAATTTGTGCGAAATCCGTAGCTCTGAATCTCGAAGTGAAATATCTGATCGGACAATCGTACTTCAAATTCATTTTGATTTTTAATTTAATGAAACATACGGATTTGAGAAACGCCCTGAATATATAATTTAAATTGTATGCAGTGGCGCCCACAGGATTTAATTTTGGGGGTTTTGCGTAGAACTTTTGAGCCGAGTACCATTCGAAGCCATATTTTGCACCAGCAATTTTTGTGTTTGGTGGGTTTGAACCCTAAAGCCCCTGCCCCCCCCATATATATAATTATTTTTAATTATTTTGCATTTCACTTTTGGAAATCACAAGGCATTACAACAAAATGTTCTTAAAAGTAAATTGTAATGGAAACAGTAAATACTAGACAGGGAAATGAAAACCGCAACAAGAATTCAGTTGCAAAACAAATCATGAGATCTCTATAACCCACATTCAAGATTCACAGAGGTGGGAGATATTGTAAATGAGCAAAGAAGATTAAAGTCGGTTCAAACCAACTGAATTATGTGCTGCGCTCAAATGTGCTTTGCATTTCGTCAAATCTTGAAAAAGGAACCTCGAGAATTATATCGAATCGATATTATCGATATTACTCTATCATTGATGTAGCGATTACACGGTGGATGAGCGATCGGCTATATGCTGCATTGTCTAAACTCGGTATTCCTGCGAATCTCGTGAAGCTATTGAAAACGACACTGAGAAACACAAACAGCTCCGTCAAAGTTTGTTTGTTTGTTTGTTGGTCACACGACACTAAATCTCAAAAACTTGACGGCTGATTGATCACGGAATGTTTGCCTTGACTAAATCTCGGTAAACCACATAGTGCGAGTACGACCCGACAGATGTGCGTGGCACCTCCCATACAACCTAAATTTTTAATATGGAATATCTTCGGAGTTATACGTTGGACTGCATTAAAATTTGGCACAGAGCCACCGCTTAGTTGTGTCGTTTTACTGATAAAATTTCATGAGCGTTGGACAAGAGGCGTACTTTTAAGCCAAATGTTTTGAATATCTTTGGAACTACAGGTCGCCGCGGGGCCCTGCTAGTTCCTTATAAACTTGTGTTGCAAATTAAAAAATGTCTTATGGAATGTTGCTAATATAACCAAATAGAAGCCTTAGACGTAAAATTTAAAATTTTAACTTTCCCCAGTAAAAAACTGTAGCGAAAAGGTTAAGCCCGATGACAGCACAACGCGATACCATTGAACGTTTCAGGCAAAGCTGGAAGACCCTTTCGACTTCATTCAATGTTGCAGTTAAAAGTTCGCGACGCAGAGGGAGCCGTGAATTCCTCTGTAAAGGAAGCCCTCTTTGTTATTTCTTGGGGTCACAAACTGGAGAAGGCGTGGCCAAAGTAAAGGCGTCGGGAGGCGGACCATAATAGGAGGAAAGCTACGCTCTTTCTTTTTACCACCGCAACTAAGCTGGCCGCCAATTCGGATGACTTTGAACATTTTTTAGACTTTCCGATAAAGTAAATTGCCCTGCTGCGCTGAAGTAGCGTGTGAACAGAGGGAAATAAAAGTTGTTGCAGATACGGAGGTGGAAAAAACAAATTCCGAATAAAGATATTTTCAACTAACAGCGATGTACGCACATCTTAATCGCTGCGCTGTGTGGTCAGCCAAATCAAAGAAATGAATGGAATGGAAAAACCTGCAAAAGAAAAGGAAGTGCACACGTATGGAATGCTTGCGGGGAACCCCAGTCGTTTCAGTGGCTGTCTCTGTCTGTCCTGCTGTTTCTCCCTTCTGCTGCCGCACAGTGCAGCGGCGCACTTGAACGTTTAAGGCGGCGTTCTTAAAAGCGCAGCGCAGCAGACATTAAACGCGCAATTGCATTGTTGCGGTTGCGACTGCGGCTGCTGCTGTTTGTTGTGCCGCTCGGTGATGCGTCGTGTTTTATTCCATTCCCACAGAAGGTGGAAAATCTTCGAGAGTTACTGACGTTTTCGCATCCAGTTTGCAGCAACGCTGCCGACTGAAACCATCCGCCTCCGCTGTTGTCATTCCGTTGTTATGCCGTTAGGTGCAAGAATTGCATTGGCCGCCGCTATGGGTTGGATGATCCTTGAAATAGCTGAGCACTCGCTGTCTGGCTGGGCACTTTGTGTTCTTGAAACCGACCACAATCGGCGGTACTCGCTTTTATCGCTTTAATCTTTTTCATTTTGAATTAATAAAAAATTCTCTTTAATATTGCGAACACTGTCAACTGACAAACCGATTACTTAAGATGGAAAATCTTTGAATACTTTTAAAAATACTTTTGTAATTTACATGAACCATTACTCTTGCTATACAATGCCTACCACAGGGCATACAAATTTAGTACACGGATATTTTGACATTCCAATTGGAATGCAACATATCTGAAGATGCGTTGGAAGCGAGACACAAAGATTTGCGAAAGTTTTGTTTAAGCAACACGAGAAAAAATTCACGAGGGACTTCAAATACCTACTAATAATTATAATAATTTCGACTCATAGGAAAATGCAAAGTAAAAAACCCAATTACACAAGATATTTCTTCATATATTAGGTATATATGAAGAAAATCCTGACGAAAGCGTACCAAATATTTTAGGAATAGATGTTGAAACTTTCATGTCCACCGAATCCGATAATGAAAATGAATAGTTTTGTCTTATGATTGTAAATAAATTTTTGTATCTGTATATATTGCTATGAATGAAATATGTTATATTGTGAGTTTAAATTACTTTTCTTAATGTCCAGATTATATTTGCTTATATTTAGTAATATAAGTAGCATGCCATTATTTGGTACATAGGCGTATATGATAGGGAGGTAGGCGTGGCAGTGGTACTATTTTAATGATTTTCGGTAAATTTCTTAATTGCGACGAAAATTTCATTGACAGTGGAGAACGTTAACAATTTTTGACCCACCGTTCGTTGCTGTGCTTCAGTCGTTCTGCAGACCGAATCCGCTTCCAACTATCTACACATTAAATACTCTACACATTTGCACGCCGATGATGCAAATGTGTGTGTTGGGCTGGGCGATGATGAAGTCAGTCAGGACAAACAATTATACGAGCATGTATATAGATTGTTGAGAAATACATAAATAGCTTCACAAATCATCACAGTGGGAAATTCTATACCCCATGCACAGAGTGAAGGTTACGTAGTAGGAAATTCGACAGATAGGTCCCTTAATGGTTGACTGGTTTTTCGAAAAAAATAATTATAAAAATAAATTATTGCATGTCGGTCCAACATATAACCATCTAAACATAACACCAGCTTCTGAGCAGTTTCCTAACACTTTCGTGAACTTAAAACTCCTACTCCAGCCTCCAGTTTTTTTGCTTAGTATTTTTTCATTAAACTTCATAAAGTGAGGGGTTCGGAATATCAAAATCGGATAATTGTTTCCTAAACCATACGTCTGATCTCCACAAACTAAGTTTTAACTTATTGTAAGTATTTTGCTTACGGAATGAATTAATTAATTTAATAGTTTTGTCTTGGTTCGCAATATTTGTACACTAATTTCATATAACTTTAAATAAAACCCTATTTTATATAAAATATTGCTTTAATTCATAAAAACGACAGCTTAACAGAAAAAGTATTTGTTAAAAAAGAATTGAATAGCTTCTATAATTTTCTGCTGAAACAGTTTCACAGGACGAAATCGCAAAAAAAAACCCAAATATGAAACTATCATTCGAAACAAGATCTCTGGTTCTCTTAACATTGATCTTTCCATTTCCAAACAAGAATTAAAATCACTTCTGAACTGCTTTTATAAATCACGTTATTCTTATTGTTATTCTATTCTTAAGTTCTATTCTTATTGTTATTCTATTTTTAAGTTCTTATATTGCTGTTTGCTTAGTCTGTAAGTTCAATTACTGTAGACTTGAAATACAAATTAAAATGAAAATTAAATTATCGGGCGCTACGTTCAATAAGTTGCGGCGTCTGCAAGGTGTAATTGAGTTCGGCTGCGACTCGATTACCGATTTTCATGACTACCACTACTATTTTGGCGTGTCGAAAGAAACAGCCAAATGCCTCGGCTTCCTTAAGCGGTGCACAAAATATTTCACTCCGTTCGATCTCCGCATTATTTACACCACCTATATCCGACCTAAAATGGAGTTTAACTCGAACCTATAGGCGGCAGCTTCAGAAACCCACTTGGAGCTACTGGACCGGGTGCAAAACCATGCGATTAAGCTTATAGGAGACAGTAGCGCGTCCGTGGCATGTGTGGTGTTATTTTACCGATACTTTTTCGGTAGTTGCTCAGTGGAGATGAGCAGCGTGCTGCCATCACTCCGGGTATTTCCCCGAGCAACCCGTTGTAACACTGGCGACCACGTTGAAACGATGTTCCAGCGCACTGCGCACTACAGAGAAAGTTCGTTTCTGGACCGTACAATGCGATCGTGGAACGGTCTCCCTGCAAATATTTTTCCTAGCAGTTAGGATCTTGATGGGTTCAAGGCAACTTCCATAAATTCTTCACTCAACATCCTTTTTCCTAACCTATATATCCTTCCTGAATCAGCGCAATGCCTTGCATTTAGAGGGGTATCCCCTGCCCGTTGGCTTGTTTAAAAGAAAACAAAAACATACTCGCATACTTATTCATTTATTTAAACTTTTAATTGCTGGGCATAGTTCTAATGGGTCGTGCACACACACACTCAAATGTACAATTAAATCTGTTTTGTTCCATTATTCTCTGAAATTCCAGGCAGCATTAAATGAAAGCGATTGAAAGTTGCAAACATCGAAATTGGCGTTAAGTGCTTTCAGCATTAAGTCGAAGACTACAATGTGTGTTTTGGCCCTCATTCGTTTGCTGGTCCAATAGGGAGCGCGAGGCGCTGCTCGCACCTGTGCTAATGGACCTGTTCGTCGCTAACATTGGCCGCATCGAACTTTGGAACAACCACAGCCACAATTCCACTTTGATTGCCTTCGATTGCGCTTTTTCGCTTCCACTTTCCGGCAAATGTTGTGCTCGACGACTGCGGTACACCTGTGTGCGGCGAGGGGACGGCAAAGTTATTTCATTACCAGTTGTCATGGCGGTCAGACGCCGCGCGCTCATCCACTCAATTTGATTTAATGTCAATGAAATAAACTTTTCAACACTGCAAGTGCCCCGATTTTCTCCACGTTTGTTGTTGCCCTTCACTGCTGCTGCCGGCTGCTGGCTGTCTGCTCCTGTGCGATGTGTTGGCGCGCGTGAATGATGGCCCAGTCAGCACGTCAGCGGTCCGCGACACGGTCGCCGCGTTGGTGGCGTCCGGTGCACACATAGCTGCACGTTTATTATTATTGATGACGACTGCGTGTGTGTGTGTTTTTTTGCGTGGGAAGTGTGTGTGGCGCGGGACGTGGGCGGCGCTGTGCGTGTTGTAACTTAATGACGGCCAGCTGCAGCAGGGCACTCCAAGTGACTGCGGGCTGCGGGCAAAGGTGCCAGAAAGTTGGCTGTCAAATTGCGGCGATTTATGTGCAAAGTTGGCCAAACTCTTGGCCAAACAAAAGCAAATTGTTATTTTTCGGTGTTGTTGCTGTTGTCAAATTTTACTTAGTTTATTTACATTAGTTGCCGACTTTTGCCAACGAGATCGCAGTGCGGCGGTGCAAACACGACGAAATCGATTAACATAAGTTTTAAATTTAACATTTACTTATTTGCGCACAGAAGAAAAGAACACATTTAATTAAAACTTGAAATGAAAAGTGGAAAAATTTTGCAATTTTCTTTCAACTGCCACGCAGCCAAAGGCAAATCACGCAATTATCAATCAATTTGTGTTTCCCGAATGTGGCAACATGTGGGCCAAGACCGACCGCCGCCGCCACCGCAACGTTCACCTCGCCGCTCGCACAGTTGACATCTGGAATTGATTAACTGCCAGGCGCAGAAACTCGAGAGCCAACATTTCGCCAGAAGTTAATACGGACCTTTTATCAAAACTTTGTTCGCACTGGAAATGCTGGCAAAATCAAGAAAAATACGAATAGTGGCAGCAGCAAAACTTGCGGTAAACTTCGACTGCAAATTTACAGAATGCATCCGGCACCGGCTGCACGCGGGCGGCGGCGGCGCTGGCGGGATCGACGTTGCATATGTTGCAAATCAACGTGCAGCACGCGTGTGTCTCGGGTGTGTGTTGGTCCGTGCGCCAGATACCAGCGCTGGGCCATGAATGCGCCCGATTCACGTAAACACAACTTTTCCGAAGCGGAGCGCAGTTATGCAAATATGACGGAGCATATTTACATTTCGAGAGTTTTTCTTTCCTGTTTGTTGCGATTTCTCCTTCCGTCTGGATGCCTAACTTCAAGTTGATTCATGTTTTCTTCAGGTGCAATTTTAATAACGGCAGACTTTTGCCTCCCAACATCATCAATTAATAGGCATTTTTGAAGAAACTAGGAAAAATAGTCAACGAGAGGCAACCGAGAAGTTGCTGTTGCCCAAAAGATTTTTCGTATCTTTGTAGTCTGGCGATTTTGTCGCTGTCTAATACTAATTTGTCATTACACTAACATTCTTTTAATGATAATTCTTTAATATAAATAGAATACAATATAAATTGAATTAAAGAAGTAGATATTTCAAAAATATATTAAAAAATCACTTTATTATTACTAAATGTTCCCCCTCTTAGACGTTACGACACGACACAAACTCAGAAACTTGTTACGAAAATTCGTTTTGCTATCCAACGTAGGCGTAGTTCGTATCACTAAATTGTGTCAAAATAAAACATAATTAAAAACATTCTTTAATGCATTTCACAACCGTAGCCGAAAGTCACTTCACTTTTCTTATTCGTGTCACACTATTGCTTGTCAAAACCAAACTGACTCGCAGGCTGCGAGTCGCAGCGCCATTCCCGGCTGTCTTTTATACGAGTACCTTACTCATTCTCGAACCGTCTCTGCGATAATTCCTGCAAGTACCGAAAAGTATGCAATGTTGTTGTTCCTGGCAAGTGTTTGTTCATCATTGTCTATGCTAAGGGGCTTGCAGTTACGCAAAGCGAGCTGCATTTTCGTTACACTATGTTATCAAGCGATGCTCAAATATTGAGAAAATGGCATCCTTGCCTACAAAATCTCACTTCAGAGGTGGGTCACTACTTGCGACGCCAGGATTTCTCACCGGCGGAGTTCCAAACATCAACATAGCGGTCTCCCTGATGTCAAGAGTTATGGTTACTTAAGCGCTAATTGCAATTAGCTAAAATTCGATTTTTTTTGGAGGACCGTTTCTTCTTTTTCCTCGGGCAGAAGTCGTGGTGTGCTAACTTACGAGTATCATCGTATCGCCTCATTAGGCGGAGCGCAACAACTACTGTGTTGATTAAGTTCCGGCCTATTTTGAGTAGGGGTGTACAATTATGGCCTGGTTTGTCTGAAAACGCTCAAGTGTGAGTTTGAACTTAAAGATTACACTTTCAATACAACGCTGCTTCAAGGTATGTTTGACCGACGCAAGAGGGACGCCAATGATCAGCAAGAGGGATATTGCTTCGATAAGTTTTTCAAATTAATTTTGCATATTAAGAGATTTAAATAAATTTTGGAGTTGTTCCAATGAAGCAATTCACTGATAGCGTTTTATAATTTGAAAAATTTAAATTTTTTAACTTGAGTGGGAAGTATTTTAAGTAAAAAAATAATTAAATTCTAGGTTCATAGTTGATTTAAAACTAAATTATTTTTTTTTTAATGTACACATTTTAATTTACTTTAAAACTATTATTAAATTAAATCGAAGGTCGTAAAGTATAACGTACAAAATCTTAAGAGGCGCTCTCTGTGTCGTGTGGCGCAATTCTTTAGTCATGTCTAAAAATAAACAATAGTCATACGTTGATAAACTTCACACTACACTGCGGAGTCATCACTGTGAGTAAGCAACAAAAACCACCCATTGCCATTGCGAGCGCCTCCGTCTCGCCATTTCAGCTGCAAGTCTGCTCGTCTATTTGTCATTACGGCCATTGCGGTGAATTTAATCCGTTAGCCTTCCCAGTCCCATTGGCAATCGCTTAGTCAAACATGAAAATTGTGCTAACAAAATTAGGCAAATTGGAGCTAACAACGGTGCGTTGTCGGCATCTGCTTAGTTGTGTGTATCCGCAAGGACGATTTGGTGCGCCCCAGCAGCCGCCCACTGCGACCGTTGCCTACACGTTAATTATGCGCTTTATTCAATCTCGACCCGACCCGAATTTGACGCATTACGGTCGTCGGCAGCTTGTCTCGTGTGCGCGGCTCGCATTTCGGTTGCCATTTCGGAATGCACTCACGCACAATCGAGACGTTGCTGCGGCCGATTTCGTTGCGTGCGGCCATTGTGTGGCACATCTTCAGACTGTTGGCAATGTTTGGGCACTGCAGGCGAATCAGTTCTCCGAAATATGTGGCCACGTTAAGCAATTAGTATAATAATTGCGTTTTTGCAAAAGTACTCATAAGTATTTAGAAAAGCTGTGATGCATGGTGGTATGGTTGGCTATATGAAGCCAATTCTGATGGGAATGTTTTTGATTTTAAATACATTTATTGTATTCTACTTTTAGCGCCAAATGTGTGCAACATTTGGCTTCCTCTTCGATTGTAGCTGAGCAAAGGCCCTTCGCATGTATGATCTTTGAACTAATCCAGTCACATAGGCACTTGGCGGCAATTCGTCCGACTACAGGCCGCTTCGGCGCCAATGCCACACTGCTAATTTAATGAAGCCAATAATGGTGAAATGAGCGAAAAACGCCACTGCAATCACATTCAATGGAGTGTTAAGTTGTGAAAATGTAATAAACCCCCGAAAACGATGCAGGAGCGACGAAGAAAATCGACTGCTCACCGTTTCATGTGGTTAGCAATTGATGAGGTGTTAGTTTTCTTTTATTGACGAAAATGATTAAATCATTGTTTATCGCTTGGCGCTCCTCAATAAGCATTGAACGGTCTCCCTGTGAAAATTTTCTTTGGCACTTACATATAACCTCGTTAGACTCAAGTCAAACATCATAGTTCTGTCTTCTAACCTTTGCATTCTTCCAGGACCAATGATATTTTTTCCACTATTTTTTTCCAAAAATTGTTTTTTATTGGTTTTTTTTTTGGAATGAATGGAAATTTTTGAAATAAAACAAGGATTTCGAAATTCAAAGTCCTTAAGCAAAGTGTTTTTGTTACTGTACAAACTTGTTTCAACTTTAACAAAAATTAAGCTCAGAATTTGATATGTAAACCGGATTCTGATATGTAGCAATCTAATTTGTGTGTGTGGGTGTGTCGATGTACATGCATAATGCAAACAGAGAAAAATTGGAGAAACATTTCCATTGTGATTTAACCACAACTGGACCTGTGATTTAACCACCTGGATCTGGGGCTAATTATTGAGCAGATTTCATCCCTTGAAGCTAACTAAATCTGGCAGTTTGGCGCACTCGCTCAGTCATGCTCGCCGTGCCATTCCGCTCGTGTGTGTGATGCCTCGTTTCTTGTTGCGGTGTTTGATGTTTTTCTATTTCATTAAGTTTGCATAAACGACCCAGCAAACAGCTGCAGGTGTACGAGTATTGCAATCAAAACAGACATTTGCCCACAACATAAATCAGCGTGGAGCTCACTTCACTTTTTTTGCACAAACGCCTTTCAGGGGTTTTTTCAATACCCAAATCCGAGCTCCTCTCCCCCGCAACACTTTCGCCTGCCCGCCAGCCAACTCTGGCTCGCCGCGAGCTTTTGTCAGTTTTTTGGAGTTGTAATTCTTGTCATGTCACGGCTTTTGTTGCTGTCTTTTTGGCGTGCGCGTGTTTTTTGTCGTCCGCTGTTGATTTTTGTCTGCCTCGGTGCTTGGGATTGTTAAATCGTCACGCATGTCTGACGTATGTTGAAGTTGGCGTGCTGCGCACCTTTCCGGCAGGACGCTTTTCGCTTTCGCTCCTGTGCACTTGTGCCTTTATTGTCGTTGTTGTGTTGGTATTTAAATGCTCGCACAGTTTGTCATTGATTTGTCGCATATTTTACAATTTGTGGCGGCTCGCCGCGGCTTCTTGCCAACCGCCAACCATTGCTTGCGTGCCCCGCTGTAGTTGTTGTATTCGTTAGCTTGACTAGTTCCTCTTTGCTTGCGCCGCATTTTGTTGTAATGTTTCACCTCTGGGTGGGAAATGTTCTCAAAGAGTTAAACTCACGTTTATTTGCAGTTCGGATCTGATTTGTTGTTATCTACTTTTGCTGATATGGTTGTACTCGTACAAGTATGAACACAGGTTTAACGAAGTGCTCAACGCAATCTGACAGAAATAAGGCAAATAAATACTGGCAATGAATAAATTATTTATTTATTTAAATTTCATTTTCGCACGAAAAGATTCCAAATTGAAACACATTTTGCGACAGTTCTGTCGGTAACGGAGTTCGAAATTGTGGTCGTAGTCAGAGTTTGAGTGACACCTTTTGTAATTTATTGTAGTCACAATAAATTAAATGAGAAAAAAAACGTAACACTTTGATAAAAGACACACCCACGCAGCCGGAAAAAGACATTGCCAGAATGCGACAAGAACGCAATTGGGTGGATCTTGGACGTGTCCAGAAGTTTGCGGGCTGAGGCCAGTTGGAATTATTATTATTATTAGTGGGGATAGTGCACCGCGACCTAAAGATCTATTATGCCCCCTTTATGGACTCACAGTTCATCTGTGAGCCCAACTACCGAGAGGAACTTTAGTATATATCCTATACCTCTGGAGTCCCAGTTCGCACCTCTGGAAACCCAGAGGAAACATTGCCAGTTGGAAACATCGATTATTTTCTGGTCCTCATTTGGCCCTCCGCTGAACTTTGTGCGCCAAACTATGTTCAAAAGCTTTGTCTAAAAGCTGATCAATAGATCGAATTAAACACTCTGGAAATCCTTTCTCTCGAATGCTCCTAAAGCAAACTCATTCTTCAGGCACCTTTTAAATGAAAGAACAAACAGCAGAATACCAGGGCTACTAGAATAGGTGAATTCGAACAAAACTAACTTTCTGCTAAACGAGATACCAATAATTCACTGAAAATTGTTTTATATAAAAACCTAATTTGGTGGGCCAAATTTCCTGCTGCATTTGCTACGGTAAAATATAATCGCGAGTTGAAGTCATTTCTGTTTTTAACCCTGCATTACTATCGTCTATTACACTACCGCCATTACTAACTATGGTTGTAATCCACTCACAACTTTTGATTATCTGTTTTACTTATCCATTCAATTATTCAATTATCCATTGAGGTAAAATAAACAAAAATCAAATTTTTTCATAATCAGAACATCATAACATGTAAAAACAAAAATAAATTGTTTAATTTTGTTAATTCATTTATATAATATAAATGTGCATCTCATTTCAAGAAAAAAAGATGAAATAAAAAGTTGTATTGGGAAAATAGCCACATCTTGCACAATATTCAAGCTATGTTTCTTAGGCTTAGTGATTCAAAAAGCTGAAAAAATAAATAATAAATAATTATTTAATAATTTTTTTCGGACCGAGCTAAAATTTTGCTGAAAAACTCAAACAAAAATCAACAATATACCTGCTACTTTTTAAGGTTATCAAACATGTCGTCATAGCTTGCGTTCATTTCTGGCAATGTTGAATTGATTGATTCATGGCAATAGGTGCAGAGTGGGTTACTGTAGATTTTGGAAATATATATTTCACATTTTCAGCATGTTGTTTTTGTTTTTGTATCTTTTTCATAGCCACATATAGTGACTTACTTTTAGTTGTGTCGTCGAGAAGTTTGATGCTATTTGATCGCTGCAGCTCAATGCAAAATAGTCCTAATTCAAATTGTGACACTTTTAACGAAATAAATCTTTATTGGAGTTAATTCTAAGTAAAGTTGTGACAATTTTAGTTTATGTTTTCAAATAAATTAATTAATTTTGTATTTTTTAAATTTTTCTTTCGACTTTTAAATTGTCATTTATAATTTTTAAATTTTGCAAAATTGTCCTAACATGAAAAAACGATCAGCAAAATTGATATAACTTGGAATAACTCGGTAATTATTAAATTAAAATATCATCAAAAAAGTCATAAAAAAAATTGTATAACTTATCCTAGAGCATAATTTGTAAGGATTTTCTACTAAGTAAATGGTCTATACGTTATTTAAAAAAATTATCGCCAAAAAGTGAATACAAATATGTAAATGTAATTTATAAAAAATAAAACTTCATTACTAATAATCGGTGTTAAGCACCCAGAAATGTTATATCGTTACTACTATCGTGGGTGTAACACACCCAGTGACTTTTGAAAACAATTGTATAAAAGCATCAGTTTTATTTATGCAAATGCAATGTACTCTAAAACCTTCCGAAATATGCAAATTAGGATTACATTATAACTTTATGTTGGTTTTGGTTAAAAAATCTATATTTTACTAAGAAATTCAACTCACAGGGTGGATTCCACCCTGACGATAGTAATGGAGGGTTAATGT
The DNA here is from genome assembly GCA_964056695.1 of Melieria picta. Lineage (NCBI taxonomy): Eukaryota > Metazoa > Arthropoda > Insecta > Diptera > Ulidiidae > Melieria > Melieria picta. The sequence goes on along the minus strand of OZ057398.1, from coordinate 98,798,103 downwards.
CGTTTGGCAGTTTTTACATCACAGCTGCGATCGTTATCTGTGAGGTGGTGTAAACCACTCCATACTGTTGTTCGTTTTTTGGCCGAATTAATCGACTCTGAACAAAACTGGCTACAATCAGTTTTAGTTACGTACTGCACTTTAGTCAGTGGGAATAGAATTGAATGTTGAGTTTTCAATTTGTGGTGACTTTCGTCAAACTTCGATAATAACTAAAGTCTCCTTCAAAAAAGCCAAACAATCGCCCTATTAAAAGTTTAATCATTGTCAACAGTTTCCTGAAATGTCATACTTATCAACGCACAGGTGTTTCGAACTCCGTAGCCGCAAAGCCGCCGGCAACTTCGGACCTCAAGCAAACAAGTTCGCCGAAAGTGTAAAACTTTGTTAATTGCTGGACAAGTGTCAGCGCCATAGCCAGTCCTGCCCCGGCTGAAGTCGCCCAAAAACTATCGTTCAGCCAGTTGGTCCATTGAGTGCTTTGTGTCGTCAACGCGGCAGCTTATGGGCGTGTCCGAACGCCGCTTCAATATGTGGACAATCTAGCCAGACATTCAGACGGCCCGCCGCACGCGCCACAAAAAGGCATGCAGAGTGTTGTGCGGCGTCGGGTGGCGGGAGGCGGGAGGAGGCAATGTGCGCCATAAAATGGCAACACTTTTTCAAGCGCACTTTAGTGGCAATTATCCGCTTCAGTGCATGTTTGAGTTAACAGCACACAAGCAGCCGGCAGTGCGCAGCGTAAAGGACGAGGACGAGACGACAGTGCAAGTGAGTGCATAAGTGCCAGCAGAAGTGCGCCCAAAAATATGCCAGCAGCAAGGCCACTTTTTACGCGCTCCCACTGCTGCACGTACAGGAAATGGCACTAAGCGCTAAATGAGTTGGCCATAAATCTCTGAAGCACAAAAGTGAAAAGCGCCATTTTTATTTTGCACTTTTTTAATGGCCGACAAACAAGCACGTCGGGTGGGAGGGTTACGTGTTAGTTGCTGACAGCCAACAAGGATTATAAATGGAATTCATGTAAAATAGTTTATGGAATAATAAAACGCCCATAATTCTTTCGTATGGACCAAATGCGAGTAATCGTAAACGGCTGCCTGAAGACAAAAGAAACGGCAGACACAAACGACTTTGCCTGGGTGACTGTGTCATGACGGCGCAGCAGTGGACCAGTGCAGTCAGAGATGTGTGCAGGTGTAAAGTGAATCAACTTTTGCGGTCAGTCGCAGTCGCCTTCCCGTGTAGAGGACAGCCAGCGCGTTTGCTTTCACTTTCGATAATAATCATAGCGCATTCAGTGGCATATCCACACACACGCGCGCACATATTACATCATTGGCGAGGTGTCTGTCTGGGCGCCTAACCGAGTTTGAGTTTTAACTTTTGACATAGAAAAAAGTACAAATGGCTTCTGTGCGCGTTTGCGGTCAGGTCGCGTTGTACTCTACGACAATAACACCGATGTCATTTGTCTTGGGTTATTTTCATTAAGCTTTCCAGACGCGTCGACACGAACCAATAAAATTACAAAGCCAACAATAACAACGGCTTTAACAGTATAGAAACAGAGATAATAATTTTAATTTAATTTTTCATTCAGGACAGAGCGCAAATTTATTTATAGATTTGTATAACTTTATGCTTAGTGACTGTTGTCTTTTTTTATAAAAACCAGTTGTTTAGATAAAATATGTATTTTAATAATTATGGTCATGGCATCAATATTTCTGTGGACTAAAATACACGACTTGGTAATTGGTAAAAAAATAAAAGTGAAAAGACAGAGCAACAAATAAATAATACAATGTGTCCACAAAGGTAGAGAGGATAGAAACAGGATTAAACTTTAAACTTCTGGGCACAGAAATTGCCAAAAGACACGCTTAGGAAAGCCACTAAATAGTGAATACCCTAAAGAAAAATATGGGAGGCACTTCCTTCAACATCTGTGGTCTTATTTTAAACCTTTCATTTGAGCATTCCACCATTCTTCTGCGCCAGCGCAAAAGACTAAAAAGAGTGATTATATTTGAAGATATTTGATTGCTCTCACATACAACGTAAACTACCATTTATTTCCGGTAAAGACACTTAAGAGCACAAAGAAAATTAAGTACTTGTGGACAGGAACCTTAGCTGAAACGCCTGGGCCCTGCTAAGAAATGGCGACCAAGCGCTCAAATATTCCTAACCAATTATGTCATCCCTTCATAAAGTAGCTGTGCGTCTAGAATTAAACTGTCCAAAGTAGTCAGCTTCGTCATCATCATTTTGTATACATTACTTTTAACTCCGGGAATAATTTTCCGGCATCTTAAGGATTGACATCAATCGCTTGAAATGCCTCGTAATAAATGCTGAATGGTTTAAAAGAAAGTCCTGAAGTATCGCGCCAAATTATTGACATTCACGGTCTGAGGGCATCTTCTTCTACCCAGCTACCTATCTATCAGCCTAAGAATTGATTGATCAATCGCACAATCGATTTTCTGTTAATTAATGCCAGCCAGTCTAAGTCACACCTTAACCGCATTCCACAAGCTGAATTCCAATGCAGCAACCAGTACGTAAAAAACTCTTCCCCACAAACTAACCAACCGCTTTCTCCATTGAACACGTGTGCGATTACTCCATTTGACGCTTCCCATTTTTCTCTCATCCTTACGAGTTTTCTCCACCTCCACTTCACCCAGCGAGGCGCATACAACACTAAATCGCAATTGCCGGCCCGCGGCACCCAACGCCACACACGACAAGCCACCCTGTATTTATACAATTTAATTGCGTAATTGTGGTGTTGTTATTGCACGGCCACTGTGGGAATTTTAACAGGCTGATAGTTATTGTCAGCTGACAATGTGCATTTTATTGCACTCCCCATGTTGCACGCCGCACTCGACACGCTCGCGCTCATGTGTGTCCACACACATCCGCTCGTGGCGGACGCCAAAGTTGGCCTGGCAAATGTGTTAAAGCTATAATTGCACCGATAATGGCGGCGCAAGCAAAAAGCCGCTGGCCAGAAGTAGTCCGCTCTGGCCGCTCGTGTTGCGTCCATTAATTCGAACGACACTAGTTCGAATAAAAGTGTTTTGTTAGTTGACGACCCAGGTTCAAATACTGCCTGTAATAACACCTAAAAAAAAATAACGGGAAAACTCGTTTTCTCTTTCGATGGCTGTCCTCTCAGCTGGAAATGGCAAACCTCTGAGAGTAAAAATTGCTTATGAAAAAGCTCCCAACCTGCCGTTCGGAACCGGCATAAAACTGTAGGTCCCTTCCACCCGCGTACAAATTCACACGCACAACACGGGTGGTTGCGGGAAGCTAGGCCTTAGTCTCGCGTAAGCGGGCTGTCGTGCCAGTCAATTATTTTATTATTATTATTAGGTTAAGGGGGAATGATTTCAATAGTGCATGTTGCTACTCCAAAGTTGTTTAGAATAATATAAGTCGTACATTTGTCTAAATAGTATTACAAATTTGTATTTTTAAAAACTAAAAGATAATTGTTGTTTCGATATTCGTGGTTTGGTATCAAAGCTTCATTTTAGAGAAGCAAACGTTCAATAAGAAATACTATAACTCATGAGAAACGACTAGATTTGAGGAAGAACAATTCACATATTTAGAGCAACAATTCTGATTGAATATAAGGTCAAAAACCTTCACTGAATCACCAGATCTGACAATTTGTTTATGTTTCCGGGAATGAAATATAGAATATACAGGGTGAACCATTTAAGATTTGGAATTTGAACTACGCTTTATTTCGAGAATGGCAGTCCAAATGTCATTCAATTTGTGTTCGTAATTTAGTTAAAAGTTTCACATTTACGAAATGGGACGCTATACGCTTGCACAAAATTGGGAAATATTGAGAACTTTCTTCCAAAGTGGAGAGTCTTCAACCCATCGTCGAAAACTCGAAAAATTGTCTTTTTGGATGAGGCCCATTTTCACCTCGGAGGCTATGTGAATAAGCAAAATTGTCACATCTGGGGTTCGGAAAATCCACACGTCACCATTGAGAAGCCAATGCACCCACAAAGAGTTACGGTTTGGTGCGGGTTTTGGTCCGGTGGCATCATTGGGCCATTTTTCTTTGAAAATTAACAAGGAGCCGCCGTTACAGTCAATGGCGAGCGTTACCGTGCCATGCACAACGAATTTTTGTTTCCAAAAAGTGAAGCAGCCAACGTAACAATCGAACTTTTGGGCACCGTTTTCGTCAATAGGCCGCCTCGGAGCTGTGATTTAAGTCCGTTGGACTTTTTTTTGTGGGGAGCCGTAAAGGACAAGTGTTACGCTAACGAGACGATTGAAGCTTTGAAAAGTGAAATCGGAGTTGCCATTCAGGAAATTCTACCCGGAACAATCGAAAAAGTACTTGAAAATTGGGTAGACCGAATGGCGTACTGTAAGGCCAGTAGTGGCAGTCATATGAACGATATCGTTTTTCATTCTTAAATAACAAAGTCCAAGCTTTGTAATAAAACAGGAATTTTCAATAATATTCATTAGTTTTTTTTATAACCGATTAAAATTCCAAATCTTAAATGGTCCACCCTGTAGAAACTATGTAGATACCAAAACACTCTCACTTGTTTAAGAGTCTAAACCACATAATAATGGAAAAATAACACCTAAATCAAGCCACTTCAGGCTCAGGGTATATCTTGTTCTTTGCACTATTGACCTGATATTCATACTTTAGTTCCGCTAAAGCGATTTTCAAAGATACAAAGTTCTTAAGCTAAGCAAGTACCGCAATCGAGAATGCGACCAAGAAGTGACACCCGGCCGGCAATGCGGCAATGGTATATCATTAGCGTATGAGTTACTGGCGAAAACGAGAAGTGTGATGGCAGCCGCGAAGCGAGTGCCACACAAAAAGTAACAACTTTCGCAGAATTATGCGCAATTTATCACGCCCCCCTGCCCGGGTGTAGGATTCGAATCGGTCCGCTCACTGCACTGCGCTGCGCACACATTAACTTGACGCTAATAAGACATAATTTCGCAACAATTTATGTTTATGAACTTAATCGAGCAGCAAACAGAAAACACTTTCCCAATGAGGCCTCCGCCCGTTGGCCGCCCGAGCAGCGGGAAATTCAAGACGGCGAGCGCGCGCCCCGAACTTTTCGGCTAATGATACAATTTCAGGCGAGCGCCGCCAAACTGTGAAGTGAACGTCGCCACTGCGCTACATAAAAAATTCCAACTGCCATAATAATAAACACTGCATAACTCTTTGCCGGCACCTGAGTCGCAATTTATGTGTGGGCGTGCCCCGGCCGTGCTCAACCCTATCGCCAGCCACTCCAAGTTCGAGGCACTCGAACCTACACAACAACTGCAACTTCAATTTCCAAAAAGTTCGAAACTCGCAAACCATGGCGACCACGCCAAGTTCGCTCGTGTGTGTATGGATGTGTGCGCGCTTGTAGTCAGTGCCGTAAAGTGTGCTTCATTATTTTGCGCTTTTGTTTTTGGTTTATGCTCTGTGCAATCTTTTTCCGCCCGCTGTTGTCGCTCTTAGCCTTTTACCCAGCCGCAGAGCGAGTGTTGCGAGCGAAAGCTAGAAGTCAAGTAGAGACCCGCGCGACTGACCGAAAATTACAACATTGCGGTAAAAGCATTGATTAATTTTTGATGCTGCGCCCGGCGCGTTCGGCTCGTGTCTCGGCACTCCGCTCGCGTCGCTCGTGTCGCTTGAACTTGCATAAGTGGCAAGTGCTAAGTGGTATAGTGTGTTTTCAGCTTGGCAACACTTTGATTTACCAAAACTCGGCGTGGACATCTGGCGCTATCACCTGGTCGCCGTCGACACCCACCGCGCAGCGCGAACAGCGCCATCGACCCTCCTTCACAGCGAGCGACGGGAGCATTCACTTGGAAAATTATGAACTGCCACGTCGGGGAGTGATGTCGCTGCTACTGCCACAGGCAAAGTTATTGTTGCTATATTAAAGCAAAACCACTTCTGTTGTTGTTGTTTTGTTGTTGTGCTACTTTGCTAAATAATTTAAGCACCTACTTTGGTTGTTAAGCGGCTTCAAACAGTTTCACTTGCTGGGCCAGAAAAACGGGAGCTGATGCCGTAGCTGCCCTACAGCAACCACTGGCGTGAATATATAAACCTGGACAGCAAATAATTGCACCACCAACAACTTAATCACTACTCTAAACTTCAGTGCCAAGTTATTATTATGGTTTCCTGACGTCGACAGCGCAGCGCTGTGCGCCAGCGATGTAATAAAAGTTTGCAAAGTTATTGGGTCATCATTGTCATCAGCACCGGGTTCTCGCACACATAAGACAGGGGCGTCACATTTCTTTCTAAAACTGCAATCAGTGAAAGCATTCGTTAAAACTCAGGTCTTAGTGTGGGATCGAATCCTGACTTAAGCACAACGCCAACACCAGGTAAAGAAAATCTTTCTTCCTGTGACTGCTCACACAACCCAAGATTTTACCAATACGAAAAAAATAAAGCGAAAAATTTTAAATTGCATTAAACCTTTCAGAATGCTCTGCAATAAACCATTTCTAAGAGTCTCTGAAGCATGACACTACAATTGGAATTCCTCAGAAAATTTAAATTCATATCAGACCATCTGCAAAAGACACATACTACTGTGTCCAAAAAATAAGGTGACATTTGAATTATCGATTATCGTGGTGTTGTGTATTATGAATTCCTTCCGCCGGGCCAAACAGTCAACAAGGAATATTATTTGAACGTTATGCGTCGTTTGCGTAACGCTATCCGCCTAAAAAGGCCGGAATTGTGGAAAGACAATTCTTGGTTCTTACACCACGATAATGCACCATCCCATACTGCACTCGTAATTCGTGATCATTTCGACAAAAACTCAACCCATATCGTTCCGCAACCACCGTATTCACCTGATCTGGCGCCGTGCGACTTCTGGCTGTTCAGCAAGCTCAAAAGACCGCTCCGGGGACACCGTTTTGATACGATAGAGGAGATTCAAGCCGCAGCGAAGACGGAACTGAAGGCCATCCCGGAAAGTGACTACAATCAGTGTTTCGAAGATTGGAAAATCCGTTGGCATAAGTGCATTGCATCGGGAGGGGATTACTTTGAAGGGGATGAAATTGATTTGGAAGAATAAATAAAGAATTTTCAAAATAAATACAATGTCACCTTATTTTTTGGACACAGTAGTATGTGTGTAGATTCATTGCTGAAATCAAACAACGGCGCAACTTTGTCAACAAAGAATGAATTTTCTACTTTTCAGTTAAGTTTTGCATTTAGCAAATACAAAAAGAACTGTGTTGAGGCCAGGGGCGGATTCAGAAAAATATTTGGGGAGTTTCAAAAAGTAATAATAATAATAATAATAATAATAATAATAATAATAATAATAATAATAATAATAATATTTGAGGCTATTAGGCACTGCGACCAGTGTAGATCTTTTGTGCAAGCCTGGTTTAACCCTCTAACCCTTTTTATTAGTTTAAGCACTCTTTGCGGTTCTAGATTCCAGATCTTTTCCGGGGCTATGGTGGTCGCCCCTAGCTGGAGAAATCTTTTTCTGCTGAGTGCAGGACAATCACAGAGAACATGTATGAAGGTTTATGTTTCTTGATTGCAATTCCTGCAGACATCCGAAGAGGAAATTCCAATTTTGCTGAGATGATACCTTAGTGAGCAGTGGCCAGTTAGGTATCCAGTGAGGGTGCGGAGGTCCTCCTTTTTTAGCATGATAAGTTTTCTGGATACTCCTCTCTTCTAGCTTGGATCCATCCGTGTACCTAATTTGAGAACCTGGAGCAGGGGTGAATGAATTTATATAATGCCAAAAATGCCTTTAAATTTTTATGTAGTTTTAAACTCGATCCTAATATTTCGTTGGTTTCAACTCCCAAACCCCCTCCTGAATCCGCCACTGGTTGAGGCTGTGAATCAGTAATATGTGGCAAAAGTAGGACCGGAAGAATCATTTTGTTAGTGGGCTGTTGTCAGTGTTGTCTATTATTTCACGAGCGTGTTATCAACTCACAAAATTTATACTTGTCAGATGCTCCTAATGTTCTGGCCATTTCCATAATGTGTGATCCTCATTGGAACGATCAGTTTTGTTTAAAGAAGCAACCAAACGGGAAGAAATATCCCACTCCATATGAACTCCGTCTTATCTATATGACGCCTCAAAGCGGAGTTTAATTTGAACTTTTGGACAAAAAGCCTCACAAACCCATCTATAGCTTCGGAACCACCGCCAGGGTCGTGCGACAGAGCTCATTAGAGACAGTAGAGTATTGAGCTCTCTTGACGCCTAGGAACATCGTCGCAATGTGGTGAGAGAAAAGAAAAGAAAAATGTAAAACAAGACAAAACATTGAAATTTGATATTTTATTGCACGCCCTGTAAATTTAACGATTTTTGTTACAGTTTTTTGCTTGTCCAAAAAATTATCCCCCTTTTTTTGACTTAGCATCTTCAAGTCAAAGTAGTAATGGTCAGCTCCTCAGCTCTGCCCCTGGTACGTGCCACACCCCTCAAATCGTAGTTCTATTTTCTGCGCCACTTTTTTGCTGCTTCTTTGCTGTTGACATTTTGATTCTTCATGCCGCTGCGGCAACAGCCAAGTGGCAGCCTTTAACAAATGCTTACAGCCATTTTCAGCTTTTCACGCCGAGACCCATCCATGCACAACCCTTTTTGGCCCATAATTTTGGGGGGATCCATATAAATTTGTATGCGTGTGGGCAGCCGTGATTAGTGTTCGTTTGTGTGTGCGTGCGCAATTTTCCATGATTGACAGTTGGTGCGCTGGACATGTTTGCGGCATTTTCGCTTCCAGTCGCCAAACTGCCAGTTTGTCAAATGAGTTGCCGCATTAACGAAGCGGTTTCTGCGGTTGCTGCAATTATGAAATCATGCTCCCGCGGCGACAACCCGACAGCTGCGCATTTGTCGGTCGTTTGCTGCTTGCACGTAAATCGACATTTACATAGCTGAGAATTCAGGCCACACGCACACACATGCACACAGCCTAATTAAATCTATTTTATTAATTCACAATTGCAAATAATGCACATGCGGCTGCGGTCGACGGCAGTGGCATTTTTGCCCAAACCCATTTCCGCACTTCCGGTTGGGTCCTCGTTCGGTGCATTACAAAAATTCTTCATACAGTTAGGCAGCACTGCATCCAAAACGAATCTATTATTGAGCAAAAAAGGATAATTGCAGGCCCCAACTCGCACACCCACCACCGCCACCGCATCGCTTAAGCGCTGCACCTGGTAATCTGCCACGGCAGCTCGCCTCATTCTCTGCCACCAGCCTTCCCAGTCGCCTCGTTGCGCAACGTCGCGTCCCATAAATTTTTATTTGCCTTTATAGGCATTCACCGCACTAATGCAATACTAATTTTCGCATTATTATACTTGTGCCCGAATGACGTGGCAAGGCGTCTCGCCAAAAAAACCCACACAGGCGGACGACAGTCGCAAGTGCGCACACACACACACACAGCCAATTTACAATGTAACATACATACATATGTATGCATGTGTGTAGGCAGGGCAATCTTCCCTCTGAGCAGCCAGCTGCCTGTCGCGCCAGTGTATCCATTTTTACATGTTTGCCTTTTTCGGTTTTTCCTTTTTCTTTTCTGTCTACGGACAGTATGAATTTTTAAGCCTCCACACGTTTTGTGATTGCTGAGCAGTGTTCGCTACGAAAATTGAACGGAAGTGGTTCATAAGTCCATAATCATTGATGTTACTTGGTACGTTACGGTGCACGGGCTTCTATGTGTGGGTGTGTGCCTAGCACAAGCACCCAAAGAAGGATATTGCTATTAGTGCTGTGTGGATTTTTCATTTTTATGGCCTCGAGTCTAGAAGCGATTACTTTGCATGGCGAAAATTTGCTGCCACAAATTTCGTTTCCGAAATTTAACATCAAAATTAAGTAATGGGTTTCAAATCATTTGCATTGAATTATTATTAATAATCCTTGGAATCCCAAACGGGGGCCGAGCTTTTTCAGAACTCGCATGGCATACCGAGCGGTTTTCATCTTCGGCAAATACGTTCCACTCCTTGGGGAGTGTAAAGCTCTTCTCTAAAACTCTGTAAAACGACTTCCATATCAACCTTCGGATCCAGATATTAAGCGGCTTCTCTTCTACTCTCTTGAGCAACTTCTCATTTGTGATATAAGGCCAAACGATTTCGACTTTTATTTTCAGACAAAAATCTATTAAGAATGTCTCTTTACTGCTTAAGGATATTGAACAGAAAATATCGTATTTATCTACAAATAGTAGTAGAAGTAATTTAAAAATGTTTCTTTGGAGGTGGCAATGCTTTTAACCCTCAATCGTAAACTATCCATCCTGAGTCCCAAGGACTCACACTTTTTTTTTCTAAATAATGCAACATATGTACAATAAATTATTATTTTCATTTACTAATTTTTAGGGCACTATGACCTCTTGTTATACAACCGACGTAACGTAACGTAAGCAAAAATTCACTTTCTTAATGATAGACAAAACAAACACTTAGAGAACAGAAGAAGAAGTTCGTAGTGAGTCCCTGGGACTCAGGGTGGACAACTAAGGGTTAATATTTCATAGCGATTCAAAAACGCAATGTTTAATTTAATAATTTAATATTCAAATGCTTTAAAGTTTACAGACCAATATGTGTGACCTGAGCCCGGCCCTCTTCCTCTAACTTTTTTTCTGTCTACTTAGTCGATATCAGCTATCAGCTGTTAGATATTTGAGTCCTCTTGAAATGACCCACTTTTAAGTGTGCATATCACGAAAAAATATTCATTTGGATAATTTAATGAATGCTCAAAAATGTTCCAATGAGTGTTTTTGAAGATCTTTTGACAGCAAAATACCTGAAAAGCTTAAAGTGAGACGTACAAGCTGATTCGATTTCTTTGTTCTGACCTGCCTCAGTGTATTTACTAGGAATTTTAAAAAAATTAACTTTAAGCATCATTCACTCATTCACATTTGTTCCTGCTTCGGCTGATTTTTTAAAGTCGGAAATTCGCTTCGCCGTGTTTCAATGCCGATTATTTTGTGAATTCTTTACTCAGCAGCAAGAATGCGAGTTATTCGTACCCCTTCGTCAGGATAACACCAAGAAAAATTTGGGGGAAAAGCGAGAAAGTGGGAACAGAAGAACCCAAAGAAAATAAGCACGCAAGCATGTTCATATTTTCATTCATATTTGCACAAATATTGGCTGAAATTCCGATACACTCAGGTGCACAGCACACCGAAGCGACAATGAAGGAACAAAACTGCAATACGAAAAAAAGAGAGTTGCAAATTCGGTGGTGAGAGTGGCAACAGGATTTCGCCATAAAGCCAGCAAGCACTTCGGAAACACATACATGCGACACACATTTAGAGGCGCTTTGGGAAAAAGGCCGAAACGGCGTCGTGCTTGGCAGCCGCCAATAAGCGGGCGAGACTGAAAATGTGCAGCTGCGACTCGACAGACACAAAAACGCCAAACTGCGAATGTGTTCGAACGAGAATGTTTGTTTAACGACAAATTAAAGACAGGGTTTGACTTGAATGTCGCACACGACGCTGCTCGAGTGCCAGAAGGGAAGTGGCAAAATGGCGCACTGTGTAGGTGAACCGGGCGAGCGCGCACAACAAATGTCAAAATTATGGCGTAGCGACGCCGAGACTGCATCGTGTGCATGCAGCTCAGCTCAGCGCAACACGCCACATGCCGCACACAACAAACAACAGCCAGCAACCACAACTGCAGAAGACAACAAAAGCCGGGGCGGGTGGCACGTTCGCAGTAGTAAAATTCAATTCGGAGAATGGCTTCCGGTCTACCTGTTCTAGGTCACAAACGACTCTGCGGATGCACAACGACAACGGCCGGGCGGGGTGGCGCGGGGCGGCGGAGCAGCATGCAAAAATGCCAAACGTCGCATAGTCGTTGCAGCAGCCGTAACGGTTGCTTCGGTCATTCTGCATGCTGGCGCCCAGGGGGAGCGAGTCAGAGACAGATAGACGGGAGCAACGAGGACTACGTGCTGAAATATAAAAAAATAAATGTGTATGCGGCTGCCCAACAAACATTCTGTCAATACACTAGCGGGAATTGTTAAATAAAACGCACAGTTTTATTTCATCGTCCTCAAAGCACACAGCCTTCGTTTGATGCAAGAACGTTTGTTTCGAGTCGGCGAAACACTTTTTATGGCAGCTTTGCGCTATATTCTTCAGCCTTCACATGTCTGCAACGCTTTTATATGACCTAATTGCATACATACTCGTACATCATCGATCGTCTGTCCTCTGGATCGAACTCATAATGAACAAAACTAGGAATATCGAAGAAAACAATGAATCGACTTTTGAGAAATTTTGTTTTGAAATGTTGTGCCCCATTTTGATAGCTATCGACTTGTTTACATCTCAAATTCATAGACTATGTTACGAAAAAAAGGTCTGCTAACGGTACTATTTTTGAATAAAATTTCACCTACTACTACGCCACTAGTTATCATACAATCGAGAGGTATCGCGGCAGAGCGGTTGGTTTCGGAGAATGATGTGTTTATTTGATGACGGCGGATCTACGAATGACATACACGTGGAAATAGTCTACATTTGACGGAAGGAATGTCCAACGCCAGGGATCACAAGCAAGGGTACATGAGTACCCATGAGGTTGGATCGACAGTTCACTAAACAAACAGAGTACTCAATTAGGGAGATCTAATAATACCTGTATTGCATACAGATTTAACCAGCCACAATTTCTCAATTTCTGAATAGGTGTTTACAAATGCTCTAAATGCTTATTAATCTATACAGTTTATGTCATTTAACTAATAGTTAGTAAAATTAGTGCAATGTTATTACTTTTTAAAAAATTTTGGAAATTGGTAGCTTGGTGTTGGGTTAGGTTTATATTTCGTAGAGTGATTGTATGAAACTGAAAATTTCAGCTCCTTTCGAATGGGTGAAGCCATTCCCCAAAATCAACTGAACATACTCGTGAGAGATATTTTTCGTGATTGAAGAGGTTGAACAGAAACTCTTCATTAAAAAGTCCTGAGTTATATAGTTGTAAAAACGGCTGCAAACAATCTGGTTGACAGGTCGCGATCATAGATCATACTGGGCACCAGTGGCGCACACAGGGGGGAGAAGTGGGTTCGAACACCCCCGGAATACGAAAATTGCTGGTGCAAAACATGGCTTCAAATGGTATTGGGCTCAAAAGTCCCACCTCCCCGAAAATAAAATTCGGTGTGTACCACTGCTGGTACTTCACTGTAGTGAGGTACAGTACAGTGCAAAATTACAGTCCAGTACAGCACAAAATTATTTTTCAAAAATATTTAAAAATATTCAAATTATAGCAAAAAATATTTTTTAAATTATGATTTCGCGATACTCGAAATAATTCTAAAGTTCGCTCAACTAGTCGCTGCAACTGGCATTGGCATTAATTCAATGCCAATTGTAATCGGAATTGCACTAATTGGTCCCCTGTCTGTTGCTACTGCTGCGTCAACGCAATGGCTGGTGTTGCTCTGCTGACGCGGTTCCACCGCAACCGGCTGACAAAAGTAATAGACAAGCACAACACGCCGGCAACAACAGCCACAACCGTGGTTGCAGTGCCAATGGCCACCGAAACGCCATTTTTATGTACCCGGCCAACGTGTCCCATATGAAGTAATAAACGGCGCATTGTTTACTTTATGAAGTTGGTGCGGTAACCTTGCAGCGACTAACGACATAACCAACAGCAGCAACTACAACAACACGGTAAACAACAGTTCTTGCAGTGTCTATGACAAACGATAGAAGTGGCACAGACCGCTCCCCTGCCTCGTGTCGCACCTTTCTCGGCAGCCGGTGCTGTTTGCGTTCGGTGCATGCAACATTCTCATTTGTAGCACGAATGTGAGGTGCAGCGTACGCGCACGTGCACAACAACAACATTCAGCAAAACCCACACCCGCTGCGCTTTGCCCCTTACCCACTCACCGACAACATGGCGCGCCTCGTTCACCTGTTATGCAACGCGATCGTCCTGCAAATGCCGTAGCCGACCACCAACAACAGGCAGAGCAGGCGACAAGAACAACTATGGCATGACACAGCAGCATTCGTCGCCGTCGTAAATGTCGTTATGACTGGTGCAGAAACGGTGCGCGTCGAAAAAAAATTCACATGTTTACCGTTGCAGCGTCGCAGCAGCGCGCGCGCACCGGAAGTTGAAAAGTTGCAAAGTTAGCGAGAGAAAGCGAAGCCAGCGCGCCGAATGGTGCGTACGCCGCTCCAACGAGCAACATTTGAATCATTCGCTTCCGCCGATATAAGCGAATAATAAGCAGTCTCGATTTCTTAGTTGTTTTCTGAGTACTCGCAGGATGTGTTTACCTCCCTAACTGCTTCTAACATTGCTCGATTTGTCTACATATTCATGATTCCAGAAAATTTTGTTTTCCATATTAGATTTTGATATTTAATTTCTCTGACTTGGGCACACGGGAAGATGTCGCTTTCGGGCGCATATTCGTGAAAAAAGAAAATGTTGAAACAGGCCCGTGCGCAGGGGGGGTTTTGGGGGTTCTAACCCCCCCATCGAGAGTTTTTCCACATAATTTTCCACTAGCAATAGTCCTTATTCTACGAAAGTCAAACCGACTTGATAATAAATATTTTGTTGTCAATTTTTGTTTCGACATTCTCAACTTTCTCGATCTTGTGCACGTTTTTTTTTAATTTTCCCGCCTCGGGACGAGACGAAGTCAAACTTTGACGTCAACGCATCGCCGGAAAGAACGTTAAAAATTCGCTTGAAGCACTCGATGTGTGCAATGGAGCTGCGTTTCCAAATGTTCATCAAATGCTTCGCATTTTGGCAGTTCTGCCTGTAACGACAGCGACGAATGAACGCTCCTTTTCAACATTGCGTCGCCTCAAGACTTACCTCAGGTCAACAATGTCTGAAGATCGGCTGAACGGATTAGCCTCGCTCAATATACATCGCGATGTCGGGGTCGATCCGCAAAGAGTTTTGGAGAAGTTTTTTTCTACACCTCGCAGAGTTAATTTATTATATCAGGTGTACAACTTTGCTTCCGCCGTTTTTTTCCAAAATTAAAAGCTTTATTGCGAAAAAGTGCTTACAGATGTATTATTCAAAGTATTGTCCGTCGCTAGCGACAACTTTCTCCCATCTTTCCGGTAATTTTCGGATCCCGGCTCGAAAAAAGGAGTCCTCTTTTGACGCTATCCATGAAGCAATCCAATTTCCAATTCTTCGAAGGATTGAAAATGTTGATCTGCCAGGCCGTGTGCCATCGAACGGAATAGGTGGAAGTCAGAAGGGGCGACATCTGGGGAATACGGCGGGTGGGGCAAGACTTCCCATTTCAGCGTTTCCAGGTACTTTTTGACCACTTTTGCGACGTGAGGCCGAGCATTGTCGTGTTGGAGGATGACTTTGTCATGTCGCTCTTGATATTGTGGCCGCTTTTCTTTTAGCGCGCGACTAAGGCGCATCAGTTGCGTTCGGTAGCGATCTCCTGTGATGGTTTCACCCGGTTTTAAGAGCTCGTAGTAAATCACACCGAGCTGATCCCACCAAATACAAATCATAACCTTGGCGCCGTGAATATTCGGTTTTGCCGTCGAAATCACCATTTTTAAAACGTTGAAACCACTCCCGACACGTTCTTTCACTCAGAGCAGCATCACCGTAAGTTTCTGAGAGCATTCGATGCGCTTCAGCTGCATTTTTTTGCGAATTGTAACAGAAAAGTAAAACTTCCCGCAAATGGCGAGAATTGGGCACATAAACGGACATTTTCGAGCGTGAATAATACGAAAACAAGAACAACTGTCACTGAAACGGCGATGACAATTCGTTAGGCACTGTCCACACTCACTTTAAAGGCATTACCATCTATGTATTTCAACCAGCCTCAGCCGGTACAGCCACCTATCGGAAAACGGCGGAAGCAAAGTTGTACACCTGATATAATAACTGAATATCAAGTCAAGACACAATAAAATGTCTTCATTTATAAGAAAAGTTTCTTATTATTTTTTATTAACTTCATAACCTAACATGATACACATATGTCAAAACCCCCCCCATAAACGAATTCTGCGCACGGGCCTGTGTTGAAAGGGTTTCAGAGTTTAAGGAGGTAGTCAGGTAGAATCGACCATATTTTTAAATAATTTTTTTTTCATACAAATTTTTATTCCACATTAACAATTTTTTTATATGTTATTGTACATAGTTTTGAGTATTGAAAAACATTTTTTTTATAAATTTTCGTTTATATCCGGGGGTTTTTCTCAAAACAGTATTTTTTGAGCTGGCTGACACGATTACGGCCGATCTACTGCACCGATTTGCTTAAACTTTTGTTTTATATTTTCAGAAAAGGTTTGGCTATCGCATGAACTACGATCATTATTGTCCATTTCTATGTAACAAAGTTATGACACAATTATTAACAAAAAACAAGCAAAAAAAGAGAAAAAACTTTACAATTGCACTAAATGTTTATTTATTAATATTTTTTTACCGTTGTAGTTCAAACGAGAGCCATTCATTTGTACTTCAAAATGAAATTTGGTTGGTATGTTTCAGATCATCCAAAATGGAGAAATCGTGTCAGCCAAATTTCAAAATGGCGTCTTCCGGTCGCCCATATCTCCCCCGGATATAAACGAAAATTTATAAAAAAATTGTTTTCAGTACTCAAAACTATGTACAATAACATATAAAAAAATTGTTAATGTGGAATAAAAATTTGTATGAAAAAAAAACTATTTAAAAATATGGTCGATTCTACCTGACTACCCCCTTATCACTAAGTTTTTCTCATAACGCGTTGCAACAATTTTTATTCGTGGAAATAAGGGTTTATAAACATATGCAAGTAAATGCTAAATTTCAAGGAACCACAAGATTAGCTATCCACAACAACCCATTATATCCTTCAACACTTGTCTTGAGGCGCCTCTACTTATTTTACGCTGCAAACGATGACAGGGCTTCCTTTAATTTGGTGCTTTCAGAGGCATATTTCTTCAGCCAGGTGGTCAATAATGCGCTCTGGAGTGGGAACAATTCGTGCAGAAGAGAAGAGAAGGAGAAACTTGCAGTCACTTGATCATAACAAATCAAAACAGTTCTGGGAACAGGCGAAACAGTGGAGGTGATGCAATTGCAATAACGGTAAAGGTTTTGATACACCATTGACGGATATGCTCAACGTGTATCGTGATCCTTAAACAAAGCTGCTAATCTGTGGACCAAGAGAAAAGATCTGCCTTGACTAAAAGAAGACTTTGCCCGTCGGATTTGTCAACGGAAACATTAACATTAACATTAACAGTACTAATGGCTTCATCAAGAAATCTCTGTTGTTGGCTTAGCCTTAGAGCCTGATCCCTGTTAAGCTTCCACTCTAACCAATCGTAATCTTACCTCCTTCAGTTCACATTCATTATACCTTTTGATTCCTTGTTCTATATCCACATCAGTACACCGTGGAGATAGAAAATCTGGGCATTGTAGACTGTGACAAAGAAGCTTGCCACACTCTATCAGGCATCGTCAAGATCCTTAAGGGCCTAAGGCACCTTACCGATCATAAGCAAGTTGCACATTTAACTTGTTATTTTTCTAGATAATGTCGACCACAAAATTTGGATGTTTCCATGCCAGAAAGACTCAATGTCAAAGTATACAGGGGCATACAGGGACATATACAAGCCAGGTTAATATGTGTGAATTTCAGTTGCAAAGCCATTAAGCTTCTTAGTTCCTGATGAAGTATGCGAAGCAGCGATAATCGGCTATTGATTGCAATACGAATCATGACTGCACAAGACCTCACTGGCACTGGAACGCACTCAGCTAAATGTTTTACCATAACATTTTCAAATATTTCCAAAACTGAACTTCCCTCTCTTGTCATTTAATTCGAAACTGAAGAACGATGCAGTGCTACCTGCAAATATTTCATACATTTGTTGCATTTTCCCCAAAGAAACATTTTTATGTACTCGTATTGCATCGCGAGACAGGCACTGCTTGCACATTTATGGTCCAGCTTCTGCATATGTCATAATTTAATTTTAATAGCATAATAAACAATTTGACTTTGCAATTACGTTGAGGCCTTCAAATTGGATTTACAATAAATTTTGCGTCAACAATTGAGTTGCTTATCGTTTGACTGCCATCAGGAGAAAAACCGGCAGTATCTGATGGCCGCAATTACCGACTAATATTAAATTATTATTTGCGTCAAAAGCGAAAACAAACATCGCACATACCAACCCAACAACAGCACATACACGCACATGCACTCATAACGCGGCACAGACAAATAAGCCGCACACAGCTGCTGGAGGTTAAATCCTTCGCTTTGAAGCTGCAGTGCAATTTTGCTGGCCCCGGCACACGCGTGTACCAGTGTGTGCGTGCGTGTGCAAGTGTGCGTTGTGTGTGTGCGTGTACAATGTGTTAAATATTATGCACATACGGCATTTGTCACTGTCATAAGCAAATGCAGCAGCGTCGCGGCTCCGGGCTCGGGCTTGGGGGCGACGTAAGCGGCATGACAACGGCAGCCCCTGTCCTAATTGCTTCGAGAACAGAAATTCGCAAACAACTCGCAAATAATTAATTTTGTTATGTTTTTGAAATGGCTGCCATTATGTGTTGTTGTCTCTCCGGCAGTGCGGCCAAAGTGTTGTAAGGCATTGTGTCCTCTGTGTCTGCGTATTCCAGAAATGCCAAAAATGTGTCAAATTTGTGTGCACTTTGTGCGCTGGGGCAGCTGACGGCGGGGGGGGGACTTACTTAAATTGCAATAAGTGCGCGTCATTTTGCCATTGTTATGAATGCAGAAGGAAGCACATTGCGCACTGATGTCAATTGCAATTTCTTAACTCGCATAAATCTATTATAATTACTAACTGATTTGGGCCAACCTCCACACACTCACCGCTACATATACATAATATATACATATATGTATATGTACAT
Source organism: Melieria picta (assembly GCA_964056695.1). Lineage (NCBI taxonomy): Eukaryota > Metazoa > Arthropoda > Insecta > Diptera > Ulidiidae > Melieria > Melieria picta. The sequence continues at coordinate 98,779,007 of OZ057398.1, read as the reverse complement.
GTGACTGCACTTTAAAAAAATTTGAAAATGTAAATACGAAGAGTACTTTAAAGCACGAAATGTAAAATAAATAAGAATTTTACTTTTACAAAAGAGTTTTGAAACTTTTCCATCTTATTTACTGGCAGTTACCCGGTTTGTGTCTGCCGCAAGACTTCTTAGAGTGTGACACTAAGAGTTGATAAAGCGGGCTGCCTCAACTCGAGTCTTCCAATCGACCCGCGGCTGTTTGCCGTTGGCTTCAAACATTCGGGTGACATGTCCAAGCCGGCATAGCCAAAATTAGCAGTGTTTCAAGTTAAACACATTATTTGTTCTAAATGACACATTATTTCTGTTAAATGTGGGGTATTTATGATAGTTGTAGCCCCTAAACTGGGATCTCCAAAAACAGAATAGCCTCCAAAACACGAATCACCCAAATATGGGCAATCAAAACGAATCCTTCAAACATGAAGAACCAAACAAAAGAAGACTCCCAAATAAAGGATATTCAAAAAAGGATCTCCGCGTTGCTGCTTTAAAGTTGCATTTCAAGTGTGAAACTATAGGGTCGATCCCAATAATTACGAATTAACTCGAACGCTGTTTCCAACGCTTCATGTGATCCTCATACAAACTGAAAATTCTCCTAGCAATCGTAAGTGTAAGATCGACATAAAATGGTCTACCGATCCACTGCTGAAGGGTGGACTGCAACACAAAATAAATTATTTTTATAAAATGAGCCCCTAATGGTCCCAGATTGCCTCATGAAAGATCACATGCGAGACTGACTTTAACTTAATTTCTCTTCCAAACAATTTCCTTGAACATAATTAGCTTCAATCCATAAGTGTTTGAGTATGAAATTTAAATTTTATAAAATCGACTCCCTACTTTAGTACTTAGTTGGTAAGGAAACAGAATTATTCTAGAACTAAATCAATTTTGAATAATTATTTTTCTAAATACTTAGTCTACAATGGTCTACTATTGTTAAGTAGCAAAAACTGAAAACTCAGTTTATGTTCCAAACCTCGCCTCGTTACAACATCTCCCTTACGAGGAAAAATACTTTTTAGAAAAAATCTGGAATAAGAGAAAGCAATTCGGATTTTTTTCTTAGTTATTTTAGTTTCGTCCAAACAGATCCCAGATTTTTTTTAAATTAAAAAATGTAACAAAAATTAGTTACAAATATAAAACGTAACTATTCAGAACCATTCGAGAGTTTTGCGGTCCTGTTGATTTACCCAACAATCTAAAACACGTTTTTCGATGCTGTTTGTACAGTGTACATACATTTGTTTGCATACACATGTGCCATGGGAGCTTCGCCAACCAATAGTTGGTCAATCTCATTAATGAATTTAATTGATTTGTTTTGTTTCATTACTTATTTAAATGTTTAATTCAATTAGCACCAAAACTAAATAAGTAAAATCTTGTCTGCTGCGGATGCAATTTCCAATCATAGTTTTATTCTGTCAATTAATTAAAATTAAAAAACTTGTAGGTATGTATTTTGAATACATATATTTACATATGAGAGAAATAAAGATAAAAATGTTTTTAATGCTTTTGCGATTTGCGGTTTTTGTTTTGGTTTTACAAACATTGATTTGTTCCATAGTTCGATAGAAGAGAAAAAGCTGAGTTTCACGATCAGCGCATAATGCAAATTTTCGATAATAAGAACACATTTGTTTGCAACTTACGACGAATTTTAATGCAACGTACCGAATATAGTTAAGAAACAAGCTCACCTTCAAAAATTGATTCGGTCCTATTAAAGTTGATTTCAGGAGAAGTCTGATATTCGTCTTTGCTCTGAATTCAACGATCGATAATGTTCGTTGCTTTTGTTAAACTTTAAATGCTTAAAGTATTTGTTTCGTGGTGTTAAAAAAAATGACCGTAACGAAGTGTTGTTGGCATAGAAATTTTGCAGTAAAAATATTAAAGTTTTATGAATTCATTATTTTATAATTCAATATGCCAACGCGCTGAAAAAGTCTTCACTGTTTTTGAAATTTGTTTTTGTTTTCGATGTTGAACTGCACTGCAAATTGTTTGGCTGGGAGATGTGGGGCGGTTATTTAAAAATTTATTAAGCGCACCAACAGCTTGCAATGGCACTAAACCGAAAATAAATGCAAAACTAACGTAAACATAGAGCCAGATAACTGTGGAGCGGGACAGATGGCCGGAATGCCAGACGGAGACAAAAGTTCAGACACACACACACACACAGCCACATGTAACATGCAAACGAATTTTCTCAAAAACCAGAGCACTGCACTGTAAACCAAACAAAACACCAGCTTACGGACAACCATGGCTAAATCCACACGTCGGTATGTGTGTGTGTTGTTGTGTTATTGCATTAAATAATAATTTCTAATACAAATGAAATATTTAGAGTGTGGTTAGTTGTGGGCCATGGAGCGAGCAGCGAGCTTAACACAGCGGCGACAACGTTCCGTCTGTGAATTTTTCGGCCGGACGACGTTTTAAATTGGCTTAACCGTTGCACGTGTGTGTGTGTGTGTGTATGAGCTTGTAACCGTTTATCGGTCGTTTAGGGATGCGTTCCGCAGTTTTGAAGGATCCGCATCCGCCTCCGATTGGAAAATCCGCAGATGCATAGATGAGTTGCATAATTTGCTTATGAACTGAACATTTTCAACTGCAGTTTTCAACAACAATTTCCTTGGATCTGTGATGTGGCTGCTTCGAAAGTCCTCTAATTTGGTAAGGCTATGATCAGGGCCAATATCTCCAACACATCGGCAGTAGTAATCCCGGTCAGCTTCACTGCTGATCTTCACCGATGGCAGGTGCATCTTTATGTATAGTCACAGTCCAGCTGCACTGAAACTAGTTCTGGCTAAATTATGTAGAAAAACATAATAGGCTGCTGTTCATGGATGGACATGGATCCCTGGACACAAAGGTTAGTGGGGAATGCAATCGTAGACAAACACGAGACTAAGAGATTAGAGGCTGATTTTACTAGCCCCGAATCCGTTCTTCCGTCGCTATTCGGCATTGGGTCGCATTGTAAAAAAACGCGAGTGGAATGGTATCTGTCAAATCCTACAGAACTTTTCAGGCACAAGGGACTGCAGAATCATGATGGGATAAATGATGGGCACAATGCGTTAATATCTTATTCTGCGGTCAGCCGTCGCGACCATCTTAAGCGGTTGCCACGTCTTCTTTAGTGTTCTGATATGATAATGTAAGCAGTGCAAACACGTTCGCGGACAGTTAAAATTTCAGTGAGCTGCAAAAATAGACAGTAAATTTTTGTGGAAACCACTAGTAGTACTATCTGAAATTTGATTAGACATATATTGTTAGAGTTGTCAGATTATCGTATTTTAACCGTTATACACAATGAATGCTATAGCATTCACGACGATATGGATCAAATTTTTCAACTAGAATGACGTGAATGCTATAGCAGTCATTATTTTATTTATTCGACAGTAGTTCTCTCCTCGTGTACATATAACAAAATTAAACAACGAAATCCATAAATCTAAACTAAATATTTAAATATCTTCCGTAGGCAAATGCCACTGTCGGAAGCAGTGTCCAGGGCACAGTGGAGGTTTATTTATACAATGCTGACATCGATATGATGTGAATTTTATAATTGTTTGTCTATAGCAATATTTGCACTTCAGAAAATATGTTTTACGTTTGAAATTTGAAGGTGCTGGAATTTTTTCCTGGTAGTGAGCAACTTGACAATTTGTTGTCGGTATGTATCTAACATGCCTTTGTGAGTTTCTATTATCAAGCACAAAGTCACGACCATTAGAACTCTGTGGTATTTTTAGAAGCGTATTGATGAGCTTGTCTCTAAAATCAAGGAAACCAATATTTGTATCATTTATCTTCTTATATATGTAATAAAAATTCCATACAGAAATATCTAGCAGATGGAATGGAACCTTCTTGTACCAACGAATAGATTTTTTAGGTGAGGAATAATATGATATCGTTTGATCACATCTGTCTATGCCAGACATATTTACGTTGTAATTGGCAATCTCTATTGGCTTCTTCTTCGAGATGCCATATCTATTCTACACTTAAATTATTTTTGGGATGGTTTTGCGTTGTGATACAAAGACGTCCCGCTTATCTTTTCACTTACTAACATAAACATTGCCCTGTCTTCTCCATATATGTTCTCCTCTTTTCAATTTTTGTTTTGTATTAAGACTTTTGGATTGATTTTTCGGTTGGTGTGTAAGGTTCCAGTGGTATGAGATCTTAAACTAAGTAATCGATTGCTCAGTCCGATACTATTATAGTAGTTGTCCATAAATAACGAATGGTCCTTCGATAAATATGGTTTCATTAAATTCATGACTACAGAATCCACTACAGATAAGGAAGACACCTCATTGGTTATGTTGCCTTTATAAATATTTAGATTGAGAGCATAGCCATCATGTGTACAAAGTTCGCAGAATTTAATTGCGTACTTATTTTTCTTTGATTTTATAAATTGCCGAAAACTTAGTCTTCCTCGATGCAGCATCATAGATTCATCTAACGACAAATTTTTTCCAGGCCTATATGCCGTTTGAAATGAACTATTTACAAGCTTCAGAAGCTCGGAAATCTTAGATAGTCTGTCATTAATTCGTACAGATTCACAATTCAAGCATCTGAATAGCTGTTCAAACCTGCGCCTTGTCATAGATGCCCCGAAAATTGGATGATAATACGATATAATGGATTGTTATGAACGAATTTTAGGTGTCTTTATTTGAGCCTGCAACAAACAAAGGCCGATGAATACCTCCATTTCCTGAAAGCTTGTTTCCTTGAAACTCTGTATCTGGCAATTTCTCGTACGCGGACGTGATAGTGACAGCAATTGTTTGCCATATTAATTTGTGCAACTAATTTATTAATTTATTAATAAAATTTTTTATTTATCGAAATTTTATCGAAAATCTCTTTCGGGGTTTTACAGTTTTTCACATCATTAGCTACACCAATTGAAGAGCAATCAAAATAAAAGTCTTGTATATATACAGTATCTTCATTCCACAAGGTAGTTGTCTCATCTATCCGATTTGAAATATTTTGTTCTGAGTCAGATTCATCAAATATTCTCAAACTTCGCGTACGCTTTTTATGTGAATTCATTTTTCTTCAAGAAATTTTTTATACATCTTCTTCTATATATGGGGCATTCCACCTCAAGTGTTCCCACCTCAAAAACGAAACATTTCCGATTTTGATGATATTTGGTAGAGTTGTTGTACTATCAGAGTACATTGATTGTGGAAAAGGAGGGGCGGATTTATGCACGGGTTGCAGTGATACAGGGGCTTGAATTTTCGCCCTTTATATCGGACGTCGATTTTAATTAAATTCTCAGTCCAAAAAGCTGTTGCTAACGAAAAAACAACATGCACGTATCTTTCAGTATTTTTTCCGTACTTTCCAAAAAAAAAAATATAAACAATTTTTTATGAAATTTAATAAAATTTTTTTTTATTTAAACTTTGTTAATAACATTTTTTCAACAAGAGCCTGTTGGGATTTTTTTCAGAGTTAGCTTATAATACAGTTCATTTCCTCCCCTACAAAAGTGTATATGGTATTTTATGGGCAAAGTTGAGTTTCTTGTTTTTTTGAAGCACCAAACCCAACGCGTTTACCGCGCCCGATGCGCGACTCAGCCGTGGTACATTTTACTTGTTAGAAGAAGTTAAAATGCTTGGGTTTGGAGCCTCAAAAAGAGAAGAAATTCAACTTTGCCCATAAAATACTATATATACTTTTTTGTAGGGGAGGGAATGAACCGTATTATAAGGTAAGTTTGAAAAAAATCCCAACAGGCTCTTGTTAAAAAAATGTTATTAACAAAGTTTAAATTTAAAAAAATTTTATTAAATTTCATGGAAAATTGTTTATATATTTTTTTTTGGAAAGTACGGAAAAAATACATAAGGATACGTGTTCTTTGCTTTCCATTATCAACAAATCTTCGGACTTACAATTTTAAATAAAAAATGTTTCGTTTTTGAGGTGGGAACACTTGAGGTGGAATGCCCCATATATAAAAATCAAATAAATTCCGTATGTGTTCTATAGACACCCAAACCACCAGACCTATTTTAATAAAATATTACGTGTGTGTTTACGGGCACCGTGTGGAAGGTTCTTAGCATAGGGGGCGTGGCATTATTCAAGGGGGCGTGGCACCGCCCATACAACTCAATTCTTTAATATTGAATATCTTCAGAATTATAAGTCGTATAGCATTGAAATTTGGTACAGTGTCATGGCGTAAACATGTTGTTTGACCGGTAAAATTTAATGGGCGTTGGACAAGGGGCGTGGCACTTTTTAAATTCCGGTGTAACTTTCGAACTATAGCGTTCACATCAGTGAAACTCGGTACAAACTAACGATTTGGTCGTGTCCTTCGACAGGGAGAATAAGGTGGGTTTTTGACAAGGGGGCGTGGCACCGCCCATACAAGCCAAATTTTTAATAGAGAATATCTTTGAAATTGTAAGTCGTACAACACTGAAATTTAGTACCCCGTCGTCCCATAGCTGAGTCATTCTACTGGTAAGATTTGGTGGGCGTTGGACAAGGGGCGTGGCACAGTTTTTGTGACCCAAATATTCCGCTGAACTATAGGTCGCACAGCAATGAAACTAAGTACGAACCTACCATTTATTCATATCTTTCGACAGACGGAATGAGGCGGGTATTGGACAGGGGGGCGTGGCACCACCCATACAAGCCAAATCTTTAATATAGAATATCTTCAAAATTGTAAGGTGCACAGCATTGAAATTTAATATAGTGTCGTCACATAGATGAGTCATTCAACTGGTAGGATTTGATGGGCGTTGGACAAGGGGCGTGGCACATTTTTTGTGACCCAAATATTTTGCTGAACTTTAAGTCGCACAGCAATGAAATTAAGTACGAACCTACCATTTATTCATATCTTTCGACAAAGGGAATGAGGCGGGTATTGGACAGGGGGGCGTGGCACCACCCATACAAGCCAAATCTTTAATATAGAATATCTTCGAAATTGTAAGGTGCACAGCATTGAAATTTAGTATAGTGTCGTCCCATAGATGAGTCATTCTACTGGTCAGATTTAATGGGCGGTGGACAAGGGGCGTGGCACATTTTTTGTGAACCAATTATTCCGCTGAACTATAAATCGCGCAGCAATGAAACTAAGTACGAACCTACCATTTTCTCTTTCGACAGAGGGAATGGTACGGGTATTGAACAAGGGGTCGTGGCACCGCCCATACAAGCCAAATATTTAATATAGAATATCTTTGAAATTGTAAGTCGTACAACACTGAAATTTAGTACCCCGTCGACTTGATGGGCGTTGGACAAGGGGCGTGGCACATTTTTGTGACCCAAATATTGCGCTGAACTATAAGTCGCTCAGCAATGACACTTAGTACGAACCTACCATTTTCTCCTTCGACAGAGGGCATTGTGCGGATATTGAATAAGGGGCCGTGGCCCTGCCAATATAATTTAAATTTGGTTCAAGCGCTATCCATTTCTTTACTGAAACTTAGCAGCAACATTGCTTATTTGAGGGCCTCGATTGCGTTAATCAGTAGCTCCCTCCTCTTCCTTTAGTTGGGTTTCTTCGTCAATTTGCATCGCCATTGATTCGTCATCTCGCGTATTTCATTATAAAAAAACAACAAATGTCGTGCGGGACGAAGTTCGCCGGGTCAGCTAGTGTATTGTAATCTAAAACTTTTCACTTTGTTCTCAAATACTAAACTAAAGCAGATAACGAAGTGTCTATGCATTTCCAGTTCACATTGCAGAAAGTAACGGTAACTTTAAAAAAATTTACAGCAAAAGAGATAGATTAGACTCTCTCATAAGTCTGCGAATTACACATAATTGCTATAGCAACTACTATACTTTTGGTTTACTCAATGTAACAGCTTGAGCAAATTTGTAAATACACCGAAAAAAATAAAATAATATGAAACTACCTGTTTAATCAGTTGCTAATTACTTTGAAATGTATATTGATTACAAAAGTTTATATAAAATTAATACATAAAAATAAATAAACAAATATATAAATAAAATTAATAATTAAATTTATATAAGTTTATATACTTTAAAATTTGAATGCTTTCATTCAACGCATTCACGTCATTTTGCATCGCTATAAAAATTACTGCTATAGCATTCACGTCCGCGAACGTGTTAACCCTTTCGCTACAGGTTTTTACTGGGGAAACCTAAAATATTAAATTTTACGTCTTAGGCTTCTATGTGGTTATATTAGCAACATTCCATAAGAAATTTTTTAATTTTTATACTCGGACCCTGTATTTTAGAGTGTTTTTCTATGAGAGCAACCGCATCGTTGTGGCTGTAATAATTACTTAAACATAAAACTTTTTACGCATAACGAAAATTTGAATATTTCTCCATTTACTTCAACCAAAATTGAAAAAAAAAAGTATCTAAATTGAAAGAAAACGTCAAATTAAAAAGTTCTCTAATTTTTTCTGCTTCTTCTTCCTTTACTATGTCAAGATATACCATTTAAAAACGTGTATACTTCTCTTCTTTAAACTTAAATATTCAGTTTATTAATTTCGTACTTTTCCTAAAACTTCAAACTATTCTAAAGACCAACAAAAAAATGTATTCTTGCAACCATAGAGGATGCAGACGTCCACAAAGTAGCATGTTGCCATATGGCAACAAAGTAGCGAAAGGGTTAAGAAACGCAGAATCTACTCGGATCGCATGTCGGTAATCAAGAGAATAATTTAAAATTGATTTTGCGCTTCAGTTTCATCTTCAACATTAGGTACAACCCAACCCTTCGTTAATTACATTGAACTTTCCAAATCAGTAAAATTTGGGGGCGCTATACTGTTGTTATTCTTAACAAATATACAAGTACACACCAAAACCAAAAAAAGTGAAAAAATATTTTGTAAGGTAATCCACTTTCAGATGCCTTAAGTAACTATTAACGCTCCGTACGTTTGCTACTAGCAAAGAATATGAAGTGTATGTGTATGTTTATTTTCTTTGCTACTTGCCAATATTACAAAAAGTGTGTTATAACTTAGTTAGAACTGTATAAATAAAATCAGAAAATCAACACAATACTTATACTTTTCGGACAAATTCAAATCCACTGCCTCTGCAACTGCTTACTTAACATTTTCACATCCCCAAAATCATATCCGACCCATCCCTAATTCGCACACAGGGCGGAGTGTGTGTTTGAGTTTTAGCATCGGGCGAGTTGCGTACTTTGGCTTCTGAAATGTTTGCAGAATTTCATTATAAAACAATTCGGCCAGCTGACAATGTTTTGCTCCCCAATATTTAAGACGAGGACTTATGTCACAGACAAATAAAACCCGTCGCATTCGGAGGCTCTCAGTTCGTTTAAGGTAATTTTTGCCACATTTTTTCGTAATGGCACAAGGCTCACAGTTATTTATTGTCGTAATATTGTAATTAGTGTTGTGTTAATTGCGCGCATTAGTTGAGCTCACTGCGCGCCGACGCTGACGTTTTTGCTCACCAGTCACGCTCAACACTCTCGCTCGCAGGCAGTCACAAGCGTGCGAAAAACAATGCAGCAACGCGCTTTAAAACTTGAAATGCCCAACGCGCAGTTGGCCAGCAAAAAGGACAAAACCCGAAAAAAGGTGCGACCGATAAAGAAAATTACTGCGCACGTCAAGTTGGCGTGAATGTCACACACAAGCGCAGCAAACTGTGCACTCGTCCCGCTGTGCCTACTGCCGCCGGTCGCCGGCTGTTGTTGGCAGCACTGGCCACTGGCCACTCGCCTCAACTCAACTCAGCTCAGCGCCAGCACCGGCACCGGCTGACCGCATAGCCACTCACTCCACTGCACCGCTGCTCGCCTCCTTCGTTGCAGTTTTTCACTTCACTCCCAGTGCACACTCCGTGTGATGTCCTTTAAGTGAGGACTGTCGCTTGTTGTGTCGTGTTGTGTTGCTGTGCTCTGCTGCTGCGTTGTGTTGTTTTGTCGTTTGTTCTGGTTACAGCTTATAAACTTTACTCTTGCCACCGGAAGCGGATGTTGTATTTTGCTCGCCGGCCGCTTGCTGCACAGGCCGAACTGCATAATACGCCTGCATAATTACAAACTTTACTGGTTGCCTTCAAGCGGCAGACGCGCCAGGCGGGGAGTAGTTGTGTGTGAGGAACATGAATTTAGCACACAAACAAGTTTCATAGTGTCACCGAAGCGGCGATAGGACCTTTTCTTATTTTAGATTTTTGTTTTTCGATTGAAAAAATTGGACGACTTCATATGTCTACATATAAGTACTACATACATACATTTATAATTGGGTAGAGTACAGAATAAAGTAATTAAATAAGTTTTTTGGAGTGTTGTTTCAAAATTTGCGTAAATCGAGTAAATCCACCATTTTGCATTCTTTTGTCATTTTTTAATTTATTTTTTTTTAATTTTTTCAAGCGGCGTTATGTTAAAGACACATTAGATAGTTAGGTCATAAGTTAGGTTAAGTGCTAATTTTAAGTGTTATCTAGAGTTCACTGAGGTTTTTGTACAAGTTTTTCCTGAATCATATACAATCATATATCATTAAATGTGTATACACAACTCACAAATTCCCATGTAATAACGTAGTTGAAAGGGATATAATTCCTGAACCCCTTATTATGTAAATATGTACATATGCTATGTAAATTGTAATATTGTTGGTGAATAAAATGGAAATGGAATGTTAAAGACGCAAGCAATATTTGGCCGATCTGCGACATTGTTTGGCAATGGACATATTTGAACAAGAAACCATTCCATCAGTACGGTTGTTCCTGTTCTCACTCGTCACTACCCAATTGGAAGACACGCTAAAGGCTTGATTACACGTAACGAGTAGAGTGACGAGACAGCAACTCGAACGAGTACTCGTTTCGTCTAAACAGTAAGGCGAGTTGTTGATTGAGTCAGTGACCGAGTAGAGTGGCGAGAGAGTTATTAGAATCACATTTTGTTTACTAGGCCGAGTACTACTTTACCGTTTTATTTTTCTCTTTTTCGCAGCGATTCGCGGAATCGCTCGTCACATGCGGAATCGCTCGTAACATGCGGAATGCGTCACACCCACTTTTCGCTCGGTTGAGTTTAATTGCGCGAGTTGCTTAGTTCATTTTGTGCATTGTAAAACCGAACTGACTCGCCACGTGTCAAAATACGTTTGAACAACTCGTCGCTTTTGCTCACCATCTCAATTCTCTCGGTCTAGTACCATTTTGATGTCTCGCCACTCTACTCGTTACGTGTAATCAAGCTTTAAAAGACAGGAGTTGCGACACAACTTCCGTCGTGATTGTCATTCCGCAGAACAACAAGAAATGGAACAGTTTTTGTAAATGGTGTTTGGAGTTCTTTTCGAGTGTTTGAATATTTATTGTATTTAAGAACACAACCACACCAGACAAGTTTGAACTTTACTTTAGAAGTTACGTTGTACGTTGTAATGTATCGTACAACTTTCGTCACCGTTAAAGTAGGTTTCTACATCAAATAAGAGAATGCGCCTGAACTCTTTCAAAACTACAAATGAAGTGATTGTCACTTCATGCCGAAATGCTGACATGTCAGAAATATGCCGAAATTATTCCAAAGAAACCAATTAAATCTTTACGGTCGATCATAACGCCGCACATTAGAATAGAATGTTTGAATATGTTCGCACAGTTGCAAATATTGTATGGAAAAATGTTCGCCATGCGGATAATTGCGGCCGAATGTCAACGTTGTCCGTTCAATCGCCATTTAAGTTTGGAGCCATGCGGCGACAAAACAAAGGTACACAAATCGCAATAACAATAAAAAGGCAAACAAGCCAAAGAGTAGTAAAAATATTTTAAGATGGGCAGAGATACTCGTGAAAAATTTATGGAAACTTTCGTACTATTTATATTTGAAAAGTTGTCGACAGGCCGAATATTGCCTGACTTGGAGCAGTTGAACGTGGAATGACGCAGACGAGCTAAATGGTGCACTGAAAAAATTTTTAATGACCAAAATCATTTGTGGCAAAAGAATATCTTTTGATGCAAATGATTTCATTTGCAACAAAAATTTATTCCATTTGTTGCAAATTCCCATTTGTCACAAAGGACTGTGTATCACTTGCCACAAAAGATTCAAGTTATTTGAGTGTTGTAAACATGTATTACAGCAATTGCAAATAATATGTCTTTTGTCCCAAATGTGTTGTTATGTAAAAGTCACTTCCCGCAAAAGAAATATTCTTCATATTCATTTGCTGGAAATGACAAATCATTTGTGAGAATTGATTCACAGTCCATTTGGCGCAAATTATTTATCTTTTGCCGTTAAAGTGATCAAACATTTACTGCAAAAGATTTGTTCTTTGCTGCAAAACAAAGTAGTCTTTTACGGCAAAAGAATTATCATTTGCAGCAAAAAATTAAACACTTGGACTTCATGCAAAAGAAAAACCTATTAATTTTTTTCAATCGTTCGTATTAAATGAAAAACCATTTGCTGCAAAAGACATATCTTTTGGTGTATAGATGATGTGTAGATAAGCTTTTGTAACAAATGGTAAACCTTTTGTTGTAAATGATAAACCATTTGCTGCAAATAACTTATCATTTTAGCCGTTCATCAACCGCTTCCACTGCTCAGCTCGAGTTCAGTATTCAAATCATATTCAAGTTATATGCCGACCTGTGTACAAGAAGGAAAGTTTAGTGAAAACAGTGTGAAAGTTAAGTGAAACAGTATTTGATTAATTAAAAGTGATTTGAAGTAAAATATTAATAAAGTAATAGTGATTTAAAAGCATAGAACAGCATAAAATATAAGAATATTAAGAGAAAATCAATTGGTAAGTTATTTTTTCTTTTGTTTTGTACGTATCAAATGTGAATCAGAGTCGACTGAAAAGACTATACAAAATTTAATCTTTTTTGATGAAAATTTTTCACAAATCGATAAATATAAATGTTTTTATTAAGAATTGGTGAGGAAATATTCATTAAATCACTTATCTTATATATAAAAAAACTTAACGTTCTGTGTGTAATCAGTGTTTGCGAAAACGGCTCATTCTTTCAGGAAATTTTTTTTTGTGTGCGATAGATGATGTCAATGCGGTGGTTTATAGCGATATTACATGTTTGTAAGGCAGGTGGGCGTGGCACCTCCCATACAACCTAAATTTTTAATATAGTATATCTTCGGAATTATAAGTCGGATAACATTGAAATTTAGTACAGTGTCATGGCATAAGCGTGTCATTGCACCGGTAAAATTTAATGGGCGTTGGATAAAAGGCGTGGCACTTTTTGAATTCCGGTGTTACTTTTGAACTATAGCAGTCACATCAATGACATTCGGTACAAACTAACGATTCGGACGGGTCTCTCGATGGGGGGAATAGGATGGATTTTGGACAAGGGGGCGTGGCACCGCCCATACAATTTAACTTTTTAACATAGAAAATCTTCGGAATTATAAGTCGGATAGCATTGACAGTTGGTGTACCGTCATATCATAAAAGTGTGTTCCTATTGCTAAAATTTAATGGGCGTTGGACGAGAGGCGTGGCACTTTTTTAATTCCGGTGTTACTTTTGAACTATAGCAGTCACATCAATGACACTCAGTACAAAGTTACCATTTGGTCGTGTCCTTCAACAGGGGAAATGGTGTGGGTTTTGAACAAAGGGGCGTGGCACCGCCCATACAACTCAATGTTTAAGTATGGAATATCTTCTAAATGATAAGTCGGACAGCATTGAAATTTGGTACAGTGTCATGGCGTAGACGTGTCGTTCCACCGGTAGTATTGTATGGGCATTGGAAAAAGGGCGTGGCACTTTTGAAATTATCATTCATTATCATTCATCATTCATCATTATCATTTGTTTTTATTATCATTTTATCATTATCATTATCATTTGTTTTTTTTTTGTTGTTGTACTGTAACAACTTTCAGAACAATGGATAACAAATCAATTTTTGTAAATTTTCGTTACAAAGACGTCGCGAAGCTGGTGAGGATAAAATATATTACAACGACAACCACGGAAAACATCAAGGAAGGAATTGAGCAATATTTCACATTTGCCGATAACGTGCAGTTGAGTTTTTTTGTCGCTGGAGCAGAAACAAAGATTGAAGATTTGCCTGATGTTATTCAGCAGTTCTACACTCAGTTGGCATTTTCCGTCACAATCAAAGACAATTCTGTTCCAGATTCTTCCGCAATCCCAACTACATCAGGAGCTCTTTCGGAACCTCAACTTTTCAATGTAAATTTAGAAGACGTTTTTTCAAACGCTTTGATTTGCTCCTTCCCCGGCGAATTTCAAAGCAAGGAAGAACTACAAACATATTTGGAACGAAACTGTCCAGTTATTTTAAACAATTTCAATGAAAAGAATATTTTGACAAACAATGAACGAGTAACAATAAGTAAAAAAATCATATCGAACATTGTCGACAACAGAAAGTCCAAATGTATTCGTAGAGATGACTTTGAGAGGCTGAGCGGTTTTATTTGTGAAATTTTTTCCGAAGAAATAAAAGAAACCTATTATTCTGCCTGCGTTGGAAAAAAAAAAGCAACGGGAAAACTTCTTCATACTTATTACAACTATAAACATAGTTTGACAAAAGCTGGAGTAATTGAATCAAGGTCTCGATCAAGATCTCGTTCCTGTTCTGCACCTCGTATGCTGTCATGTACGGCGTCTGCGTCTACGGTTACATCTGAAATATCTAATGTCGAGTCACTTTTTGATGACGAAGAGGCAGAAATACTTTTGGCAGAGTTTAAGCATACCCTACTAGAACTTCCTAAAGACGATTTAAAAGCAAAGTGGATCCAGACAGTCACCCAACGTTATGCACTTTTGAATAGTGACATCACTACGGCTCAATATTTGGAATTGTTTCCAAACTTAAAAACGCCTCTAGGCTATGAACTTGTAAGATATTGCTAAATTAAATAAATTAAATTAAAATATACAATTTTATTATTATTTATTATTTTTTATTTTATATAATTTCTTTTATTACTGACAGATGATCTGGGATACCGAATATCGGTACTCAAAAATACCTAATTTCCAACTCGATGCGATATCTTCCGCAATCTAGTTGCGAAAGGAAAACTAAAACGGCAGAAAGAAATAAAATCAATTATTTCGCTGATAGAGGCTGAGGGAGAAAAAGAAAAAAAGGAGATCCTGGCCTTAATGATACTCCCGTACCTCCTACACAATCCTGTTAGGAAGGGCAGAAAACGTCCAACTAAAATTGAAGTACAGGAGTCCTTCATAGTACACTATCAGGTACAGGATGATAAACAAACTTTTTTAATAAATATAAACTAATTCTTCTTTTCTTACAGAATCTTGCATCTTTTGACAACGCCGAGAGGGAGTACCTTTCTGGTTGGAGAACTTCGAAAACATCATGCCAGCCTAAATTGGTCCTGATAAGTAGTCCTTTAGAATTAAGTTTTTTGCTAGTAGCAGATGTAAAGTATAGTTTTACCAACTTTAAAAAAGCTACAGAAGCAGGAATTTCTTCTTTTTTAGGACTAAATATTAAATATCCAGAAACGTCTGAATCCTCATGGTTCTTCCTGCAGAAATACATTTTTGGTATCTGTACCGACTACGATAAGTTTAATCCTGAACTAGAAATATTGTTCAAAGAATTAAAATCTGTACCCGAAAGCACAGAAAACAATTGACAATATCTTACTTTTAAAAATGGTTAATTTCAAGTGTTTCCTGTGCAACAAGATTTTTCAAGATTTATCGGTGTTTTGTCGACATCTAAAAAATTGTCATCAAGATAATATACGCTTCCCGTGCCTGTACTGTAAAAGAGTTTTTAGCAATATTTATTATTATAAAGTACATTTGAGAAAACATATTACTACCAGTCGAAAACAAACTCGCGTCACACCTGGAGATATTGAATTTCCAATAAGCTCGTCGATTACGCCCTTACATTCTGTCACACCTTCTGTGAGTAATGTCACAAACTCAACAAGTACGACAAGTAATCCTGCTGACAACTATTTATTCCAATTTGTCAAACTTTTACTCTCATTTTATAATAGAAATGAAATACCTAGAAAATACTCTTTCGAAATAATTAAAAATTGTATTTCTTTTTTCGTTAACATTATTCGAACTGAGCAACAAATTGCTACTGACACTCATGTCAAAAATTTTGTGGATAAATTGTTATCAATTTTTTCTAGCCAAAATCTCCCTACAACGGAATATCGTTTCTTGAAATGTTTAACGGAACATTTTTCTTTTGTAAAAATAAATACCTATGTCGTGGACAGACAGAATGAAGAGTCCTACACGACAAATAATCGAATACAAGTTAAAGAAGTAAATTATTGTACAAAAATTTTTGATCTACGACAAGTTTTTACTGATTTCTTTAATAAAACTAATGTTCTGTCTCACATTATAAATTATATTAAATTTCTGAATTCAGCAAACAATGAATTAGTTCATAACATTTTTCAGTCCAGTTTCTTCAAACAAAAAGCAAGAAATTGTGAAAGTTATGCAAACACCTTATACTTGCCATTATTAATTTATTTCGATGATTTCGAAATTAATAATCCACTAGGCTCACATGCAAACATAACAAAATTAGGTGCAGTCTATGTAAAAATTGCTACTTTACCTTCTTATTTGATATCTAAGTTGAACTCAATTTTTCTAGGTATGCTTTTTTACACAGAAGACAGAAAAAAATTTGGCAATAAGAGAATTTTTGAGCCGTTCATTAAAGAACTGAATTCTTTGTTTGAAGAAGGAATAAATGTATCATCAGATCAATTGGATTTTGTAAAATTTGTACCATGTTTATTTACCGGTGACAATCTGGGAGTTAATTCAGCACTTGGTTTCACTGAATCTTTCAGTGCCAATTATTTTTGCCGGTTTTGCCGTCTAAATAAATCTGATTGCTCCAAAAAAACTACCCTTGAACCTTCTGATAGTTTCACAAAGGAATACTATAGGGAGGCGATTGAGAATACAGTAAATTCAAGTATTAAAGAAGATTCCATTTGGAATACTTTGCACTCATTTCATGTGGTGGAGAATTTTTTTGTAGATCCGATGCATGACCTTTTGGAAGGGGTATGCAGAAGCGATCTTTTATATCTTCTTAACTGTTTCGTAAAAGTCTCAAAATATTTGACTATAGAACAACTAAATTACAGAATGGAGAAATTTAATTATGGACCTTTTTGTCGAAATAAACCACCGTTGTTCCGTGATGACCTATTCCAACAGAATAAAATAAAAATGTCAGCTGACGAGATGTATTGCTTTGTGAAAAATTTTGCTCTGATTATTGGGGATTTGATTCCGAAGCGAAGTATGGAATGGGAATTGCACATTGTACTTAGAAAAATTATAAACATGTGTTTCAGTAACTACGTTGAACTAAATACATGGAAGGAATTAAAATACGCAGTAAGTGAACATAATGAACTGTACTGTGAACTTACAAATAAGCCCTTAACTCCAAAATTTCACTTTTTAATGCATTACCCATTAATAATGAAAAGTGTAGGACCTCTTAAACATCTCAATTCTCTGAGGTTTGAAAATTTTCATCAACAATTTAAAAGGTGTGCGAATGTCACTAAATGTAAAAAAAATATGATCGAAACCCTTTCAATGAAATATTCGGCTAGAATTGCAAATTGCATCATAAATTATGATAAATTTTTAAAACTTGAAACAAAACATGGCAGCATTAAAAAAATTACGAATGAAGAAAAAGAGAGATATAAATTTGATGTCGACAAAACAATTTATTCTGTAACTTACCTTAATTTCAATGACATAGTTTTTAAGTCGAATACAATAATATTTTATAATATGAATTTTATGTGCGTCGATATGATTTTGATGGAAAATAACAACTATTTTCTTGGTCTCTCTGAGCATAAAATAAATTATTTTGACTGGCATTTCTTAGCTTATGAAGTTGAAAAGTTATATAAGTATTTTAATGTTAAAGTTGAAGACGTAAACACAGACAACATGTCATACATATGCGTAACTGCTGACAATCGTCAAATGGTTAATTGGGACGAACTTTATTTTGGTTCTTTGGAAAAATAATAAATATGGAAACACTATGTAAATATTCTTGTAAAATTTAATATAAATCTTGTATAAATAAAATTAACAAAAAAAAATAAAAAATTTATTTCTCAAACTATTTTTTTTGCAGCGGTGAAAAAATTAAAAACACAAATGATTTAGTCATTTGGAAAAAATGATTTCTTCTTTTCTGGCAAATGAAACAACTTTGGACACAAATGATTTGGTCGTTTGGGACAAATGATTTCTTCTTTTCTGGCAAATGAAACAACTTTGGACACAAATGATTTGGTCGTTTGGGACAAAAGATTTCTTCTTTTCTGGCAAATGACAAAACTTTGGACACAAATAATTCGTCTAGTTGTAGCAAAAGAAATGTCGTTTTCCACAAATGATATCGCATTTAAGAAATCAAAAAACATATGATGTAATCAAATGAAAATCATTTACTAGAAATGAATATTCATTTCTGACAACAGATTTTGATGTAATTTTCATGTAACAAGCTCAAATGACACAATCATTTCTCGCGAAATCATTTGCAGCAAATGAAAAACCATTTCTTTAAAAAATCATTTCTGACAAATGACTTTTTTTTTTCAGTGTGATTTTTCGCCATTCTTTAGCGTTGTTTTAGCTCAGTCAGATTTCGTTTTTGCAATAACGCCTACACAATTCAAATTCCATTAATGTTGGCCTTGTTTGTACGCATTTATAAAAGTTTGCTTATGTGTTTGTTGTGAGCCGTCTTTCAGTTTGCCATTAAATTATTGATTTTTTTTTGCCATATCGACGTATGAGTGTACGAGGTACACTGTGACATATGGCAAAAATGGGGTCGATACTTTAAGACAGGTGGGTAGCTAATATTGTGCTGCACCTCAAGCAGCCTGGCAGGCAGAATGAAAGGGAATAATTTGGGATCATATAAGTCATTATCACTGTTGCCAACTTAGTGCTTTTCGCACTAAATTTAGTGCTTTTTGAAAATCAAAACGCGGAAAATATTGAGTTTGGTGCTTGGTGCGTTTTTTAGTGCTTTTTTTTTTATTTCAAAGACACCAAGACTAATTCATGCTTGGAAAAAAATGTAAGTTTTTTTTTAATAACTGGAGTGTTATACAACACTATATTTCGTTTAACACCTATATAACACTGGAATGTTAGGCTAAAACATCATTGTTTGGATATTACATGACAACCGAAGTGATCCTCCTTGCCACTGATCTGCAATAGATTTCCCTGAATGGTACACAGAATATTAGGACAACTACCACCTTTTTTTTTTATTTTGCTCATCGGTGCTTTCTGAGTGGAAAAACGCGGTTTTTTTGCGGTTTTAGTGCTTTCTGAAGTAGAAAAGTTGGTAACCGTGGTCATTATATAATTTAATCGAGCAATTTTACAATTTTTGTTTTTAACTAGTAATAAAAACGATCAGAAACATTCCTACTTTCAATATGTTCTTTACGTCTTCGAGCTCTTTTGAATGTTGTCAACGAATTGAGTTCTTAGAATAGCTCCGCAGGTTTTAAGGTTTTAATCTTTTACACATATGCGGATTTTTTCGAGGTGTGAGAATTAAATAGCTAGTTTTGATGTATTATATCCAACTGCAGTTCTTGTTAATGAAAGGATAAGGCTTCCATTAATACGACAAAGTCAGAAGTCTTAGGCAAGGGAAGTTAGCAAAGGACGTATGGAGTACAGGCCGCACTTTCATTCGGTGATTAAGTTCAACTAATCGCATAGTTTAGCTTGTGCTGCGTTGCTCAGACAAAATGTTGCAACACAAGATTTATTTCGTCCCTGTTTCTTTTTCATCACTACAGCTTCTGCAGACATCACTGAACGAGAGTGGCCATTCTACGAGCATAGATTCTATGGTATAGAGCCCTGTGTTAATACCCTTTTTCACCAACTCTTGGGTGAGCTCATTCATCCATTATGAATTATTCCATTCATCTGGTTACCAGCACTGCTGTAGGTTTCTAGCTTTTTGTCCGGACGTAATCCATCAATTATATGTAACTAAGCACACTTTGTACCATAGGATATACAAATAGGATATAGGATATACCATAGGATATACAAATTTCTTACAGAGAGAAAAGTAAATTTGGCAAAATTCTGCCCAAAATAAGTAGTTGTCTCTGTACCAGCCACTTTCACGTAATGCCACTTGGCCCAAAATACTCAGCGTTTCTGATACGCGTCAATTTGCTGCAACGCCATTGCCGGCTATGACAACGTTTGGATTTTTTTTACTTTAGTACTTCAGACTATGGAGTTGTTGAAATTCTTTAGCCCATTAAACTTGGTTCGGTATTTAATTTAATGTAAAATTCCTTTAGCAAACAAACGTCATTTATGAAAACCTCCGACATATTCGCGCACACACACATTGCCGCGTGTTTGCGTGTGTGCGTCGAAATGAAGTCACTTCAAAGTCACTTTAAGTGTCTGCATAAAAATCATAATAAATTCCAAATGATAAATAAAATTTACAGCCACATCAACGGAAACCGCACACGCACGCAGCAAATGAACATATTGTAGCGCGCATGGAGGAGCAGTCAACGCCCTCCCCAGCCCCGCTCGAATTTGTGGCCATCTCCAGTCGCACACACACGGTCTGTATGAGAGTGTGCCGGGAACAACTCGCAAAAGATGTGGTGAACCAAAGCGAAATTCGTTAGGGATGAACGTGAAACATTGATGGTGGGCAGATGGGCGGAAGAGTAACAAGAATGTAGCAATAAAATGCAATTTAGACATCAAGTAAAGCATGTGGCGCGTAGGGGATGACAAAGGAGCCAAACCACAAAACAGCAAACATATCTCAGACACCAACCAAGCAAACCGAATGCACACACACACACACGCACCAACTAGGCGGTATGGGAGGGACGAGCGTAGGGACAGCAGTACTTATGCAAAATTGCTGCCTTGTGAAGGAACGACACGGCGCAGCACATCGCGTCTACGGCACGGGTCGCACGGACAGGCCGTGGGGCAGACAATCGCTGTGAGACGACGCGTCGATTTGAGCGATGTGTGTGCATTGGGTGTGAGTGGGCGCGTATGGTTGCTAGGAAGTTGAATGTGAGTGCATCTGCAGAGTGGTACGGCCAAGGTGCCAAAACCAAGGTACCCCAGCCTAGCGTTGAACGCGGTTCGGTCACACAGAAAGTTTATTGTGATCAATTTCTAGCACATCGACACACACTGAACCGGACCACCCTGTATGAACGCCAGTAGCTCTCGCAGGGGTGTTGCAACCTCTAAGTATTTAGAGGTATACACATACCTCACATAAAATATTTAAGTGAGTCCCACAACACTTAAATTGAACAAATTATTTACTTATATTCGGTTTGCTCGTATTTTAAATGCACATGAAAAAATATTGAATTTTTTCGCAATTTCTATCTTCAAGTTCCAATACAAATGCATATCTGAAAAGTAAAAAAAAACGTAAAGAAGAAGATAAGTAATTATATTGAAAGCATTAATTCTCAGTTTTCAAACGAATCCTGTAAGTACCGAATTAATATTTGTCTTTAGTATCGAAATGTAGGTATACAATATCGAATAAGTACTCAATAGCGAAGCACTACTTTTATTTATTATATAAACGTACTCAGTGTAGAATCGATATTTGTATTTTCTAACAAATACTTCCTTTTATTACATATTATCGAAACTATACCAGTGCGCAGTGTTCTAACGTACTCCGCATCTAATCAATACTCATACTAAGTAGAAAAAGCCCTCAGTGTTGAATTGAATTTTGTAATTTGTAATTTAGAAAAGTATTCAGAAACAAATCAATTCTAATATTAAATAAATATGTACGTTGTACATAATAATTTTACAGTATTATATTTCAAATAATGGCATTTAATCTAACAGATTTGACAGCTAGTTTGTTAATTTGAAGAAAGAAACAACACTTTTCCATGGTATTGAATTTAGCAAACTTACCACTTGACAGGCCAAAAATGCTTTTGTAGAAAATATTTGCATTTGTAGAAAATATTTGATCCTTTCGAAGAATACCCGAATTGCATCACAAACTTACCTGAATTCAAAAATTCTGGTTACCTCTCGAGCATTCGAGTAATTTCAATAAACACAAAGAACTGTGTTATGGTGGCCAAATGCCAAATTCGCGCCCCTTAAAACGTAATCACGTGCGCGCCCTCGACGCGTGAACACATCTACGAGTATTCAAGTACCCGTGAGGCTAGGCGCGTTTGTCAACTTATGTGGCGATGTTAGGTTGGTGGCTCTGGTCCTCCGAGCCGCAAATGAATGACTCTAATTTAATGATATTTTATTTACGTTTACTTTGCGCCTTTTTTCGTATTTATGCCAAGTTGTGGAAAATTGCCAAGCAGTTGACGTGGAGCGCAGTGATTGCAGCCGGGTTCTGCTTAACGTTTTCCCATGTTTCACTTGTGCGCAAATTGAATTTGAAAAACGCGATGTTCGCATCGTGTTCTCCTTTTCGCGCACTCCACTCCTACCGCGGAGCTGCCAACACGGTGGGCCTAGTCGCTGCTCGCTGTTCCTATCGTAGAGCATCTATTGCGCAGTTTCCGTGCTCTGAACCACTGTTAATTATGAGTTTGTGTGCTGGTAATTTTTGCTGCAAGTATTTTGCGCTTTTTGAACATTTCACATTTAAATCGAATTCTGAGTTAAATGTGAAAAGTGCAGTGAGAATGCGAAAAGGTAAAAGGCAGTGCCGGGACAAAAATGCTCTCCCCACATTAAATTGAGTTAATGACAACACAGACGAGTTGCACTCACTCACTCACAAACAATTTTTTTACGTTAACAGAGTAACCATACGACCCGAGTAATCATAACCCGAACGCAACACAATAAGCGTGAATTTGTCTGGATGCTGCACTCAGTTGATTGTTGCAACAAAGAAACCTCGTACGACTTGAAACAATCGCATTACGGCTGAAAATAAAAAAAGTGAAAAGTGAAGTGAAGTTCCTTTGATTGCTTCCATTTCTTTCACTTTTTAACGTCTTTCAGGTTGTGTTCTGCTTATTTGTATTATTTACTGCATATCATATGAGTTGTTGTTGTTTTTTACTTGTTCCTTACAGTAAGTTCTATAAATAATTTGAATACAAATTTTTCAATTTTAATGAATTTAGCAATGTTTCTTTGCATGGTCACCCTGCATAACGTCGCTAGTAAAACATCACTTTATTTTAGTTTATTTTAAAATGGTGTTTTCAAATACACGCGACGAAAAACCGAAGCAACAACAATAAACACTAAATACGCCCGGCATTTTTCCTAAAAGTGCATCGCAACAGATTTTCTTCATTCCTGCACTTGCCGTGTCATTATTTCCTTCTGCTCCGCCGCAGCTGGCACTGTTGCTTTGCGCTCAGCATTGGTGGCATTTTTTGCTGCGCACACTCGCCGCTCTCGCAGCCGGCAAACAACACGCGATCTTATCTGCGTTTGTGTTTTTCTGCTTCCGTTTGTTCGGCTGACAGTTTGTCTTTTTGTTTCCGGTTCCACTTCCAAGTCAGCGTCGCCGTGGCCGCGTACTTTTGCCGATTGTGACGACGACGGCGCTGACGCTGACGTAAAGGTGCGCACTTAATTTAATTAGTTCGTCCACTGCTGGCTGGGATACGCGCCGCGATGCGATGTTGCGTCGTCTGTGCGCACGCAGAGCGTTGTGTGGACAGAGCGGCAAAATGTGCTGACAGACGGCACGCTGTGGAGCAAAGCCGCGCTGACGCCGCAGAAAAAGCTGAGGAGGGGTCAGCCGTCTCGCTGCTGGCTGCATTGTATTGCGCTGACAGCCAGTTTACTCGATTTAATTTAGCTAATGAAATTTAATTTGATTTGATTTAGCCAAGTTGAATCGCTTATAAGATGTTTAGTTTAATTTTGTTTCCGAATGCAGCAGAGTGCAACAAACCTGTCCGTTTTGTACGCAGTGACGTGCCACGGGCATAAATGCAGTATAGGGAACCCTCGTGAAAAAAAATAAGTATGCTATTATATAGAGGTTTGACTCCTAAATCTAACGAACTAAAAATTTTGCCTGGGAAATGCCCACAACAGGCGTGGCTCGGAGTCAAAGTTCAAAGTTTTTCTCAAAATAACTCAATCAATTCTTAATCGATTTACACGATATTGGTATCAAACGAAAGGCCTTTTCCATACCTTTATATTAGTGTGCTACATTAGATACGTGATATGTACTAATAAAAAGTTGTAAGCGAAAAAGTTATATAAAAAAGTTATATATATTTTTATAAACGGATTTTTTTCTCGAAACCTCTCATTACTAAGTTATAATAAATTTCCTACCATATTATAGCATGTGGAATTCCCTTTACAATGAAATATAAAACATTTGAAAGTTTTGAATTTTTGCTTTTATATTTCAATTTAAAATGAGTTTAAAGCATTTCTTTGCAATATTGAAATGGCGCTTATGAAGATTATTGCTTAGGCGCGATCTTTTACAATCACATATCATATTTGAATACAGAAAACTGCAGTTTACTATCACCCTCTATGTAATTGAAAAATATAATATAAAATATAACAAATACAATTGAAGGCTTTTCAATGCCACAATACCATAAAAGCCAAAAAGGTTTTAATGGCTGTTTGGAAAAGTTTAACCTTTTAAAATAATGTAAAGCTAGAAATGTAGATCTTCAAAAACGTTTTTTAATATGGCAGGTACTTTGTACAACCCCCTTCAGCCCTCATTGCCCGAAAGTGATGGCGAAGGTGAATACGAAATAGCTTTGGACCCAGAGTCAAGTTAGAAAAAATTTAAAAAATATATTCAGAAAAAACAAAAGTATACATTTTTATATTTCATTGTAAAGAGAGTTACACAGGCTACAATATGGTAAGAAACTTATTGTACCTTAATACTGAATTTTTACGAGAAAAGAAATCCGTTTTTAAAAAATTTGTATAAAAACCTATATTTTTCGCTAAAAACTTCTTATTAGTACATATTACGTATCTAATGCTGTACATCAATAAAAAGGTATGCAAAAGACCTTTCGTTTGATACCCATATTGTGTTAATCAATTGGAAATTGATTGAGGTTTTTTGATAAAAACTTTGAACGTTGACCCCAAGCCTCGCCTTTTATACGCGTTTCCCAGCCAACATTTTCAGTTTGTTTGTTTCACGAAAATAAGCTCTATATAGCCCAATTTTTGTTTTTTTTTCATGGGGGTTCGTTGTACCACCCCATTTGTTCCGATTTGAATAATAGAAAAAACGAGAACTAAGCATTTAAAACTCGCCAGTGATGGCTGTAAATTGAATTCGATTGCACAGAGCACAAAACAAGGCAAAGAAGCCAATACTGTGGCCTGCCGACTGCGATAAATTAAATACAACGCACGAGCTGGCCAACCAGTCTCACATTATTTAATTAGCTGAAATATTCCAAATATTTATGCGCATGCTTTATGAAGTGAAACATGAAATAATGCTGCTCCAAAATTTGGCATTTGCGGCGAGGCATTCTTGCGCGCACACAGGCACACAGCCGCACGCACCCGAAACCGAGCACTCGAGGCGCACACATTGCAAATAAGCAGCAAATGTGGAAAAACGCAAAGGCGTAAACTTAATTTAATTAGTCGTGCTATGTGCAATCTGCGTTGGCTTCGAGTGCTGCTGGCACTTCCGCAGCAGACTCCACCTCGGGCGGCACAGGAGCAGCGCTTTCGACGCCGCTGCCACTGTAACGGTAATATTCGACGGTAAATATGAAACTTTTATTATAAAGCTGAATTAATTACACAAACTTTTATAATAACCGGCCATGGAATCAACAATTTGTAGAATGCACAACGCCCGAACGCACTTCAGTGCGAATTAGAAGAAATTGTATGGCTGCGTTGCAAGACAACGTCTGGAGAGAGTTTCGGTTGTCTTAAAAAATTAAGTACAATGTTGCATGTTTCCAGAATAATTAAAAATTAATGTGTTGGTAAAAAGTGCTCATGTGGATGTTCCTCAGCCCAGTAAAAAATTGGATTCAATCGGAATGATACATTTGGATCTGTGCAGGATGCACATTGTTCGAGGCTTCAGATAAGGCGATCCTTTGTCATGCGACCTCTTCAACTTCACCATGGAGAGTGGTCTGCGTAAGGCCGGTGTACATCGTAATAGCACAATCTTCAACAAGAGTGTCCAGCTGCTTGCCTACACCGATGCCATTGACGTCATCGGGCGTCACAAGCGAGATATCATCGCTGCCTTTGCGGCAATCGAAAGAGAATCTGCCAAAATTGGTGTGGTGGTAAATGAGAGCAATTCGAAGTATATGCTGTCTATACGCAGGGACTCGTTGCAGGTGTCTCACGTCGAGCTCGACAGATATACTTTTGAAGTTGTTAAGAAATTCGTTTGTCATCGCCATAAACAGCAGCAATGATGTCAGCCTGGAGATAAAGCGAAGGATTACTCTGAGTAACAGATATCTCTCTCGACCAACAAAACTTGCACTCAATTGAACGCTTAGTAACATGTCTTAGGGTAATTAAGTCATTATCGCACCCAAAAAAACTGAGTCATTGAACAGGGTTACCTGAGCGCACTGCAACGGGGGATGTTCTCACCGTTTTCACTCGAAATTGAATGCCCTCCTTTTTGGTTCCAAAGTTCACCATTTAAATTTTTTAAGTTTGCGAAATTACTGATTTTTGTCAGTAAGGGATCAAGTGTGAATATATTGCAACGATGAAGCACTCTGTGCTGTGCTATGCATGAATAGAATACTTTTACTTTACTTTTACTTTACTTTTTTTATTTTCAAGCACAATCCAGTATACGAATTTAGAAAGTAATTTTCGTAACAATATGTTACAGTGTTTTTCCCTTTTTTCATATTTTGATTTCATTATGTTAAAATGTGTGTCATTTTACAAAGAAACTCAAATGTGCTCCTGTTGGATTTCATTGCCTATTAACTCTAAGTTCGATAGCATTTTTATTGAGTCCACTTTTAACAAACAATTTTAAATTCTCCGTTCAAGTAAATCGCCCATTTGCGTGTCAGTTGGAATGCGCAACATTATGTTACTTTTCTTGTTTTCCTATGAAAGTAAACCGTGTAATAGAATCAAGTAGAAGGTGTCTGGTCATCGCTGGTGTGATCAGCTCGAGGAGCGGAATAAGAGAGGAAGCAGGTAAGGCACAAGCCCGGTTGGCCTTCTTAGTAAATTTAATACCTGTGTGTGTGTGGTAGGTGGCGCATATTTTTATAAATTTTTTGGCGCAAAAACCTTCTAACCGTATCACGTTTTTGCTTGCCAGCACACTACGGTCGATTTTAACCAAAAAAAGCCGAAATGTGTAAATAATTTGCACATGCAACCAAATTCAAAGCCACGCCGCACACAGTCGGAGCGAACAAAGCGGAGCAATCCAAACCTTAACAGCAATTAAGCAAAGCAAAAGTAAACGGACGCCATCAAAACTTTTCAATTCAAATTACTTCCTTCTTGAATTAAAAGTAACCGCAAACAAAAACACAACAACAGATCAACACAAAAATTACTCGAAAGCTCTTCAAGTGCTCTCCACGCTGCGCCACTCCAGTCGGCGGCAGTCCGCAGCTGCTGGCCACTGCCACGGCCGAGAGCAGGTGCAACCGGACAAGTTGGCGCCGCATTGCGAAGGTAAAAGTCAAATTGTGGGGAAGTGAAATGCGCAGGCGACCAAAATGTCAAAGACAGCTATAAACGTTGACATCTAACCCGCGACAAATTAGTTCTTCAACCACATGCGACCAACCGATCGACCGAGCGGGCGGAATAGCCGGTCACTGCCGGCCGATGACGCAACAGCCAGCGCCTATTTTCGGGCCTCGAACACTTTTACACTGACGCCTGCATTTTATCAGCGCGCAAAAATCTGCGAATCACCAAGTGGAAACAATTACTTTAATTTCGGCCAAAAGCAGGCACCAATAACAACAAAAAAACAATATGAAGTGCAGTCAGCTGGCCGCCGCACGAGTGGGCAAACAAGGCCGTCACCTCGTGCAACAGTTTGGCATTGCTCACAATGTTGCCACTTTACG
Source organism: Melieria picta (assembly GCA_964056695.1). Lineage (NCBI taxonomy): Eukaryota > Metazoa > Arthropoda > Insecta > Diptera > Ulidiidae > Melieria > Melieria picta. Next base: position 98,750,671 of record OZ057398.1, on the reverse strand, counting down.
AGCAACGCAACGCAACCGCAGTCGAAACAAGTGCACAGCTGGCTCAGCTCCCGTCGCAGTAAACGTGCGCGCATGCGCATTGATTACAGCTGCTGGTGCCGCACATTTGCGCCGCTCTCGCTCTCCGCCGTGCCACAGTAACAGCGATCGTCATTAGCATTAGCTTTGGCGGTTGTTGCTACTGCCACAACTGTTGCCGTTGTTGCCGTTCACACTGTGGTTTGTGGCAGCGTTGCCGTTGCATCAATTGTTTATTTCGGAGTTGTGTTGCATGCAGCGAACTGACTTTGAACTTCATTAGTGCTTGGCGGTGCTGCCGCCTGCGAACGCAACCGCTTCGACGGCAGCAGCAATAAAACCAAAAACCAAAACGTAACAGGCACAACATTAACAACAACAATAGTAACACCATGAAAATCAACTGGTTTCATTTGAATGAAATGATTGTTATGCATTTGGATTATGACTGGAAGTGATCGCGTAACACTTTTAATTTAGGTGAAAGAAGGAAGCCCCAGTGGCGTTCAACATTTCGGCCGCATAGGATAAGAGAATCTCTCAGAAAAGAAAAATAATACTGATGTTAGCTGGGTCAGCTGTATTGGGCCTTTTCAAAATTGCTTTCTTTGGTATTATTGTAGTTGAGTGGAGACTCGAACTCACCACTCTCTGGTTTGTGGTGACGCAACGCACTAATTATCCAAAAATATCAACCTGCTGTTTGACCACGCGAGTCCAGTCCAGGTTCGACCTGTGCTACAGCCATCATCGAATATGAAAAATTACACTATTTTCCTTCAACAAACAATGCCAACCTCTGAGAGTAAAATAATTTTCTGTATACAAAACAGCGTCGAACTCGCAGGGTCGCGATCGGAAAAAAATACAGTTCCCTTCCAAAATGCGCTTTTTCGGGTTTTCAAGGTTTTAGTCTCAAGCAAATTTTTTTTATATGAAACAGACACACCCAGTGGATGAGCAGGGGGCACTGCTTAATATCCTCTCGTGGCCTATCCTTTTGTATATATTTAGCCAGTTGAAAGTGACCACTGCTTGTCTGCACTTCCTCGTCCCCATAGACAAGATAAACCAAAAGCATCGAATATGACAGGTAAATAGTATAAAACTCTCCTATCTGTAATCCCTCTTGGCCTGCCTAACTCATTGGTGAATTGCCTTGTGTGCTGTGACTTTTATGACTGCAGAATGGAATGGAATAATAAGAGTCAGAACAGATATCAGAAGTCCTTTTAGCATGGTCACACCTCTCATCCATGCATCAGCGTTATGTTATTAATCCTATTTTTCTACCAGAATATCCATTATTTAGTTGCTATTTTGTTTCGGGTTCAGATTAGGTGAAGGTTTATTTCTGAAAAAGCTTATTTAGGCACAAAAGGATGGCGCGGCTCCCCCTTTTTACGGCGCTGGGATTCACGACGATTCCAATATGAAGCTCTCTTTTTCCGTGAATTCTTGGGTTAAACGCTTAGTTAGATTTGTGTAGAATGAAAAGCCCAGGATGTGGCAATACTGCCTGCAGTCATCAGAGACCACTGCCCCCTTTACTACCACAGCTGCCACATCAGAGGGAACCCGAACGAGAATGAAACCGTCCCTCACAGCCTGTCCGGTCAATATATAACAATTTTGGAGAGATAGAGAAGTACATCGTGAACTCGCTACTCGCCTTTATCAACTTCTCGGCCTGGATATAAAAGTCGCATAGTCCAGAGAGACAACATACTAGCATACCAAATGGCACCTACCGGGAACAGTGGTACCAAAACAGCGCCTATGCGCTATTTGGATGTCGGAACATCGCCACTGGAACCAACGAACTAGCACTAAAGAACCGCCACTGGGCATAACTTCCTTTCGCTTTTCCCTTTCGAAATAATTGTTCAACAATAAACACTTTTACATTTTCAAATACTTTCTTAACTTCCTCACGTTCCCTCGCCTCCAGCTCCCCAATAATCTTTTGAGAGCCGTTTCTTTGTTGTCTGCAATGCCTACCTGCTGCCAGCCTGCCTGCCTGCCTGTCTGCGCCGATGCCTTTCTACGCCAGTGTCGTGTGCTATTTGAATCGTAATCGTAATATTGTGCAATAACTTTGCGAAATCGCTCGAACGTCCGACGGTGCCAGCACTGCAGCCGCACCGAAAGCTAGCAGTCAATGAAACTCGGAGCCACACAGCGCAGCAATCTCTCGTAAAACTGCGATATGCGCAGAAATTCATATAAAACGCCAGGCAGCTGAAGAGTTATTCGCATTCAGTTTGTTACACAATTGCAGCCAAGGTCGCTCCGGGAAAATAGCTCACCACCACGAACAGCGACAGCTGCTTGACTGACGGACTTGTGGCAAGGAAACACAACAAATCACACCTGAGATGGCTGGAACGCGCTGGGTGAGTGCCGACAGATTAATAAGCGCGAAGGGAAAAGCCCTGCCAAGCGATTCATCCGATTAAAACGAAAGTGAAAGTGAAAATTCTGATTGGGCACACTTGCTATAATTCGCGTCGAAAGCCAGCGTCCATAGAGCCTTAAAGTCGTAGCGTAAAATCAGAATTGAAACATCTGGGTTTGAATTTCAAATAAAACCAGCGCTTGGTGAGTGTATTGCACCAGAAGCCAGAGGATGATTAGTTCAAATCCTGACTTCACCACCAACGACAAGCCTCTGAGTGTGAAATAATTGTCTACGAAGACCTCCTAGTTCGCTATTCGGAACCTATACACCAGAGTCACGACCCTTTCATCCGAACACTTTACAATTCCTCATTTTTTAAGGTAACTCAATGTGAACTGATAGTTTAGAAAAATGTTTAGAAATATCCACGAGGGAAATATGATGATATAAATTCCTTTAAATTCTGAGATTGAAAAAAATTAATATCAAAAAATTCAAAAACAACCACAGATCACGAACCACAGGCTATGAAATTAAACTCCGAATCAACTAAAACTACAAATGAAAATACTGCAATTGAAGGAACTTTTCTAAGTGGATATTGGTTCGGAGAGAATTATGTATTTGTGACAAGGATCACCAGGGAAATACTGTTTTTAAATCTGTCCTACTGAAAAGAAGTAAGGCGCACTCACTTAACCCACTATGAGCCATATTAATTAAGTTTTATTTATAAGAATTTGTATGCTTTCGGTACATTGTCAGATTGTTAGAACTGTTACAAGTCAGAACTTAAAATCCGTCCCAAATCGGTTTTCTTAATTAACGCAGAAACGTTTATCTGACGAATCCACAGTGGGGTTTATATGAATTTTTTGTTAGAAGAAATTCACAATAACTAATTTTATTTTGTATAAGTACGAGTAGTTACTCAATTTTTATTAATTACAAAATTTCTGCACAGTAGTGTGAAAAGCAATAATTTTACTAAGCATCCAAAAGGAAATGCGATACACTCACTTGACCCGATTCTCCTGTTGCTCGACAGCTGACCACCAAAATGTTCAGGTCGGCGTGCTCGAAACATCAAATTGTGTGTGAATGCACCTGGGAACGATTATCTCCGAATCGCACGCACACACTCATACCCACAGCCACGCACAGCCACCCAACATGTTAGGATCGCACTCACTCACCCATTCGCCATGCGGTTTCGTGCTGCCATTGAAAATCGATAAAGAGCCATAATTTGGAGCTCTGCAAGTGGTCCGGCAGGAGCGCGGCGAACCATAGCGGGCCCGGCTTAAATCAATCGCGTTAGCCAGTGTGAGCCGTGAAAGCCGTGCAGCCGACGCACGGCATCATCAACATAATTCAGCCGCACACTCATGTCCGTGCCCCTGTTCGCATTTGTGCTCATGTTGGACAGCCAACTGCGCCTATTTGGTTGCACTTCATCGTCCCTCGGCCAAACTTGTCCCAACTAACTAAATCGTATTTTTGTTTGTGTATTTCATGTTTGGTTTTTTGCCCGTCCTCGTTCGGCCGGCTCTGCAGCGCCAAGTGCTACTCGCTGTGGCAACAGCAACACTAATGTCAATTGTCAGTGGGCCGGCAGCAGCGGCGGCGGAAACTTCATCAACGTCGGCAGCATCGGCGACGGCAATGGCGGAAGTGCATGTCGGCCGTGCCCACAAAAACATGGCTCTTGTCTATGCAAAACGACTGCAACGGCAGCTGGTGCAGCAGCACCAACAACAACAACAACAGCAGCAGGGCTACCACTATGAAAGCGCTGGCCACAATGACGGCGATACTCCCACCGGCCGCAATCCCAGCCGTCGCAGCTACAGCAGCTCTGGCGACGGCAGCAAAAGCTATGGCTTTGGAGCGCACGGCGGCGGCCTGGTGGCGTCGTCGTTTAATGGGCTCACAAGTCTCTCGGGCTTGGGGCACATTAGCAACGGTTACGGGGGCACCAGCAGCCCCAAACAACAGATACCAATTTACGAAGAACAGCATGAAAGCGATTATGGCAGCGCTTCGGGTGCAGGCTCAGCCGCATACTCGTCATACGCCGGCGGTGAAAACAATCAGCACATCAGCAGCACGGGCAGCGGTAGCGGGGAAGCGTTCGGTGCGGCGCTCCACAATTTGCACGCAGACGGTGGCAGGCACAACGGCTTCCTGCCCTCGCTGGGCTACGGCAAGCGCTCGGCGCCGGCCTCGGCGTCTTCGGCGTACTCCGCTGTGTCGACAGCGTCATTGTCGACACCTCAGCACCACCAGCCGCAGCATCAGCATCAGCACCAGCAGCAGCTGCAGCTGCAGCCGAACGATAAAATCTCCGATGGCAATTTTCTGCATCGTTACGAGCACAATTCCGGCTACGATGAACTTTCAACCGCTGCCTCATTCGAGCACCAGCAGCAACAGGAGTACCAGCCGCACCAGCACCAACCAACGCTGCAGTACTTCTCGCCACATGACGGCTACGGCTCCGCACCCGCCAGTTCCGGCATCGGGGCCTCAGCCGACGCGGATGACTCGTTCGAGCACCACTCCGGTGGCGACGGCGGTGGTGGTGGGCACAGCGGCCCGTCCTTCGATGAGTCCACTAATTATCTGCCCGAGCAGCACGCCCACTCCCACGCGCCGCCCGACGTCATCAACTACATTCCCTACCCCGTCGTCAAGAAGGTGCACGTGCCCGTGCGCGAGCCCGTGCAAATACCTGTCTCGCACGCTGTCATTGTGCCCGTCAGCAAGCCGGTGCCCATACACATACCCGTCGCGAAGCAGGTGACCGTGCCGGTGGAGAAGGAGCTGAAAATCCCCGTGGAGCGAGTGGTTCCCTATCCGGTGGAGAAGCCAGTGCCCGTGCCCGTCGAGAAGCGAGTGCCATTTCCGGTAGTTAAGTACGTGCCGGTCAAGGTGCCGCATCCCTTCCCCGTCAAAGTGCCCGTCTTCAAGACCATCCTGCACAAGGTGAAGGGCGGCTGGTGGTAGTCCGCCGACGCGCCCAATGCCGGCGACTCCATTCAACGCTCAAGTTCCAAAGTGAGATGTCATCCAGACCGAGAAGTGCTCCTCACTTGGATGTCACCATGTGCACCGTTATTCATACACACATTTTATTTATTGTATACCCACATAAATACATATTCTCATAATTTTTCGATTAATCGATGTAAACACGAAAATGTTACGAAAAGTATTATTAGTTATCATTCTTCAAGGTTGAAGCGTCCAATCAACGATAATACAATACCATAATAAAATATTATAGTATTTCTGGTTTTATCTTACTTGTATTCTGTTCATACGTGATTGTATGCATGGTATGAATGCATGCCAATTGTTACTCCAATAAATAATAAAGAATAAAGTATTTACTTATCATCTGCTATTTTCATTTCAAGGTGAAAGCAAAAGATGTTTGTTGTTACAAGAACATGGCGTGCTGAAGTTAACTTTATAAACATTCCACTTAATGCACTCAAGTCAAACTCAATTTTTGACTGAAAACATGGAAAAGTTCTATACAATCTGAGAGATATATGAGCCGTTCATTGCACAAATCGATTAACTCTATAAAACAATAAAGTTGAGAAATGCGATGAAATTCATAAGTACATGAATTTTTAAAAATTCCCTTATTTTGTATTCAATGGCCAAACAAATTTGGTCGTTTAACTGTGTTAATCTTTATTATTTAGGATGGTTATTATAAATATAAAAAATTAGGGTTATTAGTGCTTTGACACTCAAATTTAAGAGTTTTCCAAAAGTAGAGTTAATCAATTTGTGCAGTGAATATTTTTTCGGCATAATTTAGTTTAACTTTTTTTGGTTATTGTTTTGGACTTATACCTACGGTGACCATAAATATGAATCGAAATTGTAAGAACATTTTTCAAATTATATACTTGTACATATATTGACGTAATAAAAAAATAAAAAGACAAAAATAATTTTATTTATTTATTTATTTACAAGAATATTGGAACTATAACTAAATTATAGAACAATATATACATAAAATAGAAGCTATGGCATCTGAGGCCTTAAGCTAATATGGGTGTAGGATATGTAGTAGTGCAATTAATTTAATATATTAATACTATTATTATATAGTTAATTTAGGTGAGCTTAAAAGTGTATGTGGTGTGAGTGTTTGATGTTAAGTGTGCAGTAAGCTGGGGTTGGATAATATGTTCATATTTCATTATATAGATTGCAAAACTTTAAATAATTTATTAGTGTTATTAGGTTATTAATTGAAGGGTTTTTGAGTAGGTCTGAAGGTATTGTGTTTGGAAGTGAACGTCGGTAAGTGTCGAAGAATGTGCATTTATCAAGGATGTGTTGGGTATTGATTGTATGGCTATTGCAAAAGCTACAGATGTTAGACAGGTTTTTGTCAACTGACAAAAGTACCATTGTGAGGAATTGTTATTATCGTTTTGGTGTTTTTGGAGGAAGTATGATTTTAAAAAGCATATATATTATGTCCGAGAAGACTACGTTGGGTGTAATTGTCAGCGGTGCGTTTATGGCATTTTTGGCTGCTATGTCGGCACATTCGTTGCCAGGTATCTGTACGTGACTTGGGACCCAGATTAGTTTTAGCTTATTTGGTTTCTCTAGTAGAAAGCTACGAATTGAGTTGGGTAGAAGTCTTGGTTGTTTCGGTTTTTTATTGAGTCGATAGAAGAGAGGGAGTCAGTGCAAATTGCGAATTTACCTGGTAGCTTTGTTGCGTATTTGATAGCTTCGTGAATGGCTATAAGTTCGGCAGAGAAATTTGAGCTGTAGGTAGGAAGGTGTGCTATTTGTATAATTTTTTTGTTTAGAATTATGCTGTAACTAGCTTTGACGTTGATTTTGGAGACGTCCGTGTATAGGAACTTGAAATTTGGGAGTTTTTCGATAGTTGCGTAGAATTGCTTTCTAAATACTAGTGGAGGAGTAGAGGTTTTTTTAAGAGCGGTTAGATTTGTGTTTATTGTTGAGTAATCCAGTTTCCAGTGCGGTGTTTTGGAGTTTTTGTAAGGTTTAAAATTTATTGGGATATCGAATTGTTTTGCTAAGTTTGTTATCCTGTTTAGGCAGGATGGTGATTTATTAATAATTTTTTGTGGAGTTTTGGATAGGAGCGTGGGAAGGGGGGAGTGGTCGTTTATTATGACAGATTTTATAAGTTTAGCTGTAATAAAATCTCTATTGGTGTTCAACGGTAGGATATTGGCCTCGGAGTTTAAAGATATGATTGGGGTTGTTTTGAAAGCGCCAAGGGCGGTACGTATGCTGGAGTTGATGGTTGATTTCAGCTTGTTTGTAGTCGATTTTGGCGCGTATGCGTATAAGTATATGCCGTATCTATATATCTATATATAATATCCAAACTAAACTTAAAAATTACATAAATCACAATCACTCTTTTTTAAATGAAAATATTTAATATAAAAAAAATATAATAGAAAATTATATTATAATTATTGATATTTTACTGAATTATAAATTCTTTTTAATTAGTAATTTTTTTTTTAATACTCCTCAAATTCTAGGTAGGTAAATCATAGTTGATTTTTGTCATTAATATTATTTTAAAAGTTTCTTCTATCTGAAATTTTTTTCATCAGCAAAGGGCTGCCACCGTAAATTTTACAATATCGAATAAAATGCGGGACAAAGGCAAAACACAACAAAAAAGGGGAATTCTTTGTAATGTGCCACCCCATGGCTTTTTTGCGCATAACTCGTTAGAAAATTAACTTATCGCCAATGTTAATATACCGTTGGGTTTAAAGAGCTATGATCCAAGGAAACACTTCATTTGAATTTTTCGTAAATGCAAATTTTACAGCTAATTCCCAAAGTGTTAAAAATCGACACCGTAAAATGTTTTAATGTAAAGTTCCACCCCCTAAAAAATCGCGAAAAAAGTAGAAATCTCAAGTACAAATGCAAGATTTCGAAAATTTATGAAAGATTATTGAATTTAATTTGAATTGAATAGAAAATGACCAAAAGCGAAATGCAAATTGAATGGTAATGAATAAAACGGTAATTATATGGAAATTAATAAACAAAACTGAACTAATTCATTCCTCATGATAGGATTAGAGAAAAATTTAATAAGAACACTTTAAATCCATTTTAATGACAATTCCGAGCAATAAAAAGTCATTTTACCGATATAGGACCACAAAACAATGAAAACAGAGGGGTGGCACTTTACAAAGGAAAAAGGATGGCACTTTACATTTTCACGCCATTTTGGAAATAATTGAATAAATTTTCTCCTTTTTCGATGTGCTCGGATACCATTTCGGATTATGAAAAAGCATTAAAAATTAAGTCCAACGCTGATATTTACCTTAGTTCTTTACACGTATTTGATGTCTTTTTCACCGCAAGGAAAACCTTCAGTTTTTTTTTTAGTTTTTTCTTAAACAAATTTGACACTTTTTTACCCAGACTGTGTTATTGCGCCTGTTCCCTCAAGAACCGCATTAAAATTGATGATGTCATATATACCTTAAATGACGGTAGGAATTTTGTTTCTTGGATTGCTGGAACGTCAAAATCGAGCAGGGGTGGCACATTACAAAGAGTGGCACCTTACAAAGAATTCCCCTACATTTTCAGATTTTTCTGTTCAGTACGGTCCCGCAAAAAACAGGTCACCGAACTCATACCCCATCTCAGTGGCGCACACAGTATTTAATTTTGGGGGCTTTTACGTACAACTTTTGAGCCCAACACCGTTTGTAGTCATATTTTTCACCAGCAATTTTTGTGCTCCTCCCGTGTGCGCCACTACCCCATATTAAATACACGAGGTGCGGCAAAGTAATCTTGTTATGTGAATTGGTTGCCATTTTTAGAAATGGAAATGGAATTGGACTCTTTTCTGACGTCATTCGCAAAAACTATGACGCATTCACCAGAGCCGCATTTGATTGCCACATTCTGTAGGAATTCTGACGGCCAATTGCAGATCATTACATATGATGGTCCGTTCGTCTCTCTGTCTTTCAACCAACTGGCTCGCACTATAGCACTCGTATATTTTCAGATATCGACAATAAATGTCATAAATGTCATTTTTATTTCTGAAGAAACCACTAGGAATGTACGAGTACAAGAAAATGGACGTGGTACACCCACGTTTTGGGTATGGCCCCCATGGAGCATTTCGTCGAGTTTTATCCGACATTGATTATGTTCAACTGAAACCTTTAACCTTTTATGAGCGAGATTAACTAATTTTTACATTCGTAATATTCATGTTTTCAACAAAACTATTTATGAAAATTGCATTTTTGCGAACATGCTCCAGCACGCGTGTCGTACATGCGAAATTGACAACGAATGCTGCTGAGGTTTTAAATTTGTGTTATTGTTTTTATTTTTGAACAACAATATTAGTATTGTTGTAGCCACGTTGCTGCTTACTTGTCCGCTTTGTGCAAACGTTTCTGTGTGTTTTCGCCAACAGGCAATGTGGCACGAAAGCAACGAAAGCAACAACACCCCTCAAACCCGGATTATAAAAGCATGTACGAGTATGTAGGAGTGTATATGTATGTGGGAGTATATATTAATGTGCGGGAGGTTGTGCATTTGGCTTGCATATTACATAAGTCACTGTTTGTTGGCATGCTTACATTTATTTGTTTTACATTTGCATACGCAGACACGTATGCACGAGTAAGTGTGCGCGGAGGTGTGGGCATGAATCGTTGACATCTGCATATGAAAACATGTGTATGTTTGTATTTACTATTTTATTACGGCTCGTACATAAATACAGACAAACTCACACGCGACATTCGCAGCCCACATTCATGAATTCCAATGAATAACCGCGCGGGTCGTGGCAAAAAGTTTGCCTTTCTTTTGTCTGGTGGCGACCGCCCGATGAACGGAGCAAAATTTCACTCAACTTTTTAGTGCGTCGAGCAGGACTGGGGTATCACTGATGCAGAATTTATTCACAACTCTTTTGAAAATTTAAATTAATCAATTCGAACATATTCAAATATATTCGCATAATTGAAACTCGTCGAAATTTAAAATGGAGGGATGCAGCAGTCGCAAACGCAAGCGACGACATAGTTTGTGATAATATTTTATTTATTTATTTATTTATTTATTTAAATTCATCAAGTAATAATTGTTACTTAAAAACATAAGTTTATCTATTAATATTAACATATTTTTTCGTTTCCTTGTTTGATGAAACACACAAGTGCCAGCGTTGTCTTTCCGTTTTCGAAACAGTTTCCATAAGCGTTTTCGAAGTGGTTTCCAGCTCCTTTCACAAGCATTGCTATATATAAGTATGGGGCCAGATCTGGCGCTTGATCGATGGTATTCGTTGTGACTTTGTTGTGCAATGACGCATTGTAAAAACTACAATGTTGTTCTTCCACGAATCTGTTCGTTTCTGAAGGATTACAACAGCCTTATGTCCTTCTTTCTGTAGATTTTTGACTTGACCAAGTCAAGTGACTACTAATTATGCTCTAAACAAACTGTTTGACAAACCACGCTCATATTTGACACAGTCATTAAATTGAGAGTTACCGCCGAATAAACGGTTTAACCCTTCGATGGGCAGTAATTAGTTACTACACATTTGCACTTTGTCGTCTGGCCAGACGAAATCTGGGTGAGGCTTTTGACAAAGGCAAAGCGCAATGACAGATGAAGATTATTATGTTTATATGGTAGGCAACGTATGTAAGTATATATATATACAAATTATGTTCATATATACTTACTTAGTTACCCACAAATACACTGTAAAAAGGAGATGAATCTGTGATTTTTTTATTTTGTTGAACCATTTCGTCTGGCCAGACGACAAAGTCCATCCGAAGGTTAAGAGAATCTAATTTTTATTAGGTCAAGGGGTTCATTCATAAGTGAGCTCTTCTAGCTGCCACCCTAAAGGGTTCATTCGGCTAAACCGTTTATTCTGAGGTGTAAGCAAATAACAAATACGGCTAACAATTGTTCGATGCTTTATTGACGAAATCTGCTTGTAATAAATATATTCATACATATTTTCAATTCTTCTTTATTTATGATTTTCAATTCGTTAGCTATGTGTCTCGATGTAAACCCTCTATGGATGACTGAGAAAAACTATGACAAATTAATACAAATAAATTGCAAATAGTCACAGTGTAAAATTGATACTGGAATACAAATTAGAACGATTTTCTGTAGATCTTCTTAAGGGCATTGGGAGTCTATAACAAAACGAAACTTAATTAATTTAGATGTGATATTTATTAAAACCATCTCAAATCTGAAGTGCCTTTGATTAAAAAACTAAATTGAGTTATGAACTCTTGAAGTTATAAATAGTCTCAAATTGACGCTAAGTCCGGTTGCAGCCTGAACCCACGTCGACACATATCCTTGTGAAACATTTAATTCGAGATATGTATATTCGGTGTGCATTTTAATCTTATCCGAAAGTTGTTATTGGCGAGTTCTCGCGTACAATGCGCGTCAGTATTCTCAGAGGTGGGGTTTGGTGCGTGGTGCGTGCGCCCGTTGCTGTTTTGTTTCATGTTGAATTGCTAATTAAGATAAGTGAGCTTGATTTCCATATTAATATGCCAGCAGGCCAACCGGCCGAAAGCACGGCGCCGCGCACGCACCTTATCTTTAAAGCGGAATAAAGCAAAACGCACGCAGCGCCAGCGCCTCAGATAGTTTCGCCCGCGCGCACTCCAGCTCGGACGCGAACTCCCCAAACGATTTATTTGCGTGCACGCCCACATCTGCGCAGTGGGTACGTCCGCCGGGTCGCAAAAAACGCCAGGCACTGCAAAAAACCAACCCAAATTCACACACTGCACAACGGAAGCTTGAAACTGTGCGTGAATTAGCCACACAAAGGCGCTGCAATCGGAGCGGCAGGCGACAGGCCTCAAGTGGCCGCCGCTGTCGGCTGTGTTTTCCTGTTGAGTGAGCGCTCTCATGGCCAACTATTTGTGCGGCGCTGCTTTGGCTGTCCTTTTTCCAGATCTGAGCTAATTAAATATGCGTGTTTCTTCCACTCCAAAAACTATGGTGCTTTGGTCATCCCTCCTGCGCGCCTCTCCCTGCCATAAAACGAAGCAAACAAAAAGTCAGGCAATTGGGCTGGCAAGTGGTGGCCACTTGATCGTCGCTGCTATGACTGGCCGGATTGCCACAAGTGGCGTCATAATTCTACATATTATGTACTCGGAGAAAGGACGTGCCAGCCGAGAAGGAGCCGGGGCACATGAGCACTCAGCACTCAAAAGCTGCTAAGTAAAAACATAGCATATGATGCTGGGCCGGCAAAATAGTATACAGGACGCCAGTAGCTTTTTCCTTTAGAAGAAACTAAATTTATGTTGGAACTTTAATGAAAAATTACACATATTAAATTCAAAAACCCTTTTAAAGCCAAAATTAAATTATTTGAAACTAATTTTACATTTTTCCACATTACTTTCCGAGTATTAGTTCCCTCTCAAAGGTCTTTTGAGTGCGTTCTTGACCTCCTGTGTGAGTGTGTGTGTGTGTGTGTGTGAGTGAGTGCGTGTATTTTGCGCTCCGTTGGCTCATTTCGCTGATGGACGTTGGGCGCGGCACTAAACTATGTCTCGTTCTCGCTGAGTTTGTACGTTTGTGTGCCACATTTATATTCATTTCTGCTCCACCAGCGACGCGTCGCCCTTTCGCCGGCCTCTGCGCCACATTTCAGCATATTTGTTAATAATTTTACAACATGTAAAATGTCATGTTTCAGTTAATTCCTTGGCCGCGGTGGGTTCGCTCGCATTTTATTGGCATTGTTTTTCCGCGCGCTTCCTCTCGCCCCATCCTCATGCACGCGGACGATGGTGTGGGGGATGTTTGCTGGCCAAGTTGCTGGGCGGACGTGTGCGCCGATGGGTGGGCTCGGGGGTGTGGCGCACGTTTAATTGTTGCATGCGCACGCCAATAAACACGATTGCCACAGTTTCTTATGTTTTGTAGTGTTGATTTTATTGCCGCCTTATCTCTGCGCTCTTTAAATGAAGTTATTAAACCAACTTTTAATTTTTGTTTTATTGAAAAAGAACAAATAAAAAACTACTAGTTTATTGCGCGTAAAGTGCGCGCGTTTGCCTAATTTACGAGCACGAATTGTCGTTAATTCTATTAACGTCGTTTCAATGTCTGTGACAAATACTTCATAATTCGAAAACTTGGACGCGCTCGTTGAAACAATTAACAGTTATATATTTCCAACACCACACGTAACTTTGAAAGCATGCAACGTTATTTAAGATATTCGTAAAAGCTGAAAGGCCTTAACAATTAATGTTTTTGATTTTTTTCTTTACTTAAAAATCGAATAAAAGGATAAAATTTTGACAATCGAATACCATGAATAGTTCCTTAAAACTCAGCAACAGAAAGAAGACGTTCAAATTTGTTTCCAAAATCATCGAGAAACGTGGGGTGATTAAAGTCGCAAAGTTCAAGGTTCAAAAAAATTAAAGTTCAAACACCTTAATATTTACTTAATCTTTAATTGAAAGATAACAACAACGTTCTGTAAGAGAACAGTACTTTATTTATTTAGAATTTGTAACCCTTACTGAAACTTATTTTAACTGCTTCTCAAGCAAACTTCTCCTCACATAACTTTGCTAATTTGCTAAAAATTTCAAATCCCATTTCTTTTTTCAATTCTGCAATCTTTGAAATTAAAAAAAAAAGTTTTTAATCAGAAAAGTTGTTCTTAAATATTTAAAGAATTCTCTGAGGATCAACAAAATATCAACAAAAGAAAATAAAATTTCGCAAATAAAATTCAAAAGTATTCGAAATACTTTAAGGTATCATGGCACGTTAGAAAGAGGAATTTTTAATGATTTACAAAATTCTTTATTTTTCAGCTCTTTTATTATTAATCTTTTCGGATTGGCTCGACCGATTTAAAAAACATTTTTTTAGTTCTTTTTATTAACTTATTTTTTACATGAATCCACCACAATATTGAAGAAAAATTTTTAATTTAAAGTACTTTTTCTGGGAAAAAAGGTGAAAAACGCAGTCAATTTTTTACACTGTTTTTCAAAAAGCTCCTATCCTTTTATTTTTAGCGTTTTTTTTATTTTTCTGGAATTCCTGTGTCCGAAAGCTTAATAATTATGAATCTTTTTTGTTTTTTTGTTTCAGATTAGCCAATCCGGAGATTAAGTGTCCGTAATGGAGGTTGTGTTTTTTTTCTACGCGACTTCAGCTCCACCTATATAAGAGACAATATGCTAAAAAAAAAAAACTAAAAAAAAATTGTGTTTGTGTTCCTTAAACCTTCAATATATTGTAGAAAAAATTTTCAAAAAGATTGAAAATAAAGGAGCTGAAAAATAAATAACTTTGTAAATCATTAAAAATTACCCTTTCTAACGTGCCATGATACCTTAACCCATTAAGCCCTGAGCGTTGCGTTTGCGCAACGTTTGGGAATTTCGCTATATTAAGTAATTCATAAAGACATAAGACTTGAAAATGGGTAGAATTGGATTAGAATTGATCGTTTTAGATTCTGCCATACTCAAATTTCAAAATTATTTAAATATTCATACGTTTTTTTCGATCCAAAGTCAAAGGTTTTTTTTGGGGAATTTTTGAAATTCAATCAAAAATACTTATTCTTCAAACCTATCAAAATCCCTTAGTGGGCTGCATTTTGCAATGCTAAACTATTTAAAAATAAGTTTTTTTAATTTTTTTTTAAATTTTTTAAACAAAAAATATGCTTTAAGTTTTGTGTTGCGCGAATGCAACGTTGGGCCTAAACACTGCCAATTTTCATACAACGCAACGCGTGAAAATGTCAAAATACAAGCAGCTGATATTTTATTGGCACATTTTATTTTCCGCAAATGTTTGATTTTGTTTATTTGTGTAATGTTTGCGAAAAACATGACAAAAAAAAAAACATGGTATGAATTTTTTGCTTGATTTTTTTTCTTCATTAGGTCAATTAATAAGATTGTGTAAAATTTTATGGAAATCGCACAAGCCTTTCTGGGGTCAGGTTTTAATGGGTTAATAAAGAAATTGTAAATATTTGTTTTACATATGTTAACGTTTTGTAATTTTTTTCTTTGCGCCTTGAACACCTCGAATAACAACGCATATGTGTTGATACTTTTTTTTAATTTGTGTTACATTGCATCCGTTTCATTTATTTGCTTTGTTAAATTTCTGTTAAATTCAGTTGGCTGAAAGGTTAGTGGCGAAAAGAGAAAAACGTCACTGTGCCTCAAAGTTTCATTGGCAGTTCGTTGACCTATTCAGAGCTGATATGTTGAAAAAATCCCTCATGGTTCTGGTATGTGTTTCTCCTCGCGGTGATTCAAAATGTTTCTGTGTGCCTATCGAAAATATATATTGAATAATATGGCCTGACCTGACACTTTTCAGAACAAACATGTACTCGTATAGTAGATGGTATAAATTCGCTCAGTGCAGTTGAACTTCTTACTTCGTAGGAATCATCAAAAGCAGGAGTCTTTCAACAAGAACGTTCGACTCAATTTCTTTCATTTTAAAGTATATTTTATGGCATTAAATGTATAATATAACGTCGTTCAAAAAGTTGCTTATCTGCAGCGCTCACCGTTGACAGTCACGGCAATGCCAGTTTCATTTTTAATAAGGACGGCCCGAAGAGTCCGCCAGACCATTACAGTGAATTTCTTGTAATGATTTTGGTTTATTTTTATGGATAAAATTCGGCAAATTCGGTTATTAAGTGATACTAAAATTTAATTATTTGCCGTACAAACAATTGACAACAATTTTTGCAGATGCTATAACCTAAACAATTTCGAGAGTCCTTATCAAAATCGATGTATAAGTACACGAATCATTTTGTTATCGTACTTGCGATAATCACAGTAATTTCTAAAAAATGTGTTATACTTAGTAATAAAAATTAGTCGAGCGAATATTTGGCACAATCCAATTGAAAATTCTTTCTACGTTCACTATCAATCAG
The DNA here is from genome assembly GCA_964056695.1 of Melieria picta. Taxonomy (NCBI): domain Eukaryota; kingdom Metazoa; phylum Arthropoda; class Insecta; order Diptera; family Ulidiidae; genus Melieria; species Melieria picta. The sequence goes on along the minus strand of OZ057398.1, from coordinate 98,734,190 downwards.
TGGCAATGGAAGCAGCCGTCATTATGTAGTTTCATCTTAATTAAATTCCCAGGAAACAATAGAACCAGATACAACAAAAACGGTGCTGGCTTATTAGCTTTTCCACCAGTACGAGGCAATGGGGGCAGGCAACTACGGCCGTAACAGTGGCACATACACGTGTCGTTCGCTATGTAACGGCAACAACAAAGTATCAATTTCCATTCTGAAAGCGGAACATTAAAAGTCACACGCGATCAAATCGAAAATTTATTGAATTTGCTGCTGAGGCGGAAAAATACAAAATAAGTGAGGCGAGCGCCCGCCATTCGCAGCACGAAAGAAACGCCATTTGGAGCAAAGCACAACAACATGTTTACAGAGTTCTTGGAAAACTATTGTACTCGTATTTAACGGCAGCTACCTGCAGGGCGCAAAACCAGCAACAATAATGGCAATAAGAAATGGCAAATCAATGCAGTGTGCAGTTGGGCAGGTTCGCGCCGGCACGTGGGTGCGCGCGTCTGTGTGCGGCACAAGCGGCAGTGTTCATTTCAAGTACGACTGGCAACCTCAGAAGAGTTGCTAACTGCCAGCGGCAATCACTTGTGCAGGCAAAGTGCAATTCGGTAACCAGCAGCAGAAAATAATGTTAGTAATGCTTAGCAATTTTTTGAGAGTGAAATTGCATAGGACTCATGAAACTACATCTATGTAGGCTCGCAACCAGCTTAGAACTCGATCCACAGAAATGAAATCCCTAGACAGGTGGATGATAAAGATCAGGAAAATGGTTGTCTTACTGAATTGCACTTTTAAGTACTATATATATATCTGTCTAACGAAATCTCGATCTTGATGAAAATTTTTCCATATTTTGAACAGACCTGTACACATAAAACCATGTGAATAAACAATGAAACCATGTGTCAACCTTCACAATTATGGTTCTTATTGATAACTAGGTACCGGATTTATATGCACAAAAAATATGCCCGAAATATGCAAAAAATATGCACACCAGATTTTTTTCAAGGGTCAGGTCAAACCGCTCAAGCTACAAACATGAAATTTTAACTGTAGGTACATTTTGAAAAATGAACCTTCGTTAAGGAGGGATTTTTTGAAATCCGGGTTTTAAAAGGGCAAAACATGGGTTAAGGTGTTGTATGAAGAAACGCTATTTAATGGGTCTATTGATTTAAAATTTAGTGAAAACACTTCAAATCAAAAATAATTCGACACGTATTTTTTATTTTTTTGAACAATGGGTTAAGGTGCGTATACAGGAAGACTACGAAAAAAACCACGAGCCTATAAAAATTAAATTTACTTAAAAATTGATGAAAACATTTGAAATCAAAAATATTTAAACACACATTTTTTACTTTTTTGAAAATTGAAATTTAACAAGGTAAACCACGGGTTAAAAGTTTGTATGATGAAACAAGATTTGTTGGCCCGTTTAACGTCAAACTTGGTGAAAGTACTTCAAATGTGAAATAATTAGATAAACACGTGTTTCCCAGTTTTTTGAAAATCAAAATCAAACGGTGTAAACTAAGGGTTAAAGTTTGTATGAATAAACAGCGGAAAAGCATGAATTAATGGGCCTATTAACTTCAAACGTGGTGAAAGTACTCTTAGTGGGAAACAATTCGACACGTGTTTTTCTCTTTTTTGAAAATCGAAATCTTACAGAGTAAATTAAGGGTTAAAATTTTGTATGGAGAAACATGATTTAATGGGGTTTTTGACTTCAAACTTGGTTAAAGTGCACCAAATGATAAATAAAGCGACACATGTTTTTTATTTTTTCGAAAATCGAAATCTGACGGTGTCAACGATGGGTTAAGAGTTTGTATAGGGAAATTGTTTTAAGAAGTCAAATTACTTAAAATATGTCGAAAACTCTTTAAATTAGATATCATTAGACTATTATTTTCTCATAAGAATCTGACTGGGTCAACGAAGGATTAAGAGAAACTTGATTTATTAAGCCCATTGACTTCAAACTTGCGTGCGAAGCCGCGGGGCCCTGGTGGGGAATAAACATTTTTTCAATGAAAGTATGAAATTCATCCGGCAAAGCCGGGGGTAACTGGAACTTATATTGCAAGAATTTCGTAAAATTTGGGAAATTCGAATAAGTTAAAAAACACTATGTTTTAAATAGAAACAAAACCTTAACTCAAATAATAACAAAACTTAAATTGAAATGTATAAAATTACCAACTTATTACAGTAAATAACTAAAATTTGATCCAAGTTTTCTGCGGCCAGCCTATGCCTCTTTTCGCCAAAAATGCCTCTGTAGGAAGGAAACGATCTTTCAACATCACTCGAAGTGATGGGAGCATAGGCGTATTTTGACAACGGATATGGCTTGATCATCATTTGAGATATATCCCACGTCGGATCTTTAAAAAGGGAGCAAAGTTTATCTATGAAAAGACTTCCGACTCGCCATTCAGAATTGGCATTTTTGAGTTAATCGGTATTTGAGTGCATATATACTTTCATAATTAGTTTAATGGACTTTATAGGTAAAAAAAAATAGGCTCTTGTAGATTCTCTCTGAAAGAATGAGATACCAGTGAAAGACTCTGAGGAATCTTCTAAGTCTCTGCTTAAATGTTGAATCTTTAAAGGTAAATCTTACTCTTCAACGCATATGACCTGGAGATAGGGCTTCAGGAAGAGCTTTGATCTCCTGTTGGGGTTCAGATGGTATTAAATCTTAAAGTCCGCAGTGTTTTTTATAAAAACAAGTATACTTACATGGAAAAAATTCACTACGCCTTAAGTTAGGCAAACCTAGATAATATACGAGTAGTTTCTGACAAATAACTCTATAAGCAAATAACTACTCTGCCAGCTCTGAGAAAACTATTCTGTATAAACTAAAAGAATGAAACTAATATTTTATAACTTGGCTGCAGGGAATGGTGGGCCATGCGAGCAGACCCCGAGTTTTACTTATTGCATTTAACACTCGCGCCATTATCTTTACTTCTGATTGTTAAAATGAAGCGGCAAGCCGGCGATGTGCGCGATGAAAGACCTCAACAACGAGACGAGCATGCAGCGTAATCGCGGCGTATGTTAACATTTGCCTTGCCCCATTCAAAGTCGCATTAAATATTAAAATTGACATCTATGTACATTGCAGCGAGTGCGGTGCGGGCCATTCCACTTTCCGCTAAATCGAATCACTTGACAAGCATTTTCGCTACGCATAGAAAATTTCCGCTCTTCCAGCAAATCCTAAACAGACAAACTTTGCCCATTCACCAGCGACACTACGACATCAATGCAACAGAATGTCGCATCGCGTCGCGACAACTTGACTATGGTTGGGGGTCGCGGTGTAATTTTTCAACTGCGCTTAAACTCTGATCCGTGGTGCCATCATTTCTGACCGATATTGGCTCATTTGTAGCGGGCGCACTAAAGCCGCGCTCCGGCTGGCGTCGTATCAGCTTTTACGATTGCCGCTCTTCACGCCGCTTTTACTTCGAGTATTTTTCGCAGTGTAATAACAATATTCGTAATTGCAATTTCGCAGCGCAGGAATTTCCACAGCCAACTTTATTTGAGTGTGTGTGTATGTGTGTGCGCCGCTCCAAGCCCCGCCACACATGTGCGCGCCAAGTGACGGGGCGTTGTTCCTAGTTGCAACTGGCAACTTTATATTTTCTTTGGTGTTTTTTCTGGTTGCTTATTTTTCTCTTTCTTGACTGTTATTGAAATTGGTAACAATTGAAGAAACCGCAAAATGGCAGCTATAACAAGTTTTATGAAAATTTCGCGAACCGTTTAAAGTTCTTGGAAAACAATAAATTCTCAAATTATGTGTGGGGAAGAGTTAAGCACGGCATCGGCAATCTGCGTGTGTGCCATCAATATGTATGCACTTATACAAGTAAGTCCATGCACCAGTAAAGGGTCCTTCAACAAGTGGAGTCATTTTAAATTTCGCTCCAGTTTTGAAGTGTCAACATGCAACTGCCATTGCAATGACATTTGCAAAGTAAATGCTAAGATGTTTTCAGATATGGATTGACACACACTCGCAATGCATTGAAATAGGGAATATTCACAACAAACGAGTTGACAATGCGATATTTCAATAACATTTTTCGAAACGAGATAACGTCGCATATCCAGAAAAAAGTGGAACCATCTCTGAAGCCGCAGCGGGTGACAGTTTTAGGTAATATTGGGGCAGTTATAGGGTAAAATCAGCCGATATTATGCGCAATCGTCATAACAGGTTAAATCGAAAATATCAACGACTGGACATTTGGAAGATAATGTGCTTCTGAGAGTTTGTACTTAAGATGAAAATTTATATATCTTCGCTTTTTGCGAAATATGGCATTTTTTTATTGCATTAGAGATCGCCTTGATATGCATATGCACGTGTGATACTTACTTAACACACACATGGAAATACATATGTCCTCAGTTAATGGGTCCAAAACGTTTCATGGTACAAATGATGTAAATCGACACAACTCTTGCACCCATACACAAATCGTATACATTCGTAAAGAGGAGCTTTGTCTCCTAGGTTTCCCAGATCAACTTGATCAAGTTTTTAAAATGCCTTCAACATTTATAAATTAAATAAGTAATTTATTTGTCAAGAGAAGAGTGACCCATATAGGTGTGTATGTATGTAAATTACTGATAAAGTAAGCAACTGACAGCGGGACAGCGGTGAGCGTGCGGTCTTCGTTGTACTTTAATGTTTTGAACTATGACTTATCACTAAACAAAAACAACACCAACACACCATCATACTTGAACGAACTTTACTCCGAACAAATGAAAACTCGCTGGCTAATTTATTCACTTTACACGTTCTTTTCCAACCGCCACAGACAATTTCCCCCTACCACAACGACGAAAGACGCAGGGACGAAAGTTCATTTCTGTCTCTGCTGTCACTTTCCACGACGTTTGCGTTTTTGGCGCAATCTTTGGCCACTTTGTTGCTGTGGTGCACTTTTAAGTACTTTGTGACGAGCGGCAGCACTTTGCATTTCGGCCCGTCTTTGAATTGGCGGTATTGCTATTGCTATTGTTGTTGTTGTTGTGGCAAACTACTAACTTGCGCATCAACGCCGTCTCAGCTATAAAGAAGAATCTGAGACACAAACTTCTTATCGCTGTGTGCTGACTATGGCAAATGTCAACAACAAAATGTGCAAGGAAACGGAGAAAAAATTCAACTGAAGCTCCAACTGCGACAGCCACTACTTTTTGCCGCTCTTCACTTTTGTGCGCTTTCAACTTTTTGATGAACTTTTCATAAATTTGCCGAGCAGCAACAATCGGGAAAAAGGCGGCAACAAATTAAAATTGCGAGTGCATTCTTTGATCAACACACGGAGCTCACATGCCTCGTAAATATTTGCCATGTGTGCCATACATATATTCATATATGTGTGTGTGTGTGCATGCACGTACCCCAGTTGGCCACGTCTACTAGACAGGCTCAAAGATTCATGCATGACCAATAAAGCCGGCATTTCTATATAAATGTCCAAGAAAGCGACCTGCTCGACTGTTGATACAAGAAAAACTGATCAACATATCTCTTTGATGCGTTCAATGGATCGTTTCAAATGTATTTGCATATCGCTCTTCCGAATACAAAAACAATACGAAGAAAGTTTTTGTTTTTCCCATGTACGTTGTAGTTCTTTGTCGTACACATTTATCTGGCTACGGTTAAGCTTATGAACTGAACTTTTACTTCGGCCTAATGCTTCCTACTTCTACTCCTACTTCTCTACTTAATACTTCTTCTACCTACATCTAAATACTGGAACTTCAACATCTATTTGGGTGACGTATTCGAGTCCCGTCCATGTCATTAAATAAGCCATACTGCTCGTAGTTGGTTCGGTAGTCGTCGTCAATATGAACCGGAAAATAGAGCTTGTGAAAATACCGTTCTCTCAAACACCCCTAGGGCCAATATGTCGCTGTGTTCGCAACAGGAAGCAGCACAAGACGAAGCGTCCGTTATAGTTCATGCTATGTATGTACATAGGTCGGTAGAGGTCTCTGCTACCGAGGTCTTGCCTACCGTGTTAGCAGGCTGAGATCATTATGGCGATGCCAATCTTCTTGACAATGTCAGTTTTATATCACCTGCGAGTCTCCACGTGCGTGTCGATTTATTTTGGTTTCTCTCGGATTTGGCGTAATGTCAGGGAGAACGTCTAAAACAATCTTTCACATTGGGTTCTTGTCAAAGAGCTGTTTTCAGGTTGAGCATCATGAACTTTCAATTTTGTAATTCAGATTCTTTCAACAATTTGATATGACAATCGAATCTTTCCAGATCTGATTATCATACATTCTGAGTTTTGTCATTACCTACACTTGCAGTTGCAAAATTGTGTCTTTAGTTGAATCTAAGACGACTCCCCGACAGGTAATTCAACATACTAACCACTTATATTATTTGTTATTTATTTCAGTCTACTGACAATTACAATACATTTACAACTCAGAAATTCAGTAATTTCACTTTCGTTTGTTCGTGGATATCTTGCAGATCTTTGTCACGATATATGGTTGAGTGTTGTACTCGTCATCGCAACCGTTTGGCGAACTGGGACTAGTCACATCGACGTCTTTTTTTTTTTTTTTCTATTTATTTTTTTTTTTTAGCGAGGAGGGAAGCATCGAAAGCCTAGGGTAGTGCGGGACTTTAAACCGCTAAACCCTCCTCTCGTCCGAACAGTTAACCCCCCTGGGTCACCGATAGGTATTGCGTCAGGAGGCCGTAAGGAGCATTTCTGCTCAAACGTTCGTATGTCCTGTCATGTCATGTCCGGACTTACCCATAGCATAAGCCATACTGCCCTGGCTTCCCTGTTGCTGCAACTGTCACCACTGCTGGCGCTGTCATAGCTGCTCCACACCATCGTCCGTGCCGTGTGATCGTCGAAGCGCATTGCGTGCGCGCTCTGCCGCCCGCAGTTTTTTTATTATCTCGGCGGCTGCCGAGCCAACCGCCTCCCACTTCGCCGGTGTGTCGCAAATATGAGCGACGAGGTTGGCCTCCGTTGCCTTCTCTCCGAGGACTTTCTGTAGTTTGGCGTGTATGTCGGCGAAACGCGTGCAATGGAAAAGGACGTGCCGCGCGTTTTCGTGCTCTGCTGGGCAGCGCGGACAAAAAGGGTCCTCCTCATGGCCATACTTATGGAGGTATTCCCTGAAGCAGCCGTGTCCGCTGAGTAGCTGCGTCAAGTAGTGGTCCAGTTCCCCGTGATGTCGTTTGGTCCACTCCTCGATTTTTGGGATAAGTCGGTACGTCCACCGCCCCTTGGATGACTGGTCCCACCTGCATTGCCATTCGCGTGTAGTCGTTTTACTTTCGATTTCTTTGGCGGCGGCTGTCGCCTTCTCGTCACGCTTGTAGCAGCGCTGCATTTCCGCTGCGAGCAGATCGATCGGTGGTTTGCCAGCAATGACGCCAATGGCGTCATCCGACAGTGTGCGGAATGCGCAGGCGACGCGGAGTGCGCTGAGGCGGTATACGGATCGTATGCCTTTTGTGCGTTCACGAATCTTCGCAACATCCGCCCAGATCGGTGCTGCGTATAACAGTATAGACCCCGTCACTGTTGAGAGCAGTTTTCGCCGGCTAGAGCGGGGACCTCCGGTGTTTGGCATCATGCGTGCGAGCGCGCCATAGACTCGCGTGGCCTTTTCGCAAACGACGTTTAGGTGCTCTCTAAATGTCATCTTAGAGTCGATGATTACGCCCAGATATCGCAGGTGGGGCTGTGAGGTGATCGTGTGACCTCCGACCGTAACGGTGAACGCCTCGCTCACTTTACGTGTGCTAAGCAGCACAGCTTCGGTTTTGTGAGCAGCCAACTCAAGTTTCGCTGCTTGCAGCCATTGCCTGATGCAAGCAATTGCGGTGTTGCAGTGCCTCGAGGATATGCAGGTGTTTGGCGACAGCTACGACCGCTATGTCATCTGCATAGCCGATGATGTGGACGTCTTCCGGAAGTTTCAGCCGAAGGACGCCATCATACATCGCGTTCCAGAGCGTAGGTCCAAGTACCGATCCTTGGGGTACGACTCCAGTCACTTTGTATCGCTGCACGCCTGCCTCTGTGTCGTAAAGTAGCACTCTGTCTTCGAAGTAGCTACTAATAATGCGCTGCAGGTAAGCAGGGACCTCGAAGTTCTGTAGTGCGGTGATGACCTTGCCCCAGTTCGCCGTGTTGAAGGCATTTTGATGTCGAGCGTGATGACAGCGCAGTACTTTTTGGTGCCACCCAGCCACCTCTTGCCGCTTGTTGCCTCTTGGGCAATGTCCATCACCGCTCGAATGGCGTCTACAGTGGACCGTGCTCTGCGGAAGCCAAACTGGCGATCTGAGAGCCCACCAGGCCCCTCTAGGGTTTCCTGCAGTCTGTTGCAGATAATCCTCTCCAGCACCTTGCCCATGGTATCTAGCATACATAGCGGCCTGTATGACGACGGCTGTTCTGGCGGCTTTCCAGGCTTAAGCAGGATCGACGTCTGTGTGTGTACGTGTGCGTGTGCTATATCCCAGCAAACATTTTGACGATTTTGTAACCCCTTGTGATCGCAGCCGCTTGCATAATGCATTACATAAATGGCAGTGCGACGACTAACATTTTATGTAATCAATTATGAGTAACGTATCTATTGAACAATGAGATTATTCTTTCGCTTAGATACTTTTTTCGATAAGATGATTATTTGATTGATTACTTACTGATAATGCAAATAATTATGGGAGGATGCAAACAACATTTATGTGAGTAATTCTTTCTTTTACAAGTAATGCAGAAGTTACAACCAAGCAACCAAAGAAAGTTTTGTGCGTAGGTCAACCAAAAAATGTGTGTGGTTGATCCTGTCAAAAAATCGTGCGTTCATTCGCGTTTGAGAATTCGAAATGTCAGGTGGTGAATGAATAAATGAAGCTAAGAAAAAGTATGTCAAATTACAACTTTGACGGAAAATAAAAAGAGGCTGTAGAAGAAGAAGAACATGATGGCAACATTGTATGGAACGTGTCATACATTAATTGAATTATTTAGTTGTATTTATAACTCAAAATCCTATTGTATATGTGTACGCAACAGAGTTTTTTGTATTATCGTTATAAGAAATTATTTAATTTACCATAACTTTTTGAAATCTAAGTTTTTATTCTTTTCAGAATCATATAAAGGAGACAACGGACGCTATTTCTACAATCAGCAAAGAAAACGGATGCATGAAACGGAAGCATGGATGGAATGAATATTTGGAATTTTTCTCGTATTAATATTTTTCCTACAAAAATTAAATGGATTTTTTATTAGAAAATTTAAAAACAATTTTAAAAAATTAAAAAATTATTTATTTGTTTTTATTATTTATTCAATTATTATTCATTCAATTCCTAGAAGTGATTATAAAAACAATCTTTGAGAAAAACTTATATAACTCGTTCCATGACATGGCTATGTAAATGTAATGATTTATGTATTCTAGAAGGTAAGCGATGGCTTCGAGTTTCTCGATTACTTTAGACATTACCAGTACTCAACCTTTTCGCTGGGATGTTCATGGCGTTAAATTTTTATATGGCGAATGTGTATGCAGAAGCCTTTACAAATTATTCCCGACTGTTGCACATTGTATTAGAAAATACCCCGGCCATGGCGCTCTGCAGTGCCGGCGTCGCTGCTGCAAACTTTCATAAAAGGTTGCCACACTTTCGTGGTAACCATGCAATCAAGTTAACAGAATCTTTACTGAGCTGCTGCTGCAGCCATTGCTGCAATTGTTGCTAATTTTTTTGCTGTGTTTGCTTTGTTTCGTGTTGTTTCCGTCGTTTTGCCCGCCCGATATGGTATTTTTTATTTCTCGCTTTTACACACAATTGGTTTTTAATTGAAAATTGTTTTCATCCTCAACCTTTCCCACGAGCACCTTCAGCACGCTCCTTTATTGTCCCAATAAAAGCCACTTTGCTGTGCATTCAATTTTCGCAAGAAAATTGTGCAATTTTCCCTGCATTTTGCCAAAAGAAATTCAAGCGAAATTAATTGAAATTTGCAATGCAACGCGCACCAATGCCGAGCGATGGGGCTGCGCTTTGAACATCGCTTTAAACCGCCAATTCACCGTCAGTGCAAAAATTCGGTCGCCAGCCAAGGGGTCCCGTCCACCGCCGCCTGTATTCGCCACTCGTCTTCTACGCAGCTTTCCATTTCCTCACTTATTATCTTCTTCATTAGTTTCGGCTAAGCCCATAATACATAAACCTATCAGCGCTGGGCAAATGTTGAACGGCAAGCGGCAGCGCGTGCCAGCTCGCCGCCGCGCGCGCAGCTCCTCCGCCCTCGCCGACCGCATAGCCACATATGCAATTTCGACACATGCAGGCGACGCAACCAAATGTGATATCAGACACGGCCGTCTCCTCCTCCCCCGCTAGCATCTATCGGAAAGTGTTAAACTAGGTCAGTCCCGTCTTTCTGCGCCGACAGCAACCAAGCGAAAAGCGGTGAGTTGCTCTCAGTTCGCAATTCGCTGCAAGCGACACGCGGCGTACCCCTAACCACAGTGGTGAGTTTGCGCAGTGCTCCGCCACCCCTTCCGCTGCAAGGGAAGCTCTCCGAATTTGCGGTATGTTGCCGTTTCGGCGGCACATCTGCGACCGGTTCGCGTGTGTGGCGTGCATTTCGGCTCCTCGCTTCTCCCGTTTTGTTGTCTGACATTTTCTACCTGGCATTTTTCCCGTTCAGCTGCGATTTTCATTTTTCAGCATTTTGTTATTTTTTGGTGGAAATCGCGTGTTTTCGTTCGGGGCCGCATGCAGCTTTAATGATGCCGCCAGCGGAAGATTTTTGTGTGTTGAACGTTCGTTTCTTGGCACTAATAACAGCAACGTGCCACACAAAAGTCAACATCGCGATTCGTGTAAAGTTCGCGCCCTACCCTGTGCGAAACGTAAATACGGCATTAACGTATATAGTTTGACCCAAAGTCGTCACATACATACATATGTACTTCCGCATAATTTATATAATTAGCTCTATATGAATATAACATGAATGAATGGACGATGGCTGGCAATAATTCAGTGATTCGATTCGGGTTCAATTCGAACCTTTTTCTATTCATAGGCCAATTAGGGAGACGAAAGGGTCATCCCAACACTAGAATTCTTTAATATAATTCTAACATACTTAATATAGAATTTTTTTAGAATCCTTAACAAACCACTTTCCAAATTATTTGGATTTAAATCAAATTGTTTTAGATCAAATTGTATGCACTTGCAAAAAATATTGAACATGATTTCGAAACCCTATAACTTCCACAAATAACTCTTTATCAGTTGCGCTCAGCTTACTAGCGGATCTTTCTACCAAGAAGTGCTCCGTGAAACCAGTTATTAGGTACGAAGAGAAAATCGATTGAATCAAATTATTTTACTCGTTCGTTTGACGTTTTAAATTAACCAAATATCCTGGAAATGGCGCAAAGTTATTAGTTAATCTAGGCTTGACTTGGATAACAGGTTTTTTTGGAAATTGATCCGCAAAATTATTGATTCCTTCTCACCCCCCTTTTTATCAGATTTTTCACTGCCACATATTTAGTTACGACCTGGTACGAAACATCTAATTATAGAACAACACTTGCACATTTCTCTTAGCGCCTTTCTTTATTGTATCGGTCACGTCTCAGAATGAAAAAACAAACAACCAGAAAATGCTTTAGAAGTATAATTGAAATTTTCGTTTAAAAACAGTGCACCTGTATTTCGCTAAAATAACTTTTGCCCGTATTAAAACAAAAAGGTTAAATCGGTAAATCCCTACAGTTTACAGTTTAGTAATGAATCGTGGCAGAGTGGGTGGGAAGAGTGTGCGCTCTGCTTACCGCACTTCCACTCGGAGTCCAATATTGGTCGAATGTGAATTCCTTTACGTTTGTTTTCAAGAAACTCTTTCCTCCTTTTCGCCTCTCTCCAGATATAAAAGAGGACGGATTAACTATCACTTTCTTGAACATTAAGTTAAACTATACCAACAATGTAGTAATGGGAGCATTCAACGTTCGATTCACTTCAACGCACACATTTCAAAGAATTGTTGGGAATGTTGACATACTTAGATCAACTTGAGATTGGTAAACACAATCCACAAGGCAAAAAACCATATCAGCAGCAAAAACAAATGATACCGACAGCCAGGGGCGTAGCCAAGAGGGAGCGAGGTTTTGGGTGTCAGAACCCCCCATGGCCTATAATTATTTAAAACTATGCATGGTATGTACGTTCCCACATTAGCAAAAAGATCTTTTCACCTTTAAATATTAAAAAAATAATAACAATTATTTTTGGTAAAAGCGATAGGGTTTTTTTAAATAGTCCCCTTCAGGCTCAGTACAGCTATTTGCATGGTCTAAAAGCATCCTTCAGGATGTCGGTGCAAGCCTTTTGGATGGCTTCTACGTCCTCGAAACGCCTTTGTTTAATCGGTAAATGCATTTTTTTATAGGGTGGGAGTCGCACGATGCCGCATCAGGTGAAAACGAGGAGTGGTTGATGGTTAAAATTCGACTTTTAGTCAAAAAATCAGTCACAAGTGTCTCTCGATGAGATGGCGTCTTTCGATAGCCAAAAGTTCAATTAAATGCGATAGATTTATGTTATTAAGATGTCCAACCTTCGCCTTACCAAATAAATAATAATAAATAATTTTTTCCATACCTCAGTACTTAGTATCTTCCTCTGGTGATGGTCCGTTTTTCGCAAAGAAGTCCTAACTTTAACGATTTATTTTGCGACTATGGAAAATATTCGAAGATTTCTTTCCAAAGGGTTTATTGAACACATACTGAGGTATGATACTTTAAAGCAAAACTTAGTATTGTATTTGCTCTTTGCAAATTAGCATCGAATTTTTGTACCTGTGACAAAAACATACTTTTGCTTCGGACGCAATAACTTCGCTTACAGTGAACCAAATTTCATGAAATTTTCAATGCACTAAGTCACATATAGGTGAAAAGTTCAGTTTACTTCAAAAAAACATTTAGTATTATTGACACAAATTGTTTTTTAAAACCCCCCATGACCAAGTTCTCGCTACGCCCCTGCCGACAGCAACAGGTGATCGAGATTGAATAATTCGCCCATTTTAAGTGTTCCCTGTACTCTGTTCTCTTACTTTCTCCATGCAACAGGTGGCATTGCTGTCTAACTTTAGTACACATGTTTGTATTTACGATTCATACATATGTACTATTGGAAGTTTATTGTGGAATCGGAAGAAAAACTAAAGATTCGAGATCCTCTCAATACAAAGTTTATTTCAGGAATGAAAATTATTTCCATACAAATTTCAAACATTGAATTTCAGAACAAGGATTCTAAGGATTCATACAGTTTATACAGTCAGTATATTTGTATAGTGTTTTTGTTATCCAACACTCCTCCTCAAAAATACAATTGAATTATATAAGTAATAACCCTTCTCTGAATTTCTTAAGTTTAATACAATTTAAAGGTTTTGTAAATATGTCTGCTTGCATACTTTCTGTTGGACACTATTTAATATTTACAATGCCTTTCTGCTTTAGGTCTCGAACAAAATGTAACTTTGTGTCGACATGTTTTGTCCGCCGACTAAACTTTTCATTGTCGATTAACTTAATGCAGCTTTGGTTGTCTTCGTAGATAGTAATAGGTTCTTTCGGGTCTGCATCGAAATCCATTAACAATTTTTTGATCCACATCGCTTCTTGCACTGCTTCAGCCATTGCTACATACTCTGCTTCTGTGGATGATAGCGTCACGCAGTTCTGCTTTCTACAACTCCAGCTGACGCATGAACCTCCATACTTAAATACATATCCACTGTTTGACTTCCTGTCGTCACAGTTTTGTGCCCAGTCTGCATCTGCAAAACCTATGAGTGTGCTAATTCCGTCACCTGTTCCAAGAATTAGTCGCAATTCCTTTGTTCCTTTTAAATATTTTACTAGTCTCTTCAATTCTGTCCAATCCCCTTCTGTTGGTTTGCTCACATGACGACTTAGAATTGAAATCGTAGCTGCGATGTCTGGACGACTGTTAACACTTAAGTATAAAAGACATCCAACTAATTCGTGGTATAACTTATTGTCTTCTAATAAATTGCTTTTATCTCTATCCATCTTGAGATATCCAACATCCATAGGTATCTTTGATGTTTTAGCGTCTAATTTTCCCGGTTTAATTTCGCCACAACGGCCTTGAACTCCTCGCTCCTGTGCGTGCCCATAACCTATTGGAAGTTTATTGTGGAATCGGAAGAAAAACTAAAGATTCGAGATCCTCTCAATACAAAGTTTATTTCAGGAATGAAAATTATTTCCATACAAATTTCAAACATTGAATTTCAGAACAAGGATTCTAAGGATTCATACAGTTTATACAGTCAGTATATTTGTATAGTGTTTTTGTTATCCAACATGTACGAGTATAACGCCGAACGATATCTCGACACACAGTGACAAAGCATACACTTTTCGTGTACGAAGCCAGTGGTTGAATTTTGTCACGCGGAGTAATGGGCTACAGGACCAGCTTCTTTGCGCTTTGATGACTTCGAGAGTGTTTTCCCATGTTCGCCTACTTTTAGGGTCATTTCAGTGGCTTCCTAAAAGTGCTTCTATACTCTTGTTCGATACGTTTTCATTGACCAATAACAAAATGGGAAATTTCACACTTTATGCGTGAAGTAAAGATGAAAGAGTTAAATGGCAGAGTATGCGATTTTTCCTTTACAGCACAAATTGCTTTAAATAATTGCATGGAATATTAATTTCAAGCCCGACAAATTCAACCCCATATATACATATGTATGTACAATTTGTATGCATGGCGCGAAATTCACATGTACACATGTATATATGTATGTATGGATGTATGCTTGCGATGAAAAAAATAAACAGAAAACGTTTAGGAAAAGCCCGGACGGACCTAGAGGCCTGCTTACGATATCAGCGCACTTTCGTGTCAGGCTTTTCGCCATATTTTATTTATTTTTACAATTCATAGCTGAAGCTAAAAGATTTTTTGTATTGTGAGAGCTTAAGCAATTTGTATGCAATTAGTATTTTTGCGCGAGAAATAAAATAATTATTTAATAAATAATTTTTTTAACCGTTAAGCAGCTTTAAATACTTAAGTAGCTTTATTTTATTTGAAAAAGGTTCACGTCGCTATCAACGCATAAAAAACCTAAAACTATTTATGAGGGATGTAATGATTTTTTAGTTAATGACTTCTTAGAAACTCGAGGGTAACTGTGTCAGATAAATTTTGTGCTCTAAAGGTTCTTTTGAATTAAAAAACATAAAACGTTTAATTGCTTCATTAGCACTAAAGCACCAAATGTTCACGTTAGTATAAGTACATATGTACTTACATCTTTATACATGTAGTTGTTTGTGTTGTCTGAGTAACTTACTGACTGATTCTAAAGCTACAAACATAAAATTTGAAGTGTAGATACATCTTAAAAAATGAACCTCCGCTATGACGGTATTTTCTGAAATACGGGGTCTAAAGAGCAAAACATGAGTTAAATTGTTGAATGAAAAAACATGATTTTATAGACCTATCGATTTCAAACTCGGTGAAAATACATCAAATCAAAAATAATTCGACACGTGTTTTTTTAGTTTTATGAAACTTAAAATTTCACGGGGACAACAATGGGTTAAGGTTCGTCTACGGAAAGTCTACGAAAAAACATGAACCAATGAGCTTTGACTTGACAAAATTGGGTAAAACACTTGAAATTAAAAATAATGCTTCATGTTTTTAATTTTTTTGGAAAACCAATTCCTGACGGGTCAACGATGGGTTAAAAGTTTGTATGGAGAAACATGATTCAATGGGTTTGTTGACTTCAAACTTGGCCAAGATGCTCCAAATGATAAATAAATCGGCACGTGTTTTTAATTTTTTCCAAAATCTAAATCTGACGGCGTCAACGATGGGTCTATTGACTTCGAATGTGGTGAAAGCACTAGAAATAACTAGACAAGTACAGGGTGGCGCAAAAGTTGTCACCTAATGTTCTTTGGCTCTAATTTGTTTATGAATGAATGTATGAATGAATGAATGTCAAAGCAGAATTTACTTTTGCCGCCATTTGCAAAAGTTATAGCATCTGCCGACAGAGTGATGACTTTTGCACCATCCTGAAATTTTTCATAAAAGTAGCTGTTTATGATTACTTATTAATGATTTTTCTTTATTTGTACTTATTACTTATTTTTGACCAAAAGTTAATTAATTTGCTCAACATTCACCGAATTTTATTAACGATCCACGTATCGATAGGAACTAGTTGAGAGATTATACATTTTTGAAAGTTAAAAAATAAAGTGATTTCAATGAATGGCTCAACCAAGTACGAACGAAAAAAATCGTCTAAAAAGAAATGCGATTCATTTACTATACCTCTAAACTAAATCTTTGAAATTGGGCCTTATTCGGCCGCTAGAGTGGTCTCAAGGCCGATTTGCATCGAACCGCCCATGTCGTCAAGCGAATGAATGCGATTGAAACTAAAATGTTAAGCGAATTGCAAGCTATGAATTGAAAGCTCTTTGTAGAAAATTATTTTGCTTTTAGAGACTTTTGCCTTGTCGTACTGAAGGACAGCTGCAGTAGGAAAAGTTTTACCCCTTTAGTGTGTAGTGTGTTTAAATTAATCTGAATTTAATAAAATTATTTGAAACTGCGTCGCTTTCGATTTAGCGAAAACTGCCAGTTTGCAGCGCATAAGTGACCTTACGCGTAATATTTTTTTTAAGTATTCTTTAAGCACTTTTTCGCATTAACTGCTAGCGAAAGAACAATAACATACTGCATACACATCCACGAAGAAGTGGTTATGTATGCGTGTATGTGTGTATGTGTAGGCGGTGGCATTACGAGCAAATACTAATTATTATAAATTTCATATGCAAATAGCTGCGAAACTCAAATCAAGCGTTGAAAATTAAAATTTAAACGAAAATACCCGTACACGCACATTTCAGCACACGTACAGCTCTGAGAAAATCATTCCCACTCAAGAATGATAAAATAATAAACCTTGTTCAAACCAAAGCTGACATTTTCATTATTGACGACTTCTACGAAGTGACGAAAGACAACATATTTGGAGAGATATTTTCGATGGATCTGGTGAGATTTTTAATTCGTTACGCAGCCAAAGCCGGCCTCGATAGCTCAGCGGGTAGCGCGCTGGCTTCTCATACCGAGCGCCCCGGGTTCGATTCCTGGCTTGGGCTAGAAAAAACACTCATCTACTTCTATCGCTATCCACATGAAGGGAATGAGAATTACAAGAATCGCAAAAGTGCGCTCTTGGCAGGCAATGGCAAAACCTCCAAGTGTGAACGAAAAAACTGCCAATCGCCGTTCGGATTCGGCGTTAAGCTGTAGGTCCCCTCCCCTCCCTTTCCCCATCCGTTTGAAATGTGTGTTGTATCACATGTTGGAAAAAAAACAGTGTTGCATATCTACGCATTTCAAACGGGTGGAATCTGTGGTATCACAACGGGCCCGTTAAGAGGCCTAGGTGTGTCTCATACAGAGGCAGCCACCGCAACCTAACCTAACCTAACCTACGCAGCCAAAATCGCATAAAGAAATATTTGTTAATCTCAATCTAATATTTTGCACGCAACTGTTGAATATATCATGAAATTGGGAAAGGGGGAGGGGTGGAGTGGCCTAAGTAAATATTTGCCAGATGTGGAACAATAAAATAAAATATAACAACAACAGCAACAAACGGAGCCAAGTAAAGAACAATAAAGCCAAAAGTGACATCAAGTGTGAGCAGTGTAAATGCCATTCCGCGCAGCCTTCACATGTACATGCATCTAGTATATATGTACATATACATATGTATTTACACACACATACATGTGCACTTGTGCCGATGTGTTGTTTTTCAATTTTAATGCAAATGTGCGAATTGGGACCGAGTGGGCGCGGCACTTGTAGAAAAGTAATGGCAAAAAACTAAAGCACGAAAAAACGACGAATATAAAAACAAAAACAACAAATGCGCCAAGTTTGCGCCTTTCAATTGCTTATTTTTGTTTAATTAGGAAAATGTATGCGTGCACATATATTACACACGCATACATATGTATGTATGTATGTATGTAAGTCACTAATGTACATGTGTACGTGTGCACTGCACACGCCTACAAATTGGCATGTTCGCTTAGTTGCAATCCCTGTAGGAACACTGCTGGTGATATCCATGAAGTATGAACTAAGTGTGTAAAGTAAGATAAGCCCCATTTACAATCTCGTGCAAACAGTCCTGCATCGTAGCATTTGCAAATTGGTGCATTTTTACTCAACATTAACAAAATATACAGAATGCATCTCTGCTGTACCTTTGTAAATATGCAACACTTAAAACCCATAGTTTATATTTACTATGCAAATATAACGCGGAATTGCAAAATTGACAGCTGTTAGAAAAAGAGAAGCAAAATGCGTTCACAGTTGATGGCAAATGTTTACTATTGCACAGATTTGCAATCCAAATGCAAAGGATTGTGAATAGGGTTATAGTGAAGAGCATATTTTTACAAATTATTTTTGTATATTTTCCCTACGACTCAGGCAACGCTGGTTCGGAAAATATATTCAAGGGTTTTATAATAGCAAAAGGTCTTGCAGAGTGTATCGACATCCAGCGGATACGATGACTTGGACATATCAACTGGAAATGGAAGGAAAGGATGTTTATTGGAGTGGTTGGAAGTCAACGATGTCGGTCGGATCATCTCTCGGCGAAAACAACTGAAAAAGGGGTTTGCAGCAGGTCGTTACCTGGTTACGGGTTGTTATGGACAATTAAGGAAGTACAGTGCGTTTCAATATAAAGTGTTGCTAATAAAACTTCCAAAAGAAGGTATAGTAATGAATTATATATATTATATTTTCTGAAAGGCTGTGCTAGGTTGTGCCGTTGTTGTCAACAAAAGCTTGGCATCTTTTGTTACAACTTAATTTAGCTTAATTTTTGAGCGTACACCAAAGAAACCCCTCTCCAAATCTGTTTTAATGAAAAATGAGCTGTTTTGTTGTTGCTATTATTTTTCCTCTAAGCTTTTGCGTCATTAAGGACCAAACATTTTCGATTAGGTTTGCATCTGAACTTTGAGATGGCCAATTTAGTGTTTCCACACCAAATTTTCTTTAGCCCATTTCAGACGATTTTCCACATGTTTTTCACCCAATAGCAGTTTCGACATGGTACTTCTATGAAGAATGCCCGATTTCAGAAGCGTGCGTCGGATAGTGGCCGTTGATACTTCAACTCTCTTTTGCGACAATCTTTCCTTCGCTTGCTTCAGGCTAACAGTTGGAGTGTTATCAAACATCCTGACCTATCGCCTTATCCGCTTTGTTCTGAGTGGCTCTCTTCCTGCCTCTCCGTGGTTCGTCGTCAACATTTCCGAACTCTTTGAATCGACTGACCCACTTCCTCACAAATGAAACTGATGTTTTTGTGTATTTTGCGACTTGTGGAGGTTTCATTTTTTGACCCTTTGGATGGTTTACCAAAAACACTACTTCAAAACGTTTTTAACATATAGCACTCATTTTTAATTCTTGATATTTCAGCGAAAACTTGTACTGAACTAACAAAACAGAAACACATGCGAAAACCGTATTTTAATATAGAGGATAATCTGATATTAAAACCATGGCAACAGTTAAAAAGATATGGTCAATACTTTATTTTGAAACGCACTGTACATTAAGGATTCTTCTCCGAAGGCGCTTAATTTCCTTATTTGATTACGCCACAAAGAAAGAAGCCGAGCTGGAACTGTGATAAGGACTATCACCCGTTTGCGTAACAACTGCCGTGGATAGTAGAGCTGTTCTACCGTCGCGAGCGCAGCTTACACGCGCCCTGCTATAAGCCATGAAACAGACTTTTCTATGTTCTAGTAACGAGCCTGCGGGGTATCGGACTAGTAACTAAGTACTAAGTACGGACTAGTTACAGAAAAAATGTGAATTACTTGGCACTGTTTATTTATGCCCTGTGCACCTAAAGTGGCACATGTTGAATGTTGACGCTTCCCATGAAGTAAACAAGGTCTGCAATACCTTTCAAATTGTACTTCCTGCAGAAAGCAGACTGAAATCAGTCTTCACTGGCCAATATCTGTCCTCATGGTATATTTACGTATGCTCATAATATGGCCCTATTTTTTGTTTGTCTTCTGACGGATGTGTGTTCCTCGGTATGCCGGATTTCTATCTAAAAACCTCCCCCTCCTTCTATACCTGCGGAAACCGCTTTCCAGGATAACAACACAAGGAAAGATTCTGGCCTAATCCGACTCTATCTCGCCGCGCCTCCCTTGCGCTTGTCTCTCTCTTGCTCATGAATACTTTGCCTAACGATTGCCGTTAATTGGTCCACCGCATCCCAAATGGAACTGGATTTCAGCATCATCCGGACTAGAAACTGTGCTGTAGGTGTCGAGACCAGTTTTCTTGCCAGGTGAACACGTTGCGCCTTATAACGCTTGCACTCGAATAACACGTGCTTCGCATCCTCAACTGCGTTGGCGCACACTTCACAGTATAGGTTTTCCTCGTATCCATACTTGAAGAGACACGCTTTGTAGCACTCGTGTCTCGTAAGTACTTGCGTGAGATGTTGATTGACTTCGCCATGCCCCGCTGCGTCCATTGTCTCAAGTCGTCGATCAAGACGTGCGTCCATCTGTCTTTGTGAGAGCCATTCTACCGTTACCTCTGTTGCTGTTCTTCCGCCAGGATGTCTATAGGGACCATTGTTGCCAGCACACAAACGGCCGCAGCACACCCTAATCGCGCTGATGCGGTACACTGCCTCTACGTGATTTCGATCCGATTTGGCCCTCATCGCCGGAGTCCATAATTGCGCCGCATAAAGCATATCGCACTGTTTTCCTACTGGATATTAGAAGTGCCTCCTCTTTGCGCTCCGCAAGCTGCAGTCCAACCGAGGATGGTCAACCCTGTACCAGTTTGACAGTGCTGTTGCAGGTCGCCTCGATGTCGCTGAGAAACTTTCCAGTCACCACCACTGCAATGTCGTCTGCAAAGTACACAATTTTGGCATTTCTTGGTCCTTCAGGCGTAGCACCCTGTCAAACATCACATTCACAAGTACAGACTCCTGTGAAACACCACCGTTGACTATATGACGCATCTCTCTAGCATCGGTGTGATAGGTTAGTACCCTGTTTGTGAAGTAGCTGGTGATAATCGCTACTAGGTAGATACGTTGGCACCTGCAACTAAAGAAGTGTATGCGTAGCAACTAAAGAAGTGTATTCCCGCGGACGGCTGCCACCAGCCCAAACGGCTGCCTTTTTACGCTATCAGGCACCAACACGGTATCCTGCAGGTGTGCCACATAAACGTCGAGCTCTCGTCTCGTTTGTTGCAGCGGGTCGTGAGCAGCTTCGCAGTGATTCAGATTGATTTGTAACAATCGTATCATCTGTTTAGTCACAGACAGCCAAATAAATTTACGCAATTTAGTTCTTAAATGAGTTTAACGCTTTTGCTGTTCACACACCTCAAAATATTACCGAACATGTTTTCGTTGTGACACAAGAAAGGTTTTTTTAGTAACATTTGTTCAACATCCATATGAAATTTCAAAGCAAACAAATGTTAACAAACGTTTTGCGCTGCTATCAGTTTCTAATTTTTGTTTTGGTGCCGTCAATTGTAAATTAATTTGTTTATTGGCAACAGCACGACAAGGTTGCATGGCGAATCGAGCTCAATTTATGAAACGCCTCTGGAAACGCAGTCCGAACCTGGTATAATAAAATCGCCCAGATGCTTTTTTCGTTTGTATTTGTATATTAGTGCAGGGCATATGTGTATTGCAGTTTCATTATCCTGCAAACAGAACCTACAGAGTTCGTTCTCCCTTATGCCTAGTTTAGTTAGATGATAATTCAATCTACAATGCCCTGTCAGTATATCAGTGATAATCCTTAGATTATTCTTTGAGATGCTCATACATTCCTCGAATCTTTTCTTATTGTAAGACCCCATAACCATCTTGGAGTGTTCTAGACCTGGTATATTTTCCAAGTATTGGTTCCGGATGGTTATCTCGTCTTTCCTGGAAAGGATGGATAGGGCTCCTTTACCTAAACCACAGAAGGGTTCTGGGCCGATGAAGGGGGTAAGGTCCTTGTCTGTCGGCCTGCTAATTGCCATCAATTCCGGCGGGACCCGGAACCCATAGAACCATACCTGATTGTGGAGGCTAAGCTCGTTCAGCTCATCAAGGCATTCCGACACCTGTTTCGAGGACGCCTGGTAGGATCTTAATGCCTTGATTGCCACTTGGCTATCAGAGAGGATCGCAATCTTCCGGTTCCGGTATTTCCTCACCACATTGAAGTGAGCGCACCTTTCAATGGCGTATATTTCCGCCTGGAAAGTGGTGGTCTGCTTTACAGTAGGTTCCGAGTATCTAATCCCCGGTCCGTATACCCCGATTCCGGCACCTTCCGCCGTTAGGGAGTCATCTGTGCATCTCTTGATTACTTTTCTAGAAAAATCTGGTTAACAAAATTTTGGTCAAGCGACAACCATGAATGGCAGTAAAATTAACAGATAAGCAAAGCACCGTTGAGAAGTCGATTTGGCTTAAGTGTTGACTGGGGTCAGAGACATTTCGAAACTCTTAAAAAGATATATTGTATGAAGTTCTCCGAAACGGCGACGACTATCGAATACGAATCAACAACGAGCTGTGTGAGCCGTATAAAGACATGGACGGAGCACAGCGAAATGACATCCAGCGGCTACGCTGGCTTGGCTATGTCTCCCGTATGGGCGATGAAGCTCCGGCGAAAAAGTTGGGAGACCGTGTCTCCGGTGGAAGGACCATGTTGGGACACCCTATCATCTCTTAGTGTGACCAACTGGAGAAGGTGCGCGCAAAGCAGAGGCACCTGAGGGGAACTTTTGCGACAGGCCGTAACCCGGTAACATGTGGTTATGGCCTGTTGGGCAAGTACGGTTCTTCGAAACTGTAATGTAGTACAAATAAGTGAAATGATTTTTCCTTCAGGGATTTTAATTTGACACATTAAATTGGAGCGCGGAACTATAAAAAATCGGTCAGCTACAAAGTCAGTCCGGCGGGTATATATGTATGTATAGTGTGTACATTGGTGTCTACATACGTGCAAGCAAACACATGTACTGCAGGTAGGCATGTTTTCATGCGAGCTAACGTGTAAGGGTTTTGTTTGAGTCCTTGTAAAAGTTTTGGCGCGATTGCCAGCAGGACATTTTGCATTTTTTAAATAGTCGTGGAAAATTTCATTTGAAGCTCTCGACTGCCAGCTCGCGCGTGCAAAATGAAAACAAAGTGAAAGCAGTAAAACTTGCAACAATCAACTGGCCCCCGCACCGCAGCCAACTCCGCACTTTTGTGCAGCGCGACCGCAGCAACAAATCGCACAAGTTGAAAAAACCACACATAAGCCCGAAGCAAAATAAAAAACGCTCGCTCTGGATTTTGCGCGTATTAATGCGAGCCTGAAAGCCACTGGAAGCGCGCAAAAGCCTCCATTCTATTCAATTCAACTCAATTCCAGTTCAATTAAATTTAAATCAGCGAATGCGAAAGCGATTGGCGGAATTGGCAAGTTGACTATATTGAAGGCGGCGAAATGCGATCACAACCACCGGCGTCGGGTCACCGCAAGGCGTGCGCTGACCATATTTACATTATTTGCGACATATGTATGTATGTAGGTACTGAATTTCATGCATTCGATAAATCAGCGTCAAAATCCATTCACACAGGTTGCAAGTTGGATTGGTTTTTAAAGAACTTGAAGTGAGTCCAAGTTTCAGAACGAGATTCAGTAGTTATGGTAGACGCCGAATCAATTGGTCACAGCGACAACGAACAGATCGGCAATTTTAATGGGTACCAACCAAGGAGTATTCAATGGTTCGCATCTGAATATTCATTTTTAGTATTTGCTTTCTCTTTTCAAAATATGTACTCATGAATAATTTGATCAAGCGTGACGGGACGTGATGTTCGCCATGTTCAAGTCAATCGATAAACCTTTGCATAATTTCAGAACCCAAATAATGATTCGCATTAGTACACCTCGTTCTTTGGCTCTTTAACTAAAGAAAATACAAAATTTTATGGACACTCACAATAAATATTCTGACACTAAATGCGTTGCTATTAAGAATCGAGTACTGCGACATCGGCTAATGACTTTTGCCCTTAACACTTTGTTTGACAGTGTTGATTTGAACTTTTGCCCATTTTGATTTTTGGTCAAATACCAAAGTTTGAACATTCAAGCAAAAACAAAAAGGCCAACTAAACTATGGAACCACTAAAAGCGCGAATGCGTGCACGAGAGGCTGCAGGGTCCTACCTTGTTCCAAGTTTTGATCTTCACTTTAGATTTGTTTCGTCGCTTTGGCCATGGTGCTGCTCAATTTTCAGTAAAAAACCCGGTTCGAATTGGCAGTTTCAGTTTTTGAGTGCGCCATATATCACTTTGTTGCTGCTGGCCGCACGCCCACGCCTGTAAATTTATATCCTTTTGTACTTCAAATTTCGCATCACTCGCTCGTTATTTAAGCTGAATGGTGTGCACCTCGCCGAGCGGGACTCGATGCAAATTTAATAAACTCGCATCTTGTGCAGGATATGCAAGTCGCAATCGAAATAGAGATTTGTCGATATCTGTGACCGTAGGTAATTTGGTAAATGTAGGTTCTATATTTTCGCTGAAAACCTCCTAGTTGTTGTCAAATGTCATAGCAATAATATTTATATTCATAAATGGCGCGAAATTAAAAATTAGACGAGTGGAGATGTATGGGTCTTAAATCTTGGGCATGCCCAGTAATTCTATATTTGATTTTGATCCGGCGAATTATCAAACCACGGAAACACTTGCAATTTTATTGGCGCGAGCGTTCATGCTTTTCCTCAACATATAACAAGGAAACTCATTTTCTATAAATGTGTAATATTGAACGTGGACCTAACAACTCGACTGTATGCGGACTTAAAACATTTTGCAGTGCGTCAATTTTCTTAATAGGCGCATTGTTCTTTTCAAGATCCTCTCTGCTGGCTGCGTATCGAACGATGGGATTGATGTACCCGTCGAATCGAACAAACCTCGTTACCTTCGTCACTGTCTTCAGCCGGCGTTAGTTACTGTAAACAACAAAAAAATTTGGCACAAGCTATACAAATTGCATTTATATTGTGTAATCAACATAAACAGTCAACCTCGGATTTTCTGCTGGTTGTCTGTACAAATGTACAAATATTATATTGAATTTGAAATTCAACAGTTCAAGTTTATAATGACAAAAATAGCACTAAACAAATGCAGGAAATCATTAATTTACGATCTTGTGATAATTTCTTGCATTTCCGTTACCGTATTTATAGTAAATTTTACGATATTGACAAATTATGGCAACTTTTACTGCAGTCAGTGCAAGATGTGGTTTGTGAGCGAACTTCAATTGTTGTACTGTAGAAGCCATGACCCAAACCTAACAGATTTGCAATTTTGGTGAGTCAGTGGAAATGCGTAACCAAGGACGCCAACCGATTTTTTGGTCTTCGCGATACACATTAGCGCTTCTTTCACCTCGTGCAAGAGGTGAAAAAGTAGAAAGAGAACTTGGTAAGCCACCAATTTTGGAAGTCGTACATAATGTAGATTCTCTTGTCAGATCACATCTTAGTTCAAACAGGTATAAGAATTAGAGAGAAAACAAAGGATTTTCTGTTCTACTGCAGCTGAAAGCACACATTTTAAAAGAAAAACACATCCGCTTCCATGGCAATTCCCATATAAAATTAATGCACCTGTTATACCTATTTGTTTTTTTTTTATATCACAGTCAAATTCAAATTGAATCAAATTCAAAATATGACATATGTCAAGTATTGGCCATGATACAAAAAATAAAGGTAGAGCCAATGCTTCTTCTCAGCTACCATGTTGCGCATCTGACACTAAATGTTTTTTTGACGTTCTCCTTTGGAAATGTGCGTCCCTTGAACATGTTTTATCAAAAATCTATCTATAAATAAGCCGTCAAAGCAACAAAAAAATTAACAATCCGAGACGAAAACGCAGCGTAGGTGGTTGAAAAATTCTATAATAAAACAATATCCGCACTATCTGCCAACGGTTTCTTAACGTAGCGTTTTTCCGTTTCTCCACAATACCCTTCATGCGGGAACGGTGGATTACTGCGTGCGGTGTGAATTACAAAGACCATTCACTGTTTTGTTGCGTGTTTAACAGTTGATACTGCAATGTATCTGCAATGTCTGCTGTTGCTATCGCATTCACATTTTCATACTTTCGCCCAAAACAAATTAGCCACAGTAAAAAGTCTATTCCGTGTTTATTTTAAAAAAGATCTTAAAATCCTTAGAACCTCAAATAGCCCTAATTTAATATCATATCGAAGTGGCATCATGACTCAAGCTTTTTACGAATATGAAGAACGTCAATTAGCACAGCGGTTTTATCTTTATTTTTTGTATCATAGCATTGGCTTTTAAATAAATCAAGTAGAAAGAGCTTCTGATGAAAATTGTCGTAGTTATTTTTGAAAATTTGTAAAAACTCATAAACAGCCCATTAAAAACGTTGGTGGGTAAAACAATATGGTATAAAATATTCGGCTTATATGGTAGGTACAAATGTTGTAGGTAAAAAATTTATTTTTTAAACTACTCCATATCGACAACACCGCTCACAGACAGTCAACAATTAATACCCAAAGTGCTTGCAAAGCATATTTTAGACACCGAATGCAAAATTATAATATTTAATTTTTATTTATATTTCATCTAAGCGTTCTACCTATTACATTGTATGGTTTTGTATAGCTCATATTTTTAAAGTTCAAAATATGATTTTTTCATTACTTTGTGGAATAGATTATTAGTACTTAGAATTCATGTCAACAATGCGATGCAATCAACGAGTTTTTATTTCAAAACATGGTAAACATCGACCCAGACGAAATGTGATTCCAACAAGTCGGAATTACATTTCATCACATCCATCCAATGCGCGAGGTCGATGTCGATCAACTTATTCAAAACAAATTTCAATAATTTGGCCCAGTTAATTAGCCTCCGAGATCGTGTGATTTAACTAGAGTCCGACCGATAACAAATTTGTTGGCCGATGCCGATTAATCGGCCGGAAGGGCGAGATTTGGTCGATGCCGATTAATCGGCCGAAAGGGCGAAAATCGGCCGATGCCGATGCCGATTACATAGAAAAAATAACACGAATGAATTCAATCAAAAACACAGTCTTTTTATAAAATAACAAAAGGAACTATTACATATTGTTTGTAATATTCATCACAAAATGACAAAAAAAACGAGAAAAGAAATATGTAATTAAAAACTAAATAAAATTACAAGATAATTCAGAATTCTAATACATTAACATGTATTAAAAAAAATAATATATCTCATTTATTCAACTGAGAGACAAACAAAAATATTTAAAAAAATATATACACGTATATAGGCCTGTTTAAAAAAATGCTTCCAACTAAAAACGAAGGATAAGATTGTAAAATAAAATGCCCTTTCTTCTGATATGCATATTAATAGACAAAATGCATAGACATTTCGAGAAAATCTGTGTTTTTAAGACTACCTAGTTTTTATAAAAAACATTTCTAGGAAACATTTATATTAAACAGTATCTAAAAATACATTACTGAAAAGGGGTATAAGAAAAGGGGTACAAAAAATGAAAACAAAAAATGAAAGCAGGAAAATATGCCGATACCGATGCCGATTCTTTTTTTTTTGGCCGATGCCGATACCAATTTTATTGGCCGATACTAGCCGATGCCGATGCCGATTAATCGGTCGGACTCTAGATTTAACACAACTGGAATATTTCTTGTGAGACTATGTAAAGTCATTTGTGAGCGGGAGAAAGTGACATATTATTTATTCACAAACTTCAAAGCTACATTAGGCTAGTCACAGCAGGGAACGAGCCAAATATTTTCGGAAAGGTGTACAAAATTGGACCCACAGAATAACTATTTACGTCAAGAATAGCCGAGGTGGCCATAAATACAATACATACATACTATTCAAAATGACATTTATTTGAGTAAAACTGGTCATTTGGCTTGGTTTAGCTCTTATCATCTTATCTATACATGCACATACATTATTACAAATTAGGTATTATTTGTATTCTATAATTATTTTTATTTTATAATATATTCAACAATATCCAATACTTAACATATGTAGATACTTATACAATTCCTCGGTGAATGTTGTTGCATCATAAAACAAAAAATTGTCACAGCCAAACTCGGTCCAGTTTCCACTCACCGTTCCGATATTGCGAAAGCCAAACATTCACGTTGTTGTCTTTCTTTGTTTAACAAATCTCCGACTGATCAGCATGCAAATTTGGTCGTTTGTGCTGTGAACGCCGGACTTGCCATTCTCCCTCGCTGCTTCCGATTCCCATCAATCAACGTCACTGCCACTCGGATCGCTTGTGCCATACCGAACGCCAACTTTATATCATCCGATTAGCAAAATGCACAAATTACAAATCGAATCGAAGACCGCTTTTCGGTAACTTTCAATTTGGGGTTAACGGTGGTGCCGTCGTTTTTTTCTTTCCGGGGCCAGTGGCCAGTCGCCAGAGCTCTGGCTTTGTGTAACATCTCGGCGACGGCAGATGTCAAGCGAGCGACAATGCGCGCGCGGCGGTTCGTTGTCGCCGCTGCACGTCAATAGTGGCAATTGTCCATTGTTATTATATTGATTGTTGTTGTTATTGTTGTTGTTCTGCCGAGTTGTTTGGTAATAAAAGCGTCACAGGCGGCAAAAATGGCGCACAGTGTTAAATTGCACTTTTATGCAGCATAAAGCGCGCGAATGTTAATAGCGTCGACTTATGTATGTCTGTATAAGTACAACAACAGCGCCGGCCGCAATAACAATGGCAACAACTGTAAGTGTAGCAAATCACACAAATCGTCGGTACGTATCGCACGTTACACGCGCACTTTTTGTGTGCCTTTCGTTTATTTCCCGTTTTTCTTTTACCACCTTTTATTGCGGCCGCGGAAGATGAAAATGCGAACCGCCGCGCAGCGTCACGAAGACATTTTCAAACTGACACAGATTTGTCGTTGTTTTCGTCGTGCTATTTGTTATTTCCCAATTGCATTCGTCGCATTACGTCAGAATCAATTAAATTTTGCCAAAAAAAAAACACGATTGGGTTGTATGAATTCGGTTGCGGCAGAGCGCCGGTCGACGTGAGTAAAATAACTTGAAGCGAGATCAAAGTATCAAGGCGTGTGCAACTGGAGCAGCGCGGACTGGAATGATGAGCGGCGAAATTAGGTTACTGACCGCCGTTCGACGCTCCAAATGCAAATTGGAGACCATAACTGTGGGGAAGTGGATACAGTTTGTTATGTGTCTCTGCTTGAGAAAAGCAAATCTGGCGTACGAGTTAACTGTGTTCAACTTTACCAGCAACAGAACGATTCTTGTGTCTTGGCAAGGTGACACAAACAGCCCTATCGGCAATCTCGAGGGAAAATTTTTTCCATGGAAATATTTCTCTTCCCCCGAAGGGAGTTCCTCTATCGTGAATTTCCATCGGAAAATGTTTCCAATCGAAAAAAATGCTACCAAGTTCTGAAAAAAAATTCAGCTTTCTGAATTCATATTTTGACAGTCAACGGAAAAATAATTTAAGTAAAATTGCAAACATGTTCCGAGCAGTGTTTATTGTAGCGGCTGAAGAAGAAATCCCAGCGCAAAAAAAAGTGAGATTAGTGCGAAGGAATATACGAGACAAATCCAATCCTTTGGAACTACCAGCTACGCTGTACGTATTAACATCTAAAATTTCAGAACAAATATGCTATTTGATTATTTGCTTTAGATGTGTAAAATACTTTCGCGTCAACAAACCCGTTTACTAAAACTTCATACTAAAATGAAATGACTTTTTTGTTTGCATTAAAAAATAAATTTTTTATATATTTTTTTCAATAAATTAATATAATTTATTGATTCATATCTACATAATTAAAAAAAAAATTTTTTTTAAATGTTAGATTTTTTCAAAATCGTTATCTACACTGGAAGGAATGTCTAATAATGAAAGCATTTCTAAGCTATAAGTATCTGTAAGTGCCACTAAATTGCACTTTTACAACAAATTTAAAGTCCCAGGGGTGCTGGAAATTTTTGTTCGCGATCGGGCTGAAAGCCTCCCCGTGACGCCTCCTGAATGGGAATCTGGCCCCCCCAGTCTGTGAACTATTGTTGCAGTGATTTTGGATCTCCTCGACTCTATGTTCTGACTGGGTTTGTGGGCTCGACACACTTTCCAAAAAAAAAATCTAAAAGCTCAGCCCCATTTCTTTGACTCTGAGCAAACATAAATAGTGCATCAGAGAGGCGAGCAGCTATCATACTGTTTTCCACTGTGAAGGGGAAGGTCCTGCCTGAGACAAATATCGATAATACAACCGTCGCTCATATTGAATGGGAATGTACTGAAATGGGTTTGGCCCCAAATGAGTGCAGCATCAAGTGTGCACCATCGCTAAATAAGGGAACAAAAAGTGCCAGGTGATGGGCTACCACTACACACTCGAAGCTGTTACGGAATTAGAGCCACCGGTACCTCAAATGATGATGACAGCCTGCAAATTAAGCGCAGCAGTTGCCACTTTAATTTCAGTAGAGAGTTGCGTAATGGAAAGACCAGTTGAGCGCCAAAACTTGCACTTTTTAGGCGCTCAGCCTACTTGACCTTCTGTATAAAAAGGAGAAAGGATGTAGGACGTAGCTACACTTATTCTGTTCGAAAGAGAAATGTGTTTCACAAGTTCTGCAGGCCTGCTGTTATTGACAAGGATTACCGCTCACGAACACACATCTGCATAAGCACATCTGTCCACAACCGATGAGTTCTAGTGAGGTGGCAGCCTGTATTAGTAGAAACAATTTTGAAATTCATTGCTGATCTTTGTAATAGAACAGCATCAAAACTGAGTGCTTTGGAAAGCAACCTGTGAGAAGTGAAGTCTATTTCAAAAAAGCCTCACGCATTTTTTGCATGCGGACTCTTCAAGAGCTGAAAAAGGGGGCAGGCATGTTTGGAATAAATTTGAACCCTCTAAGAGGCTATGTGCTTATTTGTCGATTCTGCTGTTGAGTTTTTTTTCGCATCTTACATAATGTCACATATACAATGCACGCATAGTTTGACAAAACAAACAAATAAATAAATTAAAGTTGCTCCACGGTGCTTACACCTAATACTCATTAGCCCCATTCACAATCTTATGCAAACGACCTTGCACCGTTGCATTTGCCAATTGGTCTAGTATATTTTTACTCTACACTAACAAAAAACACAGAGAAGCATTTACTACACCCTAGTAAATATGCAACACTTAGAAGCCATAGTTTATATTTACTACGCAAATGCAACACCGAATTGCAAAACTGGCATCTGATAGGAAAAGAAGCAAAGCGCAAAATTAAATTGTTTATCATGGAAAAAAAGAAATCAAAAACCGAATTAAACGGGATAAATCTTATCAAAAGTGGAGTGAGGAGGATATAAATAAAATACTTAATTATCTCCAAGAAGCTCTGGAAATAGAAGTAAGGAAAATCATCGGCCGTTTTTAGCAAAAGCTTTGGTGCGAGTACTGCTGTAGCCGGCTGCATTGACGATAGTTGCTCTGTTTTAGATTTCATTTACTCAATACTTTTATATTTTCAATATTCAATATTCTATAAAAACTAGTGTCCGACCGAATATTCGGTTTCGGTTTCGGCCTCAGCTTCGGCCAAAAAATGGCCGAACGGCCGAAACCGAAACTTACTAGAATATTTTTTTACATTTTATTGTGTAGCAGATATATAGTGAAAGGAGGAGTAATTTCGATGCCACCAATGTAAATACACTTTTTCTTAGCATATAATATTAAATTATTTAATTTTGAATATTAGCGAGTAAGGTACGAAAGGGTGATTTTTTCATGTTTATGTTTTTAAAAAATGAATAAATTGTTTTTATTAATAAGTATTTATTTATTTATTTATGTTATGTTTGTTTGTTTGTTCTTTATTTACTTAATGTAAAATTCGTTTGTTGAAAAAAAATGCTTGATATGGTGATTTTTATTTCAACTAGAAAGTTTCGGTTTCGGCCGAATATTTTAAAAAAAACCGAAATTCGGTTTCGGTTTCGGCCCAAAAAAGATGTTTCGGTCGGACACTAATAAAAACCTTATAGAAAGAGGTGGTATTCGCTCAACATGCGAGCTGATTCGGTGGAAGGTAAGGCATCTGAAGGCTCCCTTCAAAAGTTCTGAATTTCGTGTGTTGCAAAAAGTGTTGCAAATTAAAGCAAAAAGGACGGCTTACAATTGATTGCAAATATTTACTATTACACAGATTTGCAATCTCAAATGTACAAGATTGAGAATAGGTCTAATGTGAAATGTTGCATATCGCGTTGCAACTCCAAGCCGCCACTCTATGTTGCACTAAGGTGCCAGGTTATATTCGCTTAGGTAAGAGACTTTATTTTGGTATGGTCAGTAAATAACGTGTTGCACTGGTTTTATGTAAATATTTACCAATAAATATCGCTCGTGCATCAAGACTTTTTCGAGTGGACCGTCTTTTATGACTTTCATCACGTTTCAATGTAACATTTGATATTCGAAATGGTAACCACCAAAACGGTGGATAATGTTGAACGTATTTCAATTGCCAAACAAATTTGATTGAACATACTTATTATCAATGCTTTATTAATTTTATTCCTGAAATATCACAGCCGGTCTAACTGGGCTATGTGTGGCGTTATGTTTCAGGTTGGCTGAAGGCAATTCAATTGTATACTGAAGGGGAAGATCAAAAGTAGTCAATACTTTTATTCAATTCAAATAAATGTACATAATTCTAATAAAAATAATGATAATTTGATAATTTATTCAATTCAAATAAATGTACATAATTCTAATAAAAATAATGATAATTTGATATAATGGAACATGGTTATATGTAAATCGCTACCCATATTCTGAAAATGAAGCCCACTGTAGGTTTCTTGTGCGTATGCATTATTGTTTTTGTATTTATTTTTTAACGTTAATTTGTGTCACAACACTTAAATTTTGCTGAATAATTTTTGAAAATGCAAGGCGACTCATGACTGCAAAACAACGATAACAAACGTTCAAGTAGCTACAAATACATAAGTAGTGCAATATATATGAGCGAACGTAGGTACTTGAATATGCGTACTAGAACTAATTTAGGCTGCCTTTCTGGGTCAACTTATCACAAATGTTTAGGTAATTAGAACTAAGGTTGCCTCACCTACGACTTGACATCAAAACACAAACAAGAAATTCTATTGTTATTTAAGTTGTTATTGCACGTATTTTTCCAAACGCATTCGATAAACAAATACGAGTACATGTGTGTGTAGTATGCACGAATGCTGAAAAAGTCCCCTCATTTCGAAAGGCCGCTTCGACGGCGAAGTAATTTAAAATTCAATTATTTATTAATTGATACGTATCATTATTGCCATACATGCACATACATACACACGCACTCATACTACATACATAACATACATGCGTAGAGTTCAACGCAAATGTTTTATTCAATTAAACGCCCACCGCCGCGCGATCCCTGGCCCTGGCGCGCCGAGTCGGGTTGGCGGTACAGTAGCATTGACACGAATTGAGCGCGATCTCATCGTTGTCCCAAGCAATTCGTTTTTCCACACGATTTGCTCTGCGCCACATAGAATGTGTTTCACCACAAGAACCCAAAACACAGCGCCGAATTAGAAAACAACGAGTTTCGTTGCGCAAAAGCGGCGCATTTGGTCCGAACACTTGCGGCCCAGTACACGCCGCATCCGGAGCGCAGCCCCGCAGTTGTTAGCAGCTCAAAACAAACGCAAGCACCCACACACGAGTTGTGCAAATACAATGCAGTTGTTCTCGAAGGTCGTGTTCCCATTGCTGCTGCTGCTCGAGCACTGGCACGTTGCACACGGCGTCAACGTGAGGTCGCCGGCGAGGAAGTTCCTCATCTACGATCCGAGTTCGGGCAGACAGCTCGAGCCGCTGCAGTACATGCCCGTTGTGGCCGGCAATAAGCGGAAGCCCTCGAAGCCCAGCGGAAATCTGGTCGAATTGCCGCAGCTGTGGAATCCCTGCTCGTGCACGGAGTTCTTGTGCATGTGCTGTCTGGGCTTGCAGCTGGGCGACACCTTCAAACAGCGTGGTGAGTGCGCAAATCTAGAACCCCCGATAGGGTGTGTGGGCCAGGGGCGTAGCCAGAACTTGGTCATGGGGGGGGTTTTAAAAAATTGTTTGCCAGTTTAGTATTACATGATTTTTAAAGTAAAGCGCACTTCCCAAATAGGACATTTTGTTGTGGCTTATGTGACTTAATGCATTAAAAACTAAATTTTTTCCCTGATTTTTAGTAAAAATTTCATGAAATTTGGTGGACTGAAAGCGAGGTTATTGCATCTGAAGTGGAAGTATGTTTGTGTCATCGTACAAAAATGTGCATCGAAGCATTTAAATTGATGGACCAAGTTTATGGGGATTTTTGTTTATACCATAGTGGAGTTCATAAGTGGCAAAAGCGATTTAAAAACGATTGTCAGAACATAAATGATGACCAAAGTGTTAGCCAACTGAATCCGCGATCACCGTAGATCAAAACTGGGCGGTAATTCATAAAATATAAGCCAAAATCTTCATTGAAATTCTTGAAATTGGATTTAACCTTCGCTTTACTTATACCCACCCGGGTGATCTTTTTAATATTCATGTTTAATATATGCACAAATTTTAAGGTCATTTTCAATAATATGAAAAAAAAATTTTTGAAATTTTGTTCATGTTTAAACTTGAATTTTGTCATTTTTTATACAAATGTATCTGGGTGATCCCAGGCGGTTTCGCTACCATTTTGATTAAAACTCACGATAAATTTTTTTTGCGTACCTCATTATGTGTTCAATAAACCCTCTGGAAAGAAATCTTCTAATATTTTCCATAGTCTCAAAATAAATCATGAAAATTATACCTTTTTTCGAAATACGAACTATCGCCAGAGGAAGATACTAAATACTGAAGTATGAAAACAATTTATAAATTATTATATATTTATTGTGAGTTTTACTCAAAATAGCAGCGGAAGTGCCTGGGATCTCTTAAGTAAGGCGAAGGTTAAGCATCTCAATAGCATAAATTTATTGCATTTTAACTGAACATTTGGCTATCGAAGGATGCCATCCCATCTATTGACACTTGTTTTGACTGTTTTTTTGGTTTTCACATGATGTGCCACCGTGCGAATTTCACCTTTTCAAAGAATGCATTTGCCGATGAAAAAAGCGTTTTGAGAACGTAGAAACCATCCAAAAGGCTTGTACCGACATCTTGAAGGACATTCCGGTCGACGAACTAAACTACTCTTTAGACATGTTTTTAGAACATGCAAATCGCTGCATTAAGCCTAAACGTGACTATTAAAAAAACAAATTAGTTTCGGTACAAAAAGGGTTTTGTTAATATTCTTTTAAATATTTAAAGATGAAAAGACCTTTTTGCTAATGTGGGAACGTACATACGATGCATAGTGATTGGAAATGTTGACAAATTATAGGCTATGGGGGGGTTCTGACACCCTAAACCCCCCTTGGCTACGCCCCTGGTGTGGGCTACCCCGTTGAATCAAAAAGTTGGATATAATACAGCAAGCTAGCGCGTAAGTTCTTCGAAAACTCGTTTGGTATAGCCAGAACTTGGTCATGAGGAAGATTTTAAAATAATTTTTCTTGCCAATTTAGCATTACGTGCTTTTTAAAGTAAACTGCATTTTTCAACCAGGCCATTTTGTGGTGGCGCCACCTATATGTGACTTAGTGCATTGGAAATTTACATTTTCCTGATTTTTAGTCAAAATTGTTAAATTGTATGGGTTCACTGGGAGCGAAGTTATTGCGTCTGAAGTGTCATTGTTGTCATCATATGTTTGTGTCATCGGTACAAAAGTGATCATCAACCAAAGAGCCAATATTAACTTTTGTTTTAAACTTGGTAAAACTTTAACCGGAGCATTTCAATTCATAAACCAAGTTTACGGTGATAATTGTTTATCCCGCGACAGAGTTCATTAATGGTTCACGCGATTTAAAAGCGATTGTCAGGACATAAATGACGACCAACGTGTTAGCCAACTGAAATCAGCGACCACCGCAGATTCCATCAAAACTGGGCGATAATTAATAAAAGATTAGCCAAAATCTTCATTGAATTCAAGTATCTCAATAACACAATTTTATCGCATTTTAACTGAACATTTGGGAGTCGAAAGATCTCATCGATCGACACTTGTGGCTGATTTTTTTTAACAAAAAGTCGTAACTTAACCATCAACCACTCCCCATTTGCACCTGATGCGTTCACCGTTTCAAACAAATGCATTTGCCGATGAAAAAGCCATTGAGGATGTAGAAGCCATCCAAAAGGCTTGTAACGACATCCTGAAGGACATCCCGGCCGACAATCTAGACATGCTTTTAGATCATGCAAATCGATGCAAATCACTGTATTCAGCCTGAAAGAGTATATTTAAAAAACAAGTCCGTTTTGAAAAAAATGTATGTTATTATTTTTTTAAAGATCTTTTTGCTAATGTGGCAACGTACATACATAGCATGCATTGTGATTGAAAATGTTGAAAAATTATATGCTATGGGATAGTTCGGGTGTCAGGAGTTCTGACCTTGACTACGACCCTGGTAAACGAAAGGTTTTCTACGACGTCGGAAAGGCCTTTAGTGCTTTCATCAATTCTTTAGTGAGGCACTTAAAGGTTTCAGATATGCCTATTGAATGTTGCATACCGGGGATTCGCATCTGACTTGAGCCCAAGTGTAACAATTTTAATTAACTAAAGCAGTTTAGACAACTTTTATGCTCTATAAAGCAACACAACTGCTTTAAAACTGTTTTCCCTACCACATTCAGAGCCTGCATCGGTTTTAGGAAATTTTACATACAACTAATTTTTATTTACAACAAATCCCTCTCCTGCACCCATTTGCAAAGCTTTAGCTTGGCCACTTAAAAATACATTCGAGTATTGAAGGGAACGACAAGCTAACAAGTGTGACACCTAAAACCACCCGAACTGGTTCTCGATTTTTTTGTAACATGACCCAGCATAAACACAGTTTACAAAACCGTCCACTTAGAGGATGACCTTAAGGTCACCGCAGCTACTAACTGATGAGAAGTCTCTAATGTTTTTGCAACTACCTCAACCGATGGGATTGCAACTTTCTTAGTTTTCGGTATTGTGACCGTTCCGACTTTTTAATATGTCATCATACGAGTATGTCTTATGTTTGGAAGAACAAGACAACCACTTTGCACATTCTTAGCGATTATTCGGTATTCCCTAGACTAAGACTTCAACTGCTATAGTCTGATGTGGATCTCTGCTATTAACTAAAATTGTTCG
This sequence comes from Melieria picta, assembly GCA_964056695.1. Taxonomy (NCBI): domain Eukaryota; kingdom Metazoa; phylum Arthropoda; class Insecta; order Diptera; family Ulidiidae; genus Melieria; species Melieria picta. Next base: position 98,696,418 of record OZ057398.1, on the reverse strand, counting down.
TTCCACGCTTCATCTATCTCCTGCAGAAAACCCCAAGCTAAGTGTTGCTCATATTACTCATACCAGGGGCGTAGCCAGAACTTGGTCATGGGGGGGATTTTAAAAAATTGTTTGCCAGTTTAGTACTTTAAAAAACATATATTTAAAGTAAAGCGCACTTTCCAAATAGGGCATTTTGTTGTGGCTTATGTGACTTAATGCATTAAAAACGAAATTTTTTGGACTGAAAGCGAAGTTATTGCATCTGAAGTGGAAGTATGTTTGTGTCATCGTACAAAAATGTGCATCGAAGCATTTAAATTGATGGACCAAGTTTATGGGGATTTTTGTTTATACCATAGTGGAGTTCATAAGTGGTAAAAGCGATTTAAAAACGATTGTCAGCCAACTGAATCCGCGATCACCGTAGATCAAAACTGGGCGGTAATTCATAAAAGATAAGCCAAAATCTTCATTGAAATTCTTGAAATTGGATTTAACCTTCGCTTTACTTATACCCACCCGGGTGATCTTTTTAATATTCATGTTTAATATCTGCAAAAATTTTAAGGTAATTTTCGATAACATGAAAAAAAAATTTTTGGAAATTTTGTTCATGTTTAAACTTGAATTTTGTCATTTTTTATACAAATGTATCTGGGTGATCCCAGGCGGTTTCGCTACCATTTTGATTAAAACTCACGATACATTTTTTTTGCGTACCTCATTATGTGTTCAATAAGCCCTCTGGAAGGAAATCTTCTAATATTTTCCATAGTCTCAAAATAAATCATGAAAATTAAACCTTTTTTCGAAATACGAACTATCGCCAGAGGAAGATACTAAATACTGAAGTATGAAAAAAATGTGTAAATGATTATATATTTATTGTGAGTTTTACTCAAAATAGCAGCGGAAGTGCCTGGGATCATCTTTAGTAAGGCGAAGGTTAAGCATCTCAATAGCATAAATTTATTGCATTTTAACTGAACATTTGGCTATCGAAGGATGCCATCCCATCTATTGACACTTGTTTTGACTGTTTTTTTGTTTTCACATGATGTGCCACCGTGCGAATTTCACCTTTTCAAAGAATGCATTTGCCGATGACGTTTTGAGAACGTAGAAACCATCCAAAAGGCTTGTACCGACATCCTGAAGGACATTCCGGTCGACGAACTAAACTACTCTTTAGACATGTTTTTAGAACATGCAAATCGCTGCATTAAGCCTAAACGTGACTATTAAAAAAACAAATTAGTTTCGGTACAAAAAGGGTTTTGTTAATATTCTTTTAAATATTTAAAGATGAAAAGACCTTTTTGCTAATGTGGGAACGTACATACGATGCATAGTGATTGGAAATGTTGACAAATTATAGGCTATGGGGGGGGGGGGTTCTGACACCCTAAACCCCCCCCTTGGCTACGCCCCTGACTCATACGTATGTATATATTTTGTATACTAACTGTTTCAGAGGGGTTCCAACAATTTCCTACAAAATAATTTCCAGTTCGAATACCACTTTTAGTACAGCTATTTCTGCTTTTACAGTGTGCGTCATTGTCGAATACAACGCGGTCCAGTTCGGCATCAAGCTGCGCATCAATCACAACAAGCGGACCATCGCGACATTTGGCTTTTCGGCACGCAACCCGCCCGCCTACTGCATCCCCATACTACTGCCGCTGCCGGTCTTCGCTTGCCTGCGGCTCTACGACATACAGGCCTACGGCGGCAACGTCCAGGTCTGCCTCTCGCTCGTGCTCAACGTGCTGATGAGCCAACTCTTCGAGTTCCACTTCGATTGCATACTCTTCGGCGCCAGCGGCGTGCAGTTCATCAAGCCTGTGACGCACTACGACTCCGTGAACATGGCTTCCACGGAAGAGTTGGACCCGGAGACGGGCGAGGAGTTGCGGACGAACGTGCAGCTGGGCGACGACTACAGCGGCATTTCGGTGGAGGACGAGCGCAGGGGCTTTGTGCGCAAGGGGCGCGCGCGCCGTAAAGTATCATCGTCCTCCCCCAAATTGGGCTGATTGACACGTGGGCCACATTAATGGTATTGCTAACAGTATTGCAGTTTAGGAGAGTAGTACAAATTTTAGCATTTGGGATTAAGTCGTTTTATTGTGAAATGTAGCTTAAATGCAATTTTACACACAAATTTGTGTATTATTATGAATTACTAATTACTAATTATGTCCAATTCGCGCCCCTGGCGGAACTTGTTCGCTTTATAATTTTGTTGATTTTTCGTCCTCTAAATTGTCTTCTAAACAGAGTTCAAACATCCTCTTTAAATAATTTATACTAATCTGTTATTAGTCTGTAAGTTACTTAATGTACATTAGACTTATTAAATAAATTAATTAATTTTTATAATTACTTTTTGAAACGCCCCAACATATTTTTCTGAATCCGCCCCTGGTGTTAACTATTATAATTAAAAAATAATTTCTACTTTAAGGGGTAAAACCACTCTAGTAGTCAAAAAGTCTAAATTTGAAATTTTTTTCGTGAAAAAGGAGGAGGATTTTTATTCAGAAGGCTTACCACATATTGAAGAGATACAAAATATCGGTGGCAGAGCTTATCTTTGAAATTGGCTTTTTTAACTTTTCTTCGGACAAACAGAGCCTATGGCACTACGTAGGAGTGGTTTTCTAAATTAAACTCAGTAAAATTTTTGAATTTTTAAAAACATAAAAGATGTTTTTGCCAATAAATAAGCACCAAATAGTTTGCAAAAAAGTTTACATTAAATGAAAAACGGCTACGGCTAGAAAATGTAATTGTAAAGTTACTGGCAAAACTTCACATTGATCCGTGGCGGTGTTTTATCTGTCCCCCCCCCCCCCTCCCACCATTGTAAAACAGTGCACAGGGATTCGACTCCATACAACCGCGGCACAAAATTAGAAGGAGTGTTCCGTTCTCCATAAAATTTTGTATATTAGTTAATCATGGCCTGCTGAATTGAAATCTCCATTTTGTTTTTCTTAAACTTTTGTAGTTTGGCAATGCCTGAGACTTAAATTTGAAATTTTCATCATTTTTGGAGAGCTACGAGGGGCGTTCAATGTATTCTCGGTATGGGTATGTTAGAAAAAAGATAAAACCTTGAAACAAATTTATTTTTCAATATAGTCTCCCATGATTTCAATACATTTGTTTGATCGCGAAATAAGTTTTTCTATTCCCTTAAAAAAATAATTTTCTTCTTGGCCCGAAAAATGCTCATTTACAGCGGACTTGAGCTCATTATCGTCAGCAAATCGCTTTCCCCTGAGGTCTTTTTTTAAATTTGGGAATAAAAAGTAGGCACTGGGGGCCAGGTCCGGGCTGTAGGGTGGGTGGTTAATTTCCTCGAACCCGCACTCTCGTACAGCAGCCTTGGAGAGCCGCGCAGTGTGAACCGGTGCGTTGTCGTGAAGAAGCAACACATTCTTTGCCAGCTTTCCTCTTCTTTTTTCTTTTATTGCTTCTCTCAAACGGCGTAAAGTGGTTGAGTATTTTTCTGCGTTGATAGTTTCACCTTTTTTGTGTACTCGATCAATAGTATTCCTTTAGAATCCCAGAAAACTGTGGCCATGATTTTGCCAGCGGATGGAATGACTTTGAACTTCTTTGGAGGGGCTGATCCCTTTTTGTACCACTGCATAGACTCCTGTTTACTCTCGGGGTCATAGTGATGAACCCACGTTTCATCACCTGTAACTATCCTTTCAAAAACACTTGCTGGATCGTCGCCACACAGCTCTAAAAACTCCTTACAAGTGTCAACCCGCGCCTGCTTTTGAAGCGCAGTGAGCATGCGCGGAACCCATCTTGCACTAACTTTTGTAAGGTTGAGATAATCATGAAGTATAGTATGTATAGTACCAACGGATAGCTTAGTTATTTCTGCCAACATCTTGATTTTTACACGTGCATCTTCTAATACAAGTTTTTCGATAATTTTCACACTTTCTTCGGTAGCCGCCGTGATTGGCCCACCTGGGTGGGGATCATCCTCGATACTTTCCCGGCCTCTTTTGAATTCACTTGACCACTTCTGTACGGTCGATAATGAAGGAGAAGAGTCTTGATAAACGGCTACCATTTCTTCATGGATAGTTTTTTGAGATTTTCCTTGTTTAGTGAGGAATTTAATCTCCGCACGATGCTCGATTTTCTTCAACATTGTCGCGTCAGTCATTTTCGTCGTCGCTGACTGGAGGTAGCAAACAAACTAATGAAGTTATCAACATGAAATTTTATATAAATACCCTCAGATAATGTTGTTAGCTAATGATATATTTTAATTACCCACAATAATATCAAATCACCCCGATACCGAGAATACATTGAATGCCCCTCGTACAGTACCAAGTGTGTTGGCTAGATTTTTCAGATTTTACATTTAATCGGTAACGTCAACATTGATAATTCCAAAGAGTAACAGAAATTGTCTTAGGACCCTCTGGTTTTGCAATAAAAACGATAATAATAGATGCATGTTTTGCATTTGTGCAAATTTTTTTCATTTTTCAAGCTGATTGCATACTTTTAGGGATAAATAAAATAAATTTTGTCGAAAAATTCAAATTGATTTATTTTCTGAGATCGGAAGATATCGGAAGCTGTAATTACATTATCCGACAAAGAAAGAATGCTTCTTAAAATAAAAAAATCCAGGAACATACTTTTACATACTTTTTAGATATTTTCTTCTAAGTTTTGCCAATTTTCAGATTTTTAATTTAGAAAAATATTTTGAATTAAAAGTGATGTAAAAGCCTCAGCTTTGCCAATTTTGACAAAACATTAAAAGCGAAAATGGCCACATCATTTCTTAATCTATATGGAAAGTTTTAGCAACTTCTTGATAACCATATATTTTTACAATTTGTTTTACTCAATAGACTAAAAAACAGAAAATATGTGTTTAAATTTGTTTGTGAAAAAAGTTTCAACTTTAAGCCGCTGTTGCACAGACACTAATTCATTTTTTGCACAGAGTTTTTGGGGTTTTCTTAGTTGGAGTTTTACCTTTCAAATGACATCAAAATCGTTAAATTCTGAGACTATAAATTTTTTGAATTTTGTCTATGGAACGAATCAGTGGTTTAAAGTTTTATAAGTATGCACTCCGAGACACTGTGACAGAATCCAGAACTGAACCTCGTACATTATTTTACTATAGGACCAATTGGATATTGTTTAAGCCAAAAAACGATACTAGATTTTTTTCAAAACCATAGACGTGTGTGTTTACAAACATACATCCATATATCATGCATGTAAAAATGTATGAATGTGTGCATTTGAATGGAAAGTGAAAATCTCAATTAAAACAAAAGAAAAAATTTAAATGTTCGAGTGCAATTTTTACAGCAGCGAATTTCAGAATGGCAATAGGCAACGTGGGGTGATAAAAAATTATTTGTATCTCACAGCTTGGCGGCCGATCGGCGCTGCACTGCTGAGCGCGGCTTTTGGGGCGCACCGAGCGCCTCGACTTGGCTCGCTCCGAGTTGTGACCGAGCGCTTCTGGCTGGTTGGTGTTGCTGCTGTCTCTGTTCAGAGATGTTGGCACTGTCGGTTGTTTTTGGCTGCTGCTTAGCGCGCGCCGCCGTTCATGTCGCAATTGCGCAATAATGAGTGGCGGCGCTCTTTCGGCACTCACGGCGCTCCAGTGACGGTCGCTGCTGCCATTGTTGTTTGTTGCAGCTTTTTCGTTATTGTTCCACTGCGTTTTGCATGAAGTTTTCGGTTTTTCGTTTTTGTATAATTTTGTACACAGTTGTTGCTTGCACGAAAAACTTTGGTTTCCATATTTACGGCAGTTTTGTAGTGTTTTGGGTTTTTTCGCTTCATATCTGCAACTTTACAACAACAACAAAAGCACACTTTTGTGAGTCGAGTGTAGCTATCCATCCACCACACATACCCATTACAACAAACAAACACACATACATACATATTTACAGCCAAACGCTCGCGCTGCAAGCGTCGTTAGCGTCTTGGCCAAGTCGTATTTTATTTATATTTTCCGTCTTGTTCGGCGCCGTCTGCGGCTTTGCTTTACTTGCAAGCAAAAGTTTTCAATTTCGTTCAGTTGCTTTTCGGTTCGTGAAGTGATCTGCCGCATATCAATCGAGACTGTCGGAAACTTGTAACGTTCGATTTCCTTTTACTACGGAGAATCTAACCGACAATACAAACCTTTTGAAAGTGAGTGGAATTCCTTTAGGAAAACTTGTGGAAAACGAAAGTACTGTGTTAAGGTAGTTTAAGAAGGACTGTGCGATTGTTCCAGACAATTAGAAAGTGAAATTTGCCTATGCGGTTAGTCAATCGCGGCTGAAGCTTGATCGGGCTTATCTCATTCTCACTCACTTGGCAAAAATTAAATGTCAAGGATCAAAATGAATCTCGACTTTTTACAAACTGAAACGAAAAATTTGTTGTATTAGGCGGAAAATTGTATAGACAAAAAACCATGAGCGCTGTTCACATCAGAATCCTCGTAGTTCCAGCGCCGCAAAAGGTTAAGCCGCGCAATCCCAACGAAAATAACTAACTAAATAATAACAAAATTTTGTTTGACTTCGTGAGATTAAATTTGAAATAAAATGTTCAATTCAGTAGTTAATCACCAAATTAAAGCTGACCAGCTCACCGCACCTGAGAGCGTAGCCTGTATCCCTAACTCTAGTATTGCTTAATTTATGAAAGCGTCTTGTTACTATCCACTTGGTTGGTCCAGTGGAGTGAAATTTTACACATATGCAATTACAATTTAATTGCGCTCAAATTCGAAATTCACTGAAATTAAAATTGATAATAAACTTTAAATTACCAATAAAATACAGTTTCGGCCCATTAGCTTACAACTTTAAAACGCTGAAAAAATGCAACAAAATTAGGGTTTTATGCGCGAAGTGACAACTCAAATGGGATAAGTTAAAGCGTAAAGAAGTTTCAGAAGATGCCATTTAATTTCTAAGAATCAATCACAAAAGTAGAATCAACGACAGATTTAAGGAACATACGTACATACGATGCAAAGTCCAGCGCTGCGTGCAATTTTTTTGAGCGTGTCTTGCGCCGAAGTCCCGAGCCCAGACAATCTCTTCAACCTTACCTAACGACTAACACAAATCAACTTTAATATTCCTTTTTTAGGGATTTGGAGGAATTAACTTTGACAACACTGTAGAGTGAGCAGTTTTCAATGAGTATTTTTTTATTAATATGTAACTTTGTAACCAAATTTGTACCACTTAAGCGGTCCCTTATTGCCTTCCAGAACAATAACCAGAGCAAAAAAAAGAATAATTATGAATAAGTAAAAATAAAAAATAAAAAAGGAGTAAAATGAAAAAGTATTTATTTTTTATGGGAGCTTGTTTTTCTATCTTATCGCCTTCAGATCTAACCGTTCGTTCAATTAAAAATTTAAGAAGTTTCAGGCAGGTCGAATTCAGTTATGATTTAAATGTTAAAACACATACTTTGCGAACTTTTTATAATTTGTTCAGATCTGACCGTCTGTTCAGTCACAAATTTTTGAAATTTCAGGCAGCTTGGCTTCAGTTATGATTTAAATGTTAAAACACATACTTTGAGGACATTTTTATAATTTCTCAATATTTGTCTATCTGTATGTACCTAATATTCCGCACAGAACTCACAATTTTTAATACAAATTAAATAATCAATGGCTTCGTAGATATGTTCTTCAACCGGAAAAAGTAGCGAGCGTTAGAGAAGGGCCAACGACCTCCTTTTTATATTCTAGAGTTAAAAACAAACCACAAAGCATAGAAAACAAAACTAATGCATCCATTAGGTAAACTTTTGTGTGACTGTTTTTAAGTTATTAAATTTTAAATTACATTTTTATCTCAACAAACTTAAGCCTGAGTGATTCTCCTTTTCGACCTACTGAGAAATATCAGACACAAGTTATGTTTTATTACGCATTTCGTTTTGGTGCTCAAAGGGCGCAGTACACCCAAGTTCGATCCGTCATCGTAGCCAACACCAAAACATAGAAACAACATATTTCTTTCGGCCCTGTGAAAGAGCTACCAAATCTCTTTTCAAACACACACACACACAAACAACGCGGATAGTCGCGGGAAGCTAGGCCTAGTCTCGTAATCGAGCTGTCTATGTTATGGGCATCAAAGCAGTCATTAACGTGCGGCACCACGAATATCGTTTACATGCCCCTCGCACAGTAAAGTTGTCTGTTCTTAGCTTTCATGGACGCAAAATCTCACTTCTGTAGAGTATTAAAAAATGCCAAAATGAATGAATTTGCGGGACTCTTGTGTGGGCATATTTTCGTATATCCTAAAATATTTTCGATGTTTGTTTGTGACAGTTTTCGTCACAGTGCGAGTGTGCCAACAGCCCTGAAAAGATGAGATTTGTATCTTCAAAAACAAAGAGCTTAATGCATTGGCATCCCACCAATCTGACATCGCCGTTGAACCCAATGCTCCAACAAACACACGCCACCTCGAACATCGTAAGTGTGACAATTGAGCGAAGGCCTTTTGCACGCCAAACACGGTAACAACAATAATAACAACAACAACGACCGAAAAGAAGTAAGCACGAGAAACAACAAAAAGGCATTAACAAGATTTTCACTTTCAACGGGCAGCCAACGAACATTTGAACCGTCACACCATACACACACAAACACACACACATGCACACTCGCTCGTCCGACACCTATACGTCGCACGTGTAATTAAGACAAAAAGAAGATAATGAAATCATAATTTTAATTAAAACTTAACAGAAATAATACAGCAGCCACAATAACAACCACAAAACGGTCGTACGGCTTAAGTACAATTTTGAAAATTTTGCCGCGCACTTTGCCGACTTGACGCGCTGAGTGCTCGAGCAAGTGCGGCGAGGAGCGCGCTGATTATGGGAAAAAATTCACCGTTCACAGTAAAAGTGAAAACATTACAACAATTGCACATGCGACGAAGGCGACGCCGATGTTGATGCTGAGGCCGATTGCCGGCGCGATGACAGCAGCCTTCACGACGCCAACATTTGCATCTCGCGGCCGCAACGCGCACCGGCGTAACAGCAACACACAGCCACCTCACAACGATCGCAAACGATCAGTCGCTGTGCGCGATACGCTGCGGGTCTACGATTGTCGGCCGATTGCTGAGGTGTCGGCTGCATCTAGTGCTGCTTCTTCTCCTTCGGCGCGACACTTATCTATCAAACATGACAGATTAAATGCGTGTGCCGGCTATTAGACGCAATGCTGTTCGCGGTCATAGCCGCGAGTGTGATTTCCTCGAAATCCGCTTTCCAACTCTATCGAGGAAAACATTGCGCGCGCGCAACACGAGTGCGTGAAAGGGTGAAAGAGCGTGTCGTGCTGTTGGGCGGCTGACAGCTGAAGAGGCGTGACGAGCTCCCAAATGCCAAAACGCATTCGGCATGCCCACTTACTCGGCCGGCACACGTAATGGGCATTAACGACACAGCCAAAATCACTTCATGATAGTAAAAGTGGCAACGACGCAACCGCCAAGTGCAATCAAACGAAATTGGAAAGAAAACAACAACAAGCGGCTGGAAAGCAAAATGAGCCAAAATTGTGTATGCAGTGCACGGCAGTGTGACCGGCGTATTACAAAATACCACGCACACGCGCATTTGCCAGCTGCCAAAATGCGAACATCTCAGATTCGAATTTAAATCGCCACAATTAAGTTCACAAGTTTCCGGGCAGCGCCGCGGCGAGTGTTTAAAATGAACTCTGATGTAATATGCACAGCCGCACACACACTCGGGCAGATGAGCGGAAGCGCATCGCAGCGGCCGAAAACCGGCTGCGCCAGCAGCGGCACCGCATCAGCCGTGACATTGAGGCTGATTGCGGCCGCGCTGCCACTGCTACCGCTACACACAGCTGTTATTGTTGCTGTTGCTGTTGTAGTTGTGCGATTGTGTGTTTGTTGACTCATTTCGTAATTAACCAAAAAGTGAACCAACGGACACCGGCCCAAAAACCATAAAAAACCACAACCCGAAGCCTGAAAATCAAACAAACGACAGCAGACCGCTTCGAAGCGTTTCATTGACTTTTGCACAGCGATTTTTTGTGACGAGGAAAACCCGTTTTTGATGCAGCAATCGTCGCATTGCCAGCGCGCACACAGCATGTCGCTCCATTGTGTTTGGCCTTCTGTGGCTCTTTGTATCGGCCTGCAGATTGTAGCGGCACATCCATTGCATCGCGTTTAGGCGAGCAAAAAAGAAGGCGTGCCGGTTCCAGAGTTCAACATCTGACGAATAAGATTAAAGCACTGAGCGGCCGCCCAAATGTCTCTCCATTCGATTTGTGTTTGCCAATATTTAAGAAAGCAATACAAATCGATAGCTTAACCTAAGATTTCAAATAAAATAATTCGATTTGGCTGCTTCAAGTATATATATTTTCATTTATTTGAGATCAATCTTATATATCCACATTGTTATCGGATTATTGCATCGGTCTCATCAGTGGCGCAACCAGGATTTCATTTTGGTTGGGTTACGTACAACTTTTGAGCCAAATACCATTGGAACCATTGGGGGGAGTTTGAACCCCCCTGTGTGCGCCAGTGAGTCTCATATATTATAGATAAGATCTATATATCACTATCGGTCTTATATATATAACTATCGAATTAATTCAACATTAATAATAATAATAATCGAAAACAACCAATATTTACTGAATTGATTTCAAGACATTTTTGGTTTATTACTTTCAGCAGCATTAAGCCTTTATTTAAACCCGTAAAATATACTCGCGCTCTTACAGGTCATTACTTTTTACCTCGCCCAAACGAAACTCCAACTGGCATCGGTAAGAAGTCGTCAGGGACCTATCTCACAGTTACCATAACCTTACTCAATTTTTCGTTCTTTGAACTCTTTTCATTGTTACACCGTCAATGCGTATTTAGTTAAGCTTCTTCAGTCCAACCTTCTTAGAAGCGAAAGAGCTGAATTAAAAAAAATTTTAAATACAAATTAAAAAACCCTTCTACTTCATGATCGGTGTTGGTCAATATTCTGTTCACCTTTCGTTCTAATAACGTTCCTTTTTATAACGATCGTCTTATTATCAAATGTTTTCTCGATTCTTTCGACTTCTTATTGCAGATTTTATGGGCGTAATTCCAATCAAGACTATTCCCAAAAGGAAAAATCAAAAAAAGGAGAATTATAAAAAGAAGAAGGGTAGATAACATTGACAAAAGCAAGTAATTTCGGGTGATTTCCTTCATCAGGATTTTCCTGTTCTAATAAAACGTGTGACCATTTAACTATTTTAATTTCGTCTACAATTTTGCATGGTTTTGGTTTTTCGGTTTCTAGTTAGAATATCGGCAATTAATAAATTCAGATGAAATTTTATATAATTTTTCACATTAGTTGAGCTGACTTCAAGTGTTATCTTCCAGACACGTCTGCGTCCCCGAATATAGGAAATATCTGAGTATATATCAAAGAATAGTGCTTTATCGTTTCACATTCGCCAAGTCGCTGCGTGTCAACTACGACGACTGTTTCTTGGTATTTCGTCGCGACCTGGACCGAGTCTGCAGTAAATGATGGCAGTTGCGCGGTGTAATTGTTTACTGCTGTTCTCATTTAACGCTTAGAACTTTATAACAACAACAAGAATGAGCCATTTAGAGACATGCCAAGCGCGCCTGCCCCACCAGCGACGACCGGGCGCCCTCAAGCCGCCACCCTAACTTTAGCCCCTGCCGGGTGACGCGGCCTCAGACAACAGCTGTGCCGCTTTTAGCTTAGCTGAACGCGCCGCGTCGCGATAGCAAAAGTGAAAGTTTTTACTGACTACCGCAAGAAAAACGCCAACTGCAAAGCAGAAATTGAAATAACAACAAAAGCATAAAAGAGGCGCTCAAGTCGCCAGCAGCCGAGAGCGAATACTTGAGTGGCGAATTTGTTTGAGTGTGTGTATGTGTGTGTTTCATTTGACTGGGCGCGTAATTTGGTAGGCAGTGCAGGCGTGCAAAAAACCAATGTTTAATGGTTATTTCACTCCAAACTGGGTTGAGCTGATAACATTGAACATTTCAATTTCAAGCGGCCCAACATCTCTAATCTGTGCTGAGCTTCTGCGCCACTTACGCCGTCTGAAGTGAATACTTCCGAGTCGGGCGTTTTAGTGAGTTCAGTGCGTGCTTCGCTCTTCTACCAAAACAAAACTAAATACATTTTCCTTGCGCCGATCCAATTTCTTCTGCACAAACTCACGCAAAACGATGCAGATACAACATTGCGCCAACAGTCGCTTGCCGAGCGCTTGGCGTACGGGCCACTGTTGCCAACTTAGTGCTTTTCGCACTAAATTTAGTGCTTTTTGAAAATCAAAACGCGGAAAATATTGAGTTTGGTGCTTGGTGCGTTTTTTAGTGCTTTTTTTTTATTTCAAAGACACCAAGACTAATTCATGCTTGGAAAAAAATTTAAGTTGTTTTTTAATAACTGATAACTGTTGTATAACACACTATATTTCATTTAACACCTATATAACACTGGAATGTTGGGCTAAAAATCATTGTTTGGATATTACATGGCAACCGAAGTGATCGTCCTTGGTGGAATTGCTACTTAGGTCACGGTTGCCACTGATCTGCAATAGATTTCCTTGAATGGTACACGGAATATTAGGACAACTACCACCTTTTTTTTTTGCTCATCAGTGCTTTCTGAGTGGAAAAACGCGGGTTTTTTGCGGTTTTAGTGCTTTCTGAAATAGAAAAGTTGGCAACCGTGGTACGGGCCGTCTGGCTAATAATAGCGGCGCCGCATGCAATGCACATCATTCAGTATTTTCGTTTCGTGTCTCTCCGCACCACTTTCTGCGCTTCCATTCACTAGTTGGGCTTTAATTACCGCTTCGCTTTCTTTATCGATGCATCAAAACAACTATAACAACGCCAATATCAATAAAACGCGTCCGAAACGTGGTTAGCGTGAACGTTATTAGATTAGTCAAATTACCGAATTCGAACAACAACCGAAAGTGGAAACGCCGATATTTTCATTTAACGTATAGAATGCATGCATATTTGCATGTCTTCATTTTGTTTTCACTCCACTCTTTGGGCTTTTATTAATGCAATAACACCTCTTTTGTGGTTCGAATCGCTATCAAGTGTGGCGTTCTTTTAATACACGCCAGCAAAATGCAATCCGCAATGCACCGCAATTAGGCGAACAGCATAACACACACCTCTGCTGGGATGATAGCAGCGCTTTGCGTTTAAGTCAAGTTTCATATTTACAGCTGCATTTTTTGTTTTTAATGTAAGAGTTAAACCAAGCGCTCAAAGAAAGGCTTTACGACTGTGCTCTACTTTTTTTTTCAACGGGGTTTGAAAATCTTGAATCGCGGATCCCCGCTAACCGCTCGTTTGGAAATTCGCAGAGACGGTCCACTTAATAGGGCTCCTTTTTCTCTTTCTATACGATGTACCCATCGACCGTCCTTCTGATAACTTGATCCTTCGTCAACTCGAATAGGGCTCGCTTAATGTTTGGTCGTCCACCATTCGTCCTTCTGTATGGATGTTTGTCCCAAAATGCACCTCCGTCTTATCGCCACGGTTGGTGGTATGATATACGAAAAACTAGAGTATGAAAAAGGATAATCGGTTTAGCAATACTTGTCCTTCTCTTCATCCGTCTGCCAAGCGTCTGTTTTTCACTATATCTCTCGAACGAGTAAACCTCGAAATACGTACAATTTTGTATAGAAACTGCTATATATGAAGACTTACCCTGTTAGCCCTGTTGGGTCTCCAGCGGTGGCAGAGGAACATATGCTAGAAAAAACTATTTTTTAAACCAGGGCCCATTAGTAGTGCGCTGTTAAAATGTATTATTACCCTAAAAGTTGAGCCAAAGCCAAAATTAAACTTGTGCCCGCTTAGCCGTTCAAAAGTCTATGTAGAACAGACAGACAGCAGAAAAGTAGACAATGCAACAAAGCCACAAACTTACTACATATTAAATATTAAAGGAAAATGCTTCTATTACATACAAATAATGCGTGGTGTTTATTGATCATTAACATTAAAATATCATTACCATTAAATTATGGAAATGAAAAAAGCCGCCCAAAGCTAACACTGCGCCTCTAATTTTCATCAGTTGTGAAAACATTTGCAGATAGCCACCCACATTAAGCGCTCACGAAACTTCATACCCGGACTAACACAGCCAAATCGCTTTCTCTGCAAGATTCCATCTGCTTCCGCACTTCAGGTAATCGTTAGTCACAATTATCTTCTTAATAGCTACACATTCCGCTTATTAAGTCGCATAACACACCAAATTTTGCATTATTACACACTCTGTGGGCAAATGAAAATCGCGGCAGAAACCGCATCTGGTGGCCCACCACAACCAGCCACAATTAGTTGATTAACACCAATTTCCCTCTCGTGCAATTTTCCAGCGCGTGCGCAACATGTCACCCACACGAAAGCCAAAGCGAATAGGAGCAGCACCGACAGCAACAGCAGCAGCAACGCCGACAACGATTGCAGCGCTTTTCCTATTCGCACTAAGTGTGTCGTACATAACGCCCAGCTGCGCTCAATTAACGCCACATGCAGCGGAGATCACCGGCAAGCCGAAAATCTACCAGCCGACAGTGATTCGCACCGAGCTGCGCTTCGGACGCAACCTGGACCCGGAAAAGGTGCGCGTTGTCAATGTGAAGTCGAACACGGGCGAGGACGTCGAGCTGCTGGTGGGCAGGGACACGCGCCGCGGCCGGCTCGGGGACACGAGCAGTTACTTTGTGCGCAGCGCCGACGTGATGCAGCCCACCAACAACGAGCCTACCTCCGCCAAGCGCAAGGGCGCGCCGCTCACTTTCCAGCACAGCCCAGCGCTGCTGAAGCAAAGCGAACTGGTGCGGCAGAGCAAGGCGTACAACCAGCGGCGCCTGGAGGCCGAAGAGCGTCAGCGGCAACAGATCGCTCTCCAGCTGCTGAAGGCAAAGCAAAGTGACAGCCCACAGCCCGCAGCAGACGCGTCATTGGGCAGCAGGCGTTCGCCGCATGCGCGCAAGTTGCGCTTCCAGGCAGACGAATATCCACAGTGGCAACAGTCGGACGAACTGCGCTACGTGTACCGCAACAGTGCAGGTGGTAGCGAGGCCGCACGACCCAGCGCCGACTACATTCCGCTTCAGCGCGACAACAACTTCTCATTTCCGTCAGCTGGCACCGAGTCGCAGCAGCAACAAAGTGGACTGCAGCAGCCGGTGAAGCGCAGCTGGCAGCCGCTGGAGGCTTTCGAGCAACACAATCGCCATCTGCGCCAAGTGCAAGACCAATACACGCCAGCCGCCTTCCCCGTCCAGTTCGGCTTTAGGCCAATCTTCAACGCAGCACTGCGCACTCTGGCCGACTACTACAGTGGCGCCACCGAATCGTACGAACGCGCCGCGCGGCCGCAGAACTTGGTCACCAAGGACAACTACTACGCTGCGAAAGCGACGCACAGCGCCAAGAAGCCGGTCAGCCACGTGCCGCCGCCAGTAGTGGTGACCTCGTCGACTGCCATAGGCGCAGCGCCCGCAGCGCCCGTGCGCCGGGCGCCTGTGATGCGCGACGCCGCCACCCTTCCGGCCGCCACTTTGCCCACCGCCGCCATTGTCCACGGGCCGGCCGTGACCGTCATCGAGGGCGTGCGCATGCCCGACACGCCCGAGGACAAAGTGAAGACCTGGCGCAATGCGCGCGTTTTGAACAATCAACTCGTGCCATACCCCGACGGCTACACACCGCCCAAGGTGCAAATACAAACCTTCGACAGATGAGTGGCGGCGAACGCACACACGCGCACCGAGTACCCACACACGCAATATTCCGACATTCCGCTGCGTTTACTGACTGGACGGACGGCCAGATGGACCTCACACGATATTGCTTTGTTATTTATTTGATATTTATTTTAAAGTCTCGCTCGCCCAACATCTCCCACATACCTACGACTTATGTAAGTCACCGCGCTACAAACAATGTAACCGTTAGTTTATACATACATATATTAAGAAAATTCTACATACATACAATGCAATGTTTGCCGCTCTCAAACGGGTCAAAAACTGTATCGACTAGGAAGAATAAATACACTAATTCAATAGAAGTAGTAGCAGTTTCTAAAATGTCTGTAAGTATGTGAACACATTTTTCCTAATTTTTGGGATTCATGCCGTTCCTGTTTCAATCCAGTATTCCAGAGGAAGGTTCATTACAGACGAGCAGAATTTTCAGAAGGCAGCCCTTACTATCGAAGGCCCACAATGAAAAGGAGCTTTGAAGCTTTTGAACCCATGTTCAATGATGCCGTTGCATCGTAAATACAAAAATATACAACTATATAAAAATGGCAATACAAAACGCTTCAATGCATATTGGGAAGCTGAAGAAAGTTAGAAATGAATTGAGAAGTGAAATGAAATCGTCTTACATCTAACCTAATGCTGCACCTTAAGTTATTTTGAATACTAATTTATAACACTCTCAAAAATCAAGCCAAGTCCTTATCAGCATAGCCAGGAACATAAAATTATACAATTGTATCATTTTTCATCGAAGATGGTCTGAGGAGTGAGATGGATAAGAAGTAGGCAGCGTCCGCTCCGCTGTCATCGAAAGGTGACTTATAAAAAGGTGCATTTCCTATTTGAATATTTTTCATGCTATCATTGCTATTCAAAGTATAAGTATTTTTGGTGTAGATCAGCATCAGAATCAACCACATAAATTCGACAGAAATTCTTAGTCTAACTACAGCAAGCCTACATGTACTGATTCACAGTGGATATTTTGATATCACTGCTGGTTATATCTGTACATTCCGAAGTGTCGAACTCTAGCCGCACCGTCTGTATGGGCACTGTCTGCATATAGCCGTTCCGCGATAGCTTGTACTGGCTCAGTTTGGGGACTTCGATGTATACGAAGATTGCCGGCCTTTTGACGGAGATGCTCAGGCTGTACACATTTCGCTTGACTTTGTTCTGCACGCAGTAGTAATTGGATATCGTCACCTAAGAAAAGCCCAGAGGAAAAATGTTGGCCAACTCTCGATACCAAAGTCAACTCACTTCGATCAGGGGGTCTTGCACACCCACTGCGGCCTTGATATATGTTGGGAAGAAGTACGTTTGTGAAATAACACTGGTCGCGTTGTGAAGCGTAAATTCGACGAATGACTCTTCACCAGTCAATTGCTCATTAAATATATCCTCGTAGTGTATGATTTTATCGTACTGCACCCCATTCGGTTTCTGAAATTGAGTCCAATTTAGCAAGAAGCGTCAGAACGGTCTTTGGTGCTACTACCAAAGTCACAGGCCAAGTAGTTTGTTTTTTCGGAAATAGCTCCGACCACAAAAATACACCCGCAGTCACTTCCAGGCCCTCAGAATTCACTTCCAGAAGATCACAGATCAACGATACGCCCACAGTCTTCGTCGTTTTATTGTAAAGGGCTGTAATGGCGATTGGGGCCATAAAATCCCGAGCCCAGTAGTGAAGGAGCTGTTAAATTATAGAATTCTCTAGTTAAATGAGTTGCGTTCGATGCGTTTAGATTTTTTACGAACCTTGTAGTTGCCGAGGAAGTCGATGCTGGACCATGACGGTGCCACCCAAACGTCGTTCAGTTGCCAATACAGAGCACCCATTGTGCGGCGCTCCGTGTCGCGCAGACTGCGATAGTGCTCGGTTTCGATTTTTGTGGCCATCGCTTGAGCAATTTGACTGAAGTAGATCAAGGCCTCCGCGTAGTTGTCGTCCTCGGGAAGTGGCAGTGGCAGATGTATCCGCACCAAACTTACGATCAAGGCCATGCCCAAGGGATGATGCTGCCGATGATTCATCAATTCCAGAAGGTCATCATCAGTCTCCATGACTGACTTCCATGCTTGCAAACTGGGAAGCCCCTGAAATCCATACTCCGATGCGAAACGAGGTGATGGATAGATAGTGGCATCCCAAGCATTTTCAAAAGTCGAATAGTAGTGAACTGCAAAATTCAACAGTAAAATACCAATATGTATATATGTATCAATTAAAAAAAAAACAACTACGATGCCATATTCTCAGTTGGAGGAGACAAACTTTTGAAAGTATATCGGAATCCCTTTCGGAAACCCTTTCTCCCTTTCCACCCACTTTCTCTTTTCTTTTCCCATTCCCATCTCCTCTATCAACCTTTTTCCTGAGCCTTAAGTACAATGGGCTACAAAGCCAGAGTGCTTGAGTTAATGACCTCCCTTAGGTTATTTTCTCGGCTCCCCCTCACATCCATCCATCCATCCATATCGGAATCGGCATAAATCTTTAAGCACAGGTGGTATCATGGTACCATGGTACAATGTTGGTATGAATTACATAAAGATATATAAAGACAGAATTCTTCTGCTTTAAAACTCACCGTCTCCAAAGTCAGAAGCCTGAGGAAATGGCGATATAAAGTTGTATTCGGCACCGTGTTTGCCGTTCGACGGTGATGAAACCAACGGGCTGGGACGCGAGCTGTGCTCCAGTATTTTCAACTCGTGCAGAACATTCCCCAGATACAGGATGCGGTATTCCCATTTAAACCGCTCCAGATTACCCGCTGTACCGTACCAATCCTGCACCAGTGCAGCCTCATTCTCATTGTTTCCAGCGAATATTGCGATGCTCGGATGGTGGGCGATGCGCTTCGCGTTCTGCGCAACTTCCGTACGCACCGAGGCGAGAAAGTCTTCGGTAACGGGGTACATGGCACAGGCGAACATCATGTCCTGCCAAATGAGCAGGCCGTTGGAATCGGCCTGTTCGTAGAAATAGTCCGATTCATAGACACCGCCGCCCCAGACGCGTATCATGTTCGCGTGCTGCTCCTTTGCCGAACTGAGCAGGTGCTGAACTGCATTGCCGAAAAATATATGTGAAATGACATTCTTTATCGAGTGTTGGTCACAGACTCACCTTGGGTTTCATCACTCAGACTTTCGGGTAAAATATGGGCAGGTATGTAGTTAGTGCCCTTCATGAACATCTCTACTCCGTTGACCTTAAAGAAGAACGTGTTGCCGCCATCTGCGAACAAAAGCTGATTAGTAAGAAGAACAGCTTTGGCCGGAGTACGTAAGTAGGACCAAACGATGACAACCTTCCTTCACTTCGTTCTCCACCAGCTCAATGGTTCGAAAGCCAACGCGTATAGACTTCTTGGACGTTGTGCGAGCCCGTAAGTTCGGGCCGCTGTCGTCGACCCACGCCTGCAGCGTAAAGTGTATCGGGTACAGTTTCTGATTTCCATAGCCATTTGGCCACCAAAGCTCCACCTTGTCCTGCGCGCACAAAATCGGAAATTATCTTTGAAATACACTCAACCCGCTCACGCTAGCTTACAATTGGCACGGCTTGGTCGAACGTGATCACGGGATTTCTGTATGACAACCGCTTAGTGCGATATTCATCGATTATGACGACCACGTCCATGAATTCCCTGCAAAGCAATGAGCAAATTAGTTAATATGGGCACGTCTGCGGGTAGGTACGCGGTGGCCGCGCCAGCTGAGTACTGTACACTGCGTAGAACTTCAGCACGGCGAAAAAGTCATCGCCCCCGCCAGCGTCCATGAAAGCGCGTATGTGCATGTTCCAATGTGTGTCGTTCTTGCTAATTGCCACGTCGACGTCGCGCAGCAGCGCCACCTCATAGAACTCCAAGGCCACCGATTTCCTGTCAATGTCGAAGCCGTTCAATTAGCTCGGCCTAATTGCCGCAGTGCGCAACTCTCGCTCAATTGTCATGCCTACCAAATGCCCATCGACGGTGCCGCCAGGCCCCAGTCCCAGCCGAAGCTCGCCTGCATCTTGCGCAGCAAGTTCATGTGACACTCGCCGTGGTAGTTCGCCGGCGGGCAGTACGGCGGCACGGTGACGTTGAGCGCCTGCAGCTTTGCGGCGGTCGCGTTCGCCACGTTCACCGGCGACTTGATGTGCACTTCGAGCAGGTTCTCGTCCTGAAGGATGTTCGTCACGTTGTACGAATAGCGCACGAACATGTTGTCCGTGCGTCCTAAGAACTGGTGGTTCAAAGTAATTTCCGCCACAGTGTCGATGCCGTGGAACGTTAAGTTGATCATGCGCGATTTCTTGACCTCCTCTAGAAAAGTACAATCAACATCAGAAGATCTCAAACTAAGTCTTAGTAAGCTACACCAACCAGTGAATGCCAGGGAGTATTTCCAGTCGCTGTACGCGATCCAACGCAAGTTGACATCGTTGTAGGAAGACAAAACCTCTTCGCCATACAAGGTACTGTAGACACTCGATGGAACCTTAACTTTATTTTTTGCTGTAAGTTAAAAAAATGAATTTGAGTTCTACATCAAAAGACATTTTATGTGGACCCTCTTTCCTAGTCATCCACCGGTCATAGGAAAATCCTCAAAATAAAATTTTCTCAAAATTTGATTTAACAAATTTTTTCAGATTTGCAAAACTCTTAATACGAGCCAATTTTTTATACTTGTATAGAAAAAAAAGCGATTTTCATCATGAAAACAAACAAATCATGTTTTGAATTTGAATTGAGAGATAACATAAATTTAATTTACTGATAGTATGGCAGTCATTTCACGGTTTTCTGTGAAAAATGCCTCCTTACCAATTCTGTTCATCTGAAAGAATTTACTAAACTCATTGAGTAAATTCATTTACTTATTTACTCCGATGAGTACGGAATTTCTTGTGGCCCACTTTTCGACAGCTGTCGGAAGGTTGGAAGAATGCAGTAAAGCCAAACAAAACTCAAAACTATTTTATTTTTTTTTTAATTCAAACAAAAATAAGCTTTCAACGGCGTCAAATTGTAAGTCAACTGCAAAGTAAAACCAACCAATTACAAATGTCCAATTTGCAGAAATTGTGTGAGTTTTTTCAGCAAGAGATATAATTTAAAATTAAAAGAAAAATTTAACTTTTTCTCAAAAAGCAACAATGCATTTCTTTTTATCCGGAGTACAAACACTGAGTAACACAATACAAGAATCTATACAATCTATCCGTGTCGCAGAGACTTCAAAAGTAAACATTGTATCTGAAGTTGCCTGCGACCAAACACCTGGGACAATATCCTTTACTAACCTCTTTCTTTTCTATCGCAAAATTAAATTCAAATAAACCAAAAAACGCTTCGTCGTCAGCTCACTCTTTTCCTTGGAATATGAATCTTCTTCTTTTTAATATTCCTCAGTACATCTCGCGAACAATCACACAATACGAATTAAATTCAGATCCTACCTACATTGTTCCCTCCGGCTTAAACATTACACGTTATGCAAGTCTCTACATAGATTCGAATCCAATTGCACAACTCAAAACTTCAGCAGCTTGCGACTTATTGGCTTAATTGCAACTTGACACAAGGCAACTTGACACAACAAAAACTGGACGGGCATGTGTCAGCGTCAACAGCATTGCATACATATATCCAGGCGATGCTGAAGTGTTCGAGAACGGGTCGCGCTCCGGTCATAGTACAAGAACAAAAGGCAGCCGGGTACAGCACAGGAGTCAGTCTGGTATTGACAGGCGACGGTGCAACACGGAGTAAATAAATCAAGTGCAAGTGAGTAGTAAAAGTGAAGTGAAATAAGTGACAAATGAGTGACTACTAGTGGTGAACTGCGTTAAGGAATTCAAACTGTTTTATTTTGGGCACAATTCAGTGAAACGAACGAGGCCTTCTTTGGCCAGCAGAATTAATTTTCTTGGCAATATTATAAGATAATGTATTTTATACTAAAGTAAATAAGAAACTGCATGCACATCCATTGTGCGCCACAAATTTGATAGACGAACTTTCGTACTCAGCCGTGATATTTCACATATCGCACACCCATTTCAAAAGTGACACAACACAAATTTTTAAATTGTTCAGAAAACGCAAAAAACAGTCTTTGAGCTGTATAATATTTTTTTTTAAACCTATAAGTAGACCATTTAGTACAAAATAATTGAAGATTATGCTGTAGGATAAGTTACAAACGTATTTTTATTTTACACTAGAAAATTCAAAATTTTGAGTTAATTACCGAATTATTTTAAGTTATGTAAATTTTGGTAAATTTAAAAAATATAAATGACAGTTAAAAAGTTGAAAGAAAAATTTTGAAAATACCATGATACAAAAATATACAGATAGATTCAAGAATGATAAAATAAAGATTACGACATCCGGCTGATGACGTCACTGGTGAAAATTTATAAGGTGCCCATTTCTGAGTATATTACTTTATTTTTATTATTCGTGCGTATATTCCTTTTTAAGACTGAAAACACGTTTATATACATATTTTTTGACAGTTTAATTAATTTCTACCAATTCTGCAATGACATGTGCAGAATTTTGCTAAACCAAAGTTTTGCTTCTACTTGTATTTTTCCTCATCTTGAAAAAAAATATAAATAAAATTTGAATCCTATGACAATTGGGCACCTTAAAATTATTTTCATTCGTTATGAAAGATTTGATTGGCCAACGGCATTTTTTGAATTTCGTTAAAATTTAACGCGAAAATTTGACCAAAACGGTGTGGAATCTTTGGAATAGTTAATACAAAATTTAACGTTTTCGTTTGAGTTTTTGATAAAAAACAAAACGTAAACAATGAAATGTGCAGTGGGCCAATGTCGGCAAAATAATACAAAAAAAAACATGTACGCAATGCATTATTTGAGGTTCTCAAAGACGCACTACAGAGAAGCATTTGGGTACATTTGTGGACGCGACAGTATCATTTTCATTACTGAAAGAATTTGACGAGGAGGGCGATTTTCCTTAAAGTTAAAATGGGAATCATATACAGAAAACCTGATCTTTTTAATTTTAAAAATAATATTGTTATATTAATTAAACAATTAAAATATGAATTGATATAACATATTGAAAAATAGTATTTTTAATAACATATATATAATTATATTAAATAGCAAGAGTGTTATATTGGTAAAACAGAGAGGCCAAATCTGCCTAACCTCTAAATCGCTCTAAGCAATTGATAAATAAGTAAGAAAATATTAAATACAATTAGACGAAATATGCATTTTCATATAATTTTTTTTTTGGGAAATATTAATTTTGTAAAAGGTCGTACTCGTCCCACTGTTCCTTGACAGTTTGAAAAAATTCGTACTACGTCACTGGTGAAAACTTCAATTTGCCTGTCATTGATGTCGTAACCTTGTTATATATCATATAAACCTTGGATAGATTCAATCGAGCAAAATTAAAAGTAATTTGCTTTTTTGACAAATAAAAATAAAATTTTAAAGGTGCAAAAAAAGTAAGAAATACAGAAACTGAATGATATACTATATAAACTAATTGTGTGAAATTGCAGCTCTGTAGGAAAAATGAAAATAGTAGTACAAAATTTGTAAACAAATATTTTTTTCCAATTGTCAATTTTATTTTTATCTGTCGCATTGAAACTACCTGTATATTTTTGTATCATGGAAAATACGAAATTAATTAATTTATTTGAAAATATAAACTAAAATTGTTACAACTTTACTAAAAACTCACTCCGACAAAGATTTATTTCGTCAAAAGTGTCACAATTTGAACTAAAACTATTTTGCATTGCGTTAACAACAACAAAATATACTGAGCTTTTGCTTATTGGTAGATAGGTGCATTGTGCACAGTAAAATAAAAAAATTAAAAATTTTGAGTTGTGTCACTTTTGAAGTGGGTGTGCGACAGGGGCGTAGCCAAGGGGGGGGGTTTAGGGTGTCAGAACCCCCCCCATAGCCTATAATTTGTCAACATTTTCAATCACTATGCATCTTATGTACGTTCCCACATTAGCAAAAAGGTCTTTTCATCTTTAAATATTTAAAAGAATATTAACAAAGCCCTTTTTTTACCGAAACTAATTTGTTTTTTTAATAGTCACGTTTAGGCTTAATGCAGAGATTTGCATGTTCTAAAAACATGTCTAAAGAGTAGTTTAGTTTGTCGACCGGAATGTCCTTCAGGATGTCGGTGCAAGCCTTTTGGGTGGTTTCTACGTTCTCAAAATGCCTTTTTTCATCGGCAAATGCATTCTTTGAAAAGGTGAAATTCGAACGGTGCCACATCATGTGAAAACGGGGAGTGGTTGATGGTTAAAATTCGACTTTTAGTAAATAAAAAACAGTCAAAACAAGTGTCAATAGATGGGATGGCATCCTTCGATAGCCAAATGTTCAGTTAAAATGCAATAAATTTATGCTATTGAGATGCTTAACCTTCGCCTTACTAAAGATGATCCCAGGCACTTCCGCCGCTATTTTGAGTAAAACTCACAATAAATAAGTATATAATAATTTATAAATTTTTTTCTTACTTTAGTATATAGTATCTTCCTCTGGCGATAGTTCGTATTTGGAAAAAAGGCCTAACTTTAATGATTTATTTTGAGACTATGGAAAATATTAGAAGATTTCTTTCCAGAGGGTTTATTGAACACATAATGAGGTACGCAAAAAAAAATTATCGTGAGTTTTAATCAAAATGGTAGCGAAAGCGCCTGGGATCACCCAGGTACATTTGTATTAAAAATGACAAAACTCAAGTTTAAACATGAACAAAATTTCTAAAAAAAATATTTTTTCATGTTATTGAAAATTACCTTAAAATTTGTGCAGATATTAAACATGAATATGAAAAAGATCACCCGGGTGGGTATAAGTAAAGGGAAGATTAAATCCAATTTCAAGAATTTCAATGAAGATTTTTGCTAATATTTTGTGAATTACCGCCCAGTTTTGATCTACGGTGATCGCGGATTCAGTTGGCTAGCACGTTAGTCATCATTTATGTTCTGACAATCGTTTTTAAATCGCTTTTACCACTTATGAACTCCACCACGGTATAAACAAAAATCACCATAAACTTGGTCCATCAATTTAAATGCTTCGGTTAAAGTTTAAACATTTTTAAAACAATAGTTAATATTGGATCTTTGTTCGATTCACATTTTTGTACGATGACACAAACATATTTCCACTTCAGATGCAATAACTTCGCTTTCAGTCCACCAAATTTCATGAAATTTTTACTACAAATCAGGGAAAAAATTTAGTTTCTAATGCATTAAGTCACATAAGGCCCAACAAAATGCCCTATTTGGAAACTGCACTTTACTTTAAAAAACATGTAATTCTAAACTGGCAAACAATTTTTTTAAAACCCCCCCCATGACCAAGTTCTGGCTACGCCCCTGGTGTGCGATATGAGAGTGCCGTAAATTATCTAAAATGGCTTTTATACATACGTTTCTATTTATACTTTAAATGCATGGCATAAGGGAAAAAAGTTACATACTAAAATTTCATTAAAATATTCCATAAGTTTGCTTAACAAATGTTACCGAAAGCTCGCTAAAAACTAAAGTTAACAGATTTCAAAAAAGTGGTTCAAATGTTTAGAAACATCTGCATACTGAAATACTTGGATGATTTTTTATAGTTGAATAAAGCAGAAATTATTAAAAACAAATTAATAAATATCAATAAATAAACTTGCAATGATTTATTACCTTAAATTATAACTAATAAAAAGTTGACATTTGTTAATACTGTTAGTATTTACGTAAAAAATTGTTACAGTAATTTTATATAGTTTGTAAAGTGAAGTTCAGCAAAACTGGTAAACAATTACACTGCGGGAACAAAATTCGAAAAATGTAAATGTCATGTGGTTTACAAATTTCGTAATTTAGCTTTAACGATACAACAATTGAACTGGTCAATTTGCAATTTTTCGTAAAAGACCATATTTTTGAATCCAGAAGATATGACCATACAAAATAATTGTAATTTTTTTCTAATGTAATGCAATGTCATGTATTAATAATAGTTTGTTACAAGGCCATCACTTAATGCAGATCATCTTTATCGAGAATATGATTCCTTAGGAACTTTGCATGTCTGTGTGAATTCATCCTTCGTCCTTACACCTTTCTAGTAGAGGATGATTTTAAATTATTTTTTACCGTTCGCTTAGTGTGTGTCGCAGGCGTTATTTTCAATTGAATCAGGCTTAAAGTGTTGAAGTGAAGTGGAAAACATGTTTGGTCACATTCATACTCGAAAAATAACGCTTGTTGTTGCGTATCAATTTGATACGCGGGGGAATGATTAGGGTGGCGGAATGAGCGACGGATGAAGGTCAAATAGCCATAGGCGTACCAAAGAGAGGGAGAAGTGCATTCTAGGCTAAAAAGCCCAAACTATTCCGAACTACTGTCGACCATGTTTTTACTCGCCACTAGTTTGCGAATTTTTTATGGACATGGCAATTTGCTTTCTATTGGTTACAAGAAGCTCGACTCAGCAGACATCATCAGATCAGCATACCACCCCGTATCCACCACAAGCGTATTACACTCTGCATTTTTTTGCATTAAATGTTGCCAGCGCTAATGGTGAAATGCTGTTCCACCACATCAAACAGTTTTATTACCGCCTTGCATACTCGTATATCTTCTATATTTAAAGTGGCCTTGCTTAAGTAGTTCGTAGCATCGCTTGTGGATCGTTGCCCTTCGAGTCGTTCTCCCTCGCCTCCTTGAGCACTATCTGCTTGGACCTACCTCAAAACTGTCTTTTTCAACCAAATTCTACACTGATTTGCTTCTCAAACACTTCTCGTAAATTACAAGTGCTATAGTTTTAGTGGTTCGCTACTTGAATTTGTCACAATTAACTGATAACGGATGTAATTTGTTATGATGAGGTACGTTAATTTTTTAAATTGTTTTTCAATTTGTTTTGATAATAAACCGATAGCTATCTGCAACATTCACCATTTTTTCCTATTATCACGCTGTTAGTTAACCCATTTTCGGCCGCTACCAGAAATAGCCAATATTTTTTTAATTCCTTTTAAGGACTTACATTTAGGACCTTAATCAAGAATATTTTTGGATTTTTTTTGTTTTTTTTAAATTATTTTTTTTATAAATTAATAAAAATTTAATTTCAAATAAAAACAAATATATGTATATAATTTTGGTCAAATCATAATCAAGCATGAAAACAAACAATTGTTGGCATACATATGTACATACATGACGACTTCTGGCCAATGGTCGATTTTTCGACCACTGAAAAGTACGCGGTGCTGAGAGGTAAAAATATTTTCATAATCTTATGGATATCAATTGATTGTGGTAATTTGGTCTTTAGGCTTCGTAAATAATCAATAATAAATCAATAATTTGAAAAGGTTATATATTTTTCAGAATATTCAAAATATCACTAAAAAATGCTTTTTTTCATGCCTTCGCCAACATCTCTAAATTTATCTTTTTTACAAAAAATTATTATTTCGAGGGGTTACCAAAAGACCAAAGCTATTTTATGCATCAAAAGTTCAAAGATATAATGTCTAAGTGCAGAGCTACTCTCCTTCAAAGTGGCTGGTCGAAAAATCGACCAGCGGCCGAAAATGGGTTAATGAACCCACCACTTATGCCACTTTTTGTGCATATAATAAAAATTAAAAAAAAGCATATAAACACACTCATTTTTAAACCATTTATTGATCTTCTTTGTAAACAATCTAATCGTTTCGATTATTGTGCTTGATAAAATTCAACTTAGCAATTTCTGTGAAGGTTCTGCCAAGAAGTCGACACACAAAAAAACATTTTTGATTAATTTACTTACTGTAACTGCCATTCGTTAAAATCCAATTTGTGTTCAAGACCTGTACGTACGCCGAGTCCGCTTCGACATTTTCAAATACAAAGGCCAATATGCAAAGAACGGCGCCCAAAACGTTACACTTCGCGAAAATTTTCATTTCGAAGTATCGAAACAACTCGGGATTTTCTAGACGGCTTCGCACCGAATTTAATTTTAACCACAAACCAGCCCGGAGACGGCGCAATAGCAACTGAATGGAGCTTCAAAGTGCTAAGAACGCAGAGCTAACATTATTTATTCTCACAGATACTTGTGATAACGATCGCTACTCGTTACTCGAGCATGTGCGCGTATAAGAGAGATTTGTGTGTGTGTGTGTGTGTTAGCGGTGAGCACGGCCGCACTGCAAACTCCGACTGACATATGAGGCGCGATATAGAATGCACAGATGCAAAGGTCCAGAAAGCAGTGATAAATAATTTTCGACTGGGAAACACAACTCTCTTCCAGCATCAGCTATGACCGATGTTAGACGTTATCTACATATCTTTATATCGACTGATCTGTAAAAAAATATGTTGAGTATATAAGGACGAAACACTCTTCGGGCGTCACAATGGGCATGAAAGACCTCCAAGTATGCAAATTGTTTGTCTTACCTAAGTATTCGTCTGTATTGCACGCTTTGTTAATACGCTTTCAAAGCTTATATTTTCAAGTTTCATAGCGTGTCGCTTACACGCCGCTGATTCAAATGATTATTGGTAATTTTTCGCTGATAACATTAAGCCGGCATCTAAATTACTCACTCTTAGCCCCATTCTCTCTTTATGTAGCTCTCTTATACGTTTGCGGTGTGCGGTACACTCAAAAATTCTCTTCTCCGAAAATTAATTGTTTAAAAACGAAACAAATATGCACTCAAATTGCGTTAATTACATTTCGCTAAGTGATTTTTAGTAATGATAGGTGTATTAAAAATACACTTTATTTATCTGACATTAAAAATTAGGTACGTTTTCCTAAAGTTGGAATGACGATGTAGCAATATTGTTGCGCTTTCATATACATATCTATATGTACATACTAGGGATCGCAATTTTTTGCCTTTTTGCGATCCCGGGATTTTCGGGATTGAAAAGTCAAATCCCGGGATCGCGGGATTTAATCCCGGGATTCATATAACAAATTTTTTAAATAAAACAATTTTCCCAAATTGCATAAATAATTGTTTATAAAATATTCACCATAAAAATGGACACAATTTAATCACATTTGGGGTAGTTTTAATATTTTTTATCTTGAATTTAATCACATTTTGTTTAACTTAAAAGTTTTTCATTTAACTTCAGTTTGATAACATTTTGTTTTATCCAAAAATTACACTTAAACATAACTTATTGCTTTGCAACAGATGTATCATAAAGTGCATATAAAGGGTGTTCCATATAGCGTTTGGAATTTGAACTACGCTTTATTTCGAGAATGACAGTCCAAATGTCATTCAATTTGTGTTTTTAGTTGTGTAATTTAGTTAAAAGTTTGACATTTACGAAATGGGACACTATATGCTTGAACAAAATTGGGAAATATGGAAAATTTACTTTCAAAGTGGAGAGTTTTCAACTAAAACTGTAAAAAAAAGTAAAATTTCTAAAAAAGATTGGCCTTCAACTCAGCTTGTGGATCAATTTGTGAAGTGAGCTAGTGAAACTGAATCGTTAATGGACCAAACAACCCGTTCCCCTTCTCATGCAGTGCGCACAGCCGAAAGCATTGCTTTTGTAGCCGAAAATGTGCGGCAACATCCATCAACGTCAACTCACCATCGCTCTCAGGAATTGAACATTTCTCGCACTTCTTTGATGAGAATTTTACATAAAGATCTCGGTATGAAGGCTTACAAAAATCAATTGGTCCAAGAACTGAAGGCTCATGACCATCCGGCACGTAAAAATCGAACTTTTGGGCACCGATTTCGAAAATCGAATAATCAGCCGAAATTCTGAAATCAATTGGCCGCCTCGGAGCTGCGATTTAAGTCCGTTGGACCTTTTTTTTGTGGGGAGCCGTAAAGGACAAGTGTTACGCTAACCCTTCAGAGACGATTGAAGCTTTGAAACATGAAATCGAAGTTGCCATTCAGGAAATTCTACCCGGAATAATCGAAAAAGTACCTGAAAATTGGGTTGACCGAATGGCGTACTATAAGGCCAGTCGTGGCAGTCATATGAACGATATCGGTTTTCATTCTTAAATAACAAAGTCCAAGCTTTGGAATTTTCAAAAAATATTCATTCGGTTTTTTTTAATAACCGATTCAAATTCCAAATCTTAAATGGTCCACCCTGTATATGCATGTTTGATAAAAAAATAAAATAGTTAATTTATTTGTACTTTTAGTTTTACTTCGATTATTTCGATAAAAAAGTTAAGCATTTTGATTAACTAAAAACTGAGATCTTAAAAATACTAAGGCATTAAGTGTTTTGTTTTCTAATCTAGAGCGAAATTTATTGCAAATAAACCCTGCTGAAAGAAACATCTTTCAGATTCAACACTTGTTGGTTGAATGCTTAGTAAATAATTATAAGCCTTTTGCAAAAGACGCTCTCTATCCCCTCCCTCCTCTCTCAGATAAGGAATTGGGTTTTTGTGCTTTTAAATTTATTTCATTTGAACTTTGAGGCATCTTTTGCAATCCCGAAAATCCCGGGATTAAAGGATTTGAATCCCGGGATTTTCGGGACTGGAAAAAGTCCGGGATCCCGGGATTGCGATGCCTAGTACATACATACGTACATATGCGCATATCCCCCCAATCTCTCAACAAATAAATAATGAATAAAGTTGATATTAGGGTAAATAAATATATCAAGATCGGTTTGTTTTTCTTCATACAAACTGCCCCAAACTTAAACTCACTTCTCTTGCTCTAAAATTATGAAGTTTTATATATTATTATGAAGAAGAAGAATGAAGTTTGGATATCTTTAGTAAACTTAAACTTCAGCTTAAGCTTCACCTTCTGGGTGTAACTTCATTCATAAATCTAAACAAATAAAACTAACTGTGGTCCACTATTTATTTAAGAAGTAGGGGTCACACTTTTTTCAATTGCTTTTATATGAAAACCCCTACTGAAAATAGTACATACATATATCAGATCTAAGTTTAAACGCCAGCAGTATCTGTACCAAATATCTAAATCGATTTTGCTGTCGTAATAATAATTTGGAATTTTGTGAGGATTTTAATTGCGTTCATAAGTTGAATCAAATCACAAAGCCAGGGAACTTTTTACGCAAAAGATCGATTGGTTCAACACCTCCAATTTGCGCGACAAAAAGCCGGTAATCAACGCG
This sequence comes from Melieria picta, assembly GCA_964056695.1. NCBI lineage: Eukaryota > Metazoa > Arthropoda > Insecta > Diptera > Ulidiidae > Melieria > Melieria picta. Next base: position 98,665,280 of record OZ057398.1, on the reverse strand, counting down.
TTAGGTGCCCGGCCACGCTTGTCATCAAAGACGCCGGCCTCGATGTGACAGTTTTGCTTGTTCAAGCCAAAAATCACCATCTTCTTCTTCTTTATTGAAATTACGTAACTACTCATGTCTGTTTATCCCCAAAGATGGCATAAATTCGAAACCTGCGCAAAGCTTCAGCATTTTATTTCTGAGTGTAGACAACCGCTCATACGTTGCTTGAGTGTAGTGAAAAGTTTTTGTGTAACAAATACTTCAATGTACGGTACATATGTAAATTTGCATGTACGTGAATTTCTCCCACTGCAGCGAAACGCTTAACGCTTGGTTGATTCTTTCCGCCTCCACAACAACGCATCAACGGCATAACTCAATTACAAGAACATTTGGTGCTTGCTTTTCTTTTTGCGCCACGGAATCTAAGTGGAGGTCATCTTCTCTTCAATCTACTCAGCCGCAATAACAGCCAAACAAAAAAGAAAATATCGTAATTGCCAGTTGAAAAGTGCCAATGGAGTTCATGACTGGAAACTACATAAATATATGTTTAATAGTTTGAGGCAAAAATATAAATTGATCCACAGAATAGTTACTTAGCCGGTCTTTGAATCTGTACACAGGGTATGAAACTTGCTAAGACCCTCTAATCCCAAATCCATACAGGCATGATGGTCACTTTCAATACAAGCAAGATGGACAGATTATTCCGGTCTTTTCCGCTGTTTTGCACCATCCTGTTTAAAAATATAAATCATAATAGCCGTGGTTATTAGGGATTGCAATCTCGGGATCGCGAATCCCGGAATCCCGGGATCCCGGACAATTTCAGTCCCGAAAAATCCCGGGATTGACAAAATCCGATCCCGGGACCGAAACATAAAAATATCTTACTTTAGCTTTTGTCACCTTAATTTCGAAGAAGGCAAATCTTCTTATTTAATATAAAAAATAACACTGCAATGGCGTTTGAATAAGTTTCAATGCAACAATAGCTCTCTTTGTGTACGGATACTTTGTACTAATTTGTACACACTAACTCTGTTTAGGAACTTTTCCATTAAAATTTGTCGGTAGCTATAATAAAATCAGGGGAGTAAAGAAGCTTACGATCCCGAAAATTAATTCATCCAAAAAAGTAAACAACCAGAAATTTCGAAACTTAGTTAAAAAAGCTTACTTAGTTACTTAAACAAGTTTTTTATCAGCAGGTTTACTAGGTGGTTTGGCAATTAAATGCATTTTGATGTTATTTGTCATGAGTATTTGGTTCTTAGTTTTAAAGTAGGAACACAGAATTGTATTTAATACGAAAATAAAATTTTTTTGATTGAAAAAGACGTCTGATTTAGTTCCTTAAAATAATATATGCAATCCCGAAAAAAAATCCCGGGATCCCGGGATTGCGGTTTTCAGTCCCGAAAATCACGGGATTGCAAAACTGGTCCGGGATTGCAATCCCTAGTGGTTACATAGTATGAGTGAGGTTTGTAAGCAGCTCTTTGCAAGAATTTGAAAAAGCAGCAAGTGACGGTGCTTCTGCGGAGGAATTTTTAAATATGTAATATTTTTTCGTAACAAAAAGCTGAACAATTTCAAAACTTGAATCTCAGTTAATACATAATACATTTTTTGCTTGTAAGTATTTTTCCCGCGTTTTTTTTAAATTGTACGATATATCGTAAAAATGACGGCAAGGGATGCAAAGCTTTGTACAATATATCGTACGTTTGATTTTTTTCTTTCAAAAAATAATAAATTGTAAGTTGTAAGGAATAAGTCCCATCATTTCTTGATTTCATTAACTGGAGAAGGTGAGTGTAGGCCATAACCTGATATCATGCTTTAATGGAAAGTTAATCCTTTCCGAAGGTAAACATTTTTCCTTCAATATATTGACTCTCATTTAACATTTTAGCAATAAAATACAACAAAATATCAAAAACATTATTTAGGTTGAGAATTACAGAAATTATTTTGAAAGAAAAAAATCAATGAAATGTTCATATAACTTAAAAAAAATTTCATGAATTTTTACTTCTTTGCGGACTATTGTACGATATATCGTACAAAATTGACTGTGTTGTAATTCTCAACCTAAATAATGTTTTTGATATTTTGTTGTATTTTATTGCTAAAATGTTCAGTGAGAGTCAATATATTGAAGGAAAAATTTCTATTTCAATTTCATCTATCGCCTTCTACTATATCACCTAACGAGGAAACCACGACAGCACCTGTTAACAGCATCCTCAATATACTTTATCTCGCCGTCATTTACCTCTAGACTTATTTCGGTAAATACTTTTGTGTTAGCCCAAGACAAATTTAAATATTGTTGGTAATACATCAATCTATACTTTCGCTATAAAGCCTTAAAGAGCGTTATCTTCGGCAAAACCATTCAGGTTAGACTGTAAAATAATCGAAAAAGTTCCCATAGAGAGGGCGTTTAATACACCGTGCGACAAAAATTAAAAAAATTTTCACACCGGAAAAAATCCATATGGGCGTGAAACTAGAGACCAAACATAGTAATACTGCGTACTCAGTTTTTTATTTCTACATCCTTTGCCCTTTTAAAAGGACTTCAAAATTTTGAAGGAGATAAAAAATAAAAAAATATGAAAAATACTTAACCTCATTAGAATATGGCGATATGTATATCAAATGAAAGAGGAAAAGCTCAAGAATTTAAATAAAATTAATTTTTTACCTATTTGTAAAAAAAAAGGATATGAAAAAGGTCCTTTGCAAATTTTAATCCTTTATATCCTTGAAAATTTACATCGAATTTTCTTGAAAAGCAAGTATGTTAAAGGCTCAAATCTCCTTGATCATGTGTCAAAATTTCATTATTCTCGCTTCATTAATTTTGTATCTTTTTATTATTTAAAATACTGATACTCAAATAAATTAGAATTTTTGTACTTCATTAGAATTGCAGCTTCCGCCTTTTTTTTAATAAGTTTCGAACTAATAAAGTTAGAGTAATAAAATTTTGACACGTGATCAGAAAGATTTGGGGTTTTAACATATTTACTTTTCAAGAAAATTCTATTTAAATTTTCAAGGATATAAAGGATTAAAATTTTCAAAGGACCTTTTTCATATCCGTTTTTTACAAATCGATAAAAACTTAAATTTATTTAAATTCTTGAGCCTTTCCTCTTTAATTTGATATACATATCGCCATATTCTAACGAGGTTAAGTATTTTTTATATTTTTTATCCCCTTCAAAATTTTGAAGTCCTTTTAAAAGGACAAAGGATGTAGAAATAAAAAACTGAGTACGCAGTATTACTATATTTGGTCTCTAGTTTCACGCACATATGGATTTTTCCCAGTGTGGAAAATGCTGTCGCACGGTGATATAGTTACAAGTTTTCCAATCCAACCACATTTTCCAAACGCAGTAAGAACGACTGATTTAGAGAATGCAACTTTTTCAAAAATTATTACCATGTGTGATTGTCTACTACTTATATAATGATCGATCCGTATGGCTGTTTCGTGTTCCTAACATTAATAACATGGTTTAATAACACAAAACGTTCGCAAATTCTTCCCAGAACTTCCTATTATTTCGAAACTTATCTGCACATCTAGAACCAACTAAACTTTCACATATTTATGCAATCATTCCCTAAGTGTAAAATAAACGCATCATTTAATGGTCCATGCTGGTGTTTATTAGACATATTGAGAAAATTTTACAAATTCAGCTGACCATATTCAGACTCTCCGGCCTCAATCACTCGTGGGTGAGATGAATTCATTCACTGTGGTTACACGAACATCGGATTGTTTGATGATAATACATGATGCCGCGTCGAAATTCAATTCCACTTTTTCCACCGGCACCAATTGCATGAAACCATTTTGCGAAAGTTTATACTTGCCCACCTGTGGGTGTATTATCTCGATGTATACAAAAATGGCTGGTTTCCTTGTAATGATTTTCAAAGAATAGCTGTTGCTGTTGATGTTGTTGTTAGAAATGCAGAATTTCCAAGAAACGTCCACCTGAAAAAATGTAAATTAGCTTTTCGAGCGAAGATTGCCTCCCAAGCTTTTGCTCGCCACTCACCCTGATGTCTGGATTGCCCACTCCCGTGACAGATGGAAAAGGCTCGGGGAAAAAGTAGGTCTTCGAGATCACCTCAGGTGTTCGTTGAAGAGTGAATTCCAGGAAAGAGTTCTTCGTAGTGTACGGTTCGACGAAGGCCACATCTATCGGAATCGATTTTTCAACTGCCACACCATTCGGTTTCTATGCAACAAAACAAGGTTAAGTCGAACCGGAGTTCTTCTCTCATCGAACCACAGGCGCCTCACCAGTATTACGGGCCAGCTGGTTTTGTTTTTTGCATGCAGAGCGGACCACATATGAATGCTCATCGTGATCTCTGCTCCCTCAGCAACCACCTCTACCTTATCGCAGGCCACGCTCACATTGACGGTCTTCTCCTTGCTGTCATAGAGCGCGATCACGGTGATTGGCGCCATAAAGTCCTTGGCCCAGTAGTGAAGCAGCTGTGCCAAAAAATAATTTAGCTTGACTCGCCAAAGGAATGGAATGAATGAACTCGACGCGCGAGTGTACCTTGTAGTTGCCGTAGAAGTCGATGCTCGACCAGGACGGCGCCACCCAGACGTCATTCAAGTGCCAGTAGAGTGCGCCCATGGTGCGGTGCTCAGTGTCGCGCAGGCTGCGGTATTTCTCGGTTTGCAGTTTCGTGGCCATGGCTTGAGTGACTTGGCTGAAGTAGATCAGTGCTTCTGTATAGCGTTTGTCCTTGGGCACGGGCAGTGGCAGGAAGGAGCGCACCAGGTTTACGATCGGCAGCATTGCCATGGGATGATGCTGGCGGTGGCGCATCAGCTCCATCAGGTCGTCGCCCTTTCCAAGCACGCGCTTCCACGACTCCAGTTGGGGTAGGCTCTGGAATCCGTATTCGGAGACGAAGCGGGGCGTGGGAAAGCTGCTCACGTCCAGGCCGTTTTCGTTTGCCGCGAAGAAGTGCACTACAAGAACGGCAAACGAGACAAGTCGACTAGGGGCACGCAGGGCATGTTCGTTAGCCAGCACTTACCATCTCCGTATTTCCAATCTTGCGGGTTAATGGACACATAGTTGTAGAACTCTTCCCGCTTGCCATTGGACGGTGTCGAGACCAGCGGAGGCGGTCGTGAGATGTGGTTCACGATCTTCAGCTCCTGCCCCACATTCGAAATGTAGAGTTCGCGGTAGTCGTTCTCGTAGCGTTTCAATTCGCGCAACGTGCCAAACCAGTTTTTGGCCAAGGCCAGCTCGTTCTCGCTATTTGCAGCGTATATGGCAATGCACGGATGGTAGGCAATGCGTCGCGCAACCTGGGCAATCTCCGTGCGCACCGATGCGAGAAAGTCCTCGGTGACTGGATACATGGCGTTGGCAAACATCATGTCCTGCCAGACCAGGATGCCGTACTGGTCAGCCAGTTCGTAGAAGTAATCCGATTCGTAGATGCCACCACCCCAGATGCGGACCATGTTCATGTGCGCCTCTTTCATAGCATCCATATAGAATTTAACTGCACCGGGGAAAAAAGTTGGAGATATTAGAAATCAGTTATATGTTATGAATGGCTGTAACCAGCTTTAATCTGTTTTTTCAGCATGTGTTACAACACACATTTCAAGACAACCCATGATAAACCTGAGCTCTGAAAGCCAAGCAAATGGTTTCAGGCTGAGGAGGATAATGCGTTATTTATATACATGAACAATATGTCCTATTCTTTTATTCGGCGCTGGATTCATGTTCAGTAGCGCTGTTAATGCGGGGAAGCACAACATTTATAGGAAAAGTATTTATGATGTGCAATAACGATTGCATTATTATTTGTAAGTATTGCATTGTTATTTTGATAAAAAAAATCAAATGAAAAACAAAATCTGTTGCAGTTTTCATTCTAATATTTAAAGTTGTTTGAGCGCGATCGCACCCATTAGACAAACAGATTTGCTGAGGGACTGACATGGCGTAGATCGATTCGCCTGGTGATGCACATTAAATTTTTACATATGTACTTTTCTAGGGTGAAGAAATTAGTAGGGAACAACTCCTTTTATTTCACTTTTGTATTAATGTGCTTATTTTGTTCTAATTTGCACTTACTGCGCTCTTTGTCCTGTCCCAACTCTGGCAGAATATGCGCCGGCACATAATTGGTTCCCTTCATGAACATCTCCAAGTCGTTGACTTTAAACAGAAAACTAAAGCCGTTTCCTTTTTGCGAAAAATAACATTAATCATTTGGTTCTGTCATCACAATTCACTCTCAACACATAATACATTGGCGGTATTCACGATATATGGCAACTACTACAACAGTTACTTTTTTGTTTATTTCTGATCCGGCTCAGAGTTAAACATTAACTCACAATAATTGGATGTGGTTAGTCTGACGCTATAAATGTAGTTGTTGTTTCGGAAAAAATTATTCTTTTGCCTGTCGTGGCCGTCACCAAGCATGAATACTGTTGCTGAAATTTGTATATATACAAATACCTTTTACAGCTTCCTGCTGCACCAATTCAATAGTACGAAAGCCGTAACGAATCGCCTTCTGCGATATGGTTAGCCGGTCCCACTTTGGTCCATTGTCGTCCAACCAGGACGACAAAACAAAGTTGAAGTGATACAACTTCTGTTCGCCATAACCATTCGGCCACCAACGTACAATGTTGTTCTATCAGAATAATCAACGCCACGTAAGATTACAAATATTTAGAAAGAGGTATACGAGTTTGAACACGCACTATTGGGATGGCATAATCGAAGGCTATCATTGGATTTTTGCTGCTGATGTGGGTTTTTCGATAATCAGACACAATGACTGGCTCCTCAATGAGACCACTGCAATTTCACAAAGAACGAGTGAGGAAAATCGCTCAAGAATTACTTTGGCCAACACCTACAAAGCGTAAAACTTCAGTTCGGCATAAAAGTCCTTTTGTGCGCCGACGTCCATGAAGGCACGAATGTGCATGTTCCAGTGTGTATCGTTCTTGGAGGCCATCACGTCCACATCCCGAATTATTGCCACATCGTACAGCTCCAACACCACTGGTTTCCTGCAAGTGCACGTTTCATGAAGCTATCTCGAGATTCGCTCCTCCCTCTTCTGCTTTACCAAATGCCCATGGACGGTACGGCCGGCGCCCAGTCCCAGGCGAAGCTCGCCTGCATCTTGCGCAGCATATTCACGTGGCACTCGCCGTGGTAGCGATCGGAAGGGCAGGTCGGCGGCACGACGGTGTTGTTCTGCTTGAGCACGTTTGCCCTCTCCCGGGCGGCAATCACCGGTGAGAATATTTCCACCTCCAAGACATTATCCGGCTGCAGCTGGCTCGTAATGTCGAACGAGTAGCGCACGAACATGTTATCAGTGCGCCCGATGACGTGCCGATTGAGCCGAATCACGGCCACGGTGTCGATGCCATAGAAGGTCACATTGCAAAAGCGCGCTTGGTCCAGGAACGCCTCATTGACTGGGGACACATCACAGAAGAGCACAGAAGAGAATAGGATGAACAAAAAAATCAAAAGCGCCCGATAGCTCTGGGAACGGCCCATTTATACTTAAACCTCACAGGAATCAGCAGTTCGTCCTGCGCCCTGTACCAGCTACCCACCTGTGAAGGTGCGCGAGTATATCCACTTGTCGAACGCTATCCCGCGCATCTCGATATCGTTATAGGACTTTAGCACATCTTCGCCGTACATGACGCTGTACACGCCCGATGGAATTTTCACATTGCTTCTCTGGATTGCTGAGCGCGTGAAACAAAACGAGAGCTCAAGTCACTACACGCCGCGGCCTTCGCTCTACCATATTCAATGGACTTACTCAAGTTGCTGTTCGCCAGGTTCCAGTTGTCGTTCAGCTCGACCACCCTCACAAGTTCGCCATTAGCCGCGATAAAAAGGAAAATCAGCACCAACGCCAGACTTTCGAAGCGACGGAGCACCGCACTGTCCGACCGCGCCATTTTCAGATGTCCTTGAAACGTTTCGCTCGTTGCTCGTTGCGCCGCACTCAAGAAAATCGCATACCGCCCAACGCGCCGTTCGGTGGTAAAAGCGCAAATAACCCGATGCTCGCGAGCAACTTGTTTTATACCACGTCGGCTGATGTGCGCTCGCGACCAGCAGCTGTTTTGCCAAGAAACAACCGTCGCTCCGAAGACAGATGTTATGAGAAAAATTGGTTTGGTGCCGATGCGATAATAAACGCAGCGGCTCTTCATTCCCACTTCTCAAGATGTGCGTAACGATGCAATTCTGCAAACATTCGATTCTGACAACACTCCGACATATCGCCTGATTGAGCTGCGAGACCTGGGATGAGGTAGAGGCACATGAGCCACAAATCGTGTATTAAATGGGAAAGTTTATAGAAGTTCGACCATAAGGTATACTAAACATATTGTTTCTATGTTGTAAAGAACTAAACGAAACACCAAGGCAGCACTTTTGACTCGGTCAAATGCGAGACAGCTGTCATCTATGTATATCCAAAGTATATTAATTTCATACATAATTAGCAATGCTGCACGTTTGCTCCGCTCTTGCCAAAATCTGATCCGATTCAGGCGGAATAGGTACAAAACCCATCCGCCCACGCCCATTGTAGTTAGTAATGCAAATCAGCTGCAGTACGGCCATATGGCCATCAAAGCATTCCGCGTCTTACTAGGCAAACATAAGCTGCAAAAATTTACAACGCTTTCTACAGAAAACATTTGTTATTGCTTATTTCTGTAAAACAATAAGTATGCATATTAAATGATTCCATGTTGTGTTGTGAAAAATACGTCTAGGCTGTGTGAGATTGGCCACACCCACTTGACCCACCTGGTGGATCAGTGTTTCAGTGTTTCATTAACCCTGCATTACTATCGTCTATTACACTAACGCCATTACTAACTATGGGTGTAATCCACCCACAACTTTTGATTATCTGTTTTACTTATCCATTGAGGTAAAATAAACAAAAATCTAATTTTTTCGTTATCAGAACATCATAACATGTAAAAACAAAAATAATTTATTTAATTTTGTTAATTCATTTATTTAATGTAAACATTTGTTTATGTGCATCTCATTTCAAGAAAAAAAAATATGAAATAAACAGTTTTTTAATATTGGGAAAATAGCCACATCTTGCACAATATTTAAGCTATGTTTCTTGGGATTAGTGATTTAGAAAGCTAAAAAATAAGTAATAAATAATTATTTAATAATTTTTTTCGAATCGAGGTAAAATTTTGCGTAAAAACTCAAACAAAAATCAACAATATACCTGCCACTTTTAAAGGCTACACTGTGCGACAAAAATCAAAAAATTTCCAAACACACGAAAAAATCGATATCTCGTGAAACTAGGGGCCAAATGTAGTAAAACTGCGTTTTTTGTTTTTCTCTCTGACGTCAGGATTTTTTTTTAAGGACTTTGAAATTTCAAGGATATGTTTATTTCAAGGAATTATTTTAAAAATTGAGCGCATTGAAGAATAACAATATTGGTATCAAATGAAAGAGAAAAATCCTTAGAATTTTAGAAAATTTAATGTTTTGCTGCAAAAGGACGAAGAGGTATTAAAAATGTCCTTTTAACTTTAAACTAAACTTTATCCTTGAATATCCTTGGAAATTTCCAATAGTTTTTTTTTTAATATATCTTAAGGACTAATAATATACTTATTTAGTTTAAGATATAACAAATTTAATGTTATACAAATTTTTTTACTTATCCTAGAGCATAATTTGTAAGGATTTTCTACTAAGTAAATGGTCTATACGTTATTTAAAAAAATTGTCGCCAAAAAGTGAATAAAAATATGTAAATGTATTTTAAAAAAAATACAACTTCATTACTAACACTCGATGTTAAGCATCCGGCAATTTTATAACGCCACTACTATCGTGGGTGTAACACACCCAGTGACTTTTTAAAACAATTGTATAAAAGCATCAGCTTTATTTATGCAACTGCAATGTACTCTAAAACCTTCCGAAATATGCAAATTAGGATTACATTATAACTTTATGTTGGTTTTGGTTAAAAAATCTATATTTTACTAAGAAATTCAACTCACAGGGTGGATTCCACCCTGACGATAGTAATGGAGGGTTAAGGCAAGCACAGGCTTAGTGAGGTTAAACACGCCAACCCACTACATTCACTGTGCGGCATTCTCTTGGAATTCTTAGACAGTCCTTTGCAGCTGTATTTTGTTTCGATGTAAGTGTCAAGTGGGCGTGGCAGTTTCCATACAAAATCATTATTACTTTAGTTTTGGAACCAAAAGCCACCACCCGATATGAAATCGCTGCCTATTTATGTCCGTCTACTTGATGATTGATACAGATGTTGAACGAGCCATTGGTCCATTACACACTTGAGTTTTTCTTTTGCACTTTTGAGTTTTTTGGTCTATGATGTCACATGAAAACATACCACTTGCATTGAACACGTCGATTACTGGGTGATGAATTAATAGATTCCCCGTCAATAACGTAGGACATTCTTGGCATCTTTTTGTTCTGAAAACTCAAAACAAATAACTTATTTAAAAGGCAAATATGTATGTTCCTTCTGTTTTCGAAATCTCCTTGAAATTTTTAAATCCGAATCAGAAAAGGAAGAAATGAATATGCAATGCTACTGCGAATCAACTCTAGTTTCACGTCTGTATTATCTTTTGTATGACAAAAAGGTAAAACTAAAAGAGGTGCTATACTAAATGGAAGTATAGTCAACGACTGAAAAACCTGCAGTTGATTTTTATGTTAGTCTCTATTACCATGTTCGATCCCAGTCGATTGGCATTGACTCGAAACGCTTTCGAGCCAGGTGTTTATACATTGATTTCTGAAATGAATTGACTGAAAACGATTTGAAAAATGTGCTTTTTCTCTTTTTTTTATTACTTTTTGGGCATCTAATGAATATCAGCTGTTAGTGTTGACTTTTTACTTGAAAATGCACAGTACGAGTTTACATCACCATCAGCTGGTTTTCAAAGCGCTTTGAAAATGTTTAACTAATAAAATTTTAAATGTAAGAACTCATATGAAATGTGCATTGACTCGATACGCTTAAAATGTTTGAAAATCAGCTACAAACGAATTACACTTCTGCTTTGCTGATTCCACTAGAAAAATGTGAGCCATAAAACTTTTTCAAGCAGGCAGTATTGATTCTGTCATATTTACAACACATGTAACCATACCTCAATTCAGTAGAACATATACCTATAAGCGATTTTACAATACGTCGCACAGTGTCGCAATCCCATATAAGCCGTGGCCAAAAATACTTAGCGTTATTCCATCTCGATGAAACTTTGTGAGATTGTTTTCGTAGACAAAATTAAGAAATTTACAAAAAATCATTAAAATTGGACTACTGCCACGCCCACCTCCCATACGAAATGAGCTGTAATATTGGAATAACTTGCTTAATATTAGTGATAGAATTATGAAATTTCGTATTTGAGCTTTGAGATAATGACTTAAAAGCTCACATTAAAAATGGGCGGTTTTCCACGTCTGCTTTCAAAAATAATCGAATTTTAATGCAACTTGCTTTGTATTTTTTGAAGGCTGTTTACGATACTCGTTCTACGATGTGATTTTAATTGGTAAGCATTCTAAAACTTTAACACTAGAAAGACAATTGCCGTAATTTTGACGGTTTTTCATTTTTAAATATCTGCATTTTCTTTTGTAGTTCTATCAACTTTTGCTTTGATGACTTTTATTTTTGTATCGGGTTCTACAACTAGTTCTACAATTAGGGTTCTACAATTACAATTATCCAAATCCGATAGTCTTTTTAGGTAAATATAACTTGCGGTCTTTCTAGTGTTAAAAGTGGGCATGGCAGCTGGAGCAGCTGGAGTGGCCAAAACATTTCCTTTATGAATTCGTGTATTAATTTTTTCGGCTAGTGATACCATATTTTGGTATAAATGTTTGGATTTTTAGTGGGCGTGGCATTCTCCTTACTTTTGATGATACGAACAAAGTTCTTAATCAAAATCCATAAAACACATTAAAATAAAACCACTTGCACAAAGTTCTTCGCTGTCTAACTGAAATCAAGAACTCAGCCATTTCGAATGCTTTGCATTTAACCTGCCTTTATTTTGGTGGGAAGCATACCACAACTTCCGGAATTTCACTTCCAACCTTGTCCTTTATATAGCTCACCATTGCAGCTGCTTCGTTGCCGCTGCTTTCATTATGCTTCGCACCATTTTTGACTGTGGATGCCACTACAAAAAATACAGCTAATTTTTTTTATTTCAAAGACCCTACTTGTATATTTAGTTTGCACTAATCACTAAACAAAACCAAAAAAGTAGAGCCTACTTGCCCTTACTCTATAATTTTCTTACGTATGTAACTTATATCCATAAATAGTACCTCTAAGCTAAAAATTGTACTTATATTGAGCACAAAAATCGTGAGTTCCTCTGGCGAAAATGTGTTCCAACAAAAGACCCAACTTTGTGGATGGCTGCTGCCTACATTTATTATTTTTTTTATCTTATTGGAAGTATTATCTCTACATGGGGCACAATAGCTCTTTTAGATCGCAGTGCACTATTCCTCGTCAATAATATTATCTCTACACATATGTAAAAAAATATCATGTTTATTATTATTATTGGCGGGGAATGTGCACTGCGACCTAAAATATCATGTTTGCAACATCGACTTTTTGTATTTTTGTCAAAATATCATACGAAAACTCTGAACTGCACATTTTTAACGAAAACACGGCGATAGACTTTTTGTATTAGATTTTGAATTGTTTTGACAATGAGAATCTCAAAGAACTTCTTCGTCTATCAGTGAACCAAGAAAACAACAAACCATAATCTATTTTTGTTGCAATAACTTAGCTACAGTCATTACAAAAACGGGTTTTAATCAATTTATTGCTTTCTTTCACTATGAACAACTGTAAAGTATTTAGTGTTACGAGTACCTACTAAAACAGATCTTGAATGAACATTTTTTATAGATGACAAATGAAACACACATCACACTACTGTACAGTGTTGTAAGTATATGTACAAACATAAACTTTGTATGTACATTTGTGTATACATCGTTTCAATTGTAATATACTTAAAATTCTGATTGCTTGTTTTATTTGAAAACGAAATGGGGAAATCCCCAATAATGTGATGGTTTGAAAATCCTAAGCAGTTCCCTCATAGATCTACAGCGATTTTAATGCAGGACGGTGCGCGATGTCATGTGGCGAAACAGTCAATAAGTTTAAGCTAGTATGTATTGAACATATCTGGTCCAGTATTCAAGATTCAGTATTTCGGAGTCCAAAACATGTCAATAGACTTCAACTCATTGAGAGAGTAAAACAAGAGTGGGATGCCATATCATTGGCCGAAACGTGGGTCTTGTTCGAAAGTTTTCTAAAGCGAGTCCTAGAGTGCTACGGAAAAAATGGCACACATACACAATATTAATGATCAATTGAATTTTGCTTGGATATGATTTAGTGGTTTAAATAAAAAAAAATTTGAAAAGCAATACAAATGATCCTTAACGGTGTTTTTTTTTGTATGCAGAAACTTTCCGTCCACCGTGTATGTATGTATCTACGTATATACATATGACTTTAGAATCTACATATTTTCGTGTATTTTTTTGTTATTTTTCTTGATCGAGAAAATTATAATCCTCAATTGGACTTTAGACTTGAAGAGTGCTTCGACAATGAAACAACAGTCCAATTACAGCATACCAACTTATCTTTCGTGAGCCACCTTTTTTTCAAAAACAGCGACAATAATCATAATGGAATGAAAACACAAGACGAAAGTAGCGATGCTGTTGTTTAGACACTGCGAAGTTTGCATTGAATTGAAGACCTTCAGTAAGCTTTGTAAAACTTCGTGTTTTGGTACTGGAAAAACTGTAGAAGTGACATTATAATAAATGTGTTCTGTTGTTCCCTCTGCTAAGTTGCAACCGCTGCAAACGAGAGTAGTCCATTTTGCCCGGTTTAGGAAGACGTAACAAGTCTGGTGCCAGTTCCGATGACTTATTGCATAAAGTGCAACTTTAGAAGCTAATTTAACGGACAGCATAAGGAAAATAGACTTGAATGCATTAAGGTTGATGCTATTGTATCAGAATAACATTTATTTGCAGATGAAGCCCATGTTATAATTAGTTAATTAACGGCGAACGGTAGTCAGTTTAACCCTCTACTGCCGCAATTTTTCTTTAAGTCGAAAAATTGTTCACCATGTAGTTTAAGAATCATATAAGAAGGGAACATTTTTAAAATAAAAAAATTTGCTTCTGTGTGGGCGTGAAACCTATATAAATTTGCGTACCTTAAGGCCGTACTGGGCACATAAGCTAAAAAATTTAACTGATGAACAGTTTCATGTTTTATTGATTACACTACTCAATACGAAAAACGCTCCTCAAAATAAAAGTGTTTTCTAGACTAACTTTGGGCCGCTGAACACGAAACTGAAAATCAAAAAATTTTTTTAAAAAGCGTTTTCGAAAAATCTTCGAAAAAACAGTTTTTTCCCTATTGTTTCAGTTATGAGCACATATCTCGTAAACGAATCATCCGACTAACACAAGCTGTCCGGCGGTCAAAAGATAATACCTTAGCCTTTCCAGCAATATATAGATTGCCCAAATCAGATGAGATTGTTGTAAAAAAGTGAATTTTTCGACCAAATAAATGATCTGCTCTAGTTTTAAAATCTAAGATGAAAGATATATTATTTGAGCAAATATGAAGCCTAACATCAATAGAATCGACAGAAAAATGACAAAGTTATGAAGCAGTGAGTGAACACCAACTTTACATTCATTACACCGTGCGACAAAAAAAAACATTTTTGCCGAGACCCATCCGAATGTTGATATAGTCGTGAAACTAGAGGTCATTTATAATATCCTGGCGTAGTCAGTTTTTCATTTTCTGACCCAAAGTCCTTTTTAAAGGACTTTAAAATTTTAAGGACATACATATTTCAAATATTTTTTTAAATATTTGCCGTTGGGCAATGAGGAAGATATGGGTATCAAATGAAAGAGGAAAAATGTCTCCTTTTAACTAAATTTCCTATTTTGAACTTTGAATCTAACATAGCTAACACTTCATTAACGGTTTCTTCATCATTTTTTCATCAGTTTCTTCATCAGTTTCTTCGAAAACATCGAAATCCAAGTTTTCTAAAACTTCCTGTACTTCTTTGTCCCATAAAACCGACAATTTTTTTTTTAAATCCCGATTGATATCTATAAAACGGAAACCATATACAAGTGTACCTTAGTGACCAAATGCATTAAATCTTTTCGCTTTGGTGCCTGATGCTGCCTAAAGGCAGTCTGCTTTCCCAAGCCGAAAAAGTTACTGTAAATCCTTTTTTTTCACTATAAAACACTTGAAATCAATAAATTACATTACAAGGTACTCACTTATAATTTTCTTGTTTTAATCTTTTAACAAAAAGTATTTTTAATAATTTTTTCTTTTCTTTTCTTTTCACGAAATAATTTTCACGAAGTTCAACTTTCAACTGATAATATTGGGAAACATGTGATGCTTACAGCCGTGCAACATTAAAGAAATTACAACTTAATTTATCTAAAACATGCCCTAAAAATTTCATTAAAAACAATTCATATTTATGTGGACTTTTCTAGGTTTTTGTGGACCGTGCCTTAAGGTCGTATGGGGCAGTAGAGGGTTAAATTTTCAGTTTAGCTTCGTGAAAAAATTGATCTGAACAAATATTCACTTGCAGATCTGGTGAACAGTGTTCGCAAGCGAACTCAATTCAGCCCTTTTTTCATTGAGGGATAATTCGTTTCATTTAGCGCGCAGACTAAAGTCAAAATCATTGCGCTTTCTTTGAACATGGACACTGTTAAATTGATGATGTCGTTCCAATCCAATTGTTGATGTGCTTTCCAGTCAGGTGATAAGTGGAAGTTCAACTTTGTTGGTTTTAGGGAGCTCGAACTACAGGCCGGCGTACCGTCACTGCGATTAAACTTAATTAGCAACGCGATTGATTAAAGTGAACATTATTAAACAAAATTTCGCTGGGTGTGTATATTTGTCGCTTCATACTCAGTGCTATTATTTTGTAATCTCTTGTAATATAGATTGTGTGTGCGTGTATATACTGCAACAGCGCACACATAAGTAAATGCCTTTTTTTATAATAAAATACATATTTTGTATACATTTATGTTGTTTATGGCTTTTTCTTCCCGGCTGCATCGTTTTTGGTGGCGGACGTGTTGGTCACATTGACTTTGATGGCTTTCTGCATGTATTGATTGATGGTCAGCACTTTAATGTTGTCGTTGGTGATGGTCACACACTGCGAGGCGTGCTCGTACTCCAGGTGTATGATTTTCACTGGCACCACTTGCAAGAAGCCGTTGTGCGAAAGTTTATACTTTTCGATGAGCGGATGCGCGATTTCGATGTAGACAAACAGCGCTGGATGCTGCACACGCACCGTTATGCTGTAGCTGGTCACACGCATCACGGACGACGTGTCCTCGTTGCAGTAGCGCCACGTGATATCCACCTGCCGGGAAAGTGAGAAAATTGAAAACAAAACCGCTTCAGAATAATGCAGTTCGTACGAAGTGGCGACTCTACTCACACTCAAATAGGGATCCGATATGCCAACGGTTTTGGATATAGCAGATGGAAAGTAAAAAGTGCTCGATAGTATCTGCTTATCGGAGTCGCTGAGGACGAATTCCAGGAAGCAATTGGTCCTGTTGAACGGCTTCGGAATCACTGTGTCGAGCGGTATGAAGCGCTGCTGTACGGAGTTCGATTCCTGCAATTTGATTTAATTTGATGATTACTAGATTTGAATGCTTACAAACGATGTTGGTGTTTTATCGACGAAATTTGAAAGTAGTCGTGGACACTGGCGACTCAACCCTCAAACGCATAGCTCCGCCTCAAACCGACGAGTATGTATGTAGATAAGAACTGCTTCAGCTAAAATCTGACAGGCATGAAGTGACAAAAAACTAACTTTAATGTGAAAATTCTTATTGAAACTTTTTCACGGCATTGCTTAATTTATATTTAAACTAAAAATTAACTAAAATTATTAGAATTATTTTTCACACTAAAATACCCGCGCTTTGGAGTTGACGTCCTTCATCAGTACTTGACCATTTTTTCGTTGATAGATTTAGTCTGTTTTGCCACATTCTACGGAGCTTAGTTTTGTTTGGAATCGTGTACTTTGTTTTCTTTAATTTTTATTTCATAAGCGCCGAACAGCGTTCAAACGCTCTGTTGCCCTCTTTCGGCACAACGCTCACCAAATATGTTGCGTTAAATTGTGCGGTCATTTGCAATAGTGGTTTGTTGTCAAGTCAGGCCATAACATCAGAGGCAATCATAGTTCTTAATAAAAGGAAGAACTGACTTCGCTAAGCATTATTTTACATAATAACGCCATAATTACTGTCCCTTCAAAAATGAATTCTTCACTTTTTCAAACCCACAATCACACTTCCTGCCAAACTAAATATTTCACACTTATCTTTCTTCTCTGCAATATAAAAGTCCAAACCAGATGTTTGATTAAAATACAAAATTTTAAAACAATTTGTTGCGTCTCTTTAGTACCATATCTATTCGGAACTTTTTGCACTTAAGACGTTTGAATCCCCCTTGTAAGCCTTTAACACATCTTTCTAAATTCTTTTATTGTTCATACCCGAATATCATCAAACTTCCAGCTTGCAACATTCTTCCTGTGCGCCATTAAGAGTTGCTTCCATTTTGGAGGTATTTGTCCAAAATGAATTTCCTTTGCCGAAGTTCGTTGCTCTCTGTTGCCCATATTTTTGAAACTACCCACATGAAACTAAACTATAATTGAGAACAGTATTGGTAAAATTAGCACACCAATATGTCACAAAATTGTGCTTCGAGAAGTGCTGCCAGATTTCAACTGAAGTAGTTCTTATCCTCAAATTGAACCCCGCTATATTTTTTTACAAAGAGCAACTAAATACAAGATTTTTGCTAGAATTTAGTAGAGAATGTTTTTAACTAGATTTCTGCTCTAAAAAGAAAAAAAAAACTATGTTTATTTATTAAATGTTGAATACACGAGAAGAATTCCTTTATTAATAAACTGCGTAATATGTTATTGCGCAGGAATTCTGCTCGTGCGTAGCAAAAATGCATTGATCGTGTCCGATTGCGTTTGTTTATTTGATGCGCAATGCAGCAACGGAAAAGTCCCGTTAGGCCGCTCAATTGTCTGCTAACTAAAAGGATAGTTTGTGCGCTAGTCGCATGTGTATCCGTTGTCTTGCAGTTGTGTATCTATTGCGCAATGCGTAGTTGCACTTTACTTCTGCGCAAGAAGTTTTACTTCGATTCATTCTTCGCTGATCAGTGCTGGTGACAGGTCGTCAAATAAATAAGTTCTTAAACGAAATTAAAGTGTTTTATTGAAGACTAAATCCAACAGGTTATGGGCCCAGCTCCCGTCCACTTTGTAAATAATCCGTGTAAATATTTTTTGGTGTAAATCAGTGAACTTGGAAAACTTGAATTAATTAATATAAAATAATGGAGAAAATTAAAAGAAACATTAAGCCTTTTGATGGCGAAAAATATTCAATTTGGAAATTTAGAGTTAGAGCACTCTTGGCGGAAACAGATGCTCTAAAAGTGATAGACACTGAAGTGCCAGAAGACATTACGGACGAATGGAGAAAAAGTGAAAGAAATGCTAAAAGCATCATCATCGAGTATTTAAGTGATTCATTTCTTGGCTTTGCAAGTAGTGAAAGTACTGCAAGGCAAATTTTTAAGAACTTAGATCAGATATACGAGCGAAAGAGTTTAGCGTCGCAACTAGCTGTGCGGAAAAGGTTGCTTTCGTTAAAATTAAAGAGTGAATCCCCATTATTAGGTCACTTTAATTTATTTGATGACCTAATTAACGAACTGTTGGCTTCGGGAGCTAAAATTGATGAGATGGACAAAGTGTCTCACTTATTATTAACATTACCACCATCTTATGATGGAGTTGTAACCGCAATTGAAACACTGTCAGAAGATAATTTAACATTGGCTTTCGTAAAGAACCGGTTGCTGGATCATGAAATTAAGTTAAGAAGCGATAATAAAGACACAAGTTCCAAAATATTGCAAGCGATGTGTAATAATAACAATAAAAGCTATACAAATTTCTCGCAAAACTTTAAAAACCAAAATAAATTCAAAACTTTTAAAACAAATACCAAGCCAATTGTGAAATGCTATCACTGTGGTAAAAAGGGACATATAAAAAAAGACTGCTATGCATTTAAAAGGTTTTTGAGTAACAAAAAGAATGAACATGCCAAAGCTGCACAATTTGCAACTACTTCACCGCGAAACGGTTTCGCGTTTATGATAAGAAATGAAGCTGTAATTCCTACTGTCGGCGACGTGTCTTTTCTCCTGGATTCTGGAGCTTCTGACCACATTATTAATAACGAAAATCTTTTCACCGATTGTGTCGATCTGGAGTACCCAATAAGGATATCAATCGCAAAGTGTGGGGAATATATTTATGCTACAAAGAAGGGCATCGTTAGGCTCTGTGATGATTCTCAAAACGAAATTACCCTGGAAGATGTACTTTTTTGTAAAGATGTTCCACAGAATTTAATTTCAGTGAAACGGATGCAGGATGCTGGATTGAAAATCGAATTTGATGCAGGAGGTGTTAAAGTCAGCAAGAATGGTCAAGTAATCATTGATGGTAAATGTATTCATAATGTTCCTATTATCGACTTTGTTTTAAGCAGAAAAGCGTATGCATCAAATATGGTTAAAAATAATGGTTATCTTTTGTGGCATGAAAGATTAGGACATATTAGTAAAGGAAAGTTCTTGGAAATAAAAAACAAAAATATGTTTAATGATATTGCACTTTTAAAGACTGTGCAACCAACTGATGAATTATGTGAGGCATGTATATATGGAAAACAAGCTAGACTAAGTTTTAATATATCTAAAAATAAAAATTACATTAAAAGACCTCTATTTGTAGTCCATTCAGATGTCTGTGGCCCGATAACACCTTCTACAGTTGATGAAAAGAACTATTACGTAATTTTTGTTGATCAATATACACACTACTGTGTAACTTATTTGATCACCTATAAGTCTGACGTTTTTGCCACTTTCAAAGATTTTGTTGCAAAAAGTGAAGCCCATTTCAATTTAAAAGTTGTAAATCTATATATTGATAATGGGAGAGAATATTTGTCAAATGAGATGCGCGACTATTGTGTTCAAAAAGGCATCAGTTACCACCTAACAGTTCCACATACTCCACAACTAAATGGTGTGTCTGAACGCATGATAAGAACAATAACGGAAAAAGCTCGTACTATGGTTAGTGGAGCGAAATTGGACAAACGGTTTTGGGGTGAAGCTGTATTGACAGCTACCTATTTGATTAACCGAAGTCCAAGTAAAGCGTTGAAAAATAGTATGAGAACACCATTTGAAATGTGGCACAATAGAAAGCCTGATTTAAGATATTTGAAAGTATTTGGTTCGACAGTATAAGTATATCCATAATAAAACAAGAAAACGAAAATTTGATGAAAAATCATGGAAAGGTATTCTTGTTGGATACGAACCAAATGGATACAAAGTGTGGGATGTGGCAACTGGAAAGTTTGTGTCAGCGAGAGATGTGATCGTTGATGAAACAAACATGGTAAATTCTAGGACTGTTGTAAAAGACAGAGTAGAGTTGAGAAACTCTGGTAATGAAATTGAATTCCCGAATGAGAGTACGGAAAGGATATCTAATGAATTTGCATTAGATAAACAGCCTAGTGGTGTGGTAACAAGTAAAGAGAATGCCGATCCAGTTGAGACTGGTGAAAATGTATTAGAGAATACTGATGAACACAATGGTCAGCTACAAAACTCACAGTTAAGTGAGGAAAAAAACGAAGTCAGAAGAAGTGATCGATTGAAGGAACGGCCACAGATATCATACAAAGAAAGTGATTTGTTAGTCAAAAGTTGCATAATGAATGCACAAAGTTTCATTGATAGCGTTCCAAATTCTTTTGATGATATTAAAAATAGAAGCGATAGGTCACATTGGGAAGAAGCAATTAAAGAAGAGCTTGATTCTCATTTTTATAACAAAACTTGGTCTCTTGTATCAAAACCTAAAAATAAGAACATAGTTAGTTGTAGGTGGGTTTTTACAAGGAAATATGACGAGCTAGGCAATCCAATTAGATATAAAGCAAGGCTGGTCGCACGTGGTTTCACACAGGAATATTTAATTGATTATGATGAAACATTTGCTCCAGTAGCAAGAATTTCTAGTCTCCGATTTATATTAGCTTTTGCAAACCAATTTGACTTGAAAGTTCACCACATGGATGTTAAAACCGCATTTTTTGAATGGTATATTGAAAGAAGAGATTTATATGACGGCTCCTCCGGGATTATCCTGTGGTAGTGATCAAGTCTGCAGATTGAATAAAGCAATATATGGTCTTAAGCAGGCTGCAAGGTGTTGGTTTGAAATTTTTGAACAAGCATTGAAAGAAATCGGTTTCATGAATTCAGCTGTAGATCGTTGTATTTACATTCTTGATAAGGGTGATGCACATCACAACCTGTATGTGTTATTATATGTGGATGACCTAGTAATAGCAACAGGGAATATTGAAACAATGACCACTTTTAAAAATTATTTGAAGAGCAAATTTAGGATGACTGATTTATTTGAGATTAAATATTTTATTGGGATAAAGATCGAAAGAGTTAATAATAGCGTAAGTCTTAGTCAGTCCGCTTATATCGAAAATGTTTTAAAGAAATTTAAGATGATTGATTCTAAAGCAGTTAGTACTCCACTTCCAAGTAGGCTAGATTATGAAGCATTGAATTCAGACGAAAATTGTGATGCACCGTGTCGTAATTTAATTGGCTGTTTAATGTATATTATGTTGTGCACACGACCCGATTTAAGTACATCGGTTAATATATTGAGTCGATATAGCAATAAAAATAATAAAGAATTGTGGCAGTGCCTTAAAAGAGTTCTAAGATATCTTAAAGGTTCGAGTGATTTAAGATTAGTCTATTCTAAAAACTTAAATTGCAAAGAAATGATAACTGGTTATGTTGATTCTGATTGGGGTGGAAGTGTTAGTGACAGGAAAAGCACTACTGGTTATGTATTTATGATGTTCGAATCATGTATAGTTTGTTGGAATACAAAGAAACAACACTCTGTTGCTGCTTCATCTACTGAAGCAGAGTATATGGCACTTTTTGAAGCCGTTAGAGAAGCCTTGTGGCTGAAGTCGTTAATGAATAGTATACAAATTGAATTGAAAGAACCAATGAAAATATATGAAGATAACCAAGGTTGCATAAGTATAGCAAATAATCCGTCATGTCACAAAAGATCGAAGCATATCGATATTAAATATCATTTTTCACGGGAGCAAGTTGAAAATAAACTAATTAAAATTGAGTATATTCCTACAGATAAACAACTAGCTGATATTTTGACAAAGCCGCTGTCTGGAGCCAGATTTTTAGATTTAAGAAGTAAAATGAATTTGAAATAAAGCATATGAAGGAAAACAAAAAAATTAATTAAAAAAATGTAATGTATATAAGTATGTATAAAAATGTAATATGATATATTGAGAAACAATGTAATAATGTATGGTTTGATTGGGTTTTTCTGGGTTTTCCCAATCCTTGCAACGAATGTTGAACCATAATATTGTCATTCCCCAGATTACACGACTTTTCACCAGCAAATATTTTTTTTTATTAATGTAGAAGCATGTGAATCAGTTTGTGGCGATCAATTAATTTTTGAGGAGGTGTGTTGAATACACGAGAAGAATTCCTTTATTAATAAACTGCGTAATATGTTATTGCGCAGGAATTCTGCTCGTGCGTAGCAAAAATGCATTGATCGTGTCCGATTGCGTTTGTTTATTTGATGCGCAATGCAGCAACGGAAAAGTCCCGTTAGGCCGCTCAATTGTCTGCTAACTAAAAGGATAGTTTGTGCGCTAGTCGCATGTGTATCCGTTGTCTTGCAGTTGTGTATCTATTGCGCAATGCGTAGTTGCACTTTACTTCTGCGCAAGAAGTTTTACTTCGATTCATTCTTCGCTGATCAGTGCTGGTGACAGGTCGTCAAATAAATAAGTTCTTAAACGAAATTAAAGTGTTTTATTGAAGACTAAATCCAACATTAAACATGTACATAATTCATGTATTTGGGGGTTAAGTGAACAACTTTCGCTGCTGGCTCTCCACTTACCAGAATTTCTTCGCGTGTTATGGTTTTCTTTGGGTACAATTCAGACCAGAGGTAGGTGTTGATGGTGACAGTGTAAACGCGCGGATCTCGAGTTTCGGTAATTTCATCGCGTGTCAACGTAACATTGATCATTTTGTGGGCTTCATCGTACAGTGCGATGATGGAGATCGGCGCCAAAAAGTCCTTTGACCAATAGTACAGCAACTGTGGGAGGGCCAATTGGCACATTTAGTTATGTTTGTCAGCACAGCTTTCGTCGGCTATGCACCTTGTAGTTTCCGTAGAAGTCAATGCTCGACCACGACGGTGCTATCCACACATCGTTCAACTGCCAGTAGAGCGCGCCCATCGTCCGGTTGTTGGCGCGCTGACTCCGAAAGACTTGGGTTGCAATTTTCGTGCCCATCGCCTGCACTACCTGGCTGAAATAGATCAACGCCTCCACATTGTCCGTTAGGTTTTCCACGAAATTAAGGTGGCGTTCTATCAGCTGCATGGTTGGCTTGAAGCCTGACGGCGAGTGCTGGCGGTGTTTGATCAGCTCGAGTATGGTGTCGTCTTTGCCTAACGAGCGGTTCCACGAGGACATTGTGGGCAAGCTCTGGAAGCCATACTGGCTGATGAAGCGCGCATGAGGGTAGATGTCCGCATTCCAGCCATCCTTTTCCTCCTCGTAGAAATGAACTGCAACGACAGCGGTTTTCATAGAATACATAAGTCAGACTTGTGCTTGCTGACGACTTACTATCCCCAAAGTTGGGACTTTGCGGATCAGCTATCGTGTTTTCCTTGATTCCGTTCGAGGGCGTCGACATCATCGGCCCAGGACGGGGACTGTATTCGCTGCGCGAAATGATATTCAGCTCATGTTTGATTGTGCCCATAAATAATTGCTTGTATTCGGCTTCCAAACGGTCCGCATCGTGCCCCAATTCGGTTCTATTTTTTACTAAAAACAATTCGATCTCGTCGTTGGTCACAATTAGCGCCAGGCTGGGATGATAGGCGATGCGTTTGGCGTTATGTGCGACTTCAATGCGAACCGACCTAGAGTGACATAGTTTGTGTGCGTTTATGTGCAAGCGATTTTTATTAAAGTTAGTCGATTATATTTACTCAACAAAGTCATCCGTCATCGGATAAGTCGATTTGGTAAATGCCATATCCTGCCAGATTAGTAGTCCATAGAAATCAGCCATGCTATAGAAATAGTCCGACTGATAGAGTCCACCGCCCCAAACGCGTATCAAATTCAGGTGCGAATCTCTAGCCGATTCCAAAATGTGCTTAACTGAAAGGCCAAATTGGCATTTCGGCTGATTAAGTAAAATAATTTACATAATCGAATGTGGCATTTGCAACTAACTTCTATCTTGGTCGGTGGAGAGCTCGGGAAGTATATGTGATGGCACGTAGTTGGCGCCTTTGATGAATATCGGGTATCCATTTACCTTGAAATAGAAACTGCGTCCATATTCTGGAAAGATACGAAATTACCCAGCTTTAACTTTTAACGAGGAACACAGCATCAGTAAAGCAGAATGGACTAAATCGATGAGGAGTGGGAGATTCTAAATCACAAGATTCACCACTGAATACCAAGTTTTTCTAAAGGCACACGGTTTTAGACGTAAGTTCAAATCAGTCAACACTTAATAAGAATTCATTCAGAAATCGAACGACATGAGTACAGTTCCCCACAGACCTTGCGCGAAGCCCATCTCGCTTTGTCTGTGGTAGCACAGCGAACTAAACGAAACGAAAACGTCCTCAGCAAAGGGCGTAGGTCGATCTCTGTCTACGAAAAATAAAAAACCTTAAAAAGTGGCCTATAACTTAGTCTGGACTGGCCATAGGGCTTTCATGCAATTTTGTTGCTCTGATAGCCAATATTACTTAACCCAAGAAGGTTGTTATTAACCCTTTCGCTACAGGTTTTTACTGGGGAAACCTAAAATTTAAATTTTACGTCTTAGGCTTCTATGTGGTTATATTAGCAACATTCCATAAGAAATTGTTTAATTTTTATACTCGGACCCTGTATTTTAGAGTGTTTTTCTATGAGAGCAACCACATCGTTGTGGCTAATAATTACTTAAACATAAAACTTTTTACGCATAACGAAAATTTGAATATTTCTTCAATTACTTTAGCCAAAATTAAAAAAAAAAAGTACCTAAATTGAAAGAAAACGTCAAATTAAAAAGTTCTCTAATTTTTTCTGCTTCTTCTTCCTTTACTATGTCAAGATATACCATTAAAAAAAGTGTATACTTCTCTTCTTTAAACTTAAATATTCAGTTTATTAATTTCGTATTTTTCCTAAAACTTCAAACTATTCTAAAGACCAACAAAAAAATGTATTCTTGCAACCATAGAGGATGCAGACGTCCACAAAGTAGCATGTTGCCATATGGCAACAAAATAGCGAAAGGGTTAAGATCTACTGTCGTAGCAGCCGTTAGAAAGCCAAGGCTCATCTTTACCACACATTTTCGTGCTTATATCAATAAGCTCTCCGTAGAGGTGAAATGATTCTGATTTAAATTTAGACAGTTGTTCAAGTAGTAAAAGCAATGTAAAGTACCGGACCGCTAAATACATCTATAAATTATTTTGCATATTTTGTGAACACTTTACCATCGAAATCTTCCACCAACTCCACAGTTCGGAATCCGATTTCCAAGGATTTCTGTGAAATACTCTTCGATTGCACATTGGGTGTACTTTCGCTCAGCCAGGAGTTGAAGGTGAAAAACAATGGATACAACTTCTGCGAACCATAGCCGTTGGGCCACCACAATTTCACCTTTTCCTAAACGGTGAAAAACGCATTTCGAATAAAACGATTTTGGTGAAAAATTATTTATTTACCTTTCGCAAAATTACTTTGAATTTTATTACCGGCGAAATGTAGCTGATGTCACGTTTTTTTATCACTATAGGGTTTTCATCCAACAGAGTGCTGACATAACAGTAAATAATAAAAACAGTTGAAATTAAAATTTTAGTGGCAACTTACGGTGCATAAAAGCTTAAGTCGCCGTGGAAAGTCTGCCTGATGCCAGTGCTGAGAAACACCTGTATATCCATGGTCCAATGGGTGTCGTTGCGATGCACGGCCACGTCAATGTCGCGCAGTATGGCCACCTCAAAATACTCCAAGGTCACTGTTTTCCTGCAAGCACATTTTGAGAATTGGTTCTGCCGGGTGCACCGAAATGGGGGCGTTACCATATGCCCATCGAGGGCGCCGCCAAGCCGAATTCGCTGCCAAAGCTCATCTGCATCTTGCGCAACATGTTGCGGTGGCATTCGCCCCGCATCTGCTGGGCCTCACAGTTTGGCGGCGTGTTGGCGCCCTTGGCCGACAGCATATCCGCTAGCTGCTTAGCCGCCCACACCGGGGATGTGATTTCGATCTCCAGCACGTTCTCCTGCCGCAGATAGCGCAGCACGTCGTACGAGTAGCGCACGAACATGTTGTTCGTCTCGCCAATAACCACATCGTTGAGGCGCACAGTGGCCACGGTGTCGATGCCATGAAGTGTCAGATTCACCGAGCGTATATGTTTGAAGTCGTCCTGGTTCACTGCAGCGTTTGTTGGGAAATGGCAAGAATTACGTTAATGATTAAAAAAATCGACGAGCTGACAATTGTAAGTTTACCTTTGAACGACTTCGAGTATGTCCAGTTGTCGTAAGCAATCCATCGTAAGTTGACGTCATTCGTAGAATCCAGGACATCGCCGAAAAGCCCACTTAAGGCAGTGTATACCCCAGACGGGATCTTAGCAATGTTTATCGCAATGGCTGTTAATAGGAAACCACATTACAAAAATACAAATTACAATAAATCAATCGCCTAACTCACATTGTTTATAAAAAACTGTGACCGGAATTTGAGAAACAATAAGTATCTATACTATATATGCACAAGATATGACGAAAGTCTGTGCCACGTTCAAAGTACGTTCAATAACATTATGCTTAAGTAACAAAAGTGCTTTGTGGTATACCTTACAGTACTCGATTCGGGAAGTTCGGCATTGAATGTACACTTTTGAATAAGTTGGCTGAACCCTAACACTACTGTCGTCTTTAATAACTATTTTGTTTTTGACGACCTGGTGAGAGCATACGGCGTATGATAAGAGCGATGAAGATAATATTGTATAAGAAGATATAAAATCTAGGTTTTCAAAAACACAATTTGAAAACGTTTTTAAACACAATAAAATTATATATTTAATTTTTCGTTGAGCTCAGCTAAAATTTAATTTGATCAGTGCTCCGATTTCATTTCATTTAACTTTATTATTATTATTATGATTAATAAAGAACAGCATAATGGATAAGTTACAAAATAATATTACGTAACTATCGATAACTTAATTAAAAACAGAGTTCAACAAGCTCAAAAATTTTGCTTTAGAAGTCCACCAAAGAGTTCTTTGAGATCTTATTAAATTCTATTAGATCTTACACAAGAGGAGCATTTAAAGCATAACTCGTTTTGACGAATCCAACATTAAACAAATCAAAATGCCGGAGAGATCTAGAAGGGATGTTGAATTTGAACCCTCACTAAGAGAGAAGGGCAGTCAACCAACCCGCCAATACCATCAAAACAAATGACAAAGATAGGATGGATCTTCTATCCTGCAAGGTTTTTACATTTATGAGCTTACAACGTGAAAAGTAAGATGGAACAGGATCCTGAAAGTGTAGTGATTTCAGAGCGAAACGTAGAAAACCTTCTGAATACGTTCCAAGCGATTCACGTGGCAATGGTGATATGGCCTCCAAATAAACGAGGCATACTCTAACTTCGAACGGACAAGGGAGGTGTAAAGCAGTTTGAGAGTGTAGGGATTGGAGCAGTCGGAGCTATTGCGTCTCACAAAAGCTAATATGGCATAGGACTTGGCAATGCTGGAATTTATATGACTTGCCCCTAGATCCTTAGTCTCAGTAAGAGATTTCAAAACCTTTATCTGTCCCTTGCGTAGGAAACTACGCACGAAAGACTATTTTTAAAATTTTTGTTCTAAACCGTTTATTGGAATTTTGTAAAAGTTTCTGACTTTGTCATTAGCATTACTTTACATTCAAAAAAGGGTTTTCCATTGAAGCAAACATTTTTTGGAGCTTTCATGAAAGAAGTTATCCTTGTTATTCTTGTGTAAATTTCTACGCATTTGGCGTGTTTATACATTTTGGCGGGAAAAATTACGTTTATATCGCGTTTTTATGCACGAGAACAAAGCAAAGAAAGCAAAAGCTGAGTTGATTTTTTTTATAAAACGAAATTAAAGAAAAAATACCACGTACCAACAAAAATATATCACTAATGAAGAAGAAGAAAAATCGATCTGCAAGAAGGAACATAATCGAAATGTTTGTGTAAAATATATTGAAGAAAAGCTAATGTAAATTGATTTACTTTTCTTATTTATTTCTTAAAAAATGATAATAAAAAAAATATTTTGAACTCGTTTCCTTTAGATATTACACTAAAAATTTAGGTACTAAAATCCTGTATGCGTAGAAATCTACGCAAAGGTAACGAACGTAATTATTTTTAGGGGCAAAGGAAGGTTAAGCTAAAAACCCTATTGGCATCGCTGCTCAGTCGCTTCTTCAGAGCTGCATTGACTAAACTTGTGACGATAAAGCACCCTGTCTCGGTGCAAGGACCTAGTAATTTATATTCTACGAGCACACCTTTTTGGACACATTTAAAATCTATTTTAGGCAGGGACCGGAAATAACAGTTATTTATGAAAACTATAATTGAAAATTTTACTATGAAGGAAATGTCATACAAGTAAATGAAATATAAACTCCTTTTCGCACGGAGAATCAAACTTGGCAATAAACTTTTTTTTTGTAATTTTTACGGAAAAATTAAAAAATAAGAATTATTTTTAATTTATATTTTAAAAATCCTTTAATAACAATTATTTTTGATTTTTTTCATATTAGTCCAAAAATAACAGTTTTATTTCGATTTTTATTTTAGTTGTCCTATGATAACAATTATTCGTGACTTCTATTTAAAAAAGTCATCAATAAAAATCATTCAGTGACTTTTATTTATAACTAAAATAAAAATCGAATAAAACTGTTATTTGTGGACTAATATGAAAAAAATCAAAAATAATTGTTATTAAAGATTTTCAAAATATAAATAAAAAACAACTTTTATTTGTTGAGTCATTAAATAAAAGTCAAAGAATAACTCTTAAACATTGATTTTTATAATAAAACTTATAACTGTTACGGTCCGTGAATTTAGGGTTAGAATCAATTGCTGAACGGTGCCTTTAATTAGGTATAAGAATTGCCTTATCAGACACCTGGTAATCAATAAGCTGCACGAATCAGCTTAAGCATCTTTGGCTGATATACTGATTCATGTCCTACAAAATACAGAGTGCACATTAGGCTTAGTTCCGCGGAAAGGATCCCAGTTGTTGCCATTCATCCATTCGTAAAAACGCAAATGTCACTTTGCTCGCACTTTTTGTTTATTTATTTATTTATTCACCAATTAGTTTTTACACATATAGATTACTAGCAGTCAGTTATTTTAAATAGAAGTAATTATAAGCGGTATTGACTATGTAGCAGTGCAATTAATTTAAACTTAAAACTGTCCCTACTTTCTGAGAATAGATCCAACTGACGATTTAACTCATTCACGTGTCTGAAACAGCGGTTGAGCGGTTCATTTAAGAAGTAGTTAGTTCTACAACGGGAAATACGAAATGTATTCCATGATCTTAAGTCCTGCGAGGGGAAGTTGAAAAGTATTAATTGCAGCAAAAAATGGCAATCAATATGATATGTCACCACTTCTCTAATACACATTATAGAATACAATTTTGAACGATTTTCCAATGTTGGCAGCCCAAGTAAGAGGCAGGTACTCGGGCACGTTATTCCAGTGCAGAAGGTGAACGTTTCTGGATTCTTTCAATTCTTAAGGAATACCCAGAATAGTGAGGATCCCAAATTATGCTGCAATATTCGAGGTTGGATCTAACAAAAAAAATATAGGGTTTTGAGGGCAAACATATCATAGAATTCAATCGAGTTTCTTATTACAAACCGAGCATAGACTTTGCTTTGGCAATCATAAAGTCTATGTGCTCTATTACTCCCAGATCCTTTTTTTCATAATTCGTAAAAGAGTAACATTACCAATTGTGTATTGATAACACAGTGCAACAAATTCATAAACAACTTCTAGGGACAAACTCAAACATATCTCATTTGATAGAGGACCTCAGTACATGAAAAAGTGCCAAAGGACTTTTCCCGGGAAGTTCGAGTTTTTTTAAACGGAGTTCAAGGATGGCGATGATTTTTACGTCAAATGAAAGCAAATAGTATGTAGCTTAGGAAAATATATACTTTTTTGATTAAAAAAAGACATTAGGAGCAAATATCAGAAATAGAAGTGGGCCTAGGTGACTGCCTTGAGGTACTCCATAGGTAAAGTTTACAACATCCGACTTTGTGCTGTTTATGCGGACGAACTGAGTTCTGTCAGTGATGTAGGAAGCGATCCCCTTGAGGAAGCTCGAGTGGAATCCCATCTGATCAAGTTTTGCTGTGACTAACCCGATCAAAGGCTTTTGCAAAATCAGTAAATATTGCATCGCACTGGCTACCATATTCAAGTTGTTTCAGGACAAAATTGGAGAATAAAGTCAAATTCAATAAAGTTTCGTTTACGAAAAAAACAGAGCTTAATTCAGGTTCAGTTCTCCCGAAGTATTGATCAAGTTCATCCGTAGGGTCGTCAATATCACTGATCTTAGTACCACCAAGTCGAGCGGGAAAACTCGTCAGTGATTTAATTCTATTTTACCCTGTAGAGCTTTACCTTAACCATTTTCGGTGTGGGTTTCTTTCACTAGGCTTGTATATTCTCCTTGTATATTCAATTCGCCGAATTGGAATTCATTTCCCAACAAGATCCTTACACCCTTCGCAGCTGGTAACTGATTACGATTTTCCCTTTTTTAACCTTTTTTTCACAAGTAACATTCTGAACTGGTGGTGGGACCTGTGAAAAGAACCCTCAGCGATTGGGTCTCCCCTTCAACGGGCACTACCGCAGCTGCAGTTCGGAAGAGGATGTTTCGCATCTTAAGATTATGCCATTGTCCTGCCCTGGTCCAGGGGAGACTTCGCCAGTTTAGAGCCTCTTTTTTGGTTGACCTGACCAATCCGTCAACCATCGACATTACCTTTTTGGGGCCAAGCTTCGCCTATGTGCGCTAACCCTAACCTAAAAGTATTACTAACTTTTGTGAATATTGAAAATGGAAAAATTGGGTCGCACACGACCCAACCTGCGTCTACCTGGCTGACACTTTTATTTGCTTTGTATACATGTGCACGACTGTATACAGAATTTCAGCGGGACATGCTTTTGACTCACGGGTATCTTATCATCAAATAATTTTGATTGCCTCCGAGCGTGATTGAGGCTGCTGAAATTATCTTCGACCATGACGCACTGATAAGCCGAAACGGTGCGGCACGCCGATTCCAAAGTTGTGTTCTTCTGCCCGGCGGTGGCATATTGTGCAAACTGTTTACTAGCACTGTTCACTTCACCAGCTAGACTTGACAGCTAGAGTCAACCACCGTGGAGTCTCCCACCGTTTATACATTTCATTCAATCATATAAAGGCACTTCTTATTATATGCCATTGCGGTAATTGTGGCCATAAAATTTTTAGTTCTCAATTATTCACTAGTTTATGGGTTTATGAGTTAAGTACAATCGTAAACTTCGCACAGTAATCACAGTCAACGCATTCAACACTGCTCGAACTTTACACGAATTGCGCATTTTTATGCTAACCGATTTTTAGGATGCTTTTGTGAGTCACACTTTTCGGCACTTACATCTGTTTTGGTTTTTTAAAGTCCAGTTATTGGCCAACTCGACCTCCTGCACCTTGTCGCAGCGCACGAGCGCAGCGTATTTCAGAATTATTACGGCCACAAGGAGATCTACGATTTTCAGCATTTTGTACATCGCCAAATCACCACTCCATGGCAGTGGCTGATCTAAGACAAGTTTCTCGCTATTCTCTGAGGGACGCCTTCCTGAGTCGCACCAACTTCGAACAGTGCTTCGCTGATACTAACTCTTCGATAGCGCCAAATTGCCAAAGGCATTCGAATGCTCCGCACACATCCATCTTAACCCTTTCAGACCGTGTGCGCACAACTGTCCAAATCAAGGTAACACAAGTCCAGAAGATAATCGATAACACACTAAAATATTTCAGACCATTTATCAAATAAAAAAATTAGTTTCTCTACACGAAATATCAACACATATTTATAAAACAAAAACACATTTACTAAAATTATGATGATTTTTAATCACAACAGCAGTCCGCAGCTGCCAAAAATCGACAAGAATGTCAATAAACTGAGGCTTAGGCACGAAAGAGTTAATCTTATCAGAAAATTAACCTTTGTTTTCATTTGTATTTTTTGGTTTCACGGAGCACAACGAAAATTCAATTGATAAATCAATCCGATAGAGTCGTTTACTGACATCATGATTGAGTATTATTGGCTTTTAGCATGATACAAAAATATACAGGTAGATTCAATCGAGCAAAATTAAAAGTCATTTGCTTTTTTGACAAATAAAAATAAAATTTTAAGGGTGCAAAAAAAAGTAAGAAATACAGAAACTGAATGATATACTACATAAACTAATTGTGTGAAATTGCAGCTCTGTAGCAAAAATGAAAATAGTAGTACAAAATTTGTAAACAAATCTTTTTTTCCAATTGTCAATTTTATTTTTATCTGTCGCATTGAAACTACCTGTATATTTTTGTATCATGGCTTTTAGTGTATTCGATCGCCAAGTAATTTGTGAGTTCATTGCTGACGCAGAAATGCACGTATCACAAAAGTGTGTGTGGAAGCTTAAATCTAGATTCTGAATGGAAAATAATGCATAAATTCTTAGTATATTTTGATCAGGCTACGTTATTAAGTGATGGGGAACGAAATCAAGGCATGAGAACTGGAATTTTTGGACCTGAACGACAATTGGTTTGCTACAAAACGATACATTGTGTCATTCAGCGGGCGGTACGACGGATAAAAGTTCATATAACTAATTTATTTTTAAGAAAAAGTCAACTTTTTTCATAGAGATTTAAGCTTTCTGTCACTTACTTCTGCAGTTGAAATTGAAAAAAAACTACATGCAAAGATATTTAGGAACTGTTATGGAACCCACAAAGCAAACATTACATTGAATTACTTTACATTTTTCCAAGTCTAAATGTAAACCTCAAAGCCTAAGCAGACGAAAGTTATTGTTAGTTTACATTTTCAGAACATAAGATATTTCGAAGACTAGACTTTGCATGCCTTTCCTATAGAGAACATTTCACTAAATGCCTTTAAAAAAATTTCGGTTTTCAGCATTTGTTTTAATCGAATCCTAAAATTACTACCTATGCTACTCGTACTTGAAAGGAACCCAAAAAGCAGTACAAGTCGTGGATGACCAAGCAGCATGTGAAGAAGGCCAGCTGCTAGGAACACACGGGAAGGTTTTACAAATCTACAAGTTAAACCATTTGAAAGCTGTACACCTTGTAGTCTGTTGAGAAAGGAAGAAAAACTCGAACTCATCGACTGCCGCGTTTAATAACAATTTTCAGAGGTCAAAATTATTGGCGGAAGTGCGCGGTGCACTTAAGAATTTATTACAAAAATAATACATTTTGATACAATGCCTACTATTAGGTACACAAATTTACAGCCTTACGACTATTAAGGTTAATTTTCTTCCCTTCCGGTCTACTACGTATATACGTTTACGATTTGTTTGAATCACAACATTTTGTTATCCATCTTCATAGCATATAAATTAGAATACATAAGTTCTTATAACGACAGGCCTACATGTAATGTTAGTCTCAAATCCACTCATATTTTGTAATACGAATTGTGCCTACTACAATAAACATATATAGAATTAATTCCAAACTATTTACTATATATTTCTCTACTCATGTTGCGCCGAATTCCTTATAGCAGCCATCGCAGGAAGCTGCCGAAGACTGTGAGACCCAGCAAGACCGATGGCACCGTTATTGTGAGAAAACTGCGTATTCGGTTGCCAGCACCAGTAGCCGCCCGGTACTCTTCTTCGGGCAGATATTCGCGTATGTGCCGTGTCTTGTTCATCATCCAGTAGAAGGCCTGCATGTTGCCCTGCCGCTTCAGTTCTTCGCCAATGAGCTCACGTATCTTGGCATTGTACTCGTTGAGCCAACGTTTCTGCAAAATCAGTGCAATTTGTATGTATTATCTGTAAATTGCTGCATCGCCATGTATTATTCATTCATCTTCACCTCCATCGCACTTAACAGAGTACCATCGATCAATTTCGGTTCGTAAGGCACAAAGGTCACATCACGGAATGCTAAGAATTTCACACCAGACGGATGGGTGTGCCCGGTATCCACGACTTCGAGTACATTCTTCAGCCTAACTCCAAATTCTCCGCTCCGATAGTAACCAGACTCTGAGGGGAAAAACCAATCATTACCTTCGACCTTACGGTATACGACTCGAATATCAAGAACTCACCACTGGAGAAGAAATAGCCTTCTTTGAAGTGATATGAGCTATCCTCGCCATAAGCAACAGAGATTGGTGCTGTTGTAAAACATAGAACGTTAATCACATTTATTTTCTGATTGCGCCTCCTGCGATTGCAATACTCACGTTCCTCTACAGCGCCATAGGCACCTATACCATTGCCCGTCGCTTGCGGAAAATCAGCCATGGCATCCCAAACCGGACTGCGCACTAAAGCATCCACTTTGGACGGTTTCAAATCGGAGGGAAACTTGAGCTGCGTCAATCGCAAAATACCCGACAGGACATTGGTGTAGGCTTGCTTCATGGCTGGCGTCGGTTCGCCGAAAATGAAGGTGCGCGACACGTCCGTGGTGCCCTCATAGTACTGGCTGCCGGATTCAATCACCAGTAAGCTCTGATCAGTCACCTCAATGTCCGTTACATTACTGGAAATGTAGTACGGCAGAGCTGAATGCTCACCGAAGGCGATCACCGACCGCATGGACAAGCCGCGGGCATGATTTTGCGACAGACGTGAACGTTCGATTTCGTATTTTATTTTCTCCTCCGTCCATTGTTCAGTGAAGAACTGAAAATACGAGAACCATAAGTTGAATGGAATAGAAAAAGGTAAATGCAGGAAAGCGGAAAGTTGAACCTGTTCTTGGAATAAATCAGAATAATAGTAATTAGATCTAGATTGGTTTTTGATTCATCGTGCAAAAAACTGCCATTTATGAAAAAAATGCTTTCTTTTTTAACATTGAAAATTCGATTCGTACGCAATTATGAATTATGGTTTGTTTTCTAGATTTATTGCTTCTTATTTGCGAGTCTCAAGGCCGGAGCAGGAATTGCTTTTTATTTATGAACCCCAATTTATTTACAGAGAGCATCTACTTACTCTAACTTCCAGATTACTCATGGCTTCGCAAATGGCAGCACCATCCCTGATGTGAGCCTCGCGCATGCCACGCTGTTCTTCGGGATTCTTTTGAGCACGCATAAAAATTATGGGCGACATGTGTTCGTATACAATCTTCAAAGGGAATGCTGAGAAAATCGCCTCAGACGCGCCTAGATCCTGCACACAGGGTGCCGGTACGAGTACACGTTTCCAGATTTGAACATATGTACGTATGTCATTCCAGACCTTGTAGTACTCTTTGATTCTACAAAACACAAATCAAATTATAATAAATTCAAACGTGATTGTTGTGCAAACTCACTTCACACAGCGCTCGTTGAAGCAGTCCGTGTGCAGGTGCAAGTCAATGCCGAGATTTATCTTGAAGCGGTCCACATAGAAGAAGATCTCATCGTGGCTGACTATGAGATAAGACTGTACACAAACAAAATATACAGTAAATATTAGACTTTACTTTCAGTTCAAACGAAATCAAACAAAAAACACTGCCTACCTTCACCACTGGCGTAAACGGAATATCGCGCCCGCGAATATTCAGCAAGTAGGCAATCTCTGTCAGCGACGTTATGATCATTGCGTCGCACTTGTGATGCTGCAACTTTTTCCTCAGCTCTGTGACCTTGTCCTCCCATCGGTCGCCGGCGAATTGGCGCTCCTGCACTTTAATGGTCACCATGTCCGGCGGCGGGCGCTCGCTGCCCCACACCAGATCGACGAGGTTATTATTGATCTTGGTCAACGTCAACAACTTGTTGCTCAATTCAGCCTCCCACTGCATCCACAAGCGGTGGGGCACTATGTGCGGATCCGCTCCAACACGCTGCTCCGGATAGAGATGTGCCTAGGTATTGGGTGTACAAGTGTTCTCCTCTAATAACTAAAGAATCTTTCTTCTCCCTCGACGTGTGTACTTACGGCCAACCAATCGCTGATTTTCACTGTATCGTTCATGCGATAGATTTCCCAGTCACAGTCGAGCTCGCCGTCCGCTTGCTGCACGTAGCGATTTTCCACCCACAGAGCGGCGCCCTTCAGCGTAATTGCGGCAAAGGCATGCGCGCCGGTGAAGCCAGTCAGGTACTGCAGCCGGTGATCGCGCCTGGCCACTTCCTGATTCAAATGTTCGTCGTAGGGGGGAAGTATGTACGCTTCGATTTCGGGACCTTGCAGGGATGCGCGAATCTGCATTTGTTCGCGCACAGAGTACAAACGACGCCGATATTCACTCACAGGTTGCAGCTGGAACAGCGGGAAACATCGATTATGAACGGTACACAAACCATTGCAACAAGCTCACCAATTTCCCCTTTCGGTACTTGCAGACCTCACGAAAGTAGCCAGTCGGGGTGTCGGCAGCTACGCTGGCCGCAAACACAGCTGCAAAACAACAAACAGAAAGCTCTTTTAGTGGGTTTCGAAACACCTTTTGATTTTCCATATATCTGCTGGAAATGTATACATGTAATCGTATTTGTCGTAAATTTAATCCACTGTTGTACTTAGGATTTACATGGTGACAAATTAATATCCCTGGCGGCAACTACTGTACGACCTAAAGTATTAAAAAACTCTGCAAACAAACAAAAATTAATTGATCAACCATCCCTATTCACGAATTGTCCGAGATATTTCCGGTCTCGATTATATCGAATAATTGCTTCATTTAGAAAACATAACAATTTTAATCTTTAGCGTCCATAAAACTAAAAAAACCATCAACGTTTTAATTGTAAACATTATGTCACCAAGCATTTCACTTTTCTTTCCAAACATTTTCTGCAGCGGCACAAGGATGATGGCATTCAATTTAATTAGAGTACGTTTAATACGTCTAAAAGTCCAGAACCCTATTAAAAAATACTGGACAAAATCTCGAAGAGGAATGAATAGAGCTTGTTGGCACGAAAAGAGAGATTGAATAACTCATAAGTTGAAAGATTGAATTTGGTGGGTAGTCAAAGGATAGATGAAGCCTAGATTTACAGCATTAGATTTTACGTGTGGGACATCCTGGGTAACGCTTAATGATCTATACCCACACCCCTGCTGGTGCTCTTTACTTTTCGGTTCGAACACCAGACTTACGCCCACGCAAAAAGACGTCATAGTGGACACGTCATGCCCATTATCTTTTGACAATTGATTGGCGATCAGTCTGCTCCTGGGCTGGTGGCAGTGGCATCCGGGCCCAGTACAACCAGGGTGAACGGCTCCGGTTTAAGGTTGCAGTTCATCTCCGTTCCGCAGGCCTTAGGGTACATTTCTGCTCCGTCGTCATTGAGTTGATGGCATAGGTTTGGTTGAGATTGTGTCAACCCCCGCATGGCCTCCCTGCGTTCATCGCATGCTCTGATCAACGCTCAGCGGATCTCTACAGGCTTGCGATAGAAAAGCTGGGATAGGTGTGACCCAGCGCTAAGCTTGCGACCGTCACTAAAGACCATATCCCCAATCGCCTACGATCCAAGGCCTGGATCTCAGCAGAACCCTCTTCTCTGGACGAAATTCTAGATTTGCTGCAGCTCAACAACCTTGACCTCCCGACCCGGAATTGGTAAGCGAGCCAAAGGGGAACATTCATGAAGCATCATCACAAACGAGGAGTCGCTTGCCCCGATGAAAGCCAACCAGGGTGAGATAAGTTACGGGCTCGATACTATCTCACTCAGAGTATATTAGGGCTATGTGCTAAGCGGCAACCAGGAACCCACTACCGTCGATGCTTAATCGTCAATGGTCCGGTTTGCGGGCTTCATCTTAATGGCTATCGTGTAGCGTATATGGAAAGTCTTTCAGGTCCAAGAAGAAGGCACAATAGATCTACTAGGTCGCAGAGCATTATCCCCATCAATAATAATAATAATAGCGTATATAGAAGGTCGAGGTAAACTTAGGACGTGTATTATTACCAAAACCAAGCTTAACGCTTTTTTATTTCCCAGGTTATCTGACGAGGATAACACCACGATAGTAGCTTCGGTGGGCTCTGAGGATTGCTGGATCACCTCTAGCTATATGGCGCACGAGCACGGAGCTTCTCCCCCTCATGAGATGCTGAAGCTTCTGGTACAGAGGCTTCCCCCAAGGGCACACCTATATTCATCGGCGCGCATGCTAACGGGGTAGTACGGACACCAACGAGCGGGGTGAGTTTTTAATCGCATTTGATTTAGTGATTAGGAATCGGGGTAATGAGCAAACATTGCTTAATTCCAATGTTAATTCCTTGTTAGTTCCCATTCATCTAATCTTCTTCATCACTGGAGCATCTCGCAAGAGTGCTCCTTTTTTGATCACAGATATATCTATTTCTCAATCAGTGACTTAGAACCAATTGGCATAAAATTCTCGCCTGGATTAGTGCCGGCTCACTGCCTCCCGTTCCTGATCTTACTCGCTGCTCTAACATTGATCAAGTCCTTCACCTCCCCGTTAACCTCTGCCGCCAAGGCAGCCTGTATGTAACTTCTCGGCACAAAATTGGAGGAACTTGTGTAAAGAGATCAGAAGCTATTCCGAGACTAGTAGACTTTGCAAAATTCTCAAGATGTCCCCGTTAGGACTCGACTGTATCCAAAAAGAGGATGGTCGCTGGACTGAGTCGGGCACCGAGACCCTAGAGGGTCTCCTCCACACCCACTTTGCGAGGAACACATAGAAGGTTGATCACAGTCCATCTGTGATCGTCCAAGCCGATATTCACTCTTGCTCCTTTATAATTACTAATTCTCATCTTCAGCCCCTTCTCTTTCAGCCCCTTTAAATCTCCGGGACCCGATCGGTGATACGATCCTTCTAGTTGGAAAGAATACTCAAAGCGGGGAAAGCGTTATATGTCAGGGCTAAGGAAACAGCTTTGTCTAACAAACAGTTTTTGCTGGCTGCGTTTCTTGAAATTGAATCGACATCGTTGGGTCTCTGTCCGAAATTAACCTTGAACCGTATTATAGGCTCTTCCATAGGTAATACCCAACCCAAAGGCTCGTTAGGAGAGGTACGCCGCAAGTTGGGGTCCTTTCTCCACCGATCTGCCTCTAGTAACTCTCTACTGCTGTAAAGAGGCCTTGGAATGAAGGTGTGGACTTCAGCCTCGTATTATGTCTTGGCTTTACACGGCAAAGTCAGGAGAATGTCAGCCATTTTGATTACCGGGGTTCTCCGAACCACGCCAATCAAAGCACTGTTTACTACATCAAAGCTAGTTCTTAATTACCGCAACTACGTTTTCACTTTAGCTGGAAACTCACGTGTCACGATTTGGTGGGTTTCGGGTCACAGGGGCATTGAGGGCAACAGCGAGGCCGACGAACTCGCTAGATCGGGCAGACGCGGTTAAATTGGACCTCAAACGGCTCTATGTGGTTGAACGTACCCACTTGTAGCATTAGCAGGTAAACCTAGCCATAGTTTAACTTGAGGCACACTAATCAACTGCTGCACCTCAGTCGTGACTCCATTAGCACGACGGTCTCCGCGCTTACGGGGCACTGCTTAATTTTCAGGCACACGGAACGGCTGTGGCTCCGAGGAGGAGGAAGATACCGTCTTCCACCGCATGTGTCAATGGCCTTGCCTTGCCAAAAGTAGGCTTAAGTTTCTTGACTCAGCATTCTTCTTCAGTTTTACGGAGTTCTCTGTGCATGAAGGATATAGCTAGGTTCATATTGGACTTATCGTGGTTCTCAGAGCGATAATTCGGGGGAGTCGCGTCGAGATAGAACTATCTTGAGCTGTTTTAAGCCATCTAGGTGGAGTTACTTGACGCTAAATGTCATAAATTTTTGGCGAATAAATGTAAAAGGAGTTGCCTACTTACAAACTAGCAAGAATTTTCCCATTCGGGGCGACTTTACAAAAAAACTGAAGAATTGCACCTACGACGGGCCATTGGGTACAAAAATGAGTATAGACAGATCGCAGGCTTAAATTAATTTAGAGATTGTTTTGGGTCGAGTCGAAAATAATATTGTATCCAAAGCTTAGGGGCGCAACTGGTACCGGGATCTAATGGAATAATATGATTTTCAGACTATCCAGACTTAGTGAATAAAGACAAATATTGCACTTTATTGTTAATTTGTTTTCATTTGAGTAGTGCATCGATTTAATATGTTAATTTATGTCTCAGTAAGTCGATATATCGATGTGTATGTGAATGTGGGTATTGCAGTTTTTATACTATTTGAAATTTAATTGGTATTGCAATATTTAAAAATATCACAAAATCAAAAACAAAAAATTGCAGACATGCGTCACAAACATTAATAAGTAGCCGCCCAAGAAATTTGCGAGAGCTTCACAAACAAATCCAACAGGCAGCTCTCCGTACGCGCACACAAACATCTTTTGCAAACGTTTTGTTTGTGATTTTCCGTTCTTACTTTGTTTCTATTATCTATTTTTAAAAATCAGAAAAGGAACCCGTACACATTTTCATACATTTGTGAATCGAAAACGTCAGGAAACTGTTGCCACATGTCAAAATTCGAAGTGACACCATTATAGTGACTACATTGAAATGGTGGAATATGTCAGTATTGTTTTTACTGATTTACTGTTGTTCACCACCTGTCGTTGAAGCTCAAATAAGCGCAATAAATCAAATTTAAACTGCAACTTAGCAATTAATTTGTCTTCTGGTGATTTTAGACAAAAACTAATAATATATACATACATAGATACACATACATATATTGGGATATTTTTTTGCAAAAATAAGCTATTCTTATATACCATTCGTCATTATTAAGGTCATTCGCTTTCATTTGGCTTCAAGTTCAAATTTTCACAGATTGTCGTTGATATTTCAATCTCAACGTACTTATATTCGAACCCATGGTCACCGATTTTTTGGTGGTTTCCATATTTTACCGTCATGGTCCAATGTATGCCCGGCAAGCCAGGCAATGTTTGCATTGCGGAGCTAATTTCGGGAGTTTCGAAACAAAACATGACAGACATTAACCCTTCTGCTACAGCTTTTTACTAGGAAAAAAAGTTTGAAATTTATCGCTCAGAGGACTAGGTACGGTTATATCAACAACATTCCGTAATACTTTTTTTATATTTTATTACCGGACCCTGTTTTTTAGAATGTTGTCCTATGGCAGCAACCATATCGTTGTGGCTGTAATAATTACTTAAACATCAAATTTTTTGCGCAATCAATTCATTTACGTCATCTAAAATTATTGAAAAAAATTTATCTGAATTGATGTAAAAAGTCAAATTAAAAATATATTTTTTCTACTTCTTCGTTCTTTACTATTTAAAGATATGACATTCAAAAAACGTGTCAGTTTATTAATTTCGTACCTATTATTCCTAAAACTGAGAACCAACAAAAAAATATATCTTTGAAACCATAGACAGTTCAGACTTCCATAAAATAGCATGTTGCCATATGGCAATGAAATAGGGAAAGGGTTAATTGGACGTGCTGTCGGATATGACTCACAACTGGGATATAACGCACACTTCCTGTAGAACTCTTAATAGGAATGACTAAACTGAAAACAGTTGGATTAGAGTACGTAAAAAAAATATGAAACAAATGACTAAACACAAAATTAAGTTTTTGTTAGAAGTTACGGTGAATAATTAGTTCGATTGCACTAATATTTTAAGCCGACACAGTTATCATAAAAGAAATCGCTAAAAATAGCTAGATTTAAGTTTTTCCAACTGGGGTTGTCTACACTTTTAAAATCCATTAGCTTCTGGCAATAATTGTTTTCAATCGACTCAGCTCATCGAAAGTTTTGGAGGACTATAGCCAAG
Source organism: Melieria picta (assembly GCA_964056695.1). NCBI lineage: Eukaryota > Metazoa > Arthropoda > Insecta > Diptera > Ulidiidae > Melieria > Melieria picta. Next base: position 98,622,483 of record OZ057398.1, on the reverse strand, counting down.
ATGTAAGCGAAGTCATTGTGAATGACACTACACCGAAATTACATTCATGACAAACACTTCAACGATTCTGAAATATGTCAATGAACACTGAATGTTCATAAAAGCAAATCGGTTTAAAATTTGAAAACACAGAGTCTAACTTTTCACTACAATACGGCACAATTTCAACATTCGATTAAAATCTTTAACAATCTCGGCGATACGAATACGTCACTATTTCTATATTTTACCAAATTTCCTTGAACTCTGGTGCCTCTTGAAGCCCCGCAGTTCATTGCTCAGCGCTTCGTAAGCCAAGAAAAATTAGCAACAATTTCGAATTTCATGGACAAAGTAATGCTGGCTAACGTAGACGTCAAATACGCATCGATGACGCCTACGACTGATGATGGACATGATGTGCAGGACCGAGCATAAATGTTTGATTTACAGCCAAAGTTCGCAGACGTCGTCGGCCAACGAGCGACGACACCAGTGCCCTTGATGCGGTGCCACGGCACAGTTCAACGAAATGCTGAACATTTTATGTTCGCGCTAAGTGGCCAGTAGTCAGGAGGAGCAAATTTAAAAATTGCCATAACCAAATTATTAATCACGCATACGCCCCGCGTGTGTGACGTGCTGCGACTAAAAATAAAACGCATGTCGATTTGTTGTTGTCGTGGCTGTTTTGGCTCGTTTCGCTTTCCTCGAAGACTCTTCAGTAAATTCTTGATATTTATGCAGTATTTTTTTTTGTTTTATAATTATTCACGCGGTTTTTTATTTGGCTGTTCTAGAAAGTGTTGTATTCGGGCTTAAACGTGTCGCAGACACCATGTCATGCCATTTTAAAAATATCCACGATTACGTATTTCGGAAATATTTCCAAGAAATTCAACTAAATTAAATTAAGTAAATCAAAAATATTTGTATATTTGTTGTATATTACAAGCAGCACACAGCAGCCAGAAAATACACACAATAAACATTAAATCATAAATTTGATCAAAATGTAAAATGTTAGAAAGGAATTTTAATTGCGAAAGATGGACGGAAACAGACGGGTGTAATTGAAATTTCGTTGCGATGGCAAAGGCTTTGACTATTTGAACTACGCACAATAAAACGTTTCAACAGTGGCGGCCATAAAATGCGGCGCACTTTCCGCATGTCAGGCCCGAACTTTTATTGCGAAATGCACTCACCCAAAAGACTCAGCGTCCAGCTCCAAATCAGCGTTGCTGTCGTCATTGCGTTGGCGTTCGTTCGCCGACTCTTCCCAAGTGCAAATTTCGCACACGCACTGCAACGCGCGCCGCGACTGCGGCCCTTCGCAGCGCAACCGGAAAACCGCGACACGCGTAAACAAATCCAATGTTCACACAACGATGCGCGGCGAGTGCGGATCGCGTAAAAGATTTGCAGGCCGAACGGCTGATGCTGTTAGCAGATGTTCATGAGTGTTGTTGCTGGTTCCGATGCGGTCGATGCTATAATTTGTGTGTTTATGTTTTTTGGCGAAGATCCCCGGCGTTTGGATTAACGAGCCTGCACACGATCAAGTGGGCAGGGAGCCCGCGCGCTTCCTTTTCGACTCGACGATTTCTAGAGTTCGGTTATATCGCTTGGGATTTCTCTAATGCATTCAAATAAATATAAACTACTATAGATGAATATAAATAATGGAAAAGTACACAAGCCATGGAGAATTGTATTTGTTTTTTATTACGGTACGAATTCACTGAACTTGTGGCTAAAACGTGCTGATTTTTTATTAACTAATCGGTAGAGCTAAGTCAGCCGGACGCGGAGGATGATTTTGCAGTTTGGCCAGGTCTTACATTTATTTTATTATAACCAGATTTTTTCATGTTAATTTTTTACAATTTTCCTGAACGTTTTGTACCGACTTTAGCAAATTTAAATATCCCAATCAATAGACTAACTACAGAATTGTTCTGAGTGGGGCAATGGCCCCACTCTGGTGTAAATAGAAGATTCTTGAAACTTTTCGCACAGTCTCCTCGATTTTCATAGTTATTTTTTTTATTTAAATTTGTAAATCACTGATCACTCACATTATCATGTAACGAACTGGAACATATACGATCATGTTCGCATGAGAAAAATTTGGATGGACCTATTTTTATGTAGCCAAAATTGATCGAGATAATGATCTGATCAACGTGAAGTTAGAGGCAATGACGATGTCTGACGGGTGATACCCCTTCTGCTCTTCTTATCTCAAATTTATCTTTATCTTCTTTTTTATTTATCTTCTTCGGCATCGTCTCTATGTGAGACGATGTATCAGGTGTACAACTTTGCTTCCGCCGTTTTTTTCCAAAATTAAAAGCTTTATTGCGAAAAAGTGCTTACAGATGTATTATTCAAAGTATTGTCCGTCGCTAGCGACAACTTTCTCCCATCTTTCCGGCAATTTTCGGATCCCGGCTCGAAAAAAGGAGTCCTCTTTTGACGCTATCCATGAAGCAATCAATTTTTCCAGTTCTTCGAAGGATTGAAAATGTTGATCTGCCAGGCCGTGTGCCATCGAACGGAATAGGTGGAAGTCAGAAGGGGCGACATCTGGGGAATACGGCGGGTGGGACAAGACTTCCCATTTCAGCGTTTCCAGGTACTTTTTGACCACTTTTGCGACGTGTCCCTCGGTTTCAACTCGTACGGCACCCAGTTTCCTTCTTTCTGAATCATGCCCAGGGCCTTGAGACGTTTTGAAATGGCTTGCTGACTCACTCCCAACGATTCGGCAAGCTCTTCTTGGGTTTGGCACGAATCTTCATCAAGCAATGCTTCTAGTTGTTCATCTTTGAAGGTTTTTTCTCTTCCACCACCATGTTTGTCTTCGACATCGAAATCACCATTTTTAAAACGTTGAAACCACTCCCGACACGTTCTTTCACTCAGAGCAGCATCACCGTAAGTTTCTGAGAGCATTCGATGCGCTTCAGCTGCATTTTTTTGCGAATTGTAACAGAAAAGTAAAACTTCCCGCAAATGGCGAGAATTGGGCACATAAACGGACATTTTCGAGCGTGAATAATACGAAAACAAGAACAACTGTCACTGAAACGGCGATGACAATTCGTTAGGCACTGTCCACACTCACTTTAAAGGCATTACCATCTATGTATTTCAACCAGCCTCAGCCGGTACAGCCACCTATCGGAAAACGGCGGAAGCAAAGTTGTACACCTGATATAATAAAAATAAAAAATAAAAGTTACAAAATATTCCTTTTAAAAACACGAACTATTAAAAATACGGCACATACGAAATTTTTCTAATTTAAAATGAGACAAAAATTGTGCCAAAAATATTTTACAAAAAAATGGCAACAAAGATTAATAGCGATTTATCTTAACAAGAAATAGCAATCGGTTTTATTAAAAACTAAAGACTGTTGAACTTAAGTCCCAGATTGAAAGAAAATGGTCGAAAGAAAAAGTTATCTCTGGCAGTTCGGAGTGTTGTGCAAAGATGGATTTTAATTGCTGCCATTTACACTGCTGCACACACCACAGAAGTGGCACAAAATAAATTAAATATGTAAATGCACGCTTAAACTGTTCAAAGGACATTAAAGGAAATTTTATTTGTGGCCAGGATCAGTACAAAAACACATTGTTGAATGATCGATATCGTAAGCTCAGATTGGAATTTGCTAAAAATTACGCATTGTGCTCGGTTGATGACTGACGAAAGGAGAGTTCGTTGAAAAAAAAATTATGCATATTGTCCAGGGTATTATGGGAAACATAGCACTTGGGTAGACAAGCAAGTTGAAATCCAAGACCATCATATGGAACAAACTGAGATGCCGCTCGCTTGAAGCTTGGGCTGCTTCTGTGAAATTGAAGTGGGAACTCTTAAGGAATTCAGAAGCAAATTGAACCAGGACTAGATAATACTTTCATGCACGACAAAGACCTAAAATATACCTCAGGAGCTAGCAAAAGGTGGACAAAAATTACAAATAACATTTTAACCCTTTCGACCCCGAATTTGACCCTGTATCTCGATATTACTTTTTGGTATTTAAATCATGAAACACTCGCCTAAGAAGTGTGCACACGACATTTGAAGTCGCCACGCCTCTTTGTTAGAGTTCTAGAGCTAGTTTAGTTTTGAACAATTTTAGCTTAAAATGGGTTAAATACATTTTGGATCAATATTTTTTAATTACAGAAAAATTATGTAATATTTATGGAAAATTACAAAATTATCACTTTTTCATTTTATTTAAAGAAACAGGGTTTTGATCAAACTCGCCCAATTTGTAGATTTCAATTAGAACACAAACTTTCCTAATATCGCTGCAAATTATTGGAATTTATTTTGGGGATAACACTAAAATTTTTGTAATTCGCTTTGAATTCACTTCTAAAAATATTAATTTGTTGGTGCCTCATTAAATTAAACCCATAAATTAATCGTAACTTTTGCTATAAATGACAAATAGGTGAAGTTGCTCTCAGGCAACTTTGGGGTCGAAAGGGTTAAAGTGACCATCCCCAATCACCTGACATAAACAGATAGGTCATCTGTGGTCCGTCTTAAAAAGGGGCGGCATTGTAGAAAATTACTTCAGAAACACCGATCGACCTAGTAAAAAGTCCTCCGAATTGCATAAAGTTTGTAAAAGAAATCGGAAAGGTCACACGAAATACTCAAGACGATAAATAACGATTTTTCGTATGGGCTCTGTTCAAACTGTTCGCTCGTTCGTTTGTTATTTTTAGTAAGTAAAAACTTCTGACCGACAAAATCTCGTAAACACGAATGAAGGCTGGTTCGCACTAATGTCTGCGAAGTGCATAATTTTAGTGTTTAACCTTTCAAACACACGTAGCACTGGTCGGTGTAAATGTTTACTATAAACACAAATATTGTTGCACTTGTGTTATCTGTTCAGTGTTGGACAGTTCAGAACTATTCTTGGTACACTTAACGTGAATTTCGTTTTCATATCCAAACAAAATGAAAGCAATCAACACGATTTTTCATTTAACTGTTTTGGCTGCCTTATGCGTTTAGAATTTGGTCGTCGGTTTCTCTCCCAATTGCAACTCATTTCCTCAAGTTCAATGCCAAGTCTATCGTTAAAACGGCAAAGCATTGGGTGCAAATTTGCTGCCAAGCAACTACCACAAACCAGAAGCAGCATATTTGCCGTGCTTTAATTGATTCATGACTTTTTAATAACTCATTGGCGACCTACTTGGCGCCGCCGACGTACCACTTCAGCACCTACGGCCGCTTCGAACACCCACTCACCCACAAGCGGAAACAGCGACGAGTTTATTGCTTCCTCCTGTACAGCAACACTTTTCAAATGCGATCTTAATTGATCATGCGAAGAGGCAGCCGAGCAAGCACGCCTTACATATGCGTCACAACATGAAATATTAAAAAGAACTACGAACGCGATTTAATTGCCGCTGCCTAAACTATGTAGTCGTAAAAAGTCAATTATTTGTATCTATATCACGTTTTGTGAGCTTTTTTCTGTTGCGAACAAAGTGAAATTCCGCCCTACCAAATCTGGTCAACTGCGTAGTAGACTGCGTTTTTCTATCAACCGCCAGAGCGCTTGTGGCCAATAGACGCGTGCGGCTCGAACGCGAGACCTCATTAAAAATGCGCTAACAATCATTTACATATGCGACATTCGCATTGAGTTGGCCAGTGGTGTGGGCTCATTGCGAATTTCAGCCACTTTGTGCGAGAAGCGAGAAGCTGCCAAATCGAACGCCAGCGCGTGCTGCCAAGGGCGCCGATGCAACGTTTCATTGCCGACACAATGCCATTTGATTAGTGCATTACTGCACTCTCCAGTACGTGGAGGACGGTACGGTTGGCTCTTTGAACCGGTTATAGATATGGTTACAATGGAACGAGATGGTAAACACGTTGGAAGCAATACAGATAAAATAGATTGATGCGTACTTCGTCTTCGGTTTCATAGAGCGAGTGTAAGAGATTTGACAACTGGTTCCATTAAAAGCATCCCCTCGTTCATTGTGCCTGAACAAAGTATTTATTTTATGAGCGACAACTTATTGTAGCCCAAAAGACACAAGCACATTAAATTAGGTCCGTAGGTAGGTTAAGTGGCCGCCTCTATGGCATCACTGAGGTATTCTGGCCCCTTGTGTTACTACGAGGGAGGGCTTCACCTGCGCTTCCAGTTGATGAGAGTCAAATGTCGCTTGGTGGTGTGCTCTCTAGGTCTGCTAAGCACCTCAGGAAGCGCCTGCCCAAATATCGGAAGCGTGTTTTTGCGTGCGCTGGATATTCCCACTTCCTTCGTGGCATTGATGCCAATGCCTTCGTGGCATTGATGCTTTGTAGCTCCCAGCTCGTTGAATATACAATTTCCCTCTATGTCCTTGTTCACATGTACTCAGCAGAGGTGCGCTTTGATATCTCGTTAAGAGTAAAGGACAGTAACTAATGAATTGGTATTCTTATTGTGCGTTTGGTGCTTTTCCCACAAGTTTTCTCTAATCCAACATTATGACGACGATGTTCATCCATTTAGTGTAACCATGTCAGACTGTTATACTTGTACTTAATACCGGAAGGTCTTGAATAACAAATTGCCAAACTTGTCAGTTTTTTCAATATTAGAAAAAATAACCCAAAAGATCAGTTTTATTTCTATTTTTTTTCAAACATTTTTACATCAATACACTCTATTGCATTATACTAGACACGTGATCAGCCACTCAGTGTGTTGACATCAGCTGTTTTAATATGTTGTGTACCATAAAACAAGTCGGTTTTAATACAGGAAAAGTCACCAAACGCCAAGGACGAAGCACCGATCCCACCTAACATAGTCCCGCTACAGCTTCAGTTATCAAGATGAAAATTGAGAAAATTGAAAATTGACTGAGGCCGTTTATGCCTTTAGTCTATACAATTAGTCTAATTTAATTTTTTCGGATAACGCGACTTTCTGGGCGTGTGTTCGGGTGAAGCGTGCCTGGTTAGCTCATAGTAATGATTGCATTTAGCGCATTGTCAAACACCCTCTAAAAGTGAATGTCTGGGGATGCTTCTCAGAGAGCGATTTTGAGTGCTTGGAGCTTTCATGCAAAATTTTGATTCGGTTAAAATCGGCCAAGAAGATGTTTGGACCCGATAACGAAAATTGGTTCTTGCATGAGGACAATGACCCAAAGCTCTTCTCGCAAGTTACGTTGAAAATCTCGTGTGCCTCGAAGATGCTAGGCCATTCGCAATGCTGGCGGGAATTATACGAGTACTGCTCATTAATAAATTGCACCATTGTATTTGTGTTGTATATTAATGTATTAAAAATTGAGTAGTTTCGAAAAAACCTCGAGCACTTTATTCTGAAACAGACTGTACCCTGCAACCATACATCTTTCTGACTCTAGTTAAACTAATTGCTTTGTACAGTATTGTTGGCACTAGTACCAGTACACATCTTGCACTAAAATATAACGCATATCACATTGCGCAGCGAATGTGGAACGCTCAGCACCACATACTGTACTAAATCGCTAAAATTGGCACTTGTGGGCGCGTAGGCCATAAAAGGAATTGGCATCGTCATTTGGCTGAGCCTGTTTTGTAGTATTGACCTAATAAAAATTAAACGGGGTGTTGTTGGCATATTCTGCTACAACTAAATTAAACGACAGCGCAAAGGCAAACATATGTACACACAAACAAATCTATGTACATGCACAAATTATATACATACATATATAAAATGCACTAATAAAAATTTTCTGCCAATCCAAATTCGATAATGCATGAATTGTGCGTGGATTTCTCAAATGATATTAAAAAACTAATAACAATTGTTATTTGTTGTCTTTTAAAGTTAACCACATAATTCAAAGATTTAAATCAAAGCAGAAAGTAACAGAAACTTCTGCACAAGATGTCAAAACCTCGACTTCTGAAGTTTGGATCACACAGCGACAAACAAAATTATACCTGAAGATGTTAACAAACAAACCATCGATCTGCCAACATGTCCTTATTTCACACATTAGAGCAGTTGTTCCCAATGAATAAAATGCAAGAATAATTTCGTATCATTTCACAATCGCCCAAATTTGTCTAACTCCAACACTGAAAACATCCCTTGACAAGCAACCAAGGTTTTATTTTATAAGCAGGGACGGAGTTAAATGCAAAAATTATTACCGAAATATGCAAATTCTGTGCAGAATATATGCAAAAAACATGCACACCACCACTAAATCTTCAAACATGAAATTTAATATTTAAGGTTAATTTTCGAAAAAGGACTCTATGAAAGTATATTTTAAAATTCGTGGTCTAAAGGGGCAAAGCATAGATTAAAGTGTTGTATGGAAAAACGTGATTTAATGGACTTGGTGAAAATATGTACTAAAAATATACCAAATTCGACATGTATTTTTCAACGGCTCAACAACGGATCAGGTAAGGAATGACTAGGAAAATACATAAATTTATGGTCCTATTGACTTTAAATTTGGTGAAAACACTTGAAATTAAACCTTATTCGATACGTATTATACATTTTTAAATAAAAATCTGGCAGGATCAACAAAGGGTTAAGAGTTTACATGGATAAATATTATGTAAATAAAAGAAAGTGGATGTATGTGCGTAAGCGCATCACACTCAAACGGACCGGCCGATTTCCATTGGGTTGGATTTTTGTTGGATTCGTCTTGAGTCAGTTCAGGTTTATGCAAAAAGAAAATTCCGAAAAATCATTTGGAAAAGTCGGAAAATCCCTGCCATGTCTGACCGCGAATCACTTGAGAACGGCTGGACTGATTTGGTTGGTTTTTTTTTGGTTATATTCGTAGTCGTCAGAACAAGGTTTTTATGAAAGAAATTTTTAGGAAAACGGTAAGTCACACATCAATTAAATTCACTACGAACTTACTATTTAGTCATGTCCTTCGACAGAGGGAGCGGGGAGGTATTTGGCCCAGGGAGCGTGCCACTACCCATACAAACAAAATCATTGTAATGGAATATCTTCGAAATTTTAAGTCGTACAACACTGAAATTTAGTATCCCGTCGTCCCATAGGTGAGTCATTCTACTGGCAAGATTTGATGGGCGTTGGGCAAGGGGCGTGGTACTTTTTTGTGACCCAAATATTCCGCTGAACTATAAGTCGCTCAGCACTGAGTACGAATCCACGATTTTCCCTTTCGACAGAGGGAATGGTGTGGGTATTGAACAAGGAGGCGTGGCATAAGTAAAAATGATAAAAAAATTGGTTTTAGAAATTGGCATGGTTCAAACGGAGTCTATTTCTTCACTGAAACTTAGTAGCAACATTGCTGATTTGTGGGCCTCAATTGCGTTAATCAGTAGCTCTTCCTCTTCCTTAGTTGGTTTTCTGCGTCAATTTGCATCGCCATAGATTCGCCATCTCGCGCATTTCATTATGAAAAATAATGTTGCGCGAGACGAAGTTCACCGGGTCAGCTAGTATTATGTAAAAGGTCAATTGACTCCAAACTTGCTGGATGCACTTCAAATGAGAAATGATTCGACACGTGTTGAACAGAGGGTTCACATTAGAGTTAAGAATTTGTATGGAAAAACATGATTAAACGGGCCAATACTATTGGGAGTAAAGATTATTTCAATGAAATTTATACGAGCAAAGCCGCAGGCAACTGGAAGCTCATATTCCTGGAATTTAGATAAACTTGAAAAAGTTTACGCGAAAAAGTAATACTAATACATAATGCTACTTTTCTCTTTATATAAAATCCAGAACACAAAACCTTAACTCAGTTAATAACAAAAATAAAAGGGATATGTACATATGTATAAAGATGACTTAAATAACAAAAATTTGTTCGAGATTCTTCACGGTCAGCCTTTACCTCTTTTCCCCAAAACTGTTTTTGAACGAAGAAAACGACCTTTCAACGACACCAGAAATGAAAAGTGAAGCATAATCAGTCATGATCGTAACAACATCTTTTGCGGAATAACGTTTTGGTATCTGACCATTGCTGCCAGTCAAGCAATCTTGTGATAAGCTTAATGTGCAAATTGACCTCCCCCCACCCCTCTTACTTACACACGCGCACACCTCCTTCACTCTTGTGGGTTTGCATAGAAGAGCATAAGGAGTATGTTTATATGTATGCTTATGCGGAATACGGCAAAATACGCAAAAATATGAAAAAATTTAAAAAAAATACAATGCAAATAAAATATGCATGTGCATAGAATTCCGATCCCTACTTATAAGTAAACGTTTTCTGCAACCGGCCAACCGTAAGATTTTTATATTTAGAACAAATATTTTCGTGGTTCATATGCCAAAAGAGAAAATTGTCTGCTTGTTTATATATATTTTGTATCTCGCTATATCTCGTATCTTCGGCGAGAGGCCGAATGTTTTTAAATCTAAAAAATTGTTTATATTACTCGAAAATCGGATTGAATACGCAAACGTTGTGCGAAGTTTAAGGCCAATGAGCTTGCCATAAGTTAAGGCCGTCAAATTTACTATCCACCTCATAAAACTTGTGCAAGCGGTAAATTATTCCACAAGTTTGCTGCGCCATGCCAAGCGCCAAGTTTGCTCAATATACACATTGCACTGCTAAAAAGGTACAACTCTGCACTCACAAGCACGGAAATGTTTTGCCCCCCTTTTCGTTCCAACAAGCGTCTAGCTTATTTTTAGGTGCTTGGAACCGATTATCTACATATTTAAATAGCCGAGCAATAATTTTTATTCGCATGTAAACATTCCGCTAATCTGCCCGCATGTTGTGAACTTTTAAAAACACTCGAAAGTATGTTGGCTCTGCCATTTCCACTGCTCGTAGAGCAGAAAAGAAAAACGAATTTTCAATATCACTCGAACGCTTTTGGTTTACAAGCGGCTGTGCGGCTGCTTTGCACAGGATCCTTCATCTAATTCGCGATTTGTTTATAATTTGATGGGCGGCATGAATCACCGACAGCGCGTAACTGGCGGCTGCCAAATCGTCACATATAGAACACCTTGAAAACCAGATCACAAGCGAATCTATGTCATTGGCCGAAAGTCCGTTAATGCGAAACGAACTTTCCGGCAACGGCTGTTGGCGGTTGCTCATACGCCGCGTTGGGTCTCACACTCGAAATTGGCACACAAAAAATTGCACTATGCGAATCGATCTAATTGAACGCGTACCTAAAAACCTGTTGAAATGGCGCGCGTTCACCAGGAAAATTTTAGACACACAATGCTGAAACGCTTCCACACAACTCGGATTTTTCTTCGCTCGAACCGCACGCGAGTAGCACAACCAACGAACTAACCACCAACGACGAGATATATTTTTTTCGAAAACACTCACGCAAAATACAATAAATACATTTAATTCATTTCGTGTTGAGCTAATGCGCTGCGGTTGAGCCGACTGGGCGCGCGCACTGTGTGCGAGACGCTGGCACCGCTGCCAGTGCTGCGCTGCGCTGTGCGTTGGTGAGCTTTGGCGGCGAAATGGGTTGGCAGCAGAAGTCGACACAGTGGGAGCGGACGCGCACAACGACGTTCGCGGCACAGTAGTCGCATTGCTGTTGTTATGCGCCCATTAGGCAGCTCTCAGTGCGGCCGCAAAGCGCAATCTACTTAAGTACAAACGTAAGTATATGCCCGAGCTTGTTGTTGTGATTCCGCATGGCTCAACCACAACCGCGATCGTCATGCACATATTTTGACATTTCAATATCGATTTCTAGCAGTCAATCAAAACGTAATAATGACAATCGGGTGAAATTGAATTGATGCCCCAATTCGTCAGCTGCATATCAACGTGCCGAGCCCCGTTGAAGTGGCAGCGTGATCCCGCAACAGTCGTTCGCGCTTACGCACAGCGCATAAGCACATTAGTGTGCCCGACTGGTTTCCGCTTCATTTCTGAATGCCCAACAATGTTGATTTGAATTTATGCGCGCCCTCTGGCGCCGCAATCATTGAACAATTAATTCCACGAAATATTCTAAACAATTAAGGTTTCATGAAAATTCTGATTTCGCAGCAAAAAACCACTTAAAAAAGGCCTAACTCTGATGATTTATTTCCCAACTACGGAAATGGTATGAGGATAAGGGTAATGTACCCCAATTACGCACATATTAAAGTATGACAAAAAATTTGTTTATTACTATTTATATTCAAAATGGCGGCGGAAGCGCCACGCTTTGAACTCGTCTTATTTTTTGACTCCCAAACGCGTGGACGGGGTTTCTCGTAAAATATAGGACGGACGGGCTGAGTTTCTCGTAAAATATAGGACCTGGAACAAACAGCAAATACATTTTATTAGAGTCCGACCGATTATTCGGCATCGGCTAGTATCGGCCACAAAAATTGGTGTCGTCATCGGCCTTTCTTGGCCGATTCCACATTTTTGTTTTCAAATTTTTAATTTTTTTTAAGCTCGCTCAGCTTAAAAAAAAAATTAATTAATTAAATTTTCTTGCTTTAATTTTTGTTTCCAATTTTTTAATTTTTTTTAAGCTGAATCACTCAATTTTTATTTTTAATTTAATTTAATTTCATTTTTATTTTTATTTTTATTTCTTCGTTTTTGTGTTAGTTATGTGAAATATGTTACTAACAAATGTATATTTAATATAGCTGTTTCGTTTTTATTGTTTTGTAAAATAAACTGTTTTTGATTGAATCTATTCGTTTTATTTCTTCAATGGAGTCGGCATCAGCATCGGCCGTTTCTCGACCTTCCGACCGATTAATCGGCATCAGCATTGGCCAAAAAAGTGGGAATGGGTCGGACTCTACATTTTGTAATCTATGATTTTTTGTCTATCGTAGTACGTAGGTGGTTTTTCTCTAAATAATATTGTAGAAATAGTGCACTTTTAGAAAAAATATGTATTAAGTTTTGGCCCAAAACTTTTCAGTTAATTGCATATATCAAAAAACGTTTCCATCTTATCACAAAACGGTTACGTACTACCCCAGAGCCAACAATGGTGAAGCTGCTGTCAAATCGATCCATGCAACAATGTTCGAGTAATCTGTCCACCCAGTTTGGAGAAAGTGGTTTCGAGAAAAATGCTTGTGAAGCTTTGCGAGCGTTCAGCGCGTACACCAAGTCATTGTGGAAAAGTCAAGAGTTTAACCTTTTAAAATTTATTTTTGACTGTAAGAACAACTGGTTATTGTTTTTATGACTCCAAAGTAGAGTTTGAGCCAAAAACCAAAAAATACATTTTTACAAGTTCCTAGAGTGAAATTACCCCATAACATCTCTAAGGTAAACATAAGCAAACAAACACATAATACATATAGTAGGTGTGTACACCAAAGATTGGGGTCTTTCGACCGATACTAGAAAATTATTCTATCAGTTGATACTGCTTGAAGATGAATGTATGGTTGGGAACCTATGTACAGGATGCGCGATTTGACATCTTGCGTTTGCTGGTATTGGCTCCAGTTATGTATTTTCGTAAAATAACATTTTGAGCTGATTACTTGATATTTATTTATTATTTAATTTGCTTAATTAATATTTACCCACTGTTGTTCCATAATGTATATCATATGTACTTAACTGCTTAAGATATAATTACTGGTTTCAAATCATTCCAATTATTTTATGATTAGAATCACTCACTTTTCATTGTAAACCAAACTACCTACATCGGTGCGTTATTTTCCTTCCGAACTGTGGGGCAGGAGCTTATTTTCGATAGCATCATTACGAGTATCAATGCATGTGATGCATGTATGTGTGTGCCTATGTGTATATGTTCTACATTATTCTTACCGTATTGGCGGCGTACAGTAAAAATGTGCGCTCCTTACAAGATTCCCACTTCACTCGGTCGAACGACCTTTGATATAAATATTTACTGGTACGACGCCCTGACCCTCGCAAATAAAGCCTTTAAATTACTTAAATTTTTTTAATTATTTACTTTTTACTTTTGAGGTAAGAATTTAGAACATGTTCTGGTAGTACATATTTGAATTTATAAACTCAAAGTAACATCTTCACAAGTGCTTGGAATCTATTTATACCTGGGGATTTGTATTAGTCATATAACAGAACTATGACATATATGCGATAATTTTTAACTAATTAAGGCCGCCATTTTCTGCGATCCCGAAAACATAAAATTCGATATATTCTTATAAGAAATTCCCTGTCAAGGTTTTCAAATGCCAAACGAGAACTCGTTAGTGAAACGAAATTATCGACTGCCGTGGCTGAGCTGGTCCAGTGCGTTAGACCGCTAGCACGAAGTGAAGCTCGTCCAAGATTCGAATCCCTGTAGTAGCTAGAATCAAAAATATTTGGCAGCTGCCTAACCAGCAGCAAATAACAAACCTCTGAGAGTAAAATTGCCCACGAAACCCGTTCGGATCGATATAGAAACTGTGGCAACTAGACCTTGGACTCATTAGGGCATGTATTTGTCTTTTTTGCGATTTCCTGATGCCAACGACTTGCAAGTTTTTTCAGCCTTTATGTAGTTGAGTTTTGTAGAGTATGAGTTTTTTTTTAATACATATATAACAAATGTATTTTCTTCACAGCAAGTCTATGCCGAATAATCAAATTGCACCTAATTCACACTATGAATCAATTTTGATTTCAAAAATATTTTAGAGTTTAAATAAATGTGTTAAATGCGAAGAGATAATTTACCTCATTTTAGTAAAATCATTCTTGAAGCCTAATCAATTATTATAAGCCGAATAAATATAAATATTTAAAACATATATTAGAAACATTTTCAGAGTAATCCCAAATAAAGTATTTAAACAAATTCATTCAGAAATAAACACTACAAAAAACGATTTGCTTTATTCGAAACACTGATAAAGTCATATCTCCGACTTTAAAGTGTGAAAGTCACCTCATTAATTTATTCACATCAAGTCTCGCGCGCCCACTGTGCGACCAAACCGCCAGTACTTCCAAGAAGCTTCTCTACGACATTCACTGTACTACGTACACGCATATTGCATAATTAAAATTTTTTTCTTCACTGCCTTTTCCACATGTAAACAGATTGGAAAAACATTCAGTCGTAAACAGACACTCTCACACGCACGGCCGCCAAGCTCTCGATCACCACCAAAGTGTTTCCTATTTTCTTTTACAGCTTGTTTACCGCATTTATGAACTGGCAGATGCTCACTAGATACTCGCCCATAGCCTCAATCGAACGCAACTCAATCGAAATGAACGCTGCCCGATGATCGCTGAATGCCGCAATGCCACTGCCCGCTGTGGGCAGCCGAAGCGAGCAAATGTTCTCTTGCCTCGCGGCGTTCCTATTATGTTGCCGCCATATGAAAATCGATTTCGAAATTGTCAGTGCTAGTGAAATCATTCGAACAGTGCAAGCATTGAACTGTTCTTAGAGAACTTTTGGAACCGCAAAGCGAGACAGCCGTTGTTCGCCACTCGCCCCTTGCACATGACTAATCAATCTTGGCCACTATTAGTTGTGCTTCCTTATTTGCCTGCCCCGAGCATTTTGCCCTTCCCATTTGATCCGGTTGAACGGCGCCTCTGTGTTCGGCTCTGCTGGTCGTTGGCTTCTTGGCGAGCTTCTCATTTGCCGCGATCGAATACGCTTCCGAACGCATTGAATTGTGGCGAAATATGTGCGCGCAGCAACCAAGTAATGCGTTTCATTCTGATGCCCTGCACTGGCTTGCGAGGCCTGGCCACAACGAAATGGCACGATAATACTTCAACTAGGGAACTCAGACGTTTGATGGTTCTGTGGGTCGTACGTCCGATAACCGATCTACTTCTGATATGATTTCAATTGAAAAAACACATTTCTTGAGCAAATCCGTTCCTTTGAGTTTATTAGTAACTGGAAATGGGCTGGGAACGAGAACTCCTTACCCCATTGTGAAACATATTTAAAGGGTTAGCCTCCTTCATTCGTCAAAATGTTATAGCGTTGCAGTGTACGAATGAGTCGGCCACGACTGGCTGTTTTCCATTCCTCACTTTTTAACTTGACTGAAAGTGGCCGATGTTGCAATCAATCGGTGTTAATCATTACTGACGGGCGTCACTTTAATGTTTTCAACAAGATTACAAACAACATTTATGGGGTCAATCAAATGCAGTGAAGCGAAGCACGGAAAATGTAAGCAGCGTAACAAATCCAAATCGACTTGATTCGAATCGAAGCCAATGACAATAAGCGCGACATTTGCACTGAACGTCAAAATCACGTCGTAAACAATAAACTTCAAAACACGAACTATGCAGCGTATTCGAATGACAACTTTCGGTTGAATGCAATTTTCGGGAATTCACTATATCCACAGGCACTAATCTCTAAGACAATTAACTACATATACATATGTATTTAAATGAGACTAATGGAGTTGGATTAAATTGTCTAAAAATCTTTTCCTCATGAAAACTTTACTTAACCTAAATACGCACCAATGAACTTGAATTTTTCTTATCAAAATCAATTAACACTGCAACTCGGAATAACGCAAAGTTACCTTACCAAACTTACCCATCCTCATAGGGCCCAAGCAGATTGAAGACGGCACTATACTAAACACTTAACATTCATCTATAATCATTTTATAGTTGCATAGTCAACGTGAAACAAATGACAATGTGTAATAATTTTTAGAACTATTAAATCTTAACTAAAGTACTAACAAATTTTTTATTGTTGTCCAAAGCACAACAAAAAGTAAGAAAAGCGCAATTACAAATATGTGTTTTGAAGCAATGATGCCAATTGCCTTAGTGTTGTAGCCTATGAAATAGAGAATAGTTCGAAGGTTGGTGATAGCGACAACTGCGGTCGATGATCGTGCCGCTGCCGTCGTCTATGTGTTCAGAGTATTACAATAGAAATGTGTCCGTTCAAGTTATCCCTTTCGAGAATCGCGAACAAATCATCAGTGTATTTGTACAATATGTACAGTTTTTCTGTTTTCAAACACTTGCCCTTTGATTGATATCACTATTGACTTCCTTAATAGGCAAACAATTTTCCCAATAAAATACAAACAATTTTACGATTTCTTGTTTACTTAATACTTTTTATTTAATAATGTATTTCTTTGTAATTATCTGCTCCTCCATTTTTTTTACATTTTACTCCGTTTGCATTTTACTCGT
Organism: Melieria picta; assembly: GCA_964056695.1. NCBI lineage: Eukaryota > Metazoa > Arthropoda > Insecta > Diptera > Ulidiidae > Melieria > Melieria picta. The sequence goes on along the minus strand of OZ057398.1, from coordinate 98,605,318 downwards.
ATTTACTCCCCTCCGTGATAAATTGTTCTGCAAATATTTTTGTATAGGATATACATACATATGTACTATATAAAGCATCGACATACAATTAAGGGTTATACAAATATGTGAAAATATTAAATGGACAGTTCCAAAGCAAATGAATAAAATGCTTTCTTAAAAAAAGCAAAGCACAGAAATTAACTTAGCAATTTTCAATTTGTAGCAAAGCGCAGTACAACTAATTTATCAAAATGAAAATAAAAGCAATTGTAAAAAAAGAAACAAAACTGCTCCTCTTGGTAGACTTGGGATTAATAATATTTGCAAACCGTGTTTCATTTTGTTGTGATTGTGTTATCTCATTGGGTGCGCAAGTTAAATCTGCTTGAGAAGTCTGCAGACTTTTAATTCTTAATCAAATTCATTACCAAACCCATTCACAAAGTTCGGAGCACTCAACGTCAGCTAGACGCAAACGGAAAAATACTCATGTGTAAGCGCAAAACATCTTCTACGTTCCAAGGCATTTCATTTGCAGCAATTAATATGTAAAAATCGCATATTCAATTCATCTTACCGTCTAAATAAACGATAATTGTTTAGTTACAAGGCTAAATTTCATTTCAAATAATTACACGCTGCACCAGGCGAAAATGAATGTGCGGGCGCGTTTGTATTTAGTTGCGGATTCCACATTCGACACACGCATTTATGTTGGGGCGTTTGGGTAGATACTTCAGGCAATACTTTGCATGATTTGAGCTAATTTTTGTAATGCTTTCATTTACATTTCATTTGCTTTGGTAGTGCGCAATACGCGTTTAATACAAAATATGCTTTTTTATACAGTTGAATTGTGGCTCTGGCTTAAATGTTGCTGCTGCTGGGGCCGCTTTTGAAATGGTACACGTTGGTTGAAGTGATCAATTAAATTAGTTAAATATTCTACGCATCCGCATACAATTTACTCTCTTCGACTACACTTCGTTTACAAATGTAAATGTGATAATATGCATTTAGGTTTGCAGGTATAGTTGGTATATAAATAATTTATGGTCGTATTATTTTATTAGCATACATATGTATATTCATACGATTATTCAAATACATTTTACAAGTCGAAATCAGATTTTTAACTTAACAAAGACTGCTTAGTTGGTGTAGCAACTAAAAAGAAAATTACAATACTACAGGCATTCTCTTCTCTCAGCTAAAATATCACTTTTAGGATATCGGTTGCGATTGCGTTTGCCGCCAATAATTAGCCCAAAACATTGTAGACCATTTTAAGTTGCATTCCATGCCCCTGACGATGCGTATGCTACTTGGCTTGCTGCTTTTTATTTTTTCTAATGACACTTTGCGTGTAAGGTCAATGGATATAACTATAACTTTGTATGTAGATTTGGATGTATGATTTACTCCAATGACTTATTTATTCTCTCTCTCGCTGGCTCGCTCGTGCTCTCCTGCCACATTGCTACTAAACTTAATCAGTTCCAATCTATACCAACTATCTATCTATGTCTTTCAATGGTGATAGGAGGTTAACAGAAGGGCAACGTTGCTTTATCGCACTCGGGGGATCGTCCTGCAATGAGCAAAATTAGCCATCAATTATTATCGAAACGTTTACGCATTTGCCTTATCACATCACACATACCTTGGCGACTGCACACGTCGTTTTGGCGTATTCGGGGCTGTGACCACGGCACGACTGGTCGGTGTGCGTGCGCGCGCTGTGCCGGGCGGTGTTATAGCCGATGGCGATGTCGCTGTCGCTGTGCCTGGTGCGCTCGTCATGCTGTAGCGCTTCGGCGGTACAATCCGACTGGGCGACCGCGTTGTTTTGCCGCTCACTTCCTGTACGCTGATTCTGGCAATTTGTGGAGATACACTCGGTTTAGTAGTTTTGGGTTTTGTGTCTATTTGTGTTTTGCTAACACCGTTAGCATTTTTTCTACAGTCAACATGCAAATTCACCAAATAAAAATGTACAAAAACGGATAATGGTGCAGGAAAATTTGTCGGCGTATTTTCGCCGAAGGGTAGAATAGTGCACGAAAATATAAAAAGAGGAGGAAAAAAGAGACAAATGAGTACAAACATAGCGACTATAGATTCACATACAAGTATGTACAAAAAATAATTAAATAAATTTTAAAACTGAACTGAAACGAGAAGTTAAACATTACATTAGATACTACTGGAACAAATACTCACTTGCCTGCCGGATAGCTCACGGGCCGTGGAATGCGCGATTTGGGCACTGCTGCCGCTGCCGCGGACGAAGTTCCTGTCACTGTAGCCGAGGTGGGTGTCGAGCCGCCGCTCTTGGTGTGCTGCGCATTGGCAAGTTCCTTCAGCATGCTTGAGTCTTTGCTCATCAGTTCCCACTGTATCTGGAGCCGCTTAAAGCGGTTGCTCTCAATCTTCCGCTTCTCCTTCTCATCCAGTGCAGCAAGTCGTTTGCGCTCGGCCATGACGACTTGTGCTTCAGGCTGCGAACAGCGATGCGTCGCCGCATCGCCGCCATGCATGCGCAGTCCCCCAACCGCCATAGAGATATTCGGCGAGTTCGGTGGCGTGGAAAAGCGCTGGCGTGCCTCCGGCGGCAGCGACTGCTGGTGTTGTTGCTGCTGCATCTTATGTTGTTCACTTTGATCTTCCAAACCGTTGAAGGACACCTTCTTTTGTTGACTTAGCGCGCGGCTAACCTCCTTCTTTAGCGCCGCCGAATCGTACTCGACTTGATACTCCGTAGAGGACTCTAGTATGGCAGCAATTTCTGCATAGTGCTTGAGTTCGGAACGGGGCAGGGAGGAGAGGAAATTTTCGGCACGTGTGCGTGCATCCAGTTCCTTGCGCGACAAACGCTCCTGACGTGGCTGTGGCAACGTGAAAGTCTCGGACTCCTCCTCGAACACTTCTGCCAGCTCCTCGGACGAGGCGATGGCATGGCGGTAGGGCGGCTCTTGCAAGCTACGCCTCTTTTCCAGCTTTGTCAACTTTGTTTGCTCCTCTATCATAGAATTGCGCTTGGATCGATTCGCCGACTGCGACGACGACGACTTTCGCAGTATTCCGCGCGGCATCGGCTGCGGTGGTGTCTTCCCAGAGGCGGGACTCATCTCCACACCCGAGTCCATACGCTGCTGTTCGTACTGATACACATACATCTGCTTCAGCGGATCGACGCTTTCGAGTTCCGTCGAGTCGGCCAGAAGTGTGGACGAACCACGATAGCCTGAGCTGGGCTGCTGACTAGAGGCTGAGCTCGATGAACCCTCCTCGCCGGTGGGTATCTGTGTCTGCTGCTGGAAGAACAACGCACAGTCGCAGATGTGCGGCCGGTTGCGGCGAATGGGCGGCGTCATGCAAAAGAGTGGTCGCTGCGACAACTCAACATCCAGATCGGGCAACAACCTGTTCACCTCGGGAATGTGTTTCAAGCGGCGACGATAGTCTACCGGCAAGAGCGTGGTCAGCGATGGCCAGTCCACCACATGCTTGTAATCCATCGTCTTAAGTATCTCATCCTCATTGCCGTTCAGGCTCAAGCGCTTCTTTTGCTCTGACACTGAAGCGGACGACGCACCACCCACTGCCATTTTGTAGTTGAACGGCGAGAAGATCACGTCCGCCGACGAGTTAGTCTTCACAAAACCCAAATCGGGTAGCGCATAATTGGGATAGATAACATAGATGGGCGCTTGTCGCTCCTCGCCAAGATTGTTGAGTTTCGCTAGGAATGAGGGCGGCACACAACGGAATCGGTCACTCAGACTGCTGCGTGTGCTCAACGAGCCGCACGATGTCTGCATGGAGCGCGTGATCATTTCCGAGCTAGACGCTGCCGAAACAATACGATTCACGTCTTCACCACGCGACCGTCTGCGTTCCAACGTCGTGCCCGCCGACCCTGTACCCGACGAAACATAGACCTGCGTCAACTGTTCCGAATTGCTACGGCTGCCCTCCGACGACTGCAGACTACACGTCGTCCCTATGGACTTGTGCTGCGTGGCCAGCTGGCAAAGCTGCGGATTGCGGAGGGGCATACTGCGTCGCCGATGTGCTGGTGAGTTGGTCGCGGTCAAAGAGCCGCTCGTCGAACTCGAGCTGGGATCCTCGTCATAGAACACCGCATCATTGCGCAAGCGCAGATGTCGGCGAGTAGGCGTGGGATGGCCCGCACTTGGTTCGACGCGGAACGGCGAATCGTCCATATCATCGCGCTCCTCCTCGTCGTGTCTGCTTAGTGCCGAGCCTTTGCCTGAGTCGTTCATGCTCTTTTTGCGCAAGCGCTGCTCCAGCGACGAGCTGCTGCTCGAGCCGGCCGCGTCGCTGGAGGGCCAGCAGCCCGACGATACATCCATGCACGTGTGCGCGCTTATCTGCTCTTCCGCGGAGCAGTTGTTGCTCTTCTGCTTGATGAATAGCTTGACTAGATTGAAGGCGGGTGGATTGGAGCTTCCGGACGACGCCGAGCCCGAGATGGGAGCATTCCTCTGCTGCGAAGCAGACGCGCAGGAATTGTGACTGTTGGCAGCTGTTGTATTGACGGCCGCACAGCAGCAGCGATGCTTGTGTCGTTGGTGTTGCTGCTGCAGTTGTTGCTCATGTATATGTTCTATATGTTGGTGTTGACGCTGCTGTTGTTGGCATTGTGTTAGGACGCGCTCCGAGAAGGAGGCATTTGTGGAATTACACGAAATGGGCATCTGGCACATGGGGAGTAAGTTGCGCGCTTTACAACAATCCATGGTCGAAGTGCTGACCGCTTGTGAGACATTGAGCTGTTGTGGTTGTTGATGTGGATGTGGATGTGGACGTGGATGCTGTTGCTGCTGGCATCCGACTGCATCTTTGTGTTCACGTAAGTTGGGAAGGCTTCGGCTTTGGCGCACCGTGCAATATGGGGCATGGAGTATGGGTATTATAATATCTGCTGCGTTGTTGTTACCCGAAGGGTATCTGCAAGAAGATAAAGCAAAAGTTAAGCTACAGCTAAAGATTCACAAACTTTGTTGGCATTTATCGAACACAGCAACGTACCAGAAGAAGACGTGTGTGTTCAGTGCAGTTTTTGACTAAACTTGCTGTTACACTAATTTTTGTCCAATTAGATTGTTCAACATTTTTAAAGAAATAAACACAGTAATCATAGTTTGCCTCAAATACATACATCGACTTTGCAGAAATATATTGCTCTCATCGAAAGTGCGAAATGTAACCGTGCAGTAAGCAACCACAAATTTTTTTAGGAAATTCAAGCATGCATAGTATACTTTATCATTCCAATTTCATTTATCCATTCTTGCCATGTACAGTGCGCAGGCAATGAATTTAAATTGAACTCAATTGATATGACCCCAACTGCATATGGCGGTGATGCCGCTTCCAGAGTGAAATTATTTCTGTAGCATTTATGCGACGACTGAAATTTCAAGCAACTGAATCATCTACAAATTGCAAAGTGTTATTACAACGGAAATCACAGTATACTCATGCGGTATGCAACCCGTAGGAAAGTATGTACCCCGTAGGAAAGCGGTGAAAATAAAGAGCACTTGGAATTTCAGTCGTTCTTAATCATCCATAATATACTCTCAATACTTCAGCTCAGCACTCACATTTCAACAAATACCTTTTGGCAAATGAACTATTAATTTCAGAATTTCAGATTTTAAACTGATAGCTAATTACATTTTAAGGCTGTAAACTTGGCGATTGCCTACTGGGTATTTGCTCACTTAGATTTGTGTGTTTGCATGTGTACAGAAGAAGCGTTGATGTGGAAACATCCCAAAATCATTTTCTCTGACATTTGGCGAATTAATACATTACTACTTTTTATAAAAGGTGAGTAAAGTGCGATAACGTTCTACTATGCAAAAAAAAGTCCCACTCCATTCCACCGCAAAATACGCCAGCACTAACTACTAACGAACGAACGAAAGAAATGCCTTCGCAAGTTTTTACATACCTTTGCAGTTGTGTAGTATGACTTTTCTGCAGTTTGCTGCATGCTGTAAATGCCTGCTCTGAACGTGACATTGACACCTCCAAGGACTTTCGCTTCACAATATCATCCAGATTGCTATGCAAATTTATAAAGTTCTGCTTATTCTTTGCGGCAATTTCTGTAGGCTCTGCTACAAGTGGAAAATATAAATTTCAGTTGAATAAATCCCATTTAAAATACGATATATTGGAGGTAAAATCCTTCATATTCTTACCATAGAAACTATCATCCGAGTACAGCACGCTTCCCTCAAAGGCAATCGTATAGTTGTCCTTGTTCGCCTTGCAGGTGAGTATGATGTCCTCATTCTCTGGATACGCATCCAGATCCAACGAGTCTTCGGACAGATGTGACTCCTTCACCGGCGAGAAGAGTAACTCCGACTTACAAATGGAGTTGTCGATCAATTCATTGTTGGAAGTAAGGGATGTTTGAGAGAGCATGTGCGCCTGTTGAGCGGCCGGCAGCATATGCTGCTGCATCAGCAGCGATTGCTGCAGGCGATTGTTGCCGCTCATGTCTTTGCAGTAGGAGGGCATATGCAGCAGTATGTCCTCGGCGCGAAAGCTTTCCATGTCCACTTCGGCAAGATTGGCGTCCAGTTTCTTCGAGAAATCGTTGTAGAAGATCAGGTCGCCGTTGCATGACGCAGACAGCGAGGAGAAAATACTGCGCTGAAGGCCGCCGGTGCCATCCCGATAGTCGCAGTCTAGTAGCCACTGATAATCGGAATTGTCATGAGTGAAATCGTGCGAAGAGGCAATCGAACAGTTCAAGTTGTTGCCCAAGAAGCCACCACCATTACTAACACCACCACCGATATTAAAACCACCACCTCCACCACCACCACACGCTAGCGCTGCCGCAGCTGCGTTGGCCAGACCTACCAAATGTTGTTGTTGCTGCTGCAGCAGATTACTGTCGAGCGGCATGCTGTGGCGCGACCCCGGCGTCGTGGCATTACTATTGTAATCCGATTCCGGTGACGCTAGCGCGGCCATATCAACGTTGTTGCTGTTAGTGCTCAGTAGAAAGTTATTGTTTGCGCCGCTGCCCACCAACAAGCTGTCGTCAATGAAGACGCTGCTGTTGCTGCTTACTTGCTCATTCAGTATGATGCTGTGCAGCGCGTTGTTGTAACGGTCCAGATTGTTCAGTACTATTGCAACATTCTGTTTGAGGCTCTCCTCGCTCAGTTCGTCGTCGGCATTTTTGGCGCAGAGCAGCTGCTGCTGGTGCTTCTGCAGGTGCTGTTGCTGCAGTAGCCGATCATTCAAGTGTTGCTGGTATTGCGCTTGCGTCAGGCAATTCGGCAATTTGTGGCTGTGCAAATGTTGCTGCAACTTGTGTGGCTGGGCCGTCGCTGCTGCGGTTGTTGGTGTCTTGGCAGCGTACTTTTGCTGCTGGTCGCCGTAGTAGGCGTAGGCGAATGGCGAATTGTTGGGGCTGTTTAATGGATTCTTGTAATGCAATGGGGAATGTGCAGCCGATGTGGGTGAAGATGCGTTCGCGGCAATCGGAGATGTTGCTGACGCGGATGCTGAGGCCGTAATGTGTTTGCTAATATTTGCAGAAAGATTTAGTGGAAGCGTTTGCTGATTGTTCTTGTTGTTGTGCGCTTGATTTAAAGCGTGAGTAAAATGCTTGTTAATGTTTGCGTAATGTTGAGGAGAGTTGGGATGTTGATGAGGATGCTGTTGTTGTTGTTGGTTCGTTTGATGATACGTATGAAAATGACGGGGTGAATTTTGAAGCGGTTGTGATAGATGCGATTTGTTGTTGATGTCGTTGCTTGTTGAGAATTCTGTCATGCCACGTCGGAATTTTTGTCCTGCAATTATCAGAAGTTGGAAAAAACGCCTTTAGTAATTTGGAAAAACAGTGGAAACAGTTAAATAAAAAGGAAAATTCAAAGAGTTGATGGCAATCGTTAGATGGCAGTAAAGATCACAACTTGTATGGCTTCTACGAAATGACAACATTTTTCATTATCAGTGTGTACAATAGCTATTACGGTACTTTAAGATCTTTTACGTGTATTTAATGCGGTAGTCAGATGACGAGTCAAACGCCTAGTACCCAAATCTATAAAACCAAATTTTGTAAAGTATGAAATAAAATGTATTTAATAAATTTTATAAACTTATAACTTTAATAAAATTTATTTAATAAATTTTATAAACTTATAACTTTACATAGTGCTTAAAAAATTACGAACACTTTTGGGAAAAAATGAAATCATTCACTTGTTCTACTGGCTTTCCTATGCGAGACAAAATTGAAATATGAGAAATTGAAAATACTCATTAAGTACGCCAACACATGTTGGTAGGATGTCTCCCCCTTTTTTTTTAGCTTTGCTTCACCATTGACAATTCTTCACATCGCACATATATATGTATACGTTAAACAACACATTTGGTATATGTAAAGCGTATGTGAGTATGGACTATACATACATATTGAGTATGGGTCTGTATTGTGGCGTGTTGACATGCTCACATGGCAGCAAATTTAAGTTATTCGTTATTCACCCATTTGTAATTGACTTGCTTCACTGGCACAATGAAAACTACAGAATTTAGAGCGGCAGATAAAAACAAACAAAATCAAAACGGAGAAAATGAGGGTCGGCAAATGTCTCGTAATAGGCAGCCCTACAGCGGCACCAATAGCGGAAAAAAATGAAAAGAGCAACGGTTCGCCCTGCCGAACTGCACGACTCACTTTCAAATAAAAGTTTCTCCTCTGAGCAATTTTCTCAGAAAGAAAAAAATCAAACCGATTAACTAATTAATCAAAGTGTCGCGTTTTTGAGCTGGCAAGTGCAATTAAACTATGAAAGAGAGAGAGAGGGAGTGAGATTCTGAAACTGCAAAAGTGAAGAGAGCATAAATTAGAGCAACTGAGTACGAGAGCTATATGAACTATCATGGGCTCATGTATACCGCGATGTAATTGATTAATTTTGCTCTGTATGTTGCTTTATCCGTCGTTGCTTTAAAATAAGATCCATGAGTAATAAACATATCACAAAAACGAGAGTCAAATGGCTCCAAACATTTTAATAATTTCTGTACTTTCTACAAGGAACAAGGACTGTAACGACTTTTTGACGTCTCAACTCCCATTCCGCCTAACTTCATTTAACACGTTAAGGACGGCGCAGTTTTTCGTATTATGCATCATCTGGCGGCAGCAAAAATCAAACATTGCTTTATCTGGCGGCGCCTTGCAAAAAACTTTTGTGAAGCATAAAATAAGCAACACAAATATTGCAAAAAAATGCGTAATGATCACAAATAGTTTAATTTTATGGAAAAAATTACAATTCAGGACTATGGACATTATGAGCCACCGGTGGTACACGCCGTCCTTAACGTGTTAAATAACAACATTGAATTACTTCTCCATCTCTCGCCGGTCTTCACTATCTAAACGCCATTGTATGTAACATTGGTTTGCTCTTGGTAAATTTCTTCAGCTATAGTTGAATAATTGCACTGTAATCGGTATATGGACCAATTGCCCGCCCAGCTTTAATGTAATCTATACAAAGTGAAAAACTCTGAACAGCTGCAAATACCGACAACATCGAAATCAAATTATCTATACATTTTTTTCAAGAAATAACGAATTCATTCAATACAAAGAATGCAAAAAGCAATGTTTAAAATTACTTTCTTGGCGCAAACTCAATGCTGGCGTGTCAACAGCGAAATCTCACAATTAAACTGTAGAAAGACACCGTTATGTAAAGAACAAATAGCACAAGCCAAAAAAATGTTATGGTCGTCGGCACCGTTCGGCTGTGCCAACATTTTCCTGCATATAAGCCACACAAAATACCAACAATTGTCAGCAAACCTTTTGTGTATCCATTGCTGGCGTAGTAACCGTTGACGTTGTTGTAGTCGTTGTTGTTGTTGTTATTCAAAATATCATCTTCTTCGATGTTGTTGCCGTTGAAAATGCCATTGTCCGCACGATGCGGCCGTCGCTGCTGCTGCTGCTGCTGCAGCCGTTGCTGCAGCAAATATTGCTGATTGCATGTCAGCGCCGGTGAGGTGGTGTTGCGCGCGGTGCCCACCTCAATGCCCTGTTCGCGCAAATGCTGCTGCAGGCGACGTCGCTGCAGCAGCTGCTGCTGCAGCAACAGCAGCTGCTGCTGTTGCATTTGCTGATAGTAGCGTATCTGCTGCAGCTGCTGCGCCAACTGCTGTTCGTTTTGCTGTTGTGGTTTGTGTTGCGGCAGTTGCTCCAGCGTTGGCTCCAAGTAAAAGTTCTCTTTGGTGGAGGAGGCGTTGCTGTCGCAGCCGCTGCTGGTGCTGCTGCTATTTGAGTTGCCGCCGCCCCGCTTATGCTGCCAGCACTGAGCCCTGCTGTCGCTGCTGAGGTCGGCAGCGGCATTGGCGTCGGTGCAGCTGCACTGCTCGCCGTGCAGCTTGGAAATGTCGACGAATTTCATTAGGAAAGCGAATAAAGTTAACAACATTTAGGTTAGGTGTAGGATATTAGCGACATGTGTGCCGATTTTTCTCGCTACAGGCTGCTACTTAACGATGTTATCGACGCGTGCAAACGCTTTGCATTGGTGCGAAGAAGAAGAAGTCTTTTTCAATCGTGTTGTTAGCGTTTGAAGAGTTCTTTCTTTTAATTTGCGAGTTCAGCGTTTTTATCCCGAGACCAACGCGGTGCTTCTGCTTGTTTGGCCGGGACTTCACTTGCTGGCCAATGCGGCCGCAATGCCGCAGCGTCTTGTGTGCGATATTTTTAGTCACTAGGCGTCGCTGCACTGCTGGATTCAATGCATCCGACTGCAACGCACCAATAATTTACTCGCTTCAATATTTCGTTTTTCAATATTGGTTTCTTTCTCTTGGATTTCTCCACACTTTCAAATTTATGTTTTTATTTTTATTCGTATTCTTGTTGTTGTTCTTTTCTGGATATTTAAGTTGTTAGCGTTGTGTTGAGTTGCACTATTTATAAAGTTTTTTTTTTCAAATTTCTGATACGCACTGCACTTCGGTCCGTGCACCGAAGCGTTGATTTAGAAATTTTCGATTTTGTCTGTTCTAAATTATTTATGAGTTCCCTTCAGTATTTGTGGATATTTCTGTGGGCATTCTCGTGTCTATACAAACCATTTTACTATACTTGTTCACATCGATAAAGGTCTAAATTTAGGCTGTACGCAGCTTTCGGCCGCGAATGGCATTGCCGCGCGCTCAGTGTTTGGAGTTTGAAGGAGCGTGTGCATCGGTCATGTTTTGGAATTTATTACCTTTTCGCAACATGCAGTGTTCACAGTGCATGTTGCATGTAAATGAGCTGAATTATTTTTGGTATTCATTTTTACAAACTGCAGTCGCAGGCACAAGGCTTCTGACTTTGTGCAGTAAGTTAACTACTTGTCGCGTATTGCGCGGAGGCAACGGCGCGATCGAAACCGAAATAGGCCCGAAGCACGGCAGCACTGTGTCCCCAATACATTTTCAACACGCTTGATTGGCGCATTACCCGTCACCTATCGCCGCGTTTCCTCACTCATTCTCGAACAACTCACTCTACGAGGCGACAACATCTCGTATGTCCTTAGTGCTTTCTCTCTGAAGCAAAATTGCACCCAAAACAGAGCAAATATCAACAGACCGGAGCCGCCATAAATTGCGCTTTGTGTCCTTTGAAGTGTCTGGCAGTGGCCGAGAATTTATGTGCATACCGCGGTGTGCATTTTGAACTGCAATAAATTATTCACACCGCTGCAATAGTTTTTCGTTTTTAGGCAACTTGAAATGTTCGTACGGATAGCTAAGTGGAAGAGGCGTTCCACTTAGCCGAAGCCAGCAAAACACTTCGAGTACTGCAGAGAACCAAACAAGCGCACACAGCGAAAATCAGGCACAGCTCAATATTAAACAATCTAAAAATATATAACACAATTTGTGTGTATACTGTAAACAAAATGGCCGCAGAATTTCTCAAGACAACTTTTCACTTTTCAAATTATAAAAATATAATCGATTCTCGCGAAAAATAAACATACACAATGTATACGTACAGCCGCACACACGCACTCACGCACACATCCAAATAATTTATATTAAAGTCTGCACAAGTTCATTACGAATATAATTCGTTAAGATCTTGGCTCATAAAAATATTTCATCATTTATTTGTGGTTCTTTTGACCGTTTTTCGCCAAACTCAAAAAACCAAAACCGAAAAAAGTATACATACTCGTACAATATAAATGTACGGGATATGTATGTATGTACAATTTTCGTACTGAAGAGCGTGAACGTGTAGTCAATAGAACATTGCAGCCAGTGGCCAAACCATGGCGACGAATATATCAAGCAGACATTTTTGATAGCTGAGATCACATCTTGCCATGGTGTGCCATTTCCTTTGCCAATCAGAAATGAGCTCAAGTGTATTATACCTCAACCGAATGAAACCATTGCACGCAAGTGTTCAAGGATGAGTAATTGATGCTAAGCAAAATTATCTGAACAGAACACGCCATTTGGAGTTACTTATAAATGCAAAACATGGTGCGTATCCGCACATAATTAAAACTCACTAAGATTTGAAGCAATTATAGATAGGAAAGAATTGATTGATCATATAAAAAAAGCAAGTTTGCAAAGTGAAGAAATAATCTCAATGAATTCTCACTTCCAATCGAAGCGGAATTGACAACTTTTAAAAAGTTCCATAGATACAACACTCGAGAAAACAATTTAAATGTTGTTGTTTCGTTCTAAAATACTAAAAAATTGTGTATTCATTTATTTATAACCCAGTCAAACAAAATATAAAATTTAACAGACCATCGATAAGAACTAGAATATTACAAAATAATATAGTTCAATTAAAAAATTCAACAATAATTTTTAGGACTATTACTCTGGGAAGAGAGAGAGATCTAAGTGTGGAATGAGATTAAGTTCTGAGAGCGTCCTAGCAAGATGAGCGTTTTTAGCATATTCCGTTTTGCATGCTCGAGAAGTAACACTAAGCTTTATTCTTTCCAAAAGCGCAGGACAATCCACAGTTCCGTTAAGGACATTGACAATAAACGAACAAAACAAGTAAGAGCGCCTAGAATACAAAGATTTAAGAATTATAAGCTGACAACGGGAACCATAGGAAGGGATAGGTTCTTTAAATTTTAGGGAACGAGGGGAAAGCGAATACAACTTTTTGAATACGTTGAATACTATTAATGAAGGACGCATGGTAGGGACGCCAAATAAACTCATCATATTCTAATTTTGACCTAACGAATGTTATGAAAAGTAGCTTAAGAGTATAAGGGACGGAAAATGACGAACAGTTACGACGAACAAAAGCTAACATGGAATAGGAATTTGAAACAATAAAGTTAATGTGGGTGGAAAAAGACAATCTCGAGTCAAAAAAGACTCTCAGGTGTTTAATCTCACTGACAGTGTTTAGAAAAGAACCAGAAATATTGAAGGTTCTACAAGCTGGGTTATCCTTAATAGAGAAGATAACATGGACACAATGTTTTACATTCAGAAACAAGCGGTTTTGGATGCACCAAGAGTGGACCCTGTCAAGGTCCAACTGAAGGGCAACAGAGTCTAGAAAAGACTTCCTAACCATATAGATTTTGAGATTGTCTGTGTAAAGAAGAAATTTCGACGATAACAAACAAGAACAAATAACAAATAACAAAGAGGTCCCAAAATGCTACCTTGGGGCACCCCCGAAGAGACCACAAAAGGGACAGACGAACAGTTATCCACAGTAACAGTACACGACCGGTTAGACAAGTAGGACCCAATCCACCGGAGAAAAGTGGAATGGAAACCCAGTCGTGTCAGCTTAGAGACCAAAATTTTGTGTGAAACTCTATCAAAAGCCTTGGCAAAATCTGTATAGATTGAATCAATTTCAAAACCTCCCTGAAAGGCGGCAATACAGCCCTCAGCAAACACGGCTAATTTAAAAACAGTGGACCTGCCTTCAATAAAGCCATGTTGATTAGGACAAATAAGGTTGCGAACTAAGAAGACTAATTTCTCCTTAACAATACCTTCAAAGAGCTTAGCGACAGTAGTGAGTTTAGAAATGGGTCTGTAGTTTGAGACAAAATTTTTGCACCCACTTTTAAAAATTGGAGTTATAGTTGTCTTCTTCCAGGCATCAATGAACCACCCACATGAGAGAGATTTATTGAAAATAAGCAGAAGGGGCTCAATAAGTGAAGAACATTGTTTAAGAAGGATGACTGAAACACCATCAGAATCCATTTGGGAAGAGGATTTCATCCTAAAAATGCCATATCGACAGATGTTAAAGTTAGTGAACCTAATGAAAAAGAAGAGTTGGACATCACGGAACTGTTTACCTTAAGATCAACGTCACAAACGAAATTAGAACTAAAGAACTCGGCAAAAAGATTAGCAGATTCTTCAGCCGAGTTGGCAGATTTACCATTGAAGAAAAGTGAGGTGGGAAAACTCGAAGTAGCTTTCTTGGATTTAATAAAACCCCAGACGGACTTAGGATTATTCTTAATGTTGGTTTCGTGCTTACAGATATAGCTTTTGTACAGTGACTTATCTAGACAATTAAATTCCTTCCGATAATATTGATAAGTATTAAAGTATTAGGAACAATTTGCTGACTTATATTATTTATAAAACTTATTTCTACGGTTTTTGAGATGTTTTAACTCTTTCGTATACCACGGCTACCTGTAAACTCTACTTTGGTGAGTTGGAATTAATTGTTTACAAAGTTCAAACACTTTATATTTGAAGATTTCCAAACAAACATCAGTATCCGAGTTTAAAAATAAGTCAGCCCAGTTAAGGTTAAGAAGGCAATTGTTAATCGCATGAAAGTCACAAAGATTGTAATTAAAACTGATTTTACAGTAAAAATTCATAAAACTGACTGAGTTCAATTGAAAGGGGAACATGATGCAAGGAAGGTTGTGAAATAGGACCTAAGCATTCAGCTAGTTTATGGTTAAAATTACTTGTGACAAAAACTAAACTAAACTAATTTATTACCAAAGCCGTTGATCTCACAGAGATCACAACTTAAGAAATTATCGGCTAGATACAATTCAGATGCATTGCTGACATTAGTGGGCGTAAGAGCGCAAGAATCACTTTAGCATGACCCCGAAATAATAAAATTTCCGAGAATACAAAACTGATTGCCGCTAAGCCTGGAGTACTATTTGATTCTATGACTAGTTGAAGACAAGTAAAAGTATTCTGCTGTGGTCCCCAAAGACGGTACACGTAATAATGGCTATCTTCTCGATTCAACATTGCAGGTTGCGAACTGAATTTGCGCAAACACTGTATTTTTTCAAATTTTTCCTCCACATAAAGCGCTATCAAACGCATCAACATCTCGTGTGTTGCACGTTTTTTCTTCCTAAAACAGCAGATTGCACGTAAAGACTTAAATTGTTAACGATTTTCGAATATTACAAATTCGATAAATTCAAGTGAAATTATGATTGGAGTATAAGACACATTTTTAATATTTTCCAAAAAAAAAAGTCCGTATTTCAAATTTCAGAAAAGGAACGGAAAAAAACTAACTCATGCGGAATTCATCAAATTATACTTTATTTAGTTACCTTAACTAAAAAATAAATTTCCCAATAGTCTCGAATCTCCTATCCTATTTCATTAATCATTAGACTAGCTTCCTAAACGCAAGATTTACGGGTACTATGGATAGTGCCCAACAATGGCTCGGCCAAATCTTTTAGACCAACATATGCATTGCATTAGCAGAAGGAACTTTGTGACTGCTATAGTAGAGTCGAACCAGAAGTTGCTGGCGCCATTGGTTAGATGAAAGAGAAAGTCTGTAGTTTTCTGTCTTATTCCGGCATATTCCTTTTTTAATTGCCACCCGAGAGCCGGACGTCTAGTGGTGGTGCACTTCAGCCAACGGCGCCGCCAACAGGACGCCAACGTCTTTAAGTATTTTTTGCTGCTCGTTTGACGCAGTGTACGTGTTTTAGTGCGAATTCGCACAAGGATATATGAATCATGCGCCTGACGACCTGTCTGATTCTCTGGCAGCCTGTCGCATGGCAAAGGAGACACCAAGTCTCATTATGTTTGCAAGACAGTGCAAATGTTTTCAAGTTTGTTTTGTCTCGCTCCCCACTCCACTCGCAGCTCCCAAAGTGTCTGGCAATAAACGCACCAAAAGAAACGGCATCGCATGAGTCTTCACAGACCGATGCGCCGATGGAAAGCAAATGCCGAAAGCATTTCCTTTTTTCGCAACATGCAACAGAAAACGTAGTCCGCCACTACACCGTACTGCACAGGCTTTAGAATGAGGCAACTTTTCCTGGCAAGCAGCCAAACGCTATTCAACATACTCTGAAGGTAATGGATTGCGCGAAAACAAGATGATTATGAAACTTAAATGCTACGTTTACGTTGTGTGAGTTTCTAATTTTAAAAGTGTTCAGGTGAGGGTTGGGCATTAAGATAATGAAGACACATCGCTGTAGTGTGTAGTCATCCAGAGTGAGTGATTCTCGTAGGCGTTCCCCAAAAATTCCACATCCTCACATTTCGATCCACTTCCAGTCTAATTCTGAAGACAGTCTTTAATAATTGAAGAAGCAACTCCCTCGAATCTAGGATTAGCTAGATTAAATTTGATTATATTAATCAATGATCTGAATGTATTCTCTTTCCTCATGAAATGGTTAATACTGTTTACTTTTTAGTTCTAGGTCATTATACAACTTCAACCAGGTTGGTTAGGCTAACAATTTCTTAATCTTTAAATTCCATTTCAAATTCTTTAAATTCAGACATTTCAAAGATTTGAAGATTTTCTTCCCTGACTAGTTCATACATTACACGATTGACACGATGCTTAAATGCAGTACGTGCTACAGGCAGAGTTTTTTGATTCGAGCCGCCCGATTATAGAATAGTCTCCATACGGCAAAGTTCTTAAGCAAGTGGGTGAGCTTAAGTTAAATATCCATAAAGTATTCCCTATAACCACACTTTTAACCTTTGCATTCTTGCAGAGTAGTGGGACGTTAAAATAGTCATATTAAAAATAATTTCAGTTTGCATTGTCTGTGCCCATTACGGAC
Source organism: Melieria picta (assembly GCA_964056695.1). Lineage (NCBI taxonomy): Eukaryota > Metazoa > Arthropoda > Insecta > Diptera > Ulidiidae > Melieria > Melieria picta. The sequence continues at coordinate 98,588,168 of OZ057398.1, read as the reverse complement.
CATAACCGCCTCAAATCGTGGTTTCGAGCTCATTGCAAAGGCCGTCAAAGATATGTCGAGCTGATTTGTAGAAGTATGAAATTAAAAATAGTAATTCGACATTAATTTAAGTAGAGTATTCGTAATGTAGAAGGTGCCCATAACTCAGAACCTAGTGTGTCAGACCATAAGAAGAATTCGAGTCCCAACTCAACGAACACCAAATAAACTGATCTGTTGACAGTTTACCTCTCAGCATGCCACAGCACACCTCAGAGTAACATGATTGCCCAAGGAATTTGGAATCGGAATCTGCATTTCCTTCTATATACATACAAATATTTATAGTTGTGAATAATGCACGCACATCTTGGACGGTTGTGGCAACATCGTTTGCAACATGAATCACAATAAATTTATTTAGACTGAGCAGTGGAAGAAGTAGAGCCCAACCAGCGGCCGGTGGCCTTCTCGAACTGGCCGATCGCTGCAACTGTACCTCACAATCGGCGCAAATGAGATGCGTACACACGCGCATCAAAATACATCTCCCTATCCAAACCCGCTCACTGCCGCGTTTGCTTTGTTTTTCATGCGCGTAGCAGCGTGTGGCGCGGCTCATAGAGTTTACGAGTTCCTGCTTGAGCTGCGGCCAAAGCACACCAAACGCATTGACTGCATGACAAATTGTTGTTGATATTAGCGCGATACCAGTGCGCACTTGCCACCAACCAAGAACAAATGTGCAGAAGGGCGGCGTACGCGCGGTTAGGAGGTTGTGACGGAGTCGATCGTGCGACCGTCAGTCGACGGGCGATTCTGCGGCGCGTACTTCTATTTATTCTTCATTTCTTCATTATGCGAAATTGCAATGCAGTGCTGCCGTCGATCCGATATGTTGCGTCCGCATTGGCATTTGGCATTTTGCACTCTACCTGCCGCTACCGCCGATCGAATTAATGCAGAAGCTGCAAAAATAAACATTGACTCTATGCGCTGTTCGCAGCCGCCCGGGTGTCGTTTGGAGTGAACTAGAGTGAAGTGGCCACGGGAGCCGCACAGCATCGGACCTCTGGACTGTCAGCATGCATGCGTAGCGCGGCAATTAATGGCAAATATACAAATGTACGCACACACTCAAACACCACGACAACGACACACGTGAGTTCAATCACTTTTGAACTTTGGATTCGAATTGACTGTAAGGGCACCAAGCGTTAAACAGCAACCTATGGCTGATTCAAATAGTCTGTCTATAGTTCCAACTTATAAAAGATGTTAGATATATGTACATACTTAGAGATCTTGCAAATGCCAAAGTGCCCCTTTCCTATGTCATATCTCATATGAGAAAACTATGTTTAGGTCCCCGTTAATTAGTTTGACTTTAAAGTAATTTTCGAATATATGTACATATACAGTGTGTGTTATGAGGTACTTTCCATTCACATGATAAATCTTCTGAACGTCATTTCACGGTAACTCTTAATCAACTTTAAGCTCTTATTAATACCTAAATTAGGATTGTCAAAAGGTGTCGTTCATTTTATGAGTCACTGCCTTGTCCTACATCGGGGAGGACTGAACATCTCCGCTTCCCCATTCCTTGTTGACTCAATTGACTTAGCAAAGGGCGAAATCGGTGACGGTTCATTGGGGAGTCAAACAGGTTTTCATTTAGTACCCAAAAAAAGTGTGATTTAGGATGAATATTACTTGTGGTATAGGACAACTATAGCCCAAGTGAGCGAGGGGAGCAGGCTTGACTAAGGCAGGAAAGCACAGTTACCGGATCGATTCGAACATTCGAACGGCCTTCGAGGAGAAGTGTGATTATCGTCGCAAGCATTTTTCTTAACCTAGAAGTTATGTATATCGAAAACTTAGTTTTAATTAACTCGGTGAGAAAGTAAACACCAGCAAAAAATTTTACATTTTATAAAGCGACATCTAACAATAACTGCCACCACTTGCCGAAATAGATGTGTAGTGAACAAGTAGTAGCGCAAATTCTGTCAGCATAGAACTGAATTTCAATACGGAAACATATGCTGGCGCGGCTACAGTAACTTCAGTTCAATGTACGCGCTGGCCTACATTAGCCGCCACATGTGTTGTGCTTGCGCTCTGCTGGTTCGCTTATTCCGTTCGGCTGCTGCCAGGCGATGCTTTACATCAATGCCGTTACCGCTGCCACTCGGCGAATGCATTAAACCACAAAGTGAGCACAGCATAAACAAAGCACAAGCAGCCACAAACATAACATAGAAAGTAAGGCGCACGGCAAACGCGCCAAAAATCGAATTCCGCTGCAGGCGAGCGGTGCATGAGCATAAAAGTGCAGCGGTGGCCGCGCGATTGGCGCGAACAGTATTGCCGTCATGCACTTTCCTGGCCGTCAATATGTGCTGTCAAGTGCAGTTGGCCCGCGGCGAGGCTGCACGGCCGCATTTAGTTGATTGCACTGTTTTCGTGCTATTCGTTGACTATCGAATATTTGCTCTCCACGTTTTTCAGAAATCAATGCAAGAATTTGAATCCCAGCGCATACGATACACACTATTAACGTGGTTGCTAGGGAAGAGTTCTCAAAATACTTTGCCACTATTGAATAAGCTTGCATTGTTTTTGGTTTGTGCTGAACAAGTGTGACAATCGTTGATCGTTTTTTGGTTAAATAGTTTCGAAAGGTCAGCGGTTCGTAGAAGTGATTGCGGAAAGAGATGACTGAATGGGTGCTGATGTAATCATTTTCAAATTACACAACCATAAATAAATAATGTAGATAAGCAGCTTTTGAAGGTTTAACTTACTTTTTCATTATATTTTATAATTTATAATTCGTAAGTTGCCTTTACTATGTATGCACTATGTATGTTCATAACAGGACAATGAAGCCTCGCATAAAACAATTTATGGCTGCGTTCAGAATCTGCTGCATACTTGTTATGGCTGAGTCAGGATTCGAACCCACGACACGCTCTTCAAGAAAATATACTTAATTAAATGCATACTTCAGATATATTTCTTGATGCAATAATGTACTAGATAAGCTCTTCGACAATATGGACGTACCGTAGTGCACTCTACAAAAGTCCAGCCACCAGTCTAACAGACAAAAATGCTCCAATTTGAATCGACACTTAGAGAAGACAGAGGTCGGCAATGCCTTAGATAGAAAATCCAGGGAAAAACTAACTAGAAAACACAAAGTCGTTTTCACCAGAACAGAACAATTAAAAGAACAATTAACAAGAAACAACAGCAATAACAATATTTAACCTTCTCTCTGAACAATGAATATTCACTGAAGAACTGAATTCAAAATTCCGAAATATTCTTTAAACTGCTGGAGAAAGCATTTCTTGATGAAAGCTTTCCAAGTGTATTTATTACTAAACTGTAAAACAAATTTGGTCAGCTTGGCGCAATTGGGGTGACGGATTTTGAGTGAAAAAGTTGCATGTTCGAGCACCAGCTGAAAATAAAATTGCTCTTTTACCAGATGCCACACATGGAACTGCAGTTTAAAACTATGGAAGTCAAAAGCCAAATGCGCGAATCGGAAACATTTGTCTTCCATCTGATACAATACCACTTATAAGTATTATAAGTATAAGACCACTTATAAGTGTGTACCACATGTTCAGTGCGTACTTGGGAAGATTTTTTCAACTGCTTTGTCATGTCGTACGAAAAATTCAAATATATTCTACTACAAGTACTACAAGCATAAGTTCAATTGTTGACAAAGCGGAACTTTCGGCTCATTTTAAACAATAGAAAAGCACCGAATATTCGTAATTTAACTACTTAAATATTGTTTAAGATGTTTTTTTTAAGAATATTTTTGTTGGTTTGTTTTTAACATTTATAGCTGCACTTTAGTTAAGATAGACCGTTGAATCTCGATGACTCTGACAAAAAGAATTTCAAACTTCATCCGTTAATGTTTTCAACACCATACAAAATGGGTATCTTATCTTGTCGCACTCTAAGCAAATAAGATATGAAAAAAATTGATATGAGATGAGATATAAATTCAACAAAAATCTTTTTCGTAACATTTTTAACGGCAACCCAATCATGACTAAAGGGAACTCATAAATATTTTGCGAAATTAATCCCATTTTACCAAAATGTCTACCGCTGCATACATATAATTTAGTAACACTGTATGTTAAATTGGTTATCGCACTAATGCTGCCCAGTGCGTTGTATTTATTTGGAATTCTCATGAATAACAACTGGGTGACTTCATTTATTCATTGTAATCAATTGAGCACACATATTGCACGCGTTGCAAAACAATTAACGTTTGCTGTTGCATTTTCGTTTTCTTTCATTTAGTATTTTCACTTTTTCACTCGGGATAAACTGCGTCATTTGCTCCAGACGCCGAGACACTCGATGGTTTGGGGGAAGCACAAAGGAGATTCTCGAACGCGGATTTTGACACTGGTTTGGCAATTGCGCTCGACTGGAAGCGCCGCTAGCTAGAACGCGCGTCTGAGAAAACGATTTTCAATCCGCATTTCAAACAATAAACAACAAGTTCTAAAGTTTGTTTGCCAGATGCAAACCACCGATGAAACAAAGAAGAAATTTCAGTAACGAGACGAATAAAACGCGTGCATACACTTTCACAGTTTCGCTAGCTCAAGGAGACTGACTGAGGCCGAAAAAGTCGAGAACGAAAAACTCGTAGCAAAGTTGCAGGCAACAGAAACGGCGGCGACGACCAAAGTGACAACGGCACCACACAGCCATGGGGTCGATGTTGGCGATGGTAATGCCGTTGTCGACGACATTGTCGACGACGACAAAGCCAACGACGCACAGTGTAACGAGTGCAGCCAAAAATACGTAAAATCGATGTTCAAAATGTGGACAAATTTTTTTGCATTCCGAAGACAATACTCCCATTAATATAAATCCGAAATATTTTCTTAATACTTGAACTATTGCAGCTACAGGTCAACAATATTGAACGTTCAGGAGAAAAAATTTGCTTGCAGAACGAAGTGAATTTTTTACGTGCTATGTGATTATAAGTACTTACTATATTTCACTTATTATTCAAGGCACATTCATAAACGACATATGCAATGAAGAATTGGAATGGAATTAGAACAACTTCACAAGACTGTTTTTGTTTTGTTTTCATCACCATCTGCTGAGTACTGTTACTTTGAAGTATGTGCGATCTTTCAGAGGAAAAGTGCAAATAATGTACAACTTTGGGAGTCAAAATAAAAATACGAACATTAAAAAAACATTTCGCCAATTATTTCATCAAAAAATACTACAGGTGTGAATGCTATTAACTACTACTCCGCTTGCTAAATACATTTATATAGTGGCACATTCAGTACAAATATGTAAAACTTTTGAAGTTTGGCAAGTCGCGCACAAGAAAAGTGGCAAGAAAGTGATGGCTGCAATGAGTAGTTTCATCATTAGTAAAGTTGCCACGCCTTTACACACGGAGCTGTTGTATGTCAAGTTGGAATATTTGGACTTAAAGTTTGAACAAATTCGCATTTGCACCTACATACTTTGAAGAAAAGCACTCTGAATTGTTAAAGTCACTTTTTTCATTCAAACAAATTAAAAAAATATATGTAATTATATTCATAACAGGTTGTGTGTTTTCAATTCGAATGAATGTGGTCGTCTTATTATTGGAAATAATTTTTTATTTAAAATAGAAATAATTTTTTATAATTGAAATATGTTCACCTATTGGGACTTCTAATTACTTTTCTACTATGTCCAGATTTTATATAATTTTGTAATTAGTATTATGATAGGTCATCATTTGATAAATAGGCGTGACAGCATGATAGTGTTCAATTTGTGCAACTGTTCTTCTTTGTAAATCGATTTTTGCGGAAACAATTTACATATTTGCAAATAGGCGTGGTAGGCCGTCCATTTTTGGGGTCAACTTTTAAATCGATATCAACTACCAAATGTAATAATTCGATCACGAAAATTAAACAAAATATTCAAAAATTCAAAGGTGGGCATGGCAGTAGTCCTATTTTAGTGATTTTTTTTGAAAATTTCTTAATTTTAACCACAAAAATATGCTCACCAATTTTCATCGAAATTGGGCGACGTTAACTATTTTTGGCTCGGGTTCTATGAAGTCGTTGCACTGTGCGACGTTGGCGGTGATGAGGCTATTGAAACAGTGATGTTTGCATGTATTAGTGCTCGACTTTCTGTTTTCATCGTTTTATTCGGGAACTGCGGACTCTGCGAGCTTGCGGCTGAGTGAGCATGCCGGGGTTATACAATAATAACAGGCAAAGCACACCCCCTAGCAGTGTTGCCACATTTACAAAAAGTTTAAGTTTTCGTTTAGACTTTATGGTAAAAACAAAAACGCACACTAAAAATATTATGAAATGTGTTTTTTTCGTTATACTCAATTTTAGGAATAGAAAAAACCTGAAAAATTAGTTATGTTACGTATTAATATAAATGGCTAAGAAGGTACATCGAAACCACTTCCAGTTGCAAGTTTTCACAAACGGACACATTAAATTAGTTCACTCTGCCTAAAAATGGACGGATTACGTCCAATTGACCATAAATTCTTAGTCCGAGTTCTTTTCAATACAAAAACAAATTATTAAATCTAGTTTATATCACTGGTTAAAAAAAGTGGTTTTTGGAATTTTATACAGATATATGTACATCAGAAGGTTTTTATTTGTATGACGAGAAAGGCACCAAATTGGCATCACTGCTCACGAGAGGTACTCACGAGCGCACACTGTACTCAACTCATCCGCTCTCTCAAAGCTGCGTGCTTTGGAGAGCACAACGGCATGCCCCATGCAACGACGCACGCCCAACAAAACTTATATCACGTGTACTCGTATGTATCCATGCTGGTGGCCGCAACGTGAATGTACGCAGTGCAACTGCATTAGAAATACGCTTTCGAGGGCTCTTCATTACATATAACAATTGCAGGCACGAGAGAGTGTAGATGCGCACGCAGCTGTAATTTCGTAATGTGTAGGAAAATAATAAGTCACCACGCCCCTCCCGTCTACTTACTTTCAGAATTTATTTTTTCGTATTCCACCCAAGTGGGTTAATATAGCCCTCAGCGATTAACGAGTACGATTCATGCTTGACTCTCGTTATTATAAGTCAAATCATGCCAATAATTGGCATCCAAAATATTGGCATCAAAATCATATGTCAATAAAGTAATCACAAATACATCAAAACCAAATGGGTTTTGTGTGTAACGAATAGTAGGGCATAATACTGTCGAATATGTGGATTGTGCTACTTAATTTTGGATTGTATATGAAATGCAAATTATACTACGAAAACAGCTTCGCCAATCAAACAAATGCCGACATTTTAGTGCAAAGCCAAAAAGTTCAACAGATAGACGCCCAGAACCGCACGTAGGAACCAGTCGTTTGCCTTCACCGCTGAGGAGCACTTAAATGGAACGTCCGATCAAGCCGACAATGGGCGGCACAGTCAGCGATAGTCGCCTAGCCGCAGCCGAGCCAATTCAACTGCAATTGATAATGAACTACGCACACACACGAAAGCAAAACACGTACAGGCTTCTGTGTGTGTGTAGAGTAGCTTATCTGCTTGTTGAGGGCGTGCGGCTGTCGAGTGCCTGCACAGTGTATGTGCACCATGTCTGAGGTCATAATTTCAGTGGTCATAAATCATACCTCCTTCCGTGCGGAATATTCGTGCTGACCAGTTTCAAAAGCGCAGAGTTATTTATTTGTGCTTCGAGTGCTACAACACGCGGCTCAATCTGCGTATGCCGAAGAACAATGAAGGTATCTGCACCGCAGCGATAAGACAGATGAACACTGACAATCAACCATAACAACAAAACAACATTTCCGATCATGCTCAAAACGCCATTGAACGTGAAACGAGAAAACAAAAACAAGAAGCGAACCTCAAGCGAGGGTCAAAGACGCAAGTACACAAAAGTGCTGCTGTTTGGTTTTCAATGTCAGCCATAAACTCCACGCCCATGACAAAAAGGAACTTTCCTTCAGCACCGAAAAGGTTTGCAGAGACACATGTACATATGTATGTACTTAGGAATGTAGTTAGAAGCGCCCTCTTCAAGGAATAACAAAGACACCACATATGGGAAGTGATAACGTGTGTGTGGCGGTCTATTTCGAAATTTGAGACTGCGGAACTTGCTTGAAATCGTTGAATTTAATAGAAGTGCAGTAAGGGTCCGACCGACGCACAGCTGCACTTTTCTACAATACAAATACAACGCGATAAATATGTGCATACATAAATCGCCGCTATTAAAAGCATTCAGATTTATAAAACAAATTTTGACACAAATTGAGTGACGCTCGATTTGTAGCAACTATAAATGTGTTAATGAAGCACGTCGGATAATTATGTACATATTACTTTTAAAATTTTAAGACTTTGGCGGACATACTTAAATATCGACTGACTTTACACATTATTCAATTGAAAACGGCCAACAAAAATTTTTTTATTTTAAATCAGGGTGCAGCTTGAATGGAGGCACTGCCCTGGCTTTAAAAGGAAAGTGAGTATCGGAATTATGAAAATGGAAGCAGGAGCTTCCAAACTATTGTCAGTCAGGTCACATTGTTAAAAGGTAATTTGCTTTAACTCGACAAACAGCTTTACAAACGCTACAATTTCTTTGAAACACAATTTTGTACAATTAAAATTAAAATCTAAAAAAAATCCAACCAATACTTTCTGCATTTCCGCACAGCACTTGAAACTTGTATAGCAACTGTGAACCATTGCTTAGACATGAGTAACACATTCGTATAGTTTATCATGAAGCACACTTCAGCCGATAGTGGCCAAGTACTCGGCCCCGACAATAATAGCAGCTGATTTTCCACCATTTGTTTGAGTCTTATAAACATGTGAGCATACTCGTATCGCCACAAAATGTGCTCGCTCAGCAGTATTCCTACTCATTGTGCTCAAGTGTATAATATGAAAAGCAATCTATTCGAATGTGCTTTCCTCTCTTTCGCTTTAAGAGCAACGCGAAGACTTTTAATCATGGGAATTAAATTAAATTACTAGCAATTGAAGCATAAACCGCTGAGCAAATTCAATACATTTAAATCTACCATGTCTGCTATATACCCCTGCACGTACGAGTATTTACATACATACGAGTATTTACTCTTGTGTGCACCATACATAACATAGATGTGGTGTTTGCTGGCGTGAGGCGCTCGATTGCCGTTTATTAACTCAATTTGCGCGCCTGCAAAGAAGCGATCGTTGGAAGAAAGTGAAAAGTGCGAACTAAATGCACATAAACCCTATTCACAATCTTTTACATTTGAGATTGCAAGCATTTGCCACCATTTGTGAGCCATAATCTGTTTTGTTTGCAATACTTGTTGCAAAACACTAAATTCACAGCTATTATGAATGCGATCAGCTACAGCAGGAGCACTCGCAGAGCTCCTTGTAGGTGATTGAATAGCCCTATTCACAAACTTGTGCATTTTAAATTGCAAATCTGTGTAAATATTTGCAATCAATTGTGAGCGGAAGGAAGCCTTACCTTCCACCGAATCAGCTCCCATGCTGAGCGAATACCACTTCCTTCTATAAGTTTTTTATAGAATATTTGGGCCGTTGCACAGTGATTCGACTCCATACAACCGCAGGACAAAATTAGAAGGAGTGGTCCGTTCTTCAAAAAATTTGGTATACTAGTTAATCATGGTCTGCTGAATTGAAATCTCCATACAATAACAATATAGTGGCATATTTTCAGGAAATAGGCTGAAGTTTCTCTACAGCACCTCATTGGAGTCAACACTAAACACTGTAATTGTAATTGGGCCTGTCCCCATAAAACAGTTTCTCTCGTACAGCCACGACAGCAGGAACTGCAGAGGCATTTCTGCACTCCTAGGCTAAGGATCTGTGTGCGAAAGTGCTTATACTAAAAGGTGAGTAATATTATATTATTTTTTTATCAATCTTAGAGTGTAAGGAACTAAAAGTCTTTCCTTAAATTTGTAGTTATTTTATTGATATTTTCGTGTTTACATTTCCCCCAATAATTTTTAGCATGTAGCGGAAATGTAAACATTTTTTTGGGTAAATGTAAACATTTTTTTCTAAAAGCCTTCCCGATTCGTCTAGTTTCCAGTAATCAGAATACCACGAACGTATGTAAAAAAGAAGCCACTTGTAGAGTACGAAAAGATGTACGCAAAAGATGTCGAAAACGCTGTTAATGATGTTATTAGTAAGAAAATAAAGGCCAAATTGGTTTGCCAAAAAAGGTGTTGAATTCCTCCTCACTAGAGGTGATGTCATGCACAATGGACCGTCTAGGTCCCCGAGCGGGCACACATTTCTAAACTAAATCTGAGGATGCAATCCACGCTCACGGTTAGGTTAGTCAGTATCATATCAAAACTATTACTTAGCAAAAAAGTTGTCGTGCACAGCACGAAAATGATGATGACGTCATATGTATATATTTTTCCATCCTAACACGTCTCCTGCGACTGTCTAAACAAAACATTCCCTGGCTGGCCAGTGCAGAGTGCAAGAAGCAAAAAACGCAAAGCAACATCGAATCGAGACAAACATAATACATACATAAGTGCTGCTGCCTTTCATTCTCTATAAGCTTTCAATCGACGACCTGAATGAAAACGGGAAAAAGTCAAAGTGCAAAGCCCCATACCGCTGCGTGCAAAGGGCGGCGTCTGGTCAATGCGTCGACTTCGTGATGCAAGGCGTTTGTGCATTTTACTGCTCGAACAAAAGTAAGCGACCAAGCAGTGGACAGCAAATGGCAAAACAACTCGCTAAAAATTACCTTTTCATTTCGTTTTGGTTGTTGATTTTTTATTGTACAAGTACATATATTTACTTATTGCATGTGGAACGCGAGCGTATTGTGTATGTGTGTGTGCTAGTTCGTCTCTATGAGTTCTTGGTTGCATGCCGACTGAGTGCAACTAATGCCCCGAACACATAGACTACGGCAGCGACACGGCCGCGCGACCGCAAGATGGCGTCGGCTTCAATGGTCGCGGTGTAGTTGGCAACGTGATTACAATGAGGGCGGTAGCAGCAGCACAACAATCATATGTTTTGTGACGCCGGAATTTCGCAAGTTCGTATTTGTTTGGAAGTGTTGAAGTTGGACAATGAATAATTTAAAATCGTCCGTTAATTTTTGCTAACGCAATTGAAAAATAACAAATATTATGTATTTGACACATGAAGCAGCTGAGCAAAGTATGCAAACAAGCAATGGATGTTGCCAATTTAAGCCGCGATACCAATTGCTTTGGTTTTGACGCCTACGAAATAGATAATAGCGACAGCAACATCTTTATTCGGTGTTCGTGGTGATTGTTCTGATTCTATATTTTTACAGATGCAGTCGTGTCGCTGCCGTCGAGTATGTGTTCGGGGCAGAAGGCTATGCAACCCAGGGCACGGACGTTTTGATGAGAGCTCTCGCTGGAAGTTCGTTTGGCGTTGGGCATCTTATTTCGATTTGCCTAAAAGTATGCTACACAATTCAGCGTCGCACATGTTTAGGGTTATTTAGTATGATTTACAGTCTGCGCCAGGGGAATGATAATTTTTGTATTTTCTCGCAAATTAATAAAATTTCAATTTACAAAGTGCTGTTTAAACTAGACATTGCAAAATACTAAGTAGTTGTGTTCGAAAGCGATCACACATGTTTTCAACCACCGACGAAAAATCACACGCGAGATGGGGAGCAATTATTTTCCTTCTGGAAATTGTTTCACATTACAGAATGATTGCCTCTCACTATGGATAATAATTTCACTTTCATAATAAGTATGCAAATAGTCAGAGTGTTGTCATGTGCCACGGTGACTGTACCCTGCACTAAGAATACACAGCATGTTTAGTGCGGTATGAAACTTGTAACACCCAGAAAGAGACGTGAGGCCAGTATAGAAAATCAGGAAAATACCAATCATTGTAACCAATATTCCTATGCTAATCAATTTAGTGGTGGTTTTTATTATGCGACGGCACAATGAGCGCTGCGATAGCGTTAAAGAGCTCGAACTACGGCCACGTCCATACTTCCTCATATGGCGATGACCAAACAAATGTAATGCTTCGCAAACGAAAAACCTGTGTTTTGAGAGCCATTTCACTTTTACTAAATCTTCATGCACCCAACTGGAAAGTGAGAAAGCGAAATTCATTTAAAATTCAACAACATGTCAGAAATAATATTCACAATCAATTGCCGCATGGTGAGTAATATTTATTAAAAGCACAAATGATTTATGCCAACATACATATTCGTCAAAAGCCGGAAAATATCTGCAGCATGTCACACAGGCAAATATCAGTTAGTCGTTTTACTGAAAACTTATTCAAAATTTCAAAACAAATTTCTCAAAACAAATTCATTGTCCTCCGTTTTTTCGGGAGTTTTGCAACGGAAAATGCTGCCGCCTACTGCCGAAACTCAAACAAATAAAACATCTAGTAATACTTTTAACATCAGCATTTTAATCTAAGATAGAAAACCCCAAATTATTTTGCAATTATTGTCTCGTACCTCATGCCTAAGCAAATTTTAAATATTTCTCTATAAACTGTGCAATCTCCTATTTAAAAAGCAATTACATGCAGTTAGCTTTCATCTTGGAAAGCAGCTTCAGTGCATGCGCCATAACAACGGCAGCGCGGCAAACGTAACTCCAAAAATTTCAATGAAATTCAAAATAAAGGGGCCATTTTTGCTACAAAGATTATAGCAATGTGTGTTCTTGTTTTCCGACCATGAAGCACAGTGTTGCGAGTAGTGCAAAAACGGCCAAATGCAATGTTATAACCACAAAAAACTTAGTATGACGTTTTTTTGGAAATACTTCAATTAAGAAAAATCCGAAGTTATAAGAAAAAATATTGGATAGTATAGAAGTTATGAGCTCTTAAAGTACACTCTCACAGCGGTGAAAAAAATTGGGTACAAACCGCACATTTTTGCTTTCACTTTGAGGTTCAAAATTTTAAAATCAATTATGAGCAAGTCCCTAAAACTTACTCTTGTCTTAAGTTTAATATAATTTAGGTCTGACAAGTCCAAATATTCGCTGATTCTTCTCTTCTCTGAGCAGTACCGTTATGAAAAAAATTAAGCAAAGAAAGCAAGTGAATAAAAACTGAGTTAAGACTTTAAACTTTTTTGTTTTGGCAAGTATGTACATTATGTTGTAAAATTTTCAGCTGCGCATATTTGCGCGAATGCAAGTTATTGGCATTTTTCAGTGAAGACTTAAGTGCAAATTCACGATATTTTCAATGTTTGGTTGACTGCCAATAGCAATCGGTCAACTAATGCTCTGTTGTTGATGGAAAAATTTGTTGAAGATAGCTTCGGAAAATCAATTACGATTGCTATTATATTCCAAATAGAGGGGTTAATGAAGTTTCGACAGTACACTTTGATTTTTGCTCCGTACAAACCCACAAGTTGACAACTTAACTATTTCACTTGTATGGGAGGCGCCGCTGGTGGTGAATTTTTGAACTTTAATTAATTTTGTATTTTTTGCACTCAGGAATGTTGACGATTGCTGAATAAATCCTTCAAATCGGTTCAGTAGTTTCCGAGATACGATGTTTTCTCGCTTACTTTACTACTTACATTTACAAGTGTGGAGCCAGTTCCATTGAAAATTGCTAGTTTTGTATGGCAGCCCCCTTAAGAGTTGGCTAAAGCGGTTAGGTGTGTATAGAAAAAAACATTCGGAAGGGAAAATAAATGGGGGTCAGTCTTACATATGGTACGTCTGAAGGCAACCTAAACGCAATGGGAGCCCACTTTATAAAAACTATGATTTCGTATGTGAGCCTCATTAAGGGTTGGAAATAGGGGGTAAGTATGTTCGAAAGAAATATTTAGATGGAAAAATTAGTGGGGGCCAGTCATAGATTTTTTTAGTCATAGATATAGATTTGAGAGCAACTTTTGAGCAGCTGTGGACCAATTTATCGAGATTTTATTTTCAATCACTTTTGAAATGAGCACATTTTATCTATATACACATTTATAAATAAATTTATATAAAAATACAAATATTATGAATGTAGCGTTTGTGAACTAAGATAATTTTCATTGTTGATATGAAGTTTTTTCAAATCCGGTTGTATGGTAGGTGGTCGAAGTTTTGGTCCGATTTCATTGAAATTTTGCACAGTAAGTTCTTTACTCATACAATAATTGTATACCAAATTTCACGACCACTCCTTCTATTTTTGTCACTCCGCAACACTGTGCGACGCCGCTGTCGCAATGGAGGAGAATATGAAGCAATTCGGCTATCATGAACAAAGTATAGGACGGTGGACAAATTTGCATAAGAATTAGATATGCCGCAACAAAAAATCCTCATTTTTGACACAAGTAGCAGGTTTCCACTTGTGTCTACAAACCACTTAATTTTCTGAATATTCCATTGTGATTTCAGGTTGGTTGGCAGATATTGATTTTTTTACACTTTTACACCCAAAAGTCTAAGACACTTTTGCTCTGGTAAACATAGAATCCGAGCGTTACGCTTTACAGGAAGCAAACTATTCAGTAGCTCAAAACACAACAGAATTTGAAAATCATAGTCCGAAATACTCTGACCTTTTTTAGAGTGTAGGGAGTATGTGTATGCATAAGCAAAATGTGTAACCAATCATGCAACAACGAGAAACGACAAACGACGCAATCCACTGCATATCATGGTTACCCGAAACCTCTAAAAGCAATCATGGAAGTGGCAAGTTGAACCTGTTCGACTGCAGTTGCGGAATATATATCACTTTGTATTTATGCATCTTTCAATTGCAACGGCTCGATGTATGCGTATATGTTGCATTTTGCATTCGCATTGGCAGTCCCCTCTGGAAAACTTGCCACTTGCATTAGAGTCTAATGTTGCGGCTAAACTCGTTGTCGCACGCACGAATACACTAGCTTAAGGAAGCAGACACTTTCACTTTAACCAATCCATCAACTACGTTACTAGCAATTTGTTTAAGGTCTTCGAAGCATGTACTGATAAGCATTGGCTATGGAAATAGAAGTAAATGAACGTTATCCGACTTACGGCACACATAATTGCGTAGAAGAGAACTATGGTCTTTTTCGATCGGCCTTAACTAAGTGAATGAATAGATAAGAACGCGCTCTGTTTAGACTTCTCAAAACTATGACGGCTTACAGAAGTCTTTTTGTACCTGCTGGCGCCCTTATAACTACATTTTCCCAATCTTATTACTTTGACCTTTGAGGAACAGACAACATACGGAAAGTGCTTTGCTTACGGGCGACTTGATCATTACTTGCTTACGACATTACTTCAAGCTATGTACAATAGAACTAATTCAATCGATAAGTGCGCGCAATTGCCAGCAAATATCAATGGCAAATTTCATAAACAATTTTCACAGTTTTTGCGAATCATTTTGCAACCCTAAATGTCTGACTGATCATGTGGGGTTAGATCATTATTCGCAGCAGTTGCATGACAATCGATTAATCTTCGTTGTCATAGAAGCATCATACAAACACACGAAATGCCCATTACCCATTTCTAAATATCCTCAACCAAACATTTTTAATTAAAAATTCCAATTCAACCA
The DNA here is from genome assembly GCA_964056695.1 of Melieria picta. NCBI lineage: Eukaryota > Metazoa > Arthropoda > Insecta > Diptera > Ulidiidae > Melieria > Melieria picta. Next base: position 98,572,481 of record OZ057398.1, on the reverse strand, counting down.
AGCCATTGACAAGATTAATGTGCGTTTTAGTTAACACTTTAGACCCCATAGCTCTAAATTACAGCAACGACAAGTACTATGTGGGTAATGATTTGCAATTGTATGTACATTAAGGGCGCCATTGCCACTGTAGTGACAGGCAACTCTCCAGTCGATATCCGCAATTAATTCAATACCAAGTGACACATCATTTTATATTTTATTATTTTTTGTATATTCTGAAGCAGTTATAAATAATTTCTTCATTACATAATTTCTGACAATAACGCATACAATACACAGTATTTTAAATTAATTTAGTTGGTAGTATTAAGGGCAATAATTAAGAACGCATCACATACGCACTAGTAAATAACTGTCAAGTCTAAACAACAATGTAATGTTTTAAACAATATATACAACATTTTTATAGCCGTACTTATGAGATACATTGCCGACGTTTGCATATACAAAGCATACGGTTAATTTGTCTTTTATTGATCGAACCAAATTCTCACCATAATTGAACGTTTAGTTTAAACAAGGAAAATTTCGCAACACAATGAGCAAAGGAACCAATATTTTTTGCAGATAGGTAAGAATTGTACATAGCTCTACATAAAATACATTTTTGAGTAGGCAAAAGCTACGCATGCAATTGCTCCTGACACTACGAAATTGTGTGTTCAATTCGATTTCAAATAATGCAAACAGAAATTTGACAATCACAAAGTTACACATATAAAATTCGAAGTTATCTGCTTCCTTATGAAGCGCAATCTCGTGACTGATAGAACAGTATATAGCCGGTCTCCGAAGACTTTTGTATATCCGATGTCAATCCGTAGAAATCCTCAATAGTGGAAGCCTCAATCTTATCAACCATATCATCATCGAACAGCAACCACAGCCCGTGGCTCTTCACAATGCTTATATAATGGCCACGATTCGGGCCCGAACCGCAGTGTATAACAACGGCCATCAGGTCATACAGCCGATCCGGATTTACCGCATCATCTGAAGTGTTGAAGAGTCGCAACTCCAGCGGAAACACCACACGATGTGAGACTTTGATGTGGCGGTTGAACTGCTCCATGTACTTGAACCGTTTCAGATGCAGCGCCAAAATCATGGGCAACTTTTTCACGCGCATTCGTTTCTGCGCCTCCTGATAGCTGCAACAGTTGTCGCACTTGAATTTGTTGTCGGAGCACAAGGTTTCCGTATTGCTGAAGCAACGCAAACAGTGCGTGATGGATGTGTTCTGGTCTACGTCGACCTGCAGATCGAAGAAGTTCTCATCCTTGCTGCTCACCGTCTCGCAGTTCAGGCAGCGCGTCTCCGAAGTGAGTATGCCCTGAAAGATTTCGTGCACCCACGTGGGGTCGGTGTTGGCTGCATTCGACTGGGTCGGTGTTGAGGCGTTATCGCCCACACCGTTTAGCGAGCCAGACGAGTTGGTGCAGGTGCCATTTGAAGTCGAGTTCGAGGCGGTGGTCGAAGTCGACGTGGACGATGAAGACTTGCTGGCCGTCGACGTACCATTCGCACTCACGCCATTCTTGCTGGCGTGCCGCTCCGCCAATATGATCTCGTTGATGTGGTTGATAAGGAAATTAAGAAACTCATGTGCGTCCTGCTGCATATAATTGTCGAACTCCTCCTTCTCCTTACGCAGACGCGCTATGAACTTCTTGGGCGCTATGGAGCCGACCTTTTTCTTCTGCGTCGCTATGTTGTAAAACAGGTCTGCCAGGCAGGACAGCAGAGTCTCTTTAGGGCGCTTGTTTTTCGCCTTGTACTCGAGCACCTTCTCCCGGAAGGGCTTGCAGAAGTACAGTGCCTGCAGGACCGAATTGCTGTAGCATGTGTTGCCGAAATTCACCAGCCCAAAGTAGTGCTCGTTGGGCGGAAACAGATCCGAGCCGATTTCACGCTCCAGCTGAGACACGTTGGCGCCCATTTTTGGAGTTGAAATTCTTGCTGCCTTTAGTCGGGCTCCCTGTTTTCCGTTGGCTAGCTCTATGCCCTCAGTCTCGGATCTGGTATTTTTTGTGCTACTACTGTGCGGCCATTTTCTGCGTGGCGCCTCTTAAGCACACACAATGTCTTTAGACGGTAATTGAAAAAGTTAATATAAATGCATTAAGACGTTAGCCACCACCAACATTTATGAGCGTTTATGAGTGTACACTTTGTATTGTAATTTATTTGTATTGCATACTGTTTAGGCGCGCAGACTTACAAAACAATATTCTGGTCTGAAAATAAAATTTTGAAGAGGGGATACACGTGAGTATGTTTGCAGTGATCAAACAAAAATATTAAACAGAAAAACTACTAGCATAATTTACGATTAACTTTTATATTTAAAACTAAAGTGTTAAGAGACTTGCAACGAAAACACAAATAATAATCCAACAACTCAAGATGCTGCAAAGTAATGCGTCAAAAAGCTCTTTCCGCGAACGAAAATCTTAACTCGTACATTAAATTATTGCAATTTTCACAACTCATACGTTTGCGGTACGAAATTAAAGAATTTACGCATTATCCCCTCTGCAAAAGTTTTACTTTGACCGAATTTGTTTCACTTCAAAATATTGCAAAAGAAAACATAACGCATGCGAACTGCAACCGATGTTCAAATATCATACTTATGTATGTATTTGAAATGCTCGACCAATTTAAAGTTAACTTGTGTTGACTTAGTTCCTGGTACTAATTATGCATACAGCAATGATTACAGAGTTTTCGCATCCGAGCGAAGCGATAACTACGCAAACATTCATTATGCGGAAGCGCGCTTCGCAACAACACTCATGGTGAAAACCTGAATCGATTGTGCTTTGAAAAACTTCATGACAGCATCCACTTGTGGTTAAGCCTTCACGTTGCACACATTGTAAAGACCCCTAACTAAATAAATGCACTGAGTCGGTTAAATTTTCTGTTATTTCCATGCAATTGCTTAACCTTAGAACCGTGAGTTGGGCACACAGTGCCCATATTCTTTTTTGATGTTGAATTTTGGGGGTTTGGGAAGTTTTTGTTTTTAGTAGCCGGATAGATTATACCTTTGCTTATAAGTTGACAAACTTCTACAACAAAAAATGCAATGGATTTGATAGACTTCAAACGGAATCCTGCAGTGCCTAGATCGCGTCTAGCAGTACAGGTAGGCTTTCATAATAAATTTTATTTCAAAATAAGTTCCTTTTCAAATATTTTTTAAAATTGTCTTTTCTTGGCTCAAATCAACACTTTGAAACGGTCCACAGTGATTCGAATCCATACAACCGCGGGACAAAATTATAAGGGGTCTGTACTCAATAAAATGTTGTATACTAGTTAATCATGGTCTGGTGAATTGTAGTCTCCATTTTGTTTTTCTTAAACTTTTGTAGTTTGGCAATGCCTGAGACTTGAATTTGCAATTTTCGTCATTTTTGGAAAGCTATAGCACGAAAGCTGTTAGCTAGGTTTTTCAGATTTTACATTTAATCAGTGACATCAACATTGATAATTGCAAGGAGCAACAGAAATTGTATGAGGACCCTTTAGTTTTGCAATAAAAATGATAATAATAGATGTATGTTTTGCATTTGTGCAGGTTTTTTCATTTTTCATGTTGATTGCATACTTTCAGGGATGACTAAAATATATTTTGTCGAAATTTAGGTGTTTGAACCACTTTTCAAATTGAATTATTTTCTGAGATCGGAAGATATCGGAGGTTGTGTTTACATTATTCGACAGAGAAAGAATGTTTCTTAAAATACACAAAACATACTTTCACACCCTTTTTAGATATTTTCCTCTAAGTTTTGGCAATTTGCAGGTTTTTAATTTTGAAAAATATTTTAAATTAAATGTGATGTAGAAACCTCAGCTTTACAAATCAGTTCTTAATCTATTTAACTTTTAGCAACTTCTTGCTAACCATAAATTTTTCGATTTTTTTAAATCAATAAACTAAAAAACAGAAAACATGTGTTTACTTTTTTTTGTAAAAAATGTCCGACTTTGAGCAGCTCTTGCACTGGTACTAATTAATTTTTCGCACCGATTTTGTGGGATTTTCTTAGTTGGAGTTTTACCTTTCAAATGACATCAAAATCGATAAATTCTGAGACTATATATTTTTTGAATTTTATCTATGGAAGGAATCATTGTGCGGTGGTGTGAAACCTGCAAAACTGTTAAAACCGACAAGGAAACAACAGCAGTTTGTGACCATTGCCTCCGACATGCACCAAACACTAAATAAGGACATTTGAAAAGTGCTATGCATTATTAAGTGCAAAATATAATGTCGACGCTGATACGGACTCAGATATTGATGAAGATGCGGACAATTCTCCAACAACGTCAACACCAAATCAAAAAGCATCAAAAAGACAGCGGAGAATTTAACCCATTTGAGCGGTTAAAAACTAAAACTTTGTATGATTTTTATTTTTCAATTAAATACACCTTTGTTTCTAACAATAAATACTTGATTCATTTAATTATGTGCATAAATAAGCGAATTATTTTTTATAAAACAACTTCATAAAAAGCTAAAATTTCCATACAAAATACAAGTCACAAGATTAACTTGTAAGGTTCTAAGGTGAAATTTGTAAGTATAAGGAAAATTTTAAGCAAGTGCTGGCATTATATGTCTGTTTTAGGATTTAGAGAGCTTTTGATTAGGATGGTTATTTTATTCTTTATAGCTTACTATTTCAGCATGGAAGGACTCGCGTCTTAACAACTTCAAATCGTACAAATTTACTGATTTAACGCCGCTCGATTAATTCTTGTTTGGCTGTTTGGTTGTTACTTGGCTTTGTAGACGCCCGACGTCTATGACTTCTATGTTTCCAGGAATCGAAATATTTGCATTGCTTAGAATAGTTTGAAGTCTTAGGTAGGTAGGTTGTAGTGGCTGCCTCTGTATGAGACACACTTAGGCCTCTATATGGGCCCATTGTGATACCACAAATTGTACCCGTTTGAAATGAGTATGCAACACTGTTTTCTTTTCAACATGTATTACAACACACATTTTAAACCGATGGGAGAAGGGAGGGAGGCGGTTTTTTTTGGCAATTTTCCTTTCACACTTGGAGGTTTGCCATTGCCTACCAAGAGCGCACTTGTGCGATTCTTGTAATTCTCATCTGCTTCATGTGGATAGCGATAGAAGTAGACGAGTTTTTCACCAGCCCGAGTTGGGATTCGAACCTAGGGCCTCGGTATAAGAAGCCAGCGCGCTACCCGCTGGACTATCGAGGCCGGCACTTTGAAGGCTTAAGGGTATTTTAAAATAAATAACTTTGTTAAGATGCATTTTTAGTTTCTATTTGAAACTTCGATTTAAATACATTTTTTTCAAGTACTTAATTTTGTTTACAAATTTTAAAATTGTATGTATGCAATGTTGTGATAATGGCCGCACCGAGGGCTAAACCGAATAATTTAGCAAAAATTTCGAAAAAGATGTGCAAAATTAGAGCACCAGAATACGTTAGGAACAGCGGAGGTGGCCATTAGCCTAAAATAATATTTAAGTATTACCTTCAAAATAAACTTTACAATTCTTTGTTTCTCTCTAGTGTTCATACCCTACAGAACTCATAGTGAAGAGCATAGAAGGGTGAAACGCACAGTCAATTCTACCTTTAATTATATAAATTGTATTCGTTTGGAAAAAGCAATTACTGTTTCGTTCAAGCAAAACCATGTTATACCACCAAACAACTACAACATTTCGTTGTTTACGGGCACACTGAATCACACCTCCCAACAGCACCCACGGAAGTAGGTATAAAGTTGTGCGAAATCACTTTTGCGCTATTAGTGTACCGACGACGTAAGAAACGTGTTTTTGCGCCAAGGCGATTAAGTTCGTCTCTAACGTGCCAGCACATTCCGCACTTAGTGTATTTTTAACTGCGGACATATAAGAATCATGGCAAACACATTGGTGAGCGTCTAAACGAAAGACAGTCTTCAAGTTTCAGTCATTTAATTCAAAGCTTCAATGCATTTGTAGTGCCTAGTTGGGATAATGTATTTGATCGGAAACGCGCTTTCGGACACAAAGATCCTGAACAACTTAAGGTAAGCCCTTGCGATAGCGGGAGATCAACTAAAATCATAAATTGTTGTTGTTGTCATTTTCTGGCCACATTTCCCAGCCTCCATGAACCAGCCGGAAGTTCGCTAAACGAGATCGTTTCACTGAACAATCCTGGAAGAGCCACCGAAGAACTGGTGAAAGAAGGCAACATAACTATCACGTTCGAACCAACAAACCTTACGCCACACCGCTACAAGCTCGTAGTTCAGTATAGAGCAGACAAGGCTGGATATATTGCGCGATACACTTTTTCAAAACTACCTGTTTTCTCCGCAGAAACCAGATTGGGAGCGAACGCATTAAAATCGGCCGCTGGATAAAATGACTACTGCTGTAAACTGAGTGTTTTATGTGATGCAGCAAATAAAGTGCACTAACTCGAATTCAAATCGTTATGTTAATTAAAACAGAGAAGCATTCTCATTTGCCCAGAGTTTATTAGAACCAAACAGCTGTCTTCTAGCGAAAAACTTAATATTTTACTTAGACGTGAATATTTGAACGTTAAAACAAATCAAGTTGCAAAACGTGTTTTTGAACGTTCACAAGAAAGAAAGAAATCAGTAAACAACTAATGTATCTCATCTTGCAAGAATGGAATCGCATTTAGTCATTTATTGGGAGCAACAAAAGTTATTGAAAGCACAAAGTCAATGATTTTACGGAATACAACTGCGAACGAAAATTAGTTATAATTGGCAACTACGAAGGGCAACGGAAAAACATTTTAGGATTGAACTGATAACTAAGCCAAGATTTTTTTTTAGCTAAAACTGTAGTAAATAATTAAAATTGGCAAAGCAAAATTTTTAAAAGTTCACTCTGTTCTCCAGGAAAAATTGGGTTAGAAACAACGCACACCAACAAATGTATTTCAAAGCTTAAAAAGTGCAACGAACTAGCAGCATAATTGTACCCCACTATCAGGCATTGCTTTGAGATCTAAGCGCCATTGTTGAAGATGCACAACGCGAGCGGAAGTTCCAGTTTTTAACAGAAGTCGAATTATCAGATTCGTTTAATTACATCAAGAAGCCAATCTGATTTACTGATTGAGCGTTGCATACCTAACGACAAAGAGACTCACAGTGATCCTATTCTCCCTTCGAGGGTGAGTGCGGTACGTACTGCACACACCTCCTCCTATAAAGAGATTATAAAAAAAGTTACTTGCTAAATTACCGTTTACAAGTCCAATCCACTCGTATATTCATATAATTGTTTGTTCTGACTGACTGATTTATTGACTGGCAGATTAATCATCGCATGAAACATGAAATTTTAACTGTAGTTCCACTTTAGAAAATAAACCTCCACTAAGAGGCAAAACATGGGTAAAGGTGTTGTATGAAAAAACCTGATTTTAAGGGCCTATTGATTTCAAATATGAAATATGAAAATCACTTTTTGAAAATCAAAATCTAACGGGACCAACAATGGGTTAAGTGTATAGATAAACTGTGAAAACACAAGAACAAATGGGCGTATTGACTTCAAACTTGGTGAAAGTACTCTTAGTGAGAAATAATTCGACGCTTGTTTTTCACTTTTTTGAAAATCAAAATCTAACTTAGTCAATAATGGGTTAACAGTATGCACGGTGGAACATGATTTAATGGGCCTATTGACCTCAAATATGGTGAAAGCATTTCAAATGAGAAATATTTACGCCAGTATTTTCATCAAAATCTGATAGGGTAACAAATGGTTAAGAGAAAGTTGATTTATTGGGTCCATTGACTTCAGATTTGGAAAATGTACTCAAAGTCAAAAATAATTCAACGCATCTCTTTCAGTATTCGAAAATCAACATCAGACGAGGTAAACAAATTTGTTAGAAATTTATGCGAATAAATATAACTTAACATAAAATAAAATCATAGTGACTGACTGAAATCATGCGTGTAAATCCGTCGGGCCCTGCTAGTATGCTGGATAAATTTAATTAAACTGACATAAACTGATTTCAAATGAGGAATTTTCAAATCTCTTATTTTTATAATTGTTTAATTCTTTTATTGTATAACTCAATCAATAGTAGCTCAAAATGTTTTTGTTTTTTATTTAGTGTAATATGTAGATTTTGAAACCAAAGCAAACTTGAATTTAACTACAAATATTAATCATTTATATTGAGTGTTTCTGTTCTCCACCAATTATTATAATGCCTACCATCAAGTTGTGAAACAGGTTTAGAATACCCAAAACGTCAAGCTCCACAAATTTATCTGATTTCTGGAAACGAACTTCAGTTCAGTTCATTTTTGGGTCTGACAAAGCAGGATGTCACTGAAGAGATTTTTAAGTTAAAAATTATAGATCAAGCAAACTCTGTTTGAACACAAGAAAGGGCTAATGAGATTTTCACAGCATCTTCAATTGGCGATTCTCGCGTTATGGCTATTCGCAGTGGCTCTCACAGACATAAAAGTCCTTCATACAATTAGGTAAATATTCAAGTTAAAAACAATTTTTTTCAAGTCTTTCGATTGTTCGTTTTTTGTCAATTGCAGTGATATTGAGCCCAGCGGCATGCATGATCAGGTGATTTCTTTAAACAATCCGAAAACATCAGATGAAGAATTGGTCGTTGCAGGGAACCGAACTACACAATACAATTATAACTTGCGGAAAATTACGGAAAAAATCGAATATATGGCCGAAAAATATGGCACCAAAGCACATTTTACTATTTATGTACATGCGCAACAGACTGTCGTATATCTTCCTCCAACTGCGAACTAAATTAAACAAAACTTTGAAAATACAATTGTGAACAATGTGCCGCAACTTACAAAACTCCTTTTACATTTTCGGACTAAATATTGGATTCATGACGAATAAAATTGCAAACATAAACTCAATTGTTTACTCAAACATATCAATATGTGATTGTCCATCCTTACTGCCTTTTTAATGACGTTTTGATAATTGCAATTTCTAAGCAAACATTATTAAATGTAAAAATCTGAATTTTCAATTGCGTTATAAAATGCATTTGTCCGTAGACATTAAAATTCATTAGTAAAGTGATTAAATATTTATGTAATTGACATACCGTGTTCAAGAGTTCCTTTGCTTCAGCTGGTTGTTTTTGATCGTTACTTCTGACGAAGGAACCCGTTTTTGTATATCTTTGGCCTTCAACACTAATGAATTTCTATAATCAGTTGACTTTGCTGGTGTTGTCACAAAGCTCGATTTAAATTTTTCTATAGAAATTTAGTTTGAAATTGTGCCTGCAATAAACAAAGATAAAGTGTTAGACCAATTGTTTTTGAAGTAAGATTAATTTTAACATATACTAAGTTAAAGTACAAGGTCTCCATAACATCTAGAACGTTGGCTATCTGAACTAAAATTAAAATATTGTGACAAAAATGCTTGCTGTCACTGTGCAGTTTGCAAGGAGGGCAAAATAGAATACGACTTGCGTTGGCATACTTTTAGGGGCATGATAATTTCGCTAGAACATTCGCAAAGATGACTCGTGATGATCCTGGAGATTTTGAGTCCAATTGGAATGTGCGAGAACGATCTGCGCGAGAAGCAAACAAGTATAAAAGGAAGAGTTTGGTACAAGCAAGCGGTGCAACACGGGGTAGTGCAATGAGTAACAAGAGTAGAAATAGTAAAAATGTAGAATTGTAAATAAAGTGACTGCTAGTTTGAACAGCGTGAGAGAATTGTAGTGTTTTATTTTTTTCAGCACAATCCAGAGAAACGAACAATCCTGCCTTAAGGTGGCCGACATAATTTTCGTAACAATATTTATATTTAAAAAAGGATCCTTTTACGACAAACCTGCTTAAACGAAATGCATGCCAAGTAAGTTTTCTCATCACAAACGACTGCATTTGCGTACTTTAAGTAAACAAATAAAAAAAACGGCTGAAATTGTCGAATATCAGCAGTACTTCACCACAAAAACACATAGGTATATGTATGTATTTATACACATGTATGAACATCCGCATTATATGTACATACTCACTCTTAGTGTACTCACACTTGCGCCGAGCTCACTTTTTATTCACTTGTCGTGAGAGATTTGTGAAACATATTCAAAAACTGATAACCTCTTAATCCACATCCAGCAAACACTAAGCTTATCGAATTCAGTCCGCAATTAAAACATTTGAAAACTGGTTTCGCCCAGACTATTTAGTACGCGAACTTACATCGTAACGCGAGTATGCTGCAAATCACACTACTGAGTAGTTTGTTGGGTTTAGTTCTGGTGAACGCGCAAATAAATTCCGTAAACTTCGAGCCCATACTCAACAAAGATGACACCATTCCCCCACGAAAGAGCAAAGAAATGCTTAAATACATGAATCTGAGAGCCGATCCATGCGACGACTTCTACGAATTCGCCTGTGGCAACTGGAACAAGTATCACTTTAGCGAAAAAGATGCAATTAACGCCACGCCCACAAGCAATTTGGACACCAAAATCAACAACGATTTGTGCACCATGCTGCAAGAACAAGTCACCCTAGAAGACGGCATCAATGGCCGTAAAGTGAAGGAGTTTTACAAGTCGTGTGTGGCTGCCGAACGCAATGGGCCAGCACAGCAGGAGTTCTTCAGTGAATTCATCAAGAGCTATGGCGGCTTCCCAGCGGTGCCCGGATCCAGTTGGCAGGCGTATAGTCCCAACTACAATTGGCAACAGGTGATTGGGCAATTGCGCTTCCACTACGGCATGAACATACTAGTTGGACTGAAAGTCGACGTCAACCATAAGTACACCGCCGAGGATAGTATTTATGTGGGCGAACCGAACACTTTTATACCAAGCGAACTGTGCAATGCCGAAGGCACTCAACAGTTCGACCTTCATGACGAGGAGTACGCGCTAGTAGAGAAGGAGGTGGCCGAAAACTTGCACTCGTGGCTCTCACTGAACATGGAGGAGGCTAACAGGTTGGCAGCGGACCTAGTGACTTTTGAGTTAGAACTGTGCTCGGCCATGCAATCCACTGCCAAAAGCAATCATACCGTCCACTTAACGGCATATCCTAACTACCCACGCAAGACGCTGGGCGAACTCACACGTCAGTTCAACAACAGCATTGACTTTGTAGTCTCTAGCTATGGCACGCCTATCGCGAAGCCGGTCTTTCTCACCGCCGAGCAGTATTTCCATCAGCTGATCAAAACCGTGAAGGAGCATAACAAGACAACCATTGCCAACTACGTCATGTATCGAGCGCTGGCCGCATTCAGCCTTCCGCACGACGATCGCCCCACCAACCGACGCTACTATTGTCTACACATGTCCAAACGATACTTTCCCAAGGTCGTAGGCGACATGTACTACAAGAAATTCGTCAACGTGGTTTCGAAACAAGACGCTTTCGTCATGTTTGACAAGTTGAAATCCGCATTCGAGCAGAGCTTTAACCAACCCTGGATTGAAGAGAACACCGGTCGCGCGGGCAAAACCAAACTGTCCGAAATGAGCCTGTCCCTCGCCGCGTACGACAAGTTGACGCCGAATAATTTGCAAATTAACAGCACGAGCTACTGGCACAACTTGGCCGCTCTGATGGCCCACCATCAGCAGCAGCAGTTCAAGCGCATCTTCGACATCGGGCGACCGCAATACTTCGACGAAGTGGAAGCCTACGAGACGCGCCTCAAGTACCGCGCGCAAAACAAACACATCGAAATCGGCTGGGGCTTGCTCCAGGAGCCGCTCTACCACCAGCTGTACCCGAAAGCCATGCTTTTCGCAGTGCTGGGCCAGCGATTGGCGCAAGAGCTGGCCACTGCGTTCAGCGACCTGGTTTGGACGGCTGACTACTCGGGACTACGTAACTGGGATTGGGAGACGGAGCACGCGTATCGCAATCGCAGCGAATGCTTCCGACGCCAAATGGGCAACTACCTGCATAACGACCCCAACTCCTTTCAGAACATCACGAAGCTTCGAGAGGTCATAGCGACGAGCGCTGGCCTCAACGTCGCCTTCAAAGCATATCTGAATTGGCTTCTCTTTCTTAATCCGATCAACGACTTTCCCACACTCTCGAAGGAGACGTTGCCAGAGCTGAACTTCACCAACACCCAGTTGTTCTTCGTCGCGTACGCGCAGACACACTGCACAGCCGAACAGACCAGTAAACCGGCACCGGCTTTTACCCCGCTGGCCGAGCACACACTGGCGCGTTACAGCGTCAATGGTCCGTTGCGCAATTTTTTAGAGTTTGCCAGAGATTTCGGTTGTCCTGCAGGTGTGCCCATGCATCCGCCGGACAAATGTGTTATTTATTAATTTGAAAAATTATTTCTGTAAGCTTTTAAAAATAAAACCAGAATAATGAATACTTTTCCTCAACTGATAACCCCCACCACTTGCACTCGCTGTCAGAATTTCATGAACAAATCGAGAACTTGAGCCAATGCCAAATTCACGCATTGAAATATTTTATATACATTACAATACTGTCAAACCTCGACCGCTTATCGCTAGTCAACGTTGAAGTGAATAATAATAATTAAAAGTAATAAAAAACAGCCAAAACAAACGGAGCCTTAGAGAACTCATTTCATAAAAATATTTTAGTCACGTTTCTGGCATCGCTGTGTGAAAATGTCACAATCTGTGGGTAGTGCAACGCTTTTACTATGCCTGACGACATTGCTTGGCAGGGTCGGAGGTCAGTATGCTGCAACCCCGCCGGCGAATAGCCCCGAAAAGGAGCATACATTCATACGCAGTGCTAAGGCTAAGGACATACTCAAATATATGAACCTGGAAGCCGATCCCTGCCAGGACTTTTACGACTTTGCATGTGGCAAATGGCCGGATCATCAACCACCGCTCAAGCCAGACGAACTGATAAGCGTGCAAAGCCAAATGGAGCTGCGCGCGAACAAAGACCTGCAGGTATTACTGGATGAGCCGATCACCACGAAGGAGCCGACCAGTAGTCGTAAAATCAAGGAATTCTACAAGTCCTGCTTAGTAGTCCAGAGCTCGTCCCAGCTGCGGACGAATTTTCTTATCAATTTCGTAAAAGAGCATGGCGGCCTGCCCCTGATTGCAGGCACCAACTGGAACCCGAACTACAACTGGATACCGGTGGTCGCGAAACTTCGCGCCCACTACGGCCTAGATATACTGATAGGACTGGAAATTGACAAGAACCTGCAAACCATACGCGACAACAGCATCTTCCTGGGCGAGCCCAAATCGACCCTGATACCGACGCACCTGTGCAGCGCCATCGCCAACGAAGAGGTCGACATGCGCGACCAGGTCTACAACGACCTGCAAAAGGACGTGGCCGAGAATATGCAGTCGTGGTTTTCGCTCAAGGAGGCGGAGGGCCGCCGCTTCGCCGGCGACGTCATCAGCTTCGAATTCGAATTGTGCAAGCACATGCGCAGAGAACATTCGATGGCGACGACAGAAGAAAATAGCGTACAACACCGAACTGGCCAGAGTCGCTTGAGCGGCAACCGCAAAAGCGTGCGTTATCTGCGCCAAACGCTCCAACAACTCACGCAGCATTTCGGCAACGGCATCAACTTCAAGCAATTCGTTGACATCACTTTCGACTCCTCTATTAACGACCGCGTCTATTTGCGTTCCGAGGAGTATTTTAAACACTTGGCGCACACCATTCGCAACCGCAGCAAGCCCACGCTCGCCAACTATATCATCTACCGCGCTCTCGCCGTCATTAACTTCCCACTGGGCGACAACATCAGCCGACCCAAGAACTGCGCCGAGCTAGTGTTACGCTACTTTCCCAAAGTGCTTGGCGAAATGTACAACAGGAAATACACCCGCAGCGAGATTCGGACCGATGTGGAGTTGTTGTACGGAGGCATTAGCAGATCTTTCAAGGTGGGCTGGCTGGACGAAAACACCAGTCACGCCGCCAAGCAAAAACTTTCCAATTTCAAGATGAGCTTCCCAATCTACGAAAATTTTGACTTGAGTAATTTGCAACTGGACCCTTCTAATTTCTGGAACAGCCTGGAGCTGGTCATGAAGTTCAACGCAAACGAGAAACTCAATCGCCTATATAACTTTGCCTTCACGCTAGACAGCGTCGAGGCGCCGGACGTGCGCATGAAATTGTTGCCTATGACTAGTGAAGTCATTACCGGCTGGGGCCTGCTGCAGCCACCCTTCTACCACTACCACTACCCGAACTCCCTCAAGTATGCACTAGTGGGTCAGAGTATCGCGCGCGAACTGGCCACTGCTTTCGACGAACAGGGCTGGAACCACCATCCTATGAGCGCCATGCGCTGGGACGAATCCACAGTGGAGAATTTCCGCAACCTCTCCAAATGCTTCCGTATGCAATACAGTAACTATCTGTACAATAATCCCGACACATTTCGTAATGCCTCGAAACTGAGAGAATTGATAGCTGACAGCACCGGTCTCAACGTGGCCTTTAACGCCTATTTGGCATGGCTGGACGACATGGATTCCAGCAACAAAATAACGCTCTCCAAGGAGACATTGGCAGGTGTCAATTTTACAAACACTCAGCTCTTCTTCATCAGCTTTGCACAGCAACGCTGCGAGGCCAAGTATGAAGCAGAGCCGCCGCCAGAGTTTCTGCCGCTCGATAAGCACACAGCAGAGCGATACGACGTCAATGGGCCTTTGAGCAACAACGTGGAATTCGCGCGAGAATTCAGCTGTGGCGCTGGTGCCGAAATGAACCTAGACGATAAGTGTATTGTTTATTGAGTAATGAGAACTGACTAAAAGCTTTTGCTCGTGATCGAAATTTCGGACAAAGTCCTGGTAATACCGATAGCATGTCAAATAAATTTCTAAAGCGCCAAACTCTGCCAAGTTTTTCATTTAAAAAGGTTTTACTTGACAGTGGCCCAGTATAAATTTCAGATTTTGAGCCACTCCTTTCAATTAGTCTGCTAAATGCCAGTGCTGTTTGCTTCTTTTTTTTTAATGCCCTTATAACTGAATCGGCACAAGCCACACTCAACGAAAAACGGTTTTGGCTTAACGATTGTGACTATCACAAAGAAATACTTTATGTATTTAAGGAGTGTCCACGAAAAAACTGATCCCTCAAAAAATCTGTATATTTTTGGAAGTATTCACGCAAAATCGAAAATTTTTGGTATGAAGATGTCTCTAAGTGTAAGTAATAGGATACAATGCAAAAAAAAGCTAACTGATTATTTTCTATAAAAGGCCCGAACCTTTACTCCTTCCATCATGTCTTGCACAGTTGATTCTGCGATCTTTTCAGCGGACTCCTTCCACTTTCTTTTGAACTGATTTTAATTTTTGACCACATTTTTTGTTTTTTTAAGGTTCCGCTTTACTATTGCCCAATACCTTTCAATGGGACGTAATTCTGGACAATTTAGTGGGTTGCATTCCTTGGGTACAATATTGACATTATTGTCATTATACCAGTTCAGAGCTGCTCTGGAATAGTGGGATGTGACTAAATCTGGCAAAAAAAGGTAGAAACATTGTGGCTTCTTAAAAATGGCAAAAGCCGTTTCTTCAAGCATTCCTTAATGTAAATTTCTTGGTTGATTGAGCCTCTTGTAACAAAAATTTCGCTTCTTCTTCCACAGGTACAAATTGCCTGCCATACAAGGAACTTGTTTGGGAATTTGGACATTTTTTGTGTTTTACATTTTTAGAAACAGCTCCTTTAGCTGCGGCAACGTAAAACTGCTGCCCGGGCAATTGTTGAAAGTCGCCTTTAATGTATGTTTCATCGTCCATGACGCAGCACTCAAATTTTGTACGGAACTGCTCATACAACTTTCTAGCTCGCTTTTTGGCCTCATTTTCCTTGTCATCGCTTCTATCCGGAACTTTCTGTACTCTATATGATTTGAGTTGAGCATTATTTTTAGTTTTTTGGACAAAACTTTTTGATACTCCCACTATGGATGCTGTCTCACGGACGGATGCTTTCGGGTTTTTCTTAAAATGCGCCTTCACTGTATTGGCAACATTTTCGTTGGCAGGACCAGCCTTTCTCCCAGAACCTGAAACCCTCTCAACAGCGAGGTGTTCCTTAACTTTTTGACAACCCTTTTCACCGTTACAACACCGACACCCATATGTGTTGCTACCCCTTTTTTGGGTCCACGTAGGATTTTCATTCAAAGTGTGCACAATTTTTTTTCGTTGCTGAATTTCGTTCGCTGCCATTTCGCTCGAGAGTTAAAATCAAAATGAAACTAAATGCAATTAGTTTTTGTGAAGTTTAAGCTTTTTGAAAAAGCAAAGCCTACTGTTTATGTGCCTGTCCCAAAAAATTAAAAAAAAAACAAAGAAGAGGGATCAGTTTTTTTGTGGACAGTCCTTAGTTGTAGACAAAAATCGTGAAAACACTTGGAAGTAATTGTAAACATTTTTGAATCAACGTGAGTCACATTGACGTGCGCAGTCATTCAGCAAAGCCTACTTTCGTATGGATTATTATTCTTATTTTTTTCTTGGTCAACACTCAAGAGATGACCCTACTGCTCTTTCCAGCAACCTCTTGGCCTTGAGCATGCAAATCAATAATGTATTGCCACATTGCATATAGTATATGTACATATGTACGTACATCTAACAAAATGTTCAGCAAATTGAAACCGCTCGTTAACCGGCTGATTACGAAGACACACTCTCACGCATTTCCGGCTAAAACAAGCAGTTTTGCGTTATTCAAACAAATAATTAAAGATTTTACCTGCAAACCAGAGAGGAAACGTTAACCCAAAGATTGTATATTGCATGCGTAAGACATTAAAATACAGCAGTAATCGTCAAAGTTCAAGGTTATCCGACAATAATAAATCTTTTCAGCGCAAAAGTGTACAAGCAACAAAGTTAAGACTTGTCTTTAGTTTATGAGCCCAACATTTAAACAAAGCCGCTCAGGTAAGTATATGCAGACAATCTTCAAGTAGGCGCTATTTTTTAATATTTTATATTTTCTCAAAGCTCATTTAACAGGGAATCAACGCGCAAAGAACGAGCACGATCTAAACCAAATCGAATTTTACACACTTCAGACCAGTGCAGATAGCTCTGAGCAAAACAGAGAGAAAATTGTGTTTTTGCTTTATTTGACTGCTGAAACGACTTCACTGCTCGCCCAAAATTCAGAAACGTTGCTGTTGTTGTCTGCACTTAACTTTCATCTTTGAATTGAACTCACCTCACCTATCAATGATTCATCGTTTTCCATCGTCGATGCACAGACACAGTTCAGTAAGCAGTTTGGAAATCTTTATATATGAAAGAAAGTGGATGCATGTGTGTGTAAGCGCATCACACTTTTCGTTGGTTTCGTCTTGAGTCAGTTCAGGTTTATGCGAAAAGAAGTTTCCGGAAAATCTATTGGAAAAGTCGGAAAATCCCTGCCATGTTTGACCGCGAATCACTTGAGAACGGTTGCACCGATTTGGCTGATTTTGTTGGTTGTATTCGTAGTTTGTATGAAAGAAAATTTTAGGAAAACGGGGCGTGGCGCTTTTTCACCAGCTCAAATTTTCAGACGATAACTTTGGAACCATAAGTCACACAGGTTCTTCGAAAGAAAGAATGGGGCGGGTTTTGGACAAGGGGGCGTGGCACCACCCATACGAGCAAAATCTTTATAATGGAATTTATTCGAATTTGTAAGGTGCACAGCATTGAAATTTAGTATAGCGTCGTCCCACAGATGAGTCATTCTACTGGCAAGATTTGATGGGCGTGGGAAAGGGGCGTGGTACTTTTTTTGTGACCCAAATATTCCGCTGAACTATAAGTCGCACAGCTATGAAACTTAGTACGAATCCACGATTTTCCCTTTCGACAGAGGGAATGGTGCGGGTATTGAACAAGGAGGCGTGGCGTGAGTAAAAATTATAAAAAATGGTTTTTGAAATTGCCATGGTTCAAGCGGAGTCCATTTCTTGACTGAAACTTAGTAGCAACATTGCTGATTTGTGGGCCTCAATTGCGTTAATCAGTAGCTCTTCCTCTTCCTTTAGTTGGTTTTCTTCGTCAATTTGCATCGCCATAGATTCGCCATCTCGCGCATTTCACTATCATAAAAGAAAAACAAATGTTGTGCAAGACGAAGTTCACCGGGTCAGCTAGTTTACTTCTGAAGTTTAATTGTTATAGAACGTAAAGGCTTGATTACACGTAACGAGTAGAGTGACGAGACAGCAACTCGAACGAGTACTCGTTTCGTCTAAACAGTAAGGCGAGTTGTTGATTGAGTCAGTGACCGAGTAGAGTGGCGAGAGAGTCACTAGAATCACATTTTGATTACTAGGCCGAGTACTACTTTACCGTTTTATTTTTCTCTTTTTCGCAGCGATTCGCGGAATCGCTCGTAACATGCGGAATGCGTCACACCCACTTTTCGCTCGGTTGAGTTTAATTGCGCGAGTTGCTTAGTTCATTTTGTGCATTGTAAAACCGAACTGACTCGCCACGTGTCAAAATACGTTTGAACAACTCGTCGCTTTTGCTCGCCATCCCAATTCTCTCGGCCTAGTACCATTTTGATGTCTCGCCACTCTACTCGTTACGTGTAATCAAGCCTTAAGTCTGTTGAGAAAGAAGTGACTACAGAAAGTCATTATTGACTTTTACCGCTCCATTTTATCTATATAGTATACAACTATATACAACTACGGTCAAAATATTAGCAGTGCGTGCATGTATAAATTACGAAATTGAAAAATAATCCGCATCTTTTGACGATTTGCAACTGTTTTTATTGTATGCCGGGGATCGAATTCTGTATTGGTCCAAATACGTCGTTCAAATTGTCGAGTACCTTTCCCACCAAAAACAACAATCTTGCTTTCGGCTGTCCACAAAATATTTCTCTATTGTATAAAAATGGCCATTACATGTAAGCGGTTACTTCCAATGACATGCCTAGGTTAATGTAATGCCTTATGTATTCGAGAAGGTAAGCGGTGGAGTCGAGTTTCTCGAATACTTTAGGCATTACCAGAGCTCAAAATTTTTGCTGGGAAATGACAAAATGCACCTACATACATATATACGACTACATTCACGTGTGTATACGGCCAGCAGTGCGGCCCGCCTTGGTGTCCAACCTTTTACGTCTCTTATTGCCTTTTCATACTTGTGATATCTTTTTGATTTTTCGTCTCTTTTGTGCAACCGTGAGCGTAGGGTGCGGCTCGTAATGTCTGGCTGTGATCCTTTTTTATGGCGCAAACATTCATAACAAAAGTGACACAAATGTTCAAATGAAGCAGAAGTAATGGACAGAGATAGAGCTCCCTCTTTTTACGAGTGTTTGCGCGCACTCTTACTTCTCTTTGAGTATAAATACAGAAGTAGACATTCGTAAACGGAAACACTTAAATGGTGTAAGATATGAGAGCTGCTCAAGTGGATAATGTTGACACATATATTTCTGATACTTGCACAAAGCAAATCAAAAAATGAACGAAGAGTGATGATCAGAATAGATAAATGAATATGGATGGCAGAATGGCTTTCGACTTATTGGTTTAGGATTTTCATTGGAACAGCTGTAGAAACAAGAAAATGTTCTCTATAAAATTAATTAATTTATTTAATATAATTTATTTCTTTTATTTATGTAATTTCAGTATTTGAATACAATTCTTACAGACCAATTAACAAATGAGTAAGACGTAAACTTAAAAGAGGTACTGGGAGTTTAGAAAGGAAATAAACATGTGTTTAGGCACAGATAAATCGAACATTAAAGAGGCCGACAGAGCGTTTAACTCAGCTAAGGCTCGATATTAACATAATTCAAATTCTTTACTCAGCATTGTCACATTATAACAAAAAACAATTTATATACACCCAACTGTAATTTTCTGTCATTTTAATATTAATGGTGTTTGTTTATTTCAGTAAGTGGTATATTTCACGGCACAAGAAAACAGTGCACGATTAAGCAGGGTGCCATCAATAAAGCCCAAATGAGATAAGAAAGTAGAAACTACAGAAAAATTACAAACAAATTAGGTTAGCGCTATGAAAACGTTTGCTTAGAACTCGTGTATGCATTTCAACACATACAATTATTCTTGACAGAACCGGAATAAGATAAACGCCACAAGTGGCAAAAGCATAGAAGAGGAACCACGCCACGTAACTTTTAAACCGTCGATGTAAACAGTAAAAGGGGAGCGCCTGGAGACAGCTTTTGCGGCTGGCCGTAACCCGTTAACGGGTTGTTATGGTCAGTTAAGTAAGTAAGTATATAACAGAGTAATTTAAGTGAAGGAACTTTTTGTTTTGGTCGAAAAAAAATTTACTTGCATTTTACACATTGCATCATATTTTTGTTACATATTAAGGGTATCAAAATCCAGTGCAAATGATCTTCCATAAGCATATTTCGGAGCATTTTTCAAAATTCATTTGCAGCGTGCTCGTAACAAACAGTCGTAACCCTATTGAAATATATGCTATACCAAAAACCTATAGCACAAGTGCAAATTTGCCCTAGCTTTTCACTGTCAAAATTGAGATGTGAAAATTGAAATTGGCAATTAACACGAGATTTCATATATTTACAGCAATATTTCCAATATTTTATTTTTCGCTTTCACATTAAAATTGAATGAAATCGAAATTAGGTTAGGTACTCATGATTTTTTGCACATCTCATTCTGAATACACTTATTATATATTTTTCTGAATGCTGAAACTATTTACTTTCTGTAATATTTTTCTGGAAAGTATAATATATCAACTAAAATATTTTTCATGGTTTATTTCAGTGGCGCACAAAGTATTTCATTTGGGAGGGGTTTGACTATAACTTTTGTGACCAATACCATTGGAAATCTTATTTTGTACCATCACATTTTGTGTTTGGGAGTTTTGAATCCCCAAACTTCCCCCCCCCCCTTCGTTTGAACCAGATTATCCTACGGTGCAAAAAAGCTTGATGCCATGTGAGACATTACTATTGTTTGTTATGGATGGGATCAAGGATATAACATATCGAAGGTTTCACTGTTTTACATTCCGTACTAAACAGACGTCGCGAAAAATTTAATGGACCTACTACAGAATAAACCTTTTAATGAGCATCTTTTTGATTAAAAGCTAATAACGTTAATCAAGAACCCATGGTTAACCATTGACTAAATAGTTTCAGATTTCACAGTGGTTGGTTATCAGGACAGCTGATTTAGAAATTATTATTATTATTATTATTAGCCAATGATGAATAGTTAACCATCGGTTAACCAAGAAATAATTTAGCTGATTTGACAGAGCACACAATTGTAAATTTTGTCAGTAATTGAAATTGAAGAAATTTAAAAATTAATGCCTTTTCATTTTCCAACAGTTAAAGAAGTTTTGCAATTTTATAGTATCTTCCGGGGCTCTTTTATTTTTCACAAAAAACGAAATCTTTTTTAGGCTCGATTTCACAGTGGTTGGTTACCAACTGTTAACTTTAATCACGAAACGATGGTTAACCAGTGATGAAATAGTTCTGGCTTTGGTAACCAGTCACTGTGGAAACGGGCCTTGGATTGTCATATCCCCAGACAGCGCTTACACAGCACAGTTAGTGACTATATTCCTTTAGCGTTCCTGATCTTAGACGGGTCCACCTACCATGCCCCGAAACCCTGAACAAGGAGTTAAGCTTCTCCAAACAAAACCACACTATTTGATTTTATTTCACAACTATTTAAAGCTTTAATGGCTCATATAATATTTGCAACTTATACTACGTTTACATTGCACAGTGATTCGCTCCATAGACAAAATTCAAAAAATTTATAGTTTCAGAATTTAACGATTTTGATGTCATTTGAAAGCTAAAACTCCAACTAAGAAAAAATGTGTGCAAAAAATTAATTAGTGTGTGTGCAAACGCGGCTCAAAGTTGAAACTTTTTTCACAAAAAAATGTAAACACATATTTTCTGTTTTTTAGTCGATTGAGTAAAAAAAAATTGTAAAAATACATTGCTAAAACTTTCAATATAGATTACGAAATGATGTGGCCATTTTCGCTTTTAATGTTTTCTAATTTGCAAAGCTGAGGTTTTACATCACTTTTAATTAAAAATCTGTAAATTGGCAAAACTTAGAGGAAAATATCTTAAAAGTATGTGAAAGTATGTTCCTGGATTTTTTATTTTAAGTAGCATTCTTTCTTTGTCGGATAATGTAATTACTTCCTCCGATATCTTCCGATCTCAGAAAATAATTATATTTGAAAAGTGGTCTAAACAAATATTTTTCGACAAAATTTATTTTTTTCATCCCTAAAAGTATGCAATCAGCATGAAAAATTGAGAAAACTGCAAAAAGCAAAACATATGTCTGTTATTATCGTTTTTATTGGAAAACTAAAGGGGGGTAAGACAATTTCTGTTACTCTTTGCAATTATCAATGTTGACGTTACCGATTAAATGTAAAATCGTTGCTATATCTCACCAAAAATGACGAAAATTGAAATTTAAGTCTCAGACATTGCCAAACTATAAAAGTTTAAGAAAAACAAAATGAAGATTTCAATTCAGCAGACCATGATTAACTAGTATACCAAATTTTATGTAAAACGGACCACTCCTTCTAACTTTGTTCCGCGGTTGTATGGAGTCGAATCACTGTGCATTGAGCCCAAATGCGTGATTTGGGCAAAAATTCTCAAATGCGAAGCCAAATCACACATTTCCCCATACAAATTCAAATCTACGAAATTACTCATTTCAACAAAACAACGAAGCAAATGCGATGACCAATTTTATCGAACGCATTACAAAATGAAGGCGCTTTCAAAAGCTTCAAACGCTTTTACCTCTTTTTGACAGTTCAAAATCAAAACAAACGAAAATTATCAAAATTTGAAATTTGAAATTTTCGTTTGCTTGAAATATGTAGAATATTCTTAGCATGTAAGGTATGTAATATATTTGGATGTAATATATTTGTATTCAAATATTGCAGTGTGTAGAACATAGAGGCAGCTAAAAAGCAACAAATTCTTTAGTCAGCAGCCGGAAAAGAGCTGATCTATGAGCTGCGGCAAGAGGACATGAGCATTGAGCATTTGGCATTAGCTGCCAAACGAAATGCAAATGAGGCAATGTAAACACTTTGAAATGACTCATTTGAAATTATGCATTTGGTTTCAATGTAAACGTAGTATTAGATATTGCATGAATTTCACTTTGAACAGAATAAAATACATATTTAACCCGTCCTGTCCGTTTGTTTATCTGTCACACAACTATCACTGTTCTTTATTTTGTTTAGAAAAATATCTTTAACTTCAAGCTTCATCTTCGATTTAGCAATTGGAATGAATTGGCAAATCCATATGGAAAGATTTATATGCATCTGTGAATAAAAGGACAATTTAAACTTCTTTAAAGTATTCGTTGAGTCTAGCTTAGAAGGATAAAAGCTGATTGCTTCATACAAATATGTTTGTTAGTTATCAACACTTACGAAACCACATTTGTTTTCAAAGTAACCCGAACGGTTGTATGAACAAACACAATAATCAAAAGTGGAATACCACGAAACGGTCGGGTTTCTTTTGTGCGCCACAAATACGAGTAATACCAAATAATATCGACTCGTTCGAATCACACCGCTGTGGAAACTACACAAACAGTCGTCCAAACAGTAAAAGTGCATTTCCACAAGTTCAGCCTAATGACACGACTCAAATAGCCTCAGCACCCATTTTGGTCGCACTGAAAGCCAAACTCACGCCGCTGACTATAATTAGAAGTGGAGTTGGAATTAAAAATTGCGAAAGTGTGAAAAAACTCGTTCGAGTGCGCGAGCGAAATCCGAAGAATGCGGTTGTCGTCGACCGAGTCGGCCAGCTTGCTTGGGAAAAAAACGGTAAATAGTGGGGCTGCAGCCTAGACAAAGACAAACTGCACGAAGCGCACGGCGAAATGGTGAAAACTGGTTGTTTGGCAACAATGCAGCGATCGCCATCGCTGCCCGGCTGCTTGGCGACTTAGTAGGCCAGAGAGGCAAGTTGCGAATCGCTGTGACACTGCGGAGCCATCACGTGAGTGCCAATGTTGGGTGCGTTGTAAGAGCTGCTGCCGGAACGAAAGTTACACAATCCCGCACAAGTAACGAAGCTCAAAATCATTTCCTAATTTGGTCTGATGGTCCGAGGACGAAGGCTGGCAAAAATTGGACACCGGGCACACTGAGGACTGTGGGAATAACGCAAGCCCCCCAGTCCAGAGTTCCAGTAATAAGACCATTGAAACACTTTTATTTACTTACTAGCAGGGCCGGGCGGCTTTGCACGTTCTATTAACACTTTGTTGACTCCGTCAGATTATTTCTCATTTGAAGTGCTTTTATTTTATTTGAAGACAAATCATTAAATCATGTTTCCTTATACAAACTTAAAACTGGAGCTGCAAACAAAGTCCGTCCGGACTATCCGAGCAATCTGGACTTTCGATTAATTGACTACATGTAAAATCACACATATTTTATGCGCAAAGTGTGTTTTCTTAGTTCAAATGAACTTTCTGCAGTGCATTGAACATTCGATTTTTACATCCTTTTTCTCAACACTTTGCCACATAGCGCCAAAGTGGTTTTACCGATTGCAACCGTTTTGACGTCCCATTGACTTGCAACACACCCACCAATTCTTGCTTTGATCTCCGAGCGTGAACGTGACTTTCTAATGCAAAATTGCAAATTTTCACCTTTTTTTCTTAACACTGTCCAGAAAGTTCATATGAACTAAAAAATACACACTGCGCATAAAAAATGCGTAATTTTACATGAAGTCAACTGTTCGAAAGTCCGGACTGTCCGGACGGTCCGAAGTGGATAGTTGGATAGTTTAAAGCACTACTTTTAACCCATTATTGATCCCGCCAAATTTTGATTTTCAAAAAAATAAAAAAAGTCTGTTTAATTATTTTTTTTTCAAGTGTTTCACCAACTTTGAAGTCAATAGTCTTCGCGTGTACGAAACTTAACCCATTGTTGACTCTGTTAAATTTTAATTTTGAAAAACTGAAAAGCACGCGTCAAACTATTTTTCATTCGGAGTATTTTCACCGAGTTTGAAATAAATAGGCCTATTAAATCACGTTTCTTCATACAAAACCTTATCCCATGTTTTGCCCCTTTAGACCCCATAGACTGTACCCCATTCTATTTCATTTCATTTATTCATTTAAACAATCATTGCACAATTAAGATTTTATCTTTTATAGTGCTTTACAAAGGCTTATATTAAGATACGCAATTGAATCTAATAGTATATACCTACTAACAATTTTTGCTTACAAAATAAAAGAGAAAAGAAAAAGAAATTTAGAAGGGAAGAGAGATAGGAAGAAAAAGAGGAGAGAGCTATAGAATAGAAGAACAGAGAGAGGACTCGAGTATTAATCTAAATGGTATAAATATTACAAACTGCCAGCTTGAATCGCCGTAAATTAGATTCGGCCTTTAAGTTATTCGGCAACGAGTTCCATAATTGTATTGTACTGTAATGCAAACATTCGTCTTTTTGTTGCACATAATGCGGAACGTCACTCTTCAAAACGTTGATTTTGCAACTCTCAAAATGGTTGCTGCGAAAACTTGCGCCGAGTAGTCATTTGTCTTATTTAAGTCGATCTGTGGGTGTCTTATTACGCAAATGTTCCTACTCGGTTCAATGTGTGAGCGCGCATGCGGCCCTATCCGAGTGAGCAACGTTGCCTACTCTCGAAAGCCATTTGCGAGTCAGGTTTCTTTTCTTGTTGTGCATTTTTTTACAAAGCAATTATTGACAGCTAAGGTGTGCCATTTAAGGAAAACAGACTGCGAAAATATTTTCAAGGCGGTCTTCGTTATTGTATTATGCGAGCATTGTATGAAGGCATAGCAGTCACTCAGAAAATCTGACGGTGCGATTGCTGGCCGAAAAAATAAATAATTGATGACGGAGATGTAGAACAACAAATTAAAGGTACTCAGGGTTGATGCGCCTTAACACTAAAAGTGGTCGAAATTCATTTGCAGCGACAATATACAAAATAAGTATTTGTCTTTTCAACTATTTTGAAGAAAGAAACCGTTGTAACTTTGATTTGCAATCACAGCTACGTAATGCAAATGGAGTACAAACACATAATCTACCAGTTGGGTTATGTTAATACATGAATCAAGATCAATTACAAGAGATGACCTGGCATAGCTTACAACATAGAACTATTCACAGTGATTACAAACAGCAAACTCAATTATCCATTTAAAAATAATTTATTTTTACAAACGTAAAAATGAAGTGCAGAGCAAAAAGGAAAGGGAAAAGTTCGCGTTTGATTTGTAACCTAAAATTGAAGGACCTGGACTTTTCTTCTTTTTCAGAACATTCATCTATAACATTCCGATGGGATAATCGTAAGTAATAGAATGTCTTCTTGCAAATTATGTCTTATAATAACTCCAGTATCTTGAATCATCAGACAATCATTTCTCATGCGAAAGAATATAAACTAAGAACACATTCTACTTATTGTTTATACACTTGTTAGTGCGGTATTTATACAAAATATGGAAAGCAAAATGCAATTGATGAAAATTGCGATGGGGGAAAAGAGTCCAAGTCATAGGGGCAAACAAACAACGCAAAAAACTGGACAACTCACCAAAAAACTTAAAAGGACCATCGAGATGATCAGTCAATACACCAAAATTGCTATAACTATTGCCAGACATTAGCTGAACATATTTGTAATTATTACCTTTGTATTGTATAAATAGACACAAGATGCATTGTGAGAGCGCCCGAGTGGTGTACAAATAGGCCAAACGATTTATACTTGTAAAGGGTGGGCCATCTAGTGGTTTCTTTTCAAAAACGCAATAAAATAAGGAAAATTAAATTTGTTTTCCATGTATTATGGCAAACATTCCCATTAATTATAAAACACAACGTCGTTCAAGTGGCTACTTCGGCTGGCTTCGCAGTAGCCGCATTGTGTCACTCCAATTTTCCAAGACCTTGTTGATGGTTTCGGGCTGTAGCTCACGGATTGCTTGGATGATATTGGCCTTAAGTGCTTGAATCATTTCTGGATTGTTGGCATAATATCGGTCCTTCACGGTTTTCCACAAAAAAAAGTCCAAAGGGGTCAAATCGCAGCTCCGAGACGGCCAATAGAAAACGCACTGTTTGGATTTCACAGCACTCACTTTGGAAATAAGTTTTCAATATTTCCCAATAGCTGTTCAAGCGTAAAGCGACTCATTTCCTTCCGCGGAGGTATGGTACTGACTTGCTGTCAAGATTTCGAGCGGGAAACAGTTGTCGGTGTCAAAATAACCTATGACTTAAAAAAAAACACTAGATGGCCCACCCTTTATAATTAACGCAGAAAACATATCAACAGTTATCGGCGGTGGATGCAATAAGACGAAAAGAGTCGATCTCTCTGTGCTCCACACTCGGCGCACAAATTTCCTGCAATGTAGTGAATAAAACGAGTGGACTGCATAAGTTCAAGTTTACACAACTTGAACTCTGCACAAGCGTTATTTACCATCGCTGCGTAGTGCAAATGCCGTGCATGTGAATTGGATAGGGTAACTTCCACACCCAGCTCTGCTGCACATAAAGCAGAACCACCCTGACTAAACTGCAATCAACCCCTCACAGCAGAGTCATTCAACGTTGGCGATACCTAAAAGCTGGTCGATTTTTGCAGATATTTTTACATTTTCACTAAAATTGCAAGCATCCACACCCCGTTGCACGCAGACAAGCACGGGGAAAAATGTTCTCCCTTTTTCATTTACGAATACAACTCAAAATCTTTTTCTAAAACAAAAAACAATTCTTGTCTGTTGGCTACTGAACAAAATGCACAGTGCACAGTGCAACTGCGGTCGGCAATTGCAGATTGTGGGCTGCGGTTTTGCCTTTCGCCAGTGGAGTGTAAGTAAGTAATTTGCTTTATCGATTTTGCACACGTGTGGTATGTGAGCGAGAAATTTTTGTGGCAATGAGTGCTCAAGTTCGGCTGCACTTGCAAGTGCATTGCAGATGTGGCAATTGTATGTATACATGATACAAGCAATAGCGCCGAACGCACCCCGCAAAGCTGCAACAAATATCTAAGACATACACATTTCCAGTTTTAGTTATATCTGTCGAGCCACGTTTGCAATTCGAATGAAACGACGAATGAAATTTGAGAAATTGTGTTTCGGTTTCATGGTAATTGCTAAACACGAATTTTGTTCTCTACGAAATATCACTTCCACATTTATGACATGTGCCAGCATAATGGAGAAAACAATGACCCAAATAAACAACGCGATAAAAAGAAACAAGAGGAAAACTAAAAAATAAAACTGAGCACGAATGTGTGGTAAGTCGACAACGTAACACACAGCTGGTAAGGATACGGATAAATGCGGCAAGACAGGCGTCAGGGACGCACCGAGACGGTTAAATATGACGAAAATCGATTTTTCCCACTCGCCAGCCCAGTAGTATCTGTCTGCAGCGGCAATAAGAAACTCGATTTCTATGTGTTTTTCTACTGTAATAATCTTGCGTCTCAATGGTATTTACCTTTTGCAAATAGATGTAGATCATTTGTATGCCCAAAGATTACACGAAAATATACTCCGACATTCAACAATTAGTTTTAACACTTTTCAAGACTTTGCATGAAATTCAAAGATTCACTTGAAGCCTGGGTAATGTACCCAAATTACACAACAACAAAACTTATTTTTTACCAAAAATTTTGGGCTTCCGAAAATTTGTAATAATTTTCACTCGCAATTTGGAGACAACTTTTCACTTGTGGCTGAGATTGCGCCAATTTCTCTAGGTACGCAATTTCAATGAACAGCCTTCAGTGGTTCTCACGAAAAAGGGTGTTTTCTGCATGCATATACATTGATATCACATCTTTGCCTTTTGGCTTTCTTGATTGCTTGGTTGCTTTCTGATTTGCTTTGCTATCGTGTAGACAGAAAAGGAAATTGCAGTGACACTCTGAATATATCAACTCAAATACACACGGCCCACACACTGCACTATAGGCTATGGTGAGTTTCTTTACAACAAATGGTCGATATCAATTGCGTTTTTCCACTCAACACAAACACACACCACCGTTGCCCTCCAAGAGGGAACATAAAAATATATATGTTTACCACTTATTACACAAATCGAGAGTGGATTGAAGATTTAACGAATCGCTGCTGCGGCACTCCCGACAAAAATAGACCTTTCAAAATTTCGTAATATGTGTGAAATTTATGAAATTTTTCATTTATTCAAGCGACACACAAATCCGCACGCTTCATTGAAAAAAGCCACCGCGCAGATACACAAATGGAACACGATTAACAGCATAGACACCACCTCCACCCGTACGACACCAATGCTCATGCCGAAGTTATGCTGCGCTATGTTGAGTTTCGCATCGCTGCTTACTGGCCGTTCTCCCTTGTGCGTCTCTATCGCCGCTTCAAGGCGCTTTGTAAAGCGCTCGTCATCTGCCCCAGTAGTTTGACCAGCGCCAGCATAACGACCCGCGGAAACACTCACTGCCTTGCGCTGCTCTCCTTCGCTCACACACAGCGCGGAAAAAGTGGAACACGCTGTATCTGGTCAAAGCTGACGCGAATTTGGAGGCGTGCTCTTGCCGGCAAGTGGCGCGCAAGCTTTCAGCACGACCCACAGCAGATTGCAGGGTGTTTTACAGCTTCGAACCGAGCTTAACTCGAATCCACCAAAGTGGTGAATTACATTTTACGAGATGATTGACATGCGGCCGCACAAATATACCCCTCACATACACGAAGAACAGAGTAAAGGCGAGTAAACCGAGCGCAAGGCAGCGCAAGTGCGAGCGCTAATCAGCGGGCGTACGCCTCATCAGCCCATGTGCACATATATGTGCATGCCTATGAAGGTATGTCTGCGCAGCACGACTTCTGTCAGTTAACCATTTATTTGAAGCGACGGCAAGACCACAACACCGCCCGCACTCAACTAAAACCGCTGCACGAGAAGAAAACGCGTGCACTCCGCTCACACGACGCACTGGAAATGCGAAGCAAGTAGCAAACTATTGGCCCCGAGCCCCACTCAACACGATCAACATATCGTTCCTAAATGGAAAAGATAATGGAAGAAATGTTTTGTTTTTTGCTTTTGTTGCTCGTCACTTGTAGGCTGCTTCCGAAAAAAGAAATTATGATAATGATAGTAAAACGAAACAAAAATTCTTAGAAAGATTCTCACAAATAATAATGCCAGCAAATGTCACATTAACAGATCGTGAGGCTACAATTTACTGGCTAACAATTTACGACATTCAGTGCTGTGCTTCTCGGTTTTCTTGCATTGATTCCCTAAATGTTGTAAATGCCGCATATGCAAAGGTTTATGCTTTCAACGATTTTTATTCAAAAGCACTCAGTCCCTTTGAAAAGCTCCGAGCTCATGCAATAAACATAGATAAGAACTGTGTGGTATCTTAATAAGCAGTTTCTTTTCTCAATTGTGAACATTGGTAGGAGCAGATATAAAAATTGCTTCGGGAGAATGGCCGAAAATGAAGCTCCTCATATATAGTTAGATCGGTTTAAATTTATTTGATAATAGCTGTAGAGTGTGTGATGACAACTGGATAGCACTCGCAAAAAAATAGCTTAATGGAAATTAAATTGTTTGTGAGATTAGGTACCTACATATCACAATATATAGTGGCAGGTATGCAATGCTGTGACGATTTTCCGTTAGTTAATAATGAACCTTAAGGCAATTAAAAATTAAACTTAAGTAAACACAATGCTGCCATTGCATTCTTTAGATTTCATACAATCGGAACAGGCAAAATATGTACATACATTTGTATGTTAAATTTTAAATATATATATGAATAAATTTTGGTCAACCAAACATGTAAACAAATCTTATGATTTATTAAAATATTTACATACATATGTAGGTATGCTTGTATATTTTAGTAACACAATAACTTATCGTATAAGCCTTCCCAAGTACGTCGCAATGTCCCAATTCGATCTGAAATATTTCCACCCACTATATAATAGATATGTATATGTATGTATGTATGGTAAGAACGTCATTTTTTCACACAAATTATAATATTTGCAATCAAGTCACGTTTATTTGTCGATTGCAACAATGACGACGCAAGGCGTTTCAAAGGGAACTAAAAAAAAGAATCAGTGGAGTTTAAGTGTGGGAGTTAAAATTAGTCACTGCATATTTAATTACTACTTGCTTTCAGTACGCCTATAAAACTGCAAGGATTCGGTGTCATGACACATTGACACATACGAGTACCTATACTTATTATGCATTCGAGAAATTTAAGAAAAATTAATATTATGAAACGGCATACTGGTCAAGCATGTATATAACTTTCTTACAGACCTTTACAGAGGCTACGAGTATATTCCCGAGCGCATTTTATCTCTTACCATATTCACCACAATATGTTTACTGCAATCGCATCAAATTATAAGTGAGCATGCGCGCTACACAACGAGCTCAATGCAATAAAAACTGACGGGCACGGCATGAGCACAACCCAAACCCTGCACAAGAGCAAATCGAACAGGGAAATATTTAACATGAGGGTGATTTTATTAAAACGCTACATTTTAAACGAAGGTAACTCACGAATTGCTAACGTTTGCAGTACTTGGAGTACTCTTTCAATGAATGCGCACAAATTACAATGTACTGTAAATTAGCAAACCTGTGGAGCTACAATAACAAAAAATTGAATGTAGTTATAACAATCAGTCTGGCTTCTTCTTCAAGAACGAAACCAAAACAAAACAAAACATTTAATTTGTTCAAATAAACGATGACTTGCTTTGAACTAATCATTATTAAAAGGAGGGGCGTCGTATTTATAGACTACATTGCCAATGTGACGCGCCAAAACAAGGCACAAAACTTGCCGCCAAAATATCAAAAAACAGTCCTTCTCACTCCCATTAATGAAAATAAAAACAAACAAACACCATAAACAACGAAAAATCTTATGAAATCAGTTACAGCAAATGAATAGTGGGTCACGCTGGACGCTCTGAACTGGCAGGCATATATTTTTTACAACTTGGCAATTTTATTTGTTCAGGCAAATTAGTCGCACGGATTTTTGCGGCTTTAGTCATTTGTATTGTACAATACCACAAGCCAGTTTAAGGCGCTCTGTTGCAGCGAATTTGACACAATAAAGGTACTGCGAGGGGCCAACCCTGATCTACATACATACATACATATGTATATTCAAAATTTAGGAATCCCTTTAAGCAATAATTAAAATTAGGCGCACAACTGTCGTTGAATGCTATACGCAGACAGGTGACCCTTCAAATCGTCCAAATAAAGTTGCATACACCAGATTAATGTCTCCATTCGAATTTTATAAAAATCGCTCGCCTACATACACTCATGGACAAAATAATAGGTGTGAAGGTACCATTGATAGATGTTGCGAATTATCGGTTAAAAATGTATTTTTAGAACTACTTTGCCGTTATCTGCTAGCACCTGCGACATTTTAATTATATTTGCACTGAGTTTGTCAATCATAAAAATTAATTTCGACTGTGCGCATGCGTTTTGTGTTTTCAGTGAAAAAATATATTGGACAAAAAAATAGGTGTGTGAAGCGTTGCGTTGTGAAGGTTCGAAAATTAATATGTTAAAAAAAGTATTTCGTATTTCATTGCACGCCAGAAGGAAGACGTCTTGTGAAAGAGCTGAGAAGCCTGGGAAAACGTATACATTTATTACAAATGCATTGTGTCGGTCTCAAAATTTTGTTACAAATGCTTTAAAGCTCAAATCCGGCGCGGAAACACGTGGGCGTCCTTAATTGACTAGCGCAACTGATGACCATGGCATAGGTTTGCTCGCCAAACAGGACCCTTTCAAGTCGTCAAAGGCAATTTCAGCTGAGATGTCGCTTCGGATCAGTTCCAGAACGATTCGGCCTCGGTTGGTGGATGCAAATTTGCCTGGAAGAATAGCCCTCAAAGTTCCTCTTCTTAGAAAAAGACATTTAACCATGAGAAAAGAATTTGCATCAACCCATCACGAATGGTGTGGTCCTGAAAGTCGAAAAATCGTGGCGAAACATCCTTTGGAGCGATGAAACAAAAATTAATTTGTTTTGCAATGATTGCGGAAGGAACGTTCGAAGACCAAAAGGCAAGGAATTCCACATTCGCTTCACCAGGAAGACCGTAAAGCATGGCGGGCGAACCATCATGGTTTAGGGTTCTTTTTCTTGTCAGGGGTGTAGGTCCTATTTATCTAATAAAAGACACCATGATCAGTACGTTATACAAAAACATTTTGCAAGACGTTATGCTCCCCTATGCTGAAGAAAACATGTGATTAATTTGGAAATTTCAGCAGGATAATGATCCCAAGCATACACCAAAGCTATTGAATGTTTGGTTCGAGGACAATAACGTGACAGTATTGACATGGCCAAGTCAGTCCTGCGATCTAAACCCCATTGAGTATTTTGGGGTGAACTAGAAAAACAATTGGCTACATTTAATATCCAAAACTACGACCAATTATGGCAGAAGGTCCAGGATATTTGCTATAAAATACCATTGGAGACTTGCCAAAACTTAATAGCCTCTATGCCCAGAAGGGTGTGCAAATTTTTACAAAATAAGGGCGGTTATACAGGAAACTAATACCGTTACTAAGTTTCTATTTTAAAAATTAATGTTAGTTTTGAACTTAGCCGTGAATTCGCTGCCTATTTTATTACACCTATTATATTGTCCAAGCAATATTGAAAAAAGGAATAAATAATCGTTTATATAAAACTAAATGTTATAAGTTTTTATACTTTTCTTTGCGTTTTTACTGCTACTCATCGAAATAAAAAGTAGTCAATTGAATTCCTTAATTCGCTTTCTAAATATTGACATAAAAGTGCTAACACCTATTATTTTGTCCATGAGTGTATATGTATGTATGTCGAGAAATTGATTTGTGCCGAGCAGCTGCCACTGTTTTGCTTAGTCCAAAACTAGCACATGCCCGTTACAAAATGGAATGGAATGCGTCCTCAGGCAATAATTCTTAGAGCATATTTGGAGCGCATATCTAGACTGGCAGACCTGTAGGCGTCCCGAAAAGACCAGTAGAATGCGCCGAGGCGTAGATGGATTGCACACTCGGCGGTAAAGTTAAGACGGCAGCGGGCTATGAAACGAAGACGACATACACATACATATTTATGCACAACGGTACATATGAGTAAGCACGATTATTGAGCAGCACCAAAGGGCAATTAAGAACACGGTCACTGGTTTTTGACTAGGTTCAGTAATCAGAAGCCCGCACAAAGGTATAGCATGACATAGTGTACAATAGATAATTTGGTTCATCATCGCCCAACTCAAACCGCTGAAGCTACAAACATGAAATTTTAACTTTGGTTCACTTTAAACAATGGAAGCAAAACAGGGGTAAGGTGTTGTATGGAGAAACGTGATTTAATAGGCTTAACATGGTGAAAATACTTCAAATCAAAAATAATTCGAAACATATTTTCATTATTTTTTAAATCAAAATTTAACGGGGTCAAAAATGGGTTAAGAGAAACTCAATTTATTGGGCCCATTGCCTTCAGACTTGGGGAAAGTACTAAAAATCAGAAAAAATTAAACGCATATCTTTTAGTGTTCGAAACTCAACATCTGACGAGATAAAGTTCGAAGTTTATGCGAATAAACATAACATTAGATCAGTGCTGTCCAAACTTTTTTTTGGCGTGGCCACAGAAGTGGCCAACAGATCTATTCAATGGCCACTTTTTCCAAAACCTAAGAAAAACAGTGAAAACAAGTCTAAATTCCGCTTTTTGCATTTATTTTCGATTGGTAATGCGACGTATGACATTTTTCTATTTTCTATGAGTTAAAATTAACCGAAAGAATGATTGTTTATTTAAGATTAATGCGACGGATGACATTCTTTTTTGTCTGTCAATTTATTTATCATTTATCGAGCGCTGCTGATTCAGCTAACGCAGCCAATTCAACAGAAACTAAAATATATTGAAAAGGCAAAATCATAAATTTATCAAAAGTTTATGTTTAAGAAAATAAAGCGACGACGCGAATACAACGGACAATACAGCTAACTACTGTTTGTCTTATTATTGTCAAGATGAAATCGCTTCGGTTAACATTTTAAATCGTTTTTTGGAAAAAATTAGAATCATTATTTGAAAAATATTAAAAGTCTTCTCGTTGGCCACTGAAATTTGTCGCTTGGCCACAAGTGGCCAAGTGGCCACTAGTTTGGACAGCACTGCATTAGATAGTACTTATGAAATAGTGAGTAAAAGATTATTTTAATGAAACTATAATATGTATTCCCTATGTTCCCTACGTAATTTTAACTCCATGCTTTTGTGTTATATAGATCTAAATAACCTTAATAATATGTATATATTCTAATAATAATATTATAATGAATAATAATTAATAGTAAATATAAATATATATATATATACAATATATTCTAATTCTAGGCTTCTCGAATGTTTACGGACATATAATTAGTTACATACGTCTTAACGCAAATTTCTTATTTTCGAAAACTTGCTACTTTGCTCAACTTTTTTCCTGAAGCTGCCAGCTTCTTTCAAAGAACTGGTTTTGTGCAAAGAACAACAAAATGCTTGACTCATAATTGAAGCCAAACTTTAGACAACGCTGTGCAAAAACACAATTAAAATGCAAATTATATATACATATATATATATATATGTTCCCTTGCACTATGCACATGTACATATATATATATATTTATACGCGAAACCGTGTGTAGGTTGAAAATTTAGCGGAAACCGCAGTTCGACAACAATAATAAAAGCTATTGCTGATTCATACTTCTCTCTCTCTCTCTTTCAACGCCCAAATAACGAATGCGATTGATTTTTTTATTTGCAATTTACTTGACTTGCCAAAAACATAAATAAACTAAGCTTTAGTAATTAAGGTTTTTTATTAAACTTTGCGTGGGAAAGAGCCAACATATTTGTAAGCGTTTTTACTTGGAATAAAATTAACTTAAATATTGTATATCTTACTTAATTACTCCTCAAAATTAGTATCGATCGTTAAGTTGATCAATATTAAGAGCGTTAAGAGTTTTAAACACTTGCAAATATTTGGTAGCGGTAAATAATGTAAACAAAAAAACCGACTCTAGGGATATATTATACGGAAACTCGTTCCCATTACTAATGCGTTTAAATAAACTCTGTGTTCTTAATGCATTTATTTACGAAACAAAAAACAGCACGGACAATATTTAAATTTTGGACGTTGTGCGTTCATATACATACTTATGTAATTACCCACGATTATTCTTTAATTATATTCTTTAATAAAACTGGGTAATAAATTTCATTGGTTTAGAAAAAGTAATACACCTATTTTTTTTGCGAAAACTAAGTTTTAAAAACGGTTTGTGGGTTCGAAATCAGCGACCCCTTATTATCCTAGAACTGATGACGAAACCAGAAACAACATCTTGCTATTGATCAGTGTAATTAAATGTGAGCTTATTAGATTGTTCAAAAGCAAATTAACAAGGTTGGGTTCCCTTATCATAACAATGAGTTTAACATTTTCCGAAATCGGCAAACCAAGGTCAAAATATACCGACTTTTAACAAGGAGCATGATAAATTAGTGCGCATGATGATGTAATAGTAGCACACAAATAATCCAAAGAACAAAATGAAAGTAAAAAATCGCAGATTGGGAAAAGCGACTGTAAAATATTGATTACTTCGTGTAGAGCAGGAATGCAGCATGATACAGCAGTCAAAACCAAGATATGAAATAACAAAATTCGCCTGCTAGAACTTGGCAGCAAGAGCAGTGACGCGCTCATATTCACAGTTCGCAAATTGAACCATTGCATCTTGACCAGCACACGACTGCTCCGGAGTGTCAGGAATCATGTTTATATGATCGCTCTAGCTCTAGTTTGCTATCACTGCACGTACATACAACACTTTCTACCGCGGTAGCAAGGAGACAGGTAGTATACGCATACAAGGCAACGACAGCAAAGCAGTCACTGAGCCATGGAAATTACTACTTTTAACGGGACGGCAAAGAGATATCGGCCAGAGAGCAAACACAAAACCGAAATTAGCAAACAAAAAATGAAAGCTATGAAGCACGCTCGCACCAAAAACGAATTCCACGAAGTGTAAGCGTCAAAGCGAAATACGTACAAAAATTTAAACCAATGAGCGCTAACGTTGGCAACTCTACAATAAATAGTTAAATATCAATTTGGTCTTATATGTCGTAAGTGCCCCGAACCAAAGTTTTCTACACATCAGCAGTGAAGACGTTGGTATGAGAGGATTTACCTGCTTATTTTAAATGTTCAAGCACTTTTCTCAACAAACTTGCTCTGGGAAGGTCAGGTCGTTCGCCCTTGAGGACGGGGGGATAGTTGTGCTTCAGGCGATTTAGGGCACACGCTGCGGCTGCCTCTTCGCGTGAACGACACTGCCAAATTACTTTTGCTGCAATTTACTGTTGCTGCGGCTCCACTGTTGTATAATTTACTAATGTGCAGTTATTCCTCGTTGACTTGTTCGTTTTTTGTTTCGGTCGATTTGTTGTCACGTAAATTATGAACAATGGCTGACTCGAGGTAACTTTTTGCAATCTCCAGGCTGCTAGTGCTTACAAATTGCTTCCTCGGACGGAACTTCGTTTGTTTTTCATTCCACAGTATTTACTGCTTGTAATTGGCGGCTTTTAATAGAGGTTTATTTATTTTTGAACACGGACTCGTTTATTTTCACGGCATTGCTAAACTTAATCGATAATGGTGACTCGAATTTCGTTTCGGAAGTGGTGGAAAGAAAATCTGTCGATGGCAAATTAAATAATGCAGAGATGCATTTTGCCGACACAAAAATGTAATGAAAGCAGGCAACACTATTCCCTTAACTGAATTTTGATGGCATTGCATCACAGAATATGAAGTGTTTATTTTTATTTTCTTTGATTGTATAAAAGGCCTTCAATCCCGAAGCATTTTGGATGCCCGGGATTTCTGGACTAAAAAATGGCAATCTCGGGATTCCGGGGTTTGTATCTTTCGGGATTTTGTTTTGAGTAACTTTTTCAGCAGTAAATTATAGAAGCCAGTAAAAATTATTTAATGAACACACACTTTTCTGTTCAACTGTAATTTTTATGAAATAAAACAGTATTTTATATAAAACAGAGGTTTTATTTTAACAAAAGCTATATAAAAATCCTATAAAAATATCGCGAATCAAAACAAAGCCATTAAATTTATACATGGCAAAATACTTACAGTAAGTTGCAAGTTGTGTTTCAGTTCGTAAAGAGCAGAGCTATAATTTTGGGAACGGTTTTCGATTTTAATATTCCGAATCCCTCACTTTATGAAGTTCAATAAAACATACATAGCCAAATATTTGGAGACTGGAGTAAAAGGCAAATAACGTCGCATCGAGTAATAAGATCATGTGCTAGAAAATTGCCAGAACTTGGTGTTATTCTGGTAAAATGGAGGAACAATATGCAATAATTTTTTTCAAATATATTTTTCGAAAATCCAGTCACCCTAATTTATTACCGTCCCTTTATAAGGCACCAATTTGTATGGGGTGTAGAATTTTCCATTCCGACAGTTTGTGAAGTTATTTCTTTTTTAACAATATTTACAATAAACACTGTTCACAATAAACACTGTTTATAATTCTACTCATTCAATAATTTATTCAGGAATTCTAATCACCAACACGGTTGATGAAAAAACCAAGCACAGAGTGAACATTAAAATCCCAGGCCCTCGAAGTATCAACCCTGGAATTTCAGGACTAAATTCAGACTAAAAACAGCCGGGATTTTTGGATTTAGGATCCCAAAATTGAATGTCTTAATAGTATAGTAATGGCATAATATATTTCCTCTGTACACAAGCAATAGAAATCCAACTTATAAAGCTAGAAAAATATCAACATTTCGTCTTAAATCTATATATATCTAATATGTATAGTAAATACGTGTACATTTTTCGATGGTGTTTATTACTAATTTACATTACAATCGTTATATAAATGAATTCACGCAATTCTTAAACTTTTTGCCCAAAGAACACGAAAATGGCAACAGAACCTCAGGGATGGATGGCAACGACTGTAGTGTTTGTTTTGTTTTGGTTCTGCATTTCTTCCGGTTATTTGCCTGAATTTTGAGAAGAAACACAATTCCGTCCCAGGATGCAATTTTTGTTGTTATACTTGTTTTTATATTTAATTAACGCTAACAATTTGGAAACGCTTGAAAGTGGCCAGTGCACAGTTGAGAACCGCGAAAAGTGCAAAGAGGGAGCACCTTACGTGGCCAACACCTATAAAGAAGGTAATGAAGAAGTTATTCTATTTACTGACTGATAAACCTAGGTACATACATATATTTTGCAATTTTACCTCTGAACAGAGTCGAATGTGATTTACTACAAAGTACAGAGTGCGCTCAAGGATTATACACCTTGTTCGGCGGATACGAACGATGTATTGTGTGATTGCCATGCGGAGGTTATTTCCTCTGATCTGCAGCCATACGAAGAGGATGGTGTCACCAAGCAGATGCTAACGCACGCTGCCAAATACGGTACACGCTACAAGATATTGCAGCACCGCCTCTATCGTGACGCTGACTGCATGTTCCCAGCACGCTGTCTTGGAATTGAGCACTTTTTACTCAACTTGCTGCCTGAATTGCCCGACATGGACCTGGTGGTTAATACGCGCGATTGGCCGCAATTGCGTGCCACTTTTGGCACAACGAGAGGGCCGGTGTTTTCGTTTTCAAAAACCAACGAGTACTTGGATATAATGTATCCCGCGTGGACTTTCTGGGCAGGTGGGCCGGCCATTTCACTGCATCCCACAGGCATTGGCCGTTGGGATTTGTTGCGCGAAAGCATTAGCCAGATCGCTAAAAAGATACCATGGGCGGACAAGCGGTCAATTGGATTTTTCCGTGGCTCACGAACTTCAGACGAACGTGACTCACTTGTGCTACTCTCCCGACGTAGACCAGATCTGGTGGACGCACAATACACTAAAAATCAGGCATGGAAATCTCCAAAAGACACACTCAATGCAGAGCCTGCGAAAGAGGTGTCCTTCGAGCACCATTGTAGATACAAATACCTCTTCAATTTTCGTGGTGTTGCGGCCAGTTTCCGCTTGAAACACCTATTTCTGTGCAAATCGCTAGTGTTCCACGTGGGTGATGAGTGGAATGAATTTTTCTACTTTGCACTGAAACCTTGGGTACACTATGTGCCTTTAAACAACTATCCGAATGAGGACGACCTGGAAAACATTTTACAGTTTTTTATAGAACACGATGACCTGGCGCAAGAGATTGCTGAGCGTGGGCGAGATTTCATTTGGCAGCATTTACGCATGACAGACGTTGAATGCTACTGGAAAAAAATGCTAACAAGCTACCAAAAGCTGCTAAAATTTACCGTGAAGAAAGATAGCGAACTAATAGAAATAAATACCAAAAACTTACAAATAAGCTGAAAATTTAAATAAGACTACAGTTGTTCATCTAAGTGCCAATATGTATGAATTGATTTAAAAAATGCACTTGATTGCAAAATAATATTTGTAATTTCTTATTATTTTTCATAAACAAAAATCTGTATTATTGATTATTTTTCATTTATTTTACTGTCTATACATATGGAAGGAAACAATTGTACACATTTTTAGTTCGAAATGATAGTAGACAACCGTAAACGGTTGAATTAAGGAGAGTAATGTGTCCAGGCGAATAAGGCGTTCAATTGGTAGAATAATCCTTGTGTGGTCTACATAACTGTTGAGTATTCGAGAATCTGCATATATATGAAGTCATAATATCTGTGTTAGAGAGCAATTGTGTGTGTTCCACTTTCCTTTCTCAAAGTATCGAATATATAGTGACAATTCTTTATGCTTGAAACAGAGAACTGCGCATTGAGTGACACGCATCTAAGCGATTTAAAATTATTCATTACAGTCTACATTCAAGAATCAGGAAGGGCTCTGTATTGCTAATCTATGAAAGTATTTGAAGGGGTTACGTTTTGGAGCCCGGCATACCACGAATCTGAAGTTAGTCTGCGCCAATGAAAACGAAGAGTTGTCCTCAAATATGACAGTTCTAAAGGATGCGGAAGAATATCGTTGCGGACCACATGAAAGGAACGCAATTC
Source organism: Melieria picta (assembly GCA_964056695.1). Lineage (NCBI taxonomy): Eukaryota > Metazoa > Arthropoda > Insecta > Diptera > Ulidiidae > Melieria > Melieria picta. The sequence continues at coordinate 98,531,031 of OZ057398.1, read as the reverse complement.
AATATGTTTAGGTTAGGTTAGATTACGGCAGAGGTGTGTGCGGCAAGAACTTCTAATTGGAGACCCTGTTGGGTCCATTGTGAATCCCTTCATTTTGAGGAAAAAACCGGGGTCCTTCCTTTATCTATTGGGATCTTTTGGGAACCATTTGGTCTTGACGAGGAAGTTGTGTAGATCGGTTATCTGTGCATCTGCTACTTCCGCAAGCCCATCAAAGAATCTTGCCCCAAGAGTCTAGAGCCGTCGTCTCTGTAGTGATGGGCAGTGGCATAGCAGGTGCTCGAGTGATTCTACTGCATTCTCATCTCCACAGCTTCTACATAAATCGTCGGTCGCCAAACGTCATTGCATGACATGGCACCAATGGCGCAGTGACCTCAGATTACCACCATGACCAAGCGTACAGCATGCTTGTCGAGGAGCAGAAGGCTCTTAGTTTTTCTCGTGTTGAGTGCTGGCCACAGGGTATGTGCAATCCTGCAATCGGTATATTTGAAAAAGTCCACGAAAATTTTTTCGTTATGCCTTTTTGATTTGAAAATTGTAAAATAACAGTTATTTTCGGTCCATGGTTTCAACCCAATCGATAACGAAGTTTTCCACACTGTGTGCACGAAGTGCTCCTGACATTGTTGAAAGCCCCCTTTATATCGAGGAAAGCAGCCATTGTGTACTCCTTTAAGGCCAAATAATTCTCTATGGGGTCAACAACGCTGTGCAGTGCACTGTCTGCAGCCCTCCCCTGGAGGTAGGCGTGTTGTGCCTTGCAGAGCTTAGAAGCTAGTCCCCGGTTGTCTCTTATATATCTATTCAGCAGCCTCTCCAGCGTTTTCAATAAGAATGAGGAAAGGCTGAAAGGTCTATAGTCTTTAGCCGTAGTGCGGCTGGGTTTTCCTGCCTTTGGTATAAAAACTACTTTGACTTCTCTCCACTGCTTTGGCACTACATTCCCTTATGGGTATCCCTTAAAGATGTTTGCTAGGGGTAGCAGAATACAGTCCGACCTATTGTAGCATTGCTGGAATGATACCGTCAGGACCTGCGGACTTGTAGGGGTCAAACGACCTTATGGCCCATTCGACCTTATCTTTGTCCACTCTTGTGGCGACAGTTTCCGGTGGTGTAGTTGTTCCGAGCTGCTCTGGACGATTATCCGAGTCAGTAGGAACCCGACACTGGGGAAAGTGTGCTTCCATAAGAGTCTCGAGCGATTCTTCACTGGACTCTGTCCATGATTCGTTCGGCTTGCGGATGCAGCTAAGAGCGTAATGCTGCTTATACAGAACTTTCCTTAGCCTGGACGCCTCGTTGACACATTCTATGGATTTGCAGTAGGCTCTCCATGATTCTCTTTCGGCTTTACAAATAGCCTTCACAGGTGGTGGTTTGCAAACGACGTCAAAATTGACATCGAAGAGTATTCGGTTGTGATCCGAGAAGGAACAGCCATCCGATTCTTTCCAGTTGTCAACCTTAACGTCGTTTGCCCAGAAAGCAAGGTTAAATCAATTAATTCTTCCCAGACCCTATTCTGAAAGGTGGTGGAACTTATTATTGGTAGTGCTCACCTACTGTTGTAAATGGACAAATAGATGTAAAAAATACCTTTTGTTTGATTATTATTATTATTATTATTGATGGGGATAATGCACTGCGACCTGTAGATCTATTGTGCCCCCTTCTTGGACTTCAAAGACTGTCTCACTGACAGTCCAGTATCCAAGAGGAATTTTAGTATGCTTCTTAGACCTCTGGATACCCAGTCTGTACCTGGTAGGAGATGCTGCCCCAGGTTTTTGTTTGATACCCATATGTGAATGGATTGAGAATTGTTCGCACAAACTCAAAGCTGTCACCCCAAACTTCGCCTTCTGTCGGTATTTTGCAGAAAATGTTTTTGGTTCATTAGATAAATAAGAAAGAGGTCTGTGTAGGCAAATTTTGTTTTTTCATAAGTTGTTCAAGTACACTTTGCCGTTTCCGATCAAATAAGAAAATTGTATGTCAATTATTTATGGCTCAAACTAAATTCTCGTAAAAAAAAAGTAATTTCATAATTTACTAAACTTTACCATAAATTGGTTCAGTGGTAAAATTGTTTATACATTTGTACGTCCCTTTGATTTTACTAACGCACGTCAAAAACAGCTGATGCAGTAAAAATGTCGTTTCGAGAGGCTTACAACTTGGTGAGCAAACAGGGAATACGTTGGTTTCCTGGTCATATGGGAAAAGGCTTAAAGCAAATGCAGAAGAAAGTGCGGAGTGTAGATTGTGTAATTGAAGTGCACGATGCGCGCATTCCGTTCTCCGGACGCAACCCCGAGTTCCGGCAGACGATCACGGGCAGCTGTACCAAGCCGCATATTCTGGTGCTCAACAAGAAGGATCTGCTAGAGATACGCGAGCAACGCAAGGTTGTGAAACAGCTGCAGCAACGAGAGAAACTAAACCATGTGGTGTTCACCAACAGCAAGGATCCGGCCTGTGCAGGTATCAGACGACTTCTGCCGCTAGCTCAGAACCTCATCTCGACGACAGACCGATATAACCGCAATGGCATGAAGGACATAAATGTGATGATAGTCGGAGTACCTAATGTGGGCAAGAGCTCTCTGCTGAATGTGCTTCGTAATCGACATCTGCACAAAAAGGCTGCCACTGAAGTGGGCGCCACTGCTGGTGTGACGCGGTCCGTTCTGGAAAGGATCAAAATAAGTGAAGACCCTTTAATGTACATGATTGATACGCCTGGCATTATAGAGCCGTGCATTGTGGACGATGAAATGGGCATGAAGCTGGCGTTGGTCGGCTGCGTGCCGGATCATCTGGTTGGCGAGGAATTCATCGCCGATTATTTGCTATATAAGCTTAACAACCAACGTCGTTTTGAATACGTTGCATTGATGGGCCTACAAAAGCCGAGTGATAATATTGGTGAAGCATTACTTGCGTTTGCCAATAAATTGGGCGTGAATCGAAAAGTCAAACGGCCGGATGGTCAGCTACAGCTTATGCCAGACATCACAGTAGCAGCAAGACGATTTATTAAACACTTTCGTCGAGGCGATTTTGGCGGCATAAATCTAGATAATGTGCACGACAAAATGTAATGTGTACTAAATTGAATAAGTTAATAAAATGATGTTTTGTTACCGAATGTCTTTCATACGAAAGTATTTTTATTCTGTAATTCTTAAATGCTAATCAGATGAACCTTATATGTTTGCCTGCGCGCCAAGCTGTTTCAGAAAAGTAGTAAAACGCTCTATCAGATTATTCAATTCAAAAATGTGTACAAGTGCACACAAATGTCGTAATTTGTCATATAATAAGGAGGAAACTTGAAATTCGTTTGTAAGTTCATTGCATGTCGACACCACCCTGTAAAATGGGCACGTCGATCGCAATATTCCCTACGCCGGGCACTGGAATAGAATATGAGACGGCGGCGTTATCGATGCTGCCACTGACGCTGCTATCATTTAGGTCCTGCTGCACTCGGCTATCCGTTGTAACTCCGTCCACCTGTGCGACGTCAATTGATTGGCTTCCGCCTGCAGCTGCTTGCCCCGCCCCTTCGTTGCCATTGATAATGCGCAGCTCATCCGGCACGCCCAACAGTCTTTCGTTAATCACCCGTTGGAAGGGCGAACGCCGTTCGAAAAAGTCAATCACAAATTCCGGGTTCTTTTGTCGGACGTCTGCACCAGCCACTAGATCAAGCTCGTCACAAAACTGCCATTTCACCAAATAAGAAACATCACCATTGGCATCGGTCGCTCCAACTATTTGCTCTATGGCCAGCCCCCGTTCATAGCCACGGGGCTTCTGTATTTCCTCAACTTTTGGTTTCTTTTCGCCGCGTTTCTTTGACTTGGCACGCGATTCTTCAAACTTTTGAATCATTGCCGGACAGTCGCAATTCTCCTCCGGCTCCCAGGTGTTTTCCGAACTGAAAGTACAAAAACATTTTCTCAGAAGTTACGAACCAAACAGTGAAATAGCAGTCGAACCTCGGATACCCTCGCCATTTTATAAAGTATTCCACTTTCCCTTCTGCGGTAATGCGTTTATCGATGATTTTTTCGACAACGAAGCCCGTCTCCTTTACTGTCTTTACCATGTTCACTCTCTTTTCGCCAAGACGTCTCTTTAATGTTTATAAAGCCTAAAACACAAAAAAGTACAAGCTCAAGTCCGCTTGTTTTTTAATTCCACCTTGTAATTAGGGTTACTGCTGTGCATTGCCAAAGGTACTTTTGGTAAGGGTTACCATTCTCAAATATTAAAAATAATATTACTAATCGGCAAGTGAGCGAACTTCTCAAGAACATCTTCGGCTGATGTGAGATCTGCGCGTTACTGCGTATATGCGAAATAATACAACGTATTCGCAGCCACCGTAGCTCAGCTGGCTAGTGCGTTGGGCCGCGAGTCAAATGCGACGCTCGAACCCAGGTTGAATACTCCGTTGCGCTAACACCGAAAACAAGAAAAACACAAATGTTTCTTTCGGCGGCTGTCCTCTCAGCAGGAAATGGCAAACCTCTGAGAGTAAAATTGCCTATGAAAAAGCTCCCAACTCGCCGTTCGAGTCGCGGTATCGGGCTGTCTTGCCAGTCAATTATTATTATTATTAAATTATTCGATTAGCAGCAACCAAACCCTTAAAACTAACCCAAATAAACAATTCATTCATTTGTTCTGATATATAAAAAGAACACTATATAGATGAGTTGGCAACTTTGGATCATTTTTTGTGGCGCGTTTCATAGCTCACCTAAATTAACTATTGTGAACCGTTGGCCATAACCAGCTGATCGGTGATACTTTTCGTTTTGCCGGCTCAACACTTTCTGTGGAGTCCCGATTTTCGTTTAGTTCGCATTTTTTGTACGAGTTGGTTAAAGCAATTTTATATGCTGTCAAAATGTCGTTTCATTGGTGTGATAACATTCACACCACAATTTTCACGCCACGTGATTACCAGATCGAGCTACTCTCGGCTGCATATGAGCGTAATGTGATGATATGTCTGGGCCACAAATCATCGAAGGAGTTTATTGTGCTGAAGCTGCTGCAGGAGTTGGCGCGGCCAGCGCGCATCGCGGGCAAGTTCAGTTTGTATTTATCATGTGACGAGAATGTGCCATCAATGACAACGTTGGTGCAACATCTCACTGATCTGAAAGTGTTTCAAGAAACGCATGAGGCCGGTGCACCCTTGCAGCTGTTGCCACCAGGATATCAGCTGTACATTGTGCATCCTCGTAGCTGCCTGGCTGCGCTGCGCAGTGGAACGCTGTGTTTGGAAAAAGTACACATTCTCATTGTGGAGGATTGCCACGAACTCCATGTGCACCGTGAAATAAGGCCAATTTTTAGTGAATTTTTCAATGAGCGGCAAGATGATATGCCCAAAGTTTTCAGCCTGGCTGGACCGCTGCACAGTGCTGAGTGCTCGTTGCAGGAGTTGAGCGCCATGCTTGGTGCCCTCGAGGATAGTGTGCATTGCAAGGCGGAAACAGCGAGCGATATTGCTACTGTGCTGAGGTATGTTTGGCGAGTTAGTGCAAAAACTGTAGCGAAAATTTGTAAATATATTTATCAGATATTGTTCCAAGCCCCATGAGTACATTGTACAGTGTGCACCATATGAGAAGGACGAACTGATAGCTGTTCTGGAAGAAATAATTTGTACGCGCAAAGCATTTTTGAATGATCATCGCTATGATCCTTTTGAAATATACAGCACCGATGAGTATATAGAAGAATTAAAAGGTACACTTCGAAGTGAAAAGGAATCCAAGCTTACAGTTTATTTTATTGCAGACATTCCCGATCCCAAAAAAGAACCGCTAGAATTTCTGGATACCATGCTTTTTGTCCTGCAGGAAATGGGACCTTGGTGTGCGGATCGTGTGGCTGTGAATATGTTCCATCGCATCGAAAAACAGAAAATAAAAACGCCGCACGAGCGCCACTATATCTTGCTATGCGTCGTGAACACGGCGCTGTTTGAATTCCATGCGATTTGCGAGCAAACTTTTCGAAAATTTTCTAACCACAAGGAACTTGTGGAACGCTATTCCAGTCCGAAAGTGTTTCGCTTGCTGGAGATTTTACGCTTGTTTAAACCGGAAGAATTTGCCACAAAGAATGAAACAATCCGAAAAATGAGCCAGGAACTAGATCAAATGGATTTCTTAAAACTGGGACGCACAGTAGAATTTAGCTGCCAGAATGTCGAAAATATTACAGCCAAATTACAACTAGAGTCACGTTCGATTATCGAAAATCTGGATCCTATTATTAAACCAACGCCTGCAGAATTAAAAAAGCGTAACGTTCAATCGCGAGCGTTTGTGAAACCAGAGACAAATGCAGTTCCGCACCGCCGTCACAATACCGCGCAGGGTCGGGTGAAACGAAGGCCCTTCACCCGCCGCCAATTGCGAGACAACAGCGACGCGCTGGATACGCTGTGCGCCATCCTCTTCTGTAACTCCAATTACACAGCACGTGTATTGTTTGATCTGCTGACGGAAATGAGCCGTCACGACACCGACCTTAAGTTCCTCAAATGCCAATTCACCACCGACCGTGTTGCTGATCCAATCACCGAGCCGAAAGAAGCCGAAGTGGAGCATCGGCGGCAAGAAGAAGTACTGAAACGGTTTCGTATGCACGACTGCAACGTGCTGATAGGCACATCAGTGCTAGAGGAGGGCATAGACTTGCCTAAATGCAATCTGGTAGTCCGATGGGATCCGCCGACAACCTATCGTAGCTACGTGCAGTGCAAGGGAAGAGCAAGAGCGGCACCGGCTTATCACGTCATCCTGGTATCGCCTACATTTGACAGTCAGCCAAATGGCTGCGAAGAGCAACTCAGTGATCGCAGCCATAGGTTTCTTTGCAGACTGGATGAAAATCAAGATGACACCATCGATTCGGACTCATCAAATGAAGAGGAAGGTGAGGGCAACAAATCGAATAAATTCACAATTGGCTCTTCGAAAGGCATTGTGAAGATACTTAATCCCGAAGTGATCACTAATAAGCCACCCACTGCGACTGAGATCACGTTGAAAGAGATCAAAGATGAAATACCAGCTATTGAGGGTACTAAGAATGGAGATGTTAACACAAATGATGTTCTATGTGGGCCGTTGCATAATTTAGGCAACTCAAATGACAATTATCATACGAAAAGTAAATCTAACTCAAAGTCCCTCCACATGAGTTTAGTCGAAGACCTTGAAGTGCTGAACTTAAACGACACCATATCGGATTTAGAATCTTCTTTGAACGAATCCACTGTCAGCTCTTTGTCCAGCTTTATATGTAAAGTGCCAACTGCTACAGAGGAAGCAGTCATGCCGCCAAAGCCAAAGCGTCGATTTCAGTGTCTCGTAAAAGACGATGAGCAGCAAAACATGCGCAACGTTATTTTCGAAGCAAAGGTGTATCAGATGGAGAGCACAACGAATAGCATTGTGAATCAGCTGGCGCAATATCGAGAGATCGAGAAGGTAAATGTAGATATGTTGAATTTGCCTTAAGAAACATGTATTACAGGTCTTCTGCTTTAGATGTTGCTCCAAAAATGCGCTAACACCGAACCTCCCGAAGTGGAACATCAAGTAGCGGATTTTTTCACCAACTGTGTGGAGCCATATAAGCCCTTGCCACATTTGTTGACTGGGGCTTCCGTTGACTTGAGCACCTCTATTGCTTTGGTCAACAAATATTGCTCCAAACTTCCCAGCGACACGTTCACTAAGCTTACCGCGTTGTGGCGATGTGCAACGACTGTGCGAAACGGGGCAGAAGTCTACCAGTACACAATACGTCTTCCAATAAATTCACCTTTAAAATACGATATTGTGGTAAGTCGATGAAAAATGTGATCGATTATCCTAATAAAAAAGGGCGGTCTGCATGGCCTGTGCTCATAATCAGAACTTAATGCTCGTTTAATATTGTTACAGGGTCTTCCAATGTCGACACGCGTGTTGGCTAGAAGAATGGCTGCCCTACAAGCTTGTATAGAACTGCATAAATCGGGAGAGCTGGATAATAATTTACAGCCGATCGGCAAGGAAGGCTTTAAAGCCGTGGAAGCAGACTGGGAAAATTTTGAACTAGAAAAGGAGGATGAGAAAATTGTGCAAGAAAATGCAGAGCCGAGGCCAGGCACCACAAAGCGCAGACAATACTACTATAAGCGGGTAGGTTCCCAAGGTGGTAACTACTAACATTAATTCACCAATCTATTAATTTATTTTGCTACAGATCGCGTCTGAATTTTGCAAATGCCGCCCGACCGCAGGTACTGCGAGCTACTTGTATCTTATTGACTTGACGCTACAATGCCCAATACCAGAGGAACAAAATACCCGCGGCCGAAAAATATACCCGCCCGAAGACGCCCAGCAAGGGTTCGGCATACTGACACTCAAGAGAATTCCAAAAGTCAGTTCGTTCCCAATATTTACTCGATCCGGTGAAGTGAAAGTTTCCATCGTGCTGTCCAAACAACGAATTGTGCTGACAGAGCAGCAAGTGCGATGTATCAACAGCTTCCTCAATTACACATTCACGAACGTGTTGCGACTGCAAAAATTCCTAATGCTCTTCGACCCCGACTCGACCGAAAATTGTGTATTCATCGTTCCCACTGTCAAAACGGATGCAGGCAAGGTGATTGATTGGGAATTTTTGGAATTGATCGAAAAGAACACCGGCATGATGCCCACTGCAGTGTCAGATCAGGCACGCAAATCTCTGGAGTTCGATGCGAACAAATTCAAAGATGCAGTGGTGATGCCCTGGTATCGTAATCAGGATCAGCCGCAGTACTTTTACGTGGCGGAGATCTGCCCACAACTGTCGCCGCTGAGCTGCTTCCCTGGCGAGAACTATCGCACCTTTAAGCACTACTACTTTCTCAAATACGGACTAACTATTCAGAACACCAAGCAACCCCTGCTGGATGTGGATCACACTAGCGCACGCTTAAATTTTCTGACACCACGCTATGTCAATCGCAAGGGCGTAGCACTGCCCACCAGCTCGGAGGAGACAAAACGCGCCAAGCGCGAAAATTTAGAGCAAAAGCAGATTCTTGTGCCGGAATTATGCACAGTTCACCCATTTCCGGCGTCATTGTGGCGCACCGCCGTTTGTCTTCCTTGTATTTTGTATCGAATCAACGGACTGTTGCTGGCCGACGACATCCGCAAGAAGGTTTCAACTGACATAGGGCTAGGGCAGCAGCAGATCTCCGAGGATTTTGAATGGCCAATGCTAGACTTTGGTTGGAGTTTGTCGGAAGTGCTTAAGAAATCGAAGGAGAACAAGGCGGGCGGAACACAAGAAAAGAAAGGCGAGACGCTGGAAACAAAGGATTCGAAGAAAGGAGCTAGTGAAAAGGAAAATGGCATTAATGATGCCACGGAGCACAAGAATAATGCAGAGAAAAGTGCCAACGAAATCGTCATCGAGGGGGAGAAGAAATTGCAAGTAAGTTTGACAGAAACAAACTTCAAAATAAAGTTATTTAATATAAAATTATCAATTTTTGCAGGACAATAGCTTTATAGAAATAGGCACTTGGTCTAACGATATGGCCAACGATTTGAATTTCAACAAAAAGTCAGACTTGACAGATGAAGAGGAAGAAGAGTACATGAAGTATCTCCCATCGAATGTTAGCTTTTGTAAGTGCAGGCACCTAAACGCTTCCTAAATGTGGAGCACTAACAATAACTAGTTTCAATCCACACAGGTGACCAGCAGATGCGTTACGGCTCGCCCACCTTCTGGGATGTCAAGGAGCCCCAGCCAAATAAAGAGCAAAACGGTGAGGGGCTACAAAAAATTGCGAACTCCAATAATTTTCCGAAACATTCATTCGCCTACTACGATTCGGAAGATTCTTTTGCCTCAAGCTACGATGGCAATGACGCCAACTACACGGATGATGAAGACGACGAAGACTTGGGACCACTCCGCATCGCGTTTACTTCCAAAAACGAGGCGGAAACTATTGAAACCGATCAAGAGATTGAAAAACGCAACAAACAGATGTCGATCATCCAAGCCACCACAGCCAATGAGCGCAACTATCAAAAAACCAAAAATTTATTGGTCGGATACAACTTTGACGATCTGAAGCCGAGCATCCAGGAACAGCTGCACTCGTCTATCTCCCAGTTCGTTAAATCGACTGAGATACTCAAAGAGGACATCCGAAAATCGGGCATGCTCATCAATTACAACCAACCGGTTTCGTTGGCGAAGAAGGAGTACAGCATGCTGCACACGCAGCACGTTGCCGTACTAGAGAACTTTTTCAAAATGCTGCCATATGCTACTGCAGAGCAATTAGAATCACTGCTGAGTCAGCGAATCACTGCGCTGACGATTGAGGACATTGAAAGATTCAACACTGACTATGTAAGAACGCATGCGGACGAGCTTTTTACGATCGAGGGATGTGGCGATGTTTTCGACAATTTCAATGACAAATATGCGCTAAAAATCGAAGCCTGCGACAACGGTTATAAAAAAAGAATCAAGCTAAAATTCGAGAAGGCACAAAAGTGTGCAGGACAGAAGCGTGGCGCGGAGATTGCGGTGCAATTCCGCAACACCTTACAAAGTAAAGAGTTCAGTTTCGACTATCAGCCAGACCTGAGAGGTCACCCGGGGCCCAGCCCCAGTATTATATTGCAAGCACTGACCATGTCCAATGCTAACGACGGCATAAATTTAGAGCGCTTGGAGACAATTGGAGATTCGTTTCTGAAGTACGCCATAACGACGTATTTGTACATCACCTACGAAAATGTGCACGAGGGCAAGCTGAGTCATCTGCGCTCTAAGCAGGTGGCTAATTTGAATTTGTATCGGCTGGGACGCAGGAAAATGCTGGGCGAGTACATGATTGCTACAAAATTCGAGCCGCACGACAACTGGCTGCCACCTTGCTATTACGTGCCAAAGGAGCTGGAAAAAGCGCTGATCGAGGCGAAGGTGGGTGATCTGAATTTTTATAGTTGCTTTTAGTTGTTCATCGAACATGCTTTACAGATACCGCCGCACCATTGGAAGCTCGTTGATCTGGCGAATATTAAAAAGTTGAGCAGCACTGAAATCTGTGCGCTTGTGCGTGAGAAGGCCGACAAATTGGGGCTCTTCACTGATGTAAGTGTTTGAGAATTAGAATAGCAAATATTAACTATTTTTATATCATTTTTTGTTAATTGTAGGACTGTAACTACAGCGAAGAAGTTACTGGCTTGGATGAAAGTGGCGAAGGAAACGATTTTACATGCTTCATTCCATATAACCTGGTGACACAGCATAGCATTCCAGGTTTGTATTTATGTGGAACCTTCTTCTCCCTCCTTAATTTGTCAAAATCAGGAATAACTAAGCCGCGGCCATTATCGTGATTGTTAAATAATGAGAGCTCGAAAACTCAAACATATTTATTTTCAGATAAATCGGTAGCGGACTGTGTGGAAGCACTTATCGGCGCCTACCTCATAGAGTGTGGCTCCCGCGGCGCTTTACTCTTCATGGCCTGGCTGGGCATACGAGTGTTACCTTTTGGTCATGTATCTTATGACGCGCAGGAGCCACGAACACCCGGCAGCACGTTGCCAGGTGCCGATAACATGGTCACCATCTACGGCGAATGGACGCCACCCAAAAGCCCGCTGCTCCATCACTCGCCGAACGCCGAACAGGAGCTGGAATCAATGCTGGAGGGCTTCGATGAGTTCGAAGCTATCCTGGGGTACAAATTTCGCGATCGTTCCTACCTGCTGCAGGCCATGACACACGCCAGTTATTCACCCAATCGGCTGACAGACTGCTACCAGCGGCTGGAGTTTCTGGGCGATGCTGTGCTCGACTACCTGATAACACGCCACCTATACGAGGATCCCCGGCAGCATTCGCCAGGCGCGCTAACAGATTTGCGGTCGGCATTGGTGAACAACACTATATTCGCGTCGTTGGCAGTGCGACACGGATTTCATAAATATTTCCGGCACTTGTCGCCCGGCCTGAATGAGGTCATCGACCGCTTTGTGCGCATACAAAATGAGAACGGGCACAGCATTAGTGAAGAGGTTGAAACACTTAAAGCAGCAAAACATGCGGGCCTGGAAAGATATCTTACAAAAGCCTTAATTTAAACATTTTAACCGACAATATCTTAAGTTCATTTGTGGGATACTTTCAGGCAGATTTGTTAGTGCAGAACGACGACTTGACGTTGTATCATTGTCTTTGCAGTATTATCTGCTGTCAGAGGAGGAGTGTGACGATGCCGAGGACGTGGAGGTGCCAAAAGCCTTAGGTGATGTTTTCGAGTCAATTGCTGGTGCTATTTTCCTAGATTCTAATATGTCGTTGGACGTGGTGTGGGAGGTGTATAGTAACATGATGAAGCCGGAGATAGAACAGTTCAGTAATTCAGTGCCAAAGTCTCCGATTCGAGAACTGCTGGAGCTGGAGCCAGAAACGGCCAAATTCGGGTATGCCTCTTATGCTTTGCACACAGCTGGGTTATAGAATTCAATTTCGTTTTGAATTTTTCAGCAAACCGGAGAAACTGGCCGATGGTCGGCGCGTGCGTGTCACGGTCGACGTCTTCTGCAAGGGCACGTTCCGTGGCATCGGCCGTAATTATCGCATTGCGAAATGTACGGCCGCTAAATGCGCTCTGCGTCAATTAAAAAAACAAGGACTTATATCGAAGAAGGATTAAACCAGATTGTGTTACATTTACTTCGTATTTTAGCAAAAGGAGCATTTTCTTATTTTGTAGTTTAGGAATAAAGTCTCTGCATGAATTATTAGGAGAGCGAATAAAGTCTTGAGTGCATTAGATCTTTTTACACCAATTAAAAAATGAAACACTTATTAATTAAAACAAGCGCTTGTCCAGTTTTGTATATGTTTGTTCCGTTGACGTTCATTATTGCGTGGTAAAAAAAGAAAGACGCTATTAAATGCTAAATTAATGCCTAAATCTCCATTTCCTATCCTTTGGCCGCCTTCGCTTTGCTCTTAACCTTCTTTACGCGCTTCAGTCCGTACATGTTGCTTTTCATGAATTGAGCGTACATGTTCATCATTTTGGGCACGTCCTCCTGTCGCACAACCGTTGATATCTGCAAATCAAATAGTTAAGCAATTTCAGGAGTAACGTTAAACCCTCTAAAAAAAAAATATTCCAATAAGCACGGGAACCATCGGCATCGGCCCAACGCACCTTGCTTGACTTGGTTTGCGCACGCATCAAGCACAGATAAGTTTCCGGCTCGGCTAAGGGCGGTCTGCCCTCTCGGGGTTTGGGTCGATCGTGTCCATTGTCTGTTGGTGGGGAAAACAAGGTGAAATCGATGCACGGAGGCTCGAAACCGGCATGGACACTTACAGCGCTTAAACGTCACTGTGAAAGACGAGTCTTGCTTGGCGGCATTCGCAAATTTCTCCAGCCGTAAGATAAACTACAAACAAAAATGTTTAATTTCTTTTTATGCTATCGTTGAATTTTTGTATTCATCTTACCGAAGAATTGTCTAGCAACACCATTTCCTAACGCGTTGGCAGTAAAGAAAATCACTGCGCACCAATGACAGTCGCAGATGACAGCTGACAATCGACAATATCCCGTGGTGCTTTCGGAAATTGTGTAATTACACTTAATACTTGGGTAATGCACAAAATATGACAAAAAAACATTTGGGTTAGTAGGCTTTAGTTGTGGTTGTTAGCAATTAATTTTAATAGTTTTGTTTGTTTAGAGCATACAATTTGTAACAAAATGTACGTGATCTGAAATTTGTTCCGATTTCACATTTGTACAGTACGCTTGAAAAGTGTTTGCGGTATTTTGCTACCGCAACCAACTTCAGTCAGTCGACAAAGTGAATGACTAGTGAAAATTGTTTTGGCTTATTGGCTCCGGATTGCATCGAAATATTGCGAATTTTAAAAGAATTCTGAGCGAACAACACAAAAGCAGACATGGCAAGCCCACAACAAAACGCTTCCGTTTAGTATGTAAAAAATTAGTAACGAAATGTTTGTAATTCACAGGGACAAAACCAATCGGCCCAGGGCGGCGCTGGCGACAAGAAAGATGACAAAGACAAGAAAAAGAAGTACGAGCCACCAATTCCGACGCGCGTGGGAAAAAAGAAACGTCGCGCCAAGGGACCAGATGCGGCCATGAAACTGCCGCAAGTCACGCCTCATACGCGTTGCCGCCTGAAGCTTCTGAAGCTGGAGCGCATTAAGGACTATTTGATGATGGAGGATGAATTCATACGCAACCAGGAGCGATTGAAGCCACAGGACGAGAAAAACGAGGAAGAGCGCTCCAAGGTCGATGACCTGCGCGGTACACCCATGTCCGTAGGCAACCTGGAAGAGATCATTGACGATAATCATGCAATTGTTTCGACGTCGGTGGGTTCGGAGCACTACGTAAGCATTTTATCGTTCGTTGATAAAGACCAGCTGGAGCCGGGATGTTCAGTACTGCTGAACCATAAGGTGCACGCTGTGGTGGGTGTCCTCAGCGATGACACGGATCCGATGGTGACGGTGATGAAGCTTGAGAAGGCACCGCAGGAAACATACGCCGACATTGGCGGGCTAGATACACAAATTCAAGAAATAAAAGAATCTGTCGAACTGCCCCTCACGCATCCTGAGTACTACGAGGAAATGGGTATCAAACCGCCGAAGGGCGTGATTCTGTATGGACAACCGGGCACAGGCAAGACACTGCTCGCCAAAGCGGTGGCTAATCAGACATCGGCGACTTTCCTGCGCGTGGTTGGCTCGGAATTGATCCAGAAGTACTTGGGTGATGGCCCGAAACTGGTGCGCGAGCTATTTCGCGTGGCAGAGGAACACGCACCGTCCATTGTGTTCATCGATGAAATTGATGCGGTGGGCACAAAGCGCTACGACTCGAACTCTGGCGGTGAGAGAGAGATACAGCGCACTATGCTGGAACTATTGAATCAGTTGGACGGCTTCGACTCGCGCGGCGATGTCAAGGTACGTACTGGGTAGTACTAGGCAAAAAAAGATTTAGCATATAATTTTTTCTTCACAGGTCATCATGGCAACAAACCGTATTGAGACACTAGACCCCGCACTGATTCGCCCTGGTCGCATTGATCGAAAAATTGAATTCCCCCTGCCAGATGAGAAAACCAAGCGACGTATTTTTACTATACACACGTCCCGCATGACTCTGGCCGAGGACGTTAACCTCAGTGAACTGATAATGGCCAAAGATGATCTGTCGGGCGCTGACATTAAGGCCATCTGCACGGAGGCTGGACTGATGGCGCTGCGTGAACGGCGCATGAAGGTCACCAACGAGGACTTTAAGAAGTCAAAGGAAAGTGTGCTCTACCGCAAGAAAGAAGGCACGCCCGAGGGTCTATACTTGTAAACAAAAACGTACAGAACACCGAGATCGATAACCTATTGCTATGAAGCCGTTTATTAAATAATTACTAAATTCTTTTCCAAACAACTAATGCTTTTTCTGTGACGCCAATAAATTCATTGTCAGTGGTAAATTCCGCTCGCATTTGGCCAGGAGTTCGTCCACATATTTCTGCTGCGCTTCGGAAACTACATCAATATCAGTCTCTTCGTGCTGGATGTATTGAAAGTGTTTGTTATCGGAAGTCTCTTGTACTTGCAGCTCATTGTACTTTAGTCTCTCTTTGTGCAACTCCTCGCTATGCGCTGTGGTCAAGTGTTTGTAAAATTGTTTGACTTTTTCCAGCTCAAAGCCTGTGCGCAGTCCGTCCGCATACCCCTTGTCAAAGGCAGGTTGGAAGACCGTCTCACGACCATCCACAGCACCATCCGCGTAGCCGATCTGCAATTGTCAGTGTCAGTTGGACTTTTGCACGCTGCTGGCAACTCTGTTCGCAGTCGCCAGTCGAGTTTTTACACCATTGCGGCGTGTTCTTACCTTTTGGGTCTTGCTCTGAACTTTTTGAAACTCAGTTTCGCTGACTTCCTTGAAATCTTCGGCATCCGCTGTCGCAGCGCCAGTGAGTGGCATTGTTGTAAAATTCCGAAGAATCGAATAAAGCTCGGATTTGTTCCAAGCTGCTCGCAGAAGGTTTTTGACTTTAGTTGCCGACTTGGTTGACGTCTCGCCTTTTTCTTCTTTCTTAGCATAGGGTGAGTGGGGAAATGCAATCGTGAAAGTAAGAAAATGTAATGGCCCATTGTTTCCAATGTTTAAAGATTAGAGATATCCATGTCCGTCCGTTTGTATGCATTAGATTCAATCAGTAGATTTAGTCGAATGACCTCACTGGTTTTGCATAACTTCAAAATATGTAATGTTTCTGTGTAATTGAGTTGACAACGTAACAAACATTTGGGGGAGCAAGGGCTCGAACAATATGACAAATGGTTTCAATGCCGATCTGGGCTTTAGCATAATTTCAGACGGCGCACAATGGCAACTGATGTGTCGCACGAGCTTTTGGCACTCATACAAGGCATTTCGGCCGGCGCAACCAACGATGATCTGGTGAAGGGCCTGCCGGACGTAACCGCATCAGTGCGTGTAGAAGGGCTCAACAAATTGCTGCAACAAGGCACCATAGAGGTACTGAAGAAGGGAGAAAAACTCATCTATCGCGCCAAAGATCCCAAAAAGAGTGCGCTGCCGAAGGAGGCCGACAACGAGGAGAAGATTGTTTACAGCATTATTGAAGAAGGCGCAAGCAAAGGAATTTGGATTCGCGATATCCGCATGCAATCAAACCTGAACATGACACAATTGAACAAAATTTTGAAGAATCTGGAAACAAAGAAACTTATAAAGGCCGTTAAATCGGTGAATGTGAGTTGGGAATTAGCTGTAGTTGAAACTGGTTAAACATATCTGTTGACAATCACGCTTTTAGGCCAGTAAAAAGAAGGTTTACATGCTGTACAATTTGGAGCCAGACCGTTCCATAACGGGTGGTGCCTGGTACCAGGACCAAGACTTTGAGGCGGAATTTGTCGATGTGCTGAACCAGCAATGTCTGCGCTTTTTGCAAATGCGGCGAGAGAATGCGGAAAAGAAACGCGATGGCCCATTGGTATTCAAGCAGCTATCTTGCTGTACAGTGAAGGAAGTGCATAAATTTATATCCGATTTGGGTATCAGCAAGGTGAGCAAGCCCGGGCAGCTTCAACACAATAATTGTTACTGGAAAGTTACTCCTTTGCCCAAATAGGTCAGCCTGGATGAGGATGACTTGGAGACCATTCTGAAGACAGTCGTTTACGATGGCAACGCTGAGCGTATTATGACACAAGACGGCTCGTTTGTGTACCGTGCTATTAACTCGCCGCTGGCGTCGCCGGGATTGGTGCAGATGCCCTGCGGTATTTGTCCAGTCATTAGAAATTGCTCAAATTGCGGTGATGTTATGCCTACTAAATGTCAGTACATGACAGATTGGTTGGATTGAAGTGCTTAAAACTAGTATCGTGTACATAAATCATATGTAGGTAGGTTAAGTGGCCGCCTCTAGGCATGCCTTGTGGCCCATTGTGTTACCATATGGGCGGAGCTTCTCCTATTCACTTTCGGCAGATGAAAGCCACTTGGAGGTTCTGATAAATTTGTCGTAAATCATAAAACTGTTAAGAGTTGTATTCGCATAGATGTGGCTATATAGTAGCCAACAATGAAAATTTCGTACTACATAACGGAATATGTATGTTTTCTCGGAAATAATAATCTCTTCTCTCGAATTGTGATGATTTCATATCACTTAGTATGGAAATTGAGTTTAATATTCGAGTTTTTGGTGATGGGAGTTACATAAACGTTCATTTTAATATTTTTGAAAGGTAATATTTTGAAGTTTTTTAGTGACACAAAAGTTTTCGAGACCGCAAAAGTAGAACAGGTCAGCATTTATTGATTTATAATAATAATAATTGACTGGCACGACAGCCCGATTACGCGACTGAGGCCTAGCTACCCGCAACCATTCGTGTTGTGCGTGCGAATTTTTTTTCACAAGGTTGGAAGGGAGCTACAGTTTTATGCCGATTCGAGCGAGTTGGGAGCTTTTTCATAGGTAATTTTACTCAGAGGTTTGCTATTTCCTGCTGAGAGGACAGCCGCCGAAAGAAAAATTGTTGGTTTTCTTTATTGATTTATACCTAAAGTAAAATTCAAGAGTTTGAAGCTATAACGCCTACGCTTATTGTCGAAACTCAGAATGTTTTTCCTATGTCCATTCATAGCATTACTGATAAGTATTGCTTGAAACATTTGATTACCGCGTTGAGTGGAGAAAACTTGGCTATTGTTGATTGAAGTAGAAAGAGAGAGAGCTGTAAATGTCGTCGTTTGGGTGAGGTCAATATTAATATTGTTATATTTAACAGTACTTGCGATTTCGTTAAAAGACCCCGCATTCCTCTACAAACTTTTGCCGTTCTCCACACAACTCATTCTGACATTTCATCGATGGTCGATTTTGTGTTTATTACACGTTCGCAGCGAATTGCAACTGTCAAAGCGAACAAAGTCCACGTTGTCAAGAAATGAATTCCACACATCTGAAAAAAATACAAAATACGGAAATTGCAGGAAGGTTTCCTTAAATTTGGCTGGAATAGCAAGCAAAAAATCAAATTGAAGGAACGAAAAGTAAACGAACGATAACGAGCATAAAGCATACCAATTGGCAGCGCAATTAGTGGCACAAGATGGGTCTTTGCAAGTGTCCAAAGCGGCAGGTGACGAATCAGTTCTGTTTCGAGCATCGAGTGAATGTGTGCGAGAACTGTATGGTGCAGAGTCATCCTAAGGTACGTTCCGTGGATTTTAGGTACGGAAACATCACTAATTATTCTCCTGTCCCGCAGTGCATCGTGCAATCGTATTTGCAATGGTTGCGCGACAGCGACTACGTTTCCAACTGCACTCTCTGCAATACAACATTGGAACAGGGCGAGTGCGTGCGCCTGGTTTGCTATCGTAAGTAGAAGTGCGGCATCATTTTATCGTATGCCTTGTGAATTTCTTTAATCTTTGCAGATGTTTTTCATTGGGATTGCCTGAATGCGCGCCAGTCGGCGTTACCTGCCAACACTGCGCCCCGTGGGCATTTGTGCCCCATTTGCGATACGGAAATCTTTCCAACATCGAACCTGGTCTCGCCAGTGGCCGATGTCCTCAAGGCGTTCTTGTCGCAAGTGAACTGGGGTCGTAACGGCCTAGGACTGGCACTGGTAATGACGTTGTTGCTAGCATCAAATTATTAAGGGCTACTAATATTAAAATTTCGCACAGCTTGCCGACGACCACTTAGCTGTACATGCCAAGCCCTACTCGGCGGCCCAGCAGGCCGCTGCTGCTGTTGGTGCGCCAGCAGCTGTCAGCAACGTGACCAAAGTGCATCATTCTGGCGGAATGGAGCGCTCGAAGGCGAACGGTGCCTTCGGGTCGTCATCCATGAAACACGACAGCCCCCATTCCGTGCTGCTGATGGACGCATTTAATCCACCCTCGGCCAATGACGTGCAAGGTACGTTTTGAGTGCCAACCAGTTCCCCAGAAGCTCTCGAATGAGTCCTTTCGCTTGAATACATTTGCAGCCAGTAGTCGACGCCCGTTGCTACCGCGTCAGTCGCCGATTGGCGGCTCCGATCGTGACGAAAACAAATACAAACGACGGACGCCCGCGGAGATTTTCGCGCGCTGGTCGAGGCGTTTTTATGCGCCGTCATCGCGACCGCCTTGGCGTCGCACCTGGTTCTTGGCATTGAGCGGGGTGTTGGCATTTGTGGTGCTTATCTACTTGATGGCGGCGTTCGGACGTGGCGGCTCCAGCATCAGCTTAGACGAAAACTGGAATAATCCAAACCCCAATCCCAATCAAAATGCACATTACGAATGAAGTGGTGGATGTGAGACCAGAATGGAGCAATTGCAATGCAAGTGTTGGAACAGTTTTTCTATTTGGGTTTTCCTGGAGTAGAACTCCAGAAAAAACTGGAATGAGAATGTTTCCAATTCTTATTATTATGCTAACGTCTATGCGATTAGGTGGTTAATTGCAATTTTGATTGATCCGTCATTCCTTATTTTATTAGTTATTGGCCGGCAATTAATGAATCATTCGCGATCGATGAGGTCTGAGACTAGTTATAAGACAACTTTCATAAAACTTTAATACAAAAATCATTGGTCGTTTTTTGCGATCAATTTAATTTGCCTGATAAGCCAAAATTAACTCTATTCACCGATTAAATATTTTTTGTTTGATTTGATTATTGATTGGTTCGAAAACTGATGGTTATTTGAAAACATTTTAGTGCACGAAATGATTAATTTATGTATAATTGATTAAGCACTGTTATAGTAACTATGTTTAATCAATTGTGCCGAAGCTATGGGGGTCCCGAACTGTTTCGATGTTCAGACGTGTGAGTTAATGAACAAATTGACACGTTCAGCGAAATCCATATGTATGTATGTCTAATGAAACGTTGTGTCTCATTGGGCGAAACTATTGATTAACTTAAAAATTTAATTTTACATTGATTACATAGAGTTTTGTTCAAATAATATTATAGCTAATGAGTCAACTAATTCCGTCGTTTTTACGAATAACTAACCACATTTTCATAATTGAACCGTATATATTTGATTGAAACTGAATGTGTTATGACAATTTGAATAGTTAAAGAAAATAATCACCAGCATTTTAATTAATCAGTCGATCGCATAGTTGCTGTTTAAAACATTGTGCATGTGCGTGTTTGCGCAATCCAATAATACAAAAGTAATCCTATCATTATTTATACACGAATTGTCTGTGAAATAGCACCGTTTCACAAGTTTTTACAATAAATGCCTAAACATTTGCATAATCATTTAAATATGGGAAAATATAAAATGCAGGAAAAAACTTTAGATATGAAATAAAGTCAGCAACAGTCAGCAGTTAATTGTTTTCATGCTGCTCTTGACACGCGGCGGCCCTGACCTGCTGATACGTGGGCATCGCACAGAATTTCACTGTCAACCAGTCCACAATCGGTAAGGGGCAAATGCGGAATAGAGTGCGATAGACTTTATACCTGGAAGAATTAAATCCAAATTACATTCTCCACTTTGAAAAAGTTTATTCGGTGGATATCAACTACCGCCACGGCTCGTGTATGTACATCGCCCTCGGCTGCACGTTGGTCAAGGCGTCCTGGAATTTCTCCAGCAGCGCTGGGTCGCGGTAGTTGTTAGGCGGCTTAAATCCGGAGATAATTGCCAAGTACTCGTTGAATCGGGCGAAGTAGGCGCCGTAGAACTGACGCTGCTCCTCCGTGAATGCCTTGCTCATGACCTTGGAATGGTCCTGCTGTCTGGCTGAGATGTTGCTGTACTCGACGAAGGAGCCAGGTATGAAGTTGATCACCTCCACGCCGTACTGCTGCATTTCCATGCGTAGCGAGTCGTTCCAGAAGCGCAAAGCTGCCTTTGATGCGGCGTATGGCGCTAGTGTAGGCAACGCCTGTAGCAATTAGAAATTCATGAAAGGTGTAGAATTGTAATCGAGCCAGTAGCTAAGTCAGACGAAAGCGCTTGCTCACTTGTAGCCCACAGTGGCTGGTGATGTTGATGATGCGGCCGCGGTGTTGGCGCACCAGCGGCAGAACTTCCTTCGTCAGCCGCATCGTGCCGAGCACATTTACATTTATCTGCATTTCAAATTGATCGCACGTCTGCCATTCGAACTCGCCGAAGCACATGACGCCTGCGTTGTTCACCAAAGCGGTGAACTGGTAGTCGCTGTTCGAACGCAACAACTCAGCAACGCGACGGCCGGCATGCGCGATTGTTTCATGTCTGAGCAGATCCACTTCTATGGTAATCATGCGTTTGGGATCGTTGAGGTTCTGTAGCAAACGCGCGCCCTCTGAGTTGGCATTGTGACAGGCGGAAATGACGGTCATGTTCAACGAGTGACAGTACACCGCTAGCAAATGACTGTGAGGCAAAAAATTATGGAATTCATTAGTATCGATTAAAAATTCCGTTAAAGTCTAATTAAAAACTAATCTCGATCCGGTGCTTCTTTCGATCGATCGATCGATTACTTTTCTTGCATATTGATAACAATCGTATTTTCATGTTGCATTTGTCGAAATCATGCACGAAAGTGAAAGAGTATTTTTATATTTCCACGACTTTCCACGGTGGTTAGCTCGGATTCAGAAACGATTTAACTGTATCTAAAACGTGCAGTAGTAGCGAGATCGGCCATAGATGGTCTACAAGTCACACCTCGTACATTAATATACAAATTAGATAAAACCGTTTTAAAATAATGTTTCCTAACAATTTAAAATGCTAAACCACTACTTCTGTAAATTAGGTAACCCATAAAAATTGAAAATTTTTTTGACACCACTTAACGGTTGGATACCGTGTTTGATATGTTTAGCGAAGACAAATTATTCGAACGTGAAATTATTTGGGCTTTGGTTTAGTTTACGTTTGATGAGTTTCATCTTTGGAAATAATCTATTTTCCTCACACTCTTTTGAACTGAACTGTGAACTGTATATGACGTCACTTGCTTACACATCAAACCACACCACACAAAATAAGGGCAATGTGAAATAAGAAAGATTATAAACTTACGTATACAAATGTGTCTATGTATAAATATCTGAACATTGCATATCTGCATATTGTATTTGTATGTTTAACTTACTCTACAACCCTAATAAATCAAGGGCATGTACAGTTTCATGCTCGATTCATTTCTGGCAAGTTTTGTGGTTATAGTTGTCTGATTTGTTGCACTTAAATGACCAACAACTCAAATAATTGATTTTGGTATTAAAAAGTGAAGTCACTGCACAATTATATTAGGGGTCAATCACCATCACGTGCAGGTCTCCACATTCAGTGCTACTTCTTCCGATAAGGAACCAAAAGCTTCACGGGTAGGCAGCCGCTAGCTTTCTTAAACATCTGTTTCATTTCATGAAAACAATGAAAGATAACTTTGCGGTTGCATGTCACACAATCCATATGTACATATATAGGTAGCTATGTAAAATATTTTTTACCCCAGTCCCGAATCGCAGCCAGTGATCAGAATTACGTTGCGCGGCGACATTCGCAACTGCCGCCTGCCCCAGCCCAGCGTTTTCAGCACAGCGCGCAGAAGTGTCGGCATTTTTGAGCTTATTCCTCACAAGTTGGATTCGTCTTTACTAATTGTTTTTTTTCACGTTTACACAGTGCACTTCCGAGTATGCGATTTCACGAGTGCCTTTTCATGCAGCGTCGGTGGAAATTCGCAAACTAAGTGAAACGCTCGACAAGTTACGCCGATGCCAATACCGGCGCCTACTAGCAGTGTGCGAAATGTTCGTCCGGTATTAGGTGCTGTGCGCTCTGCGTCGCACTCTTTTTCGTCGCAGTTATCAGCAAGACTGGCTAAATAATCGACGGATTATTGTTGGCGCGCCGAAATGGAGAGTGTTTGCGAGAGGAGCAATGGCCGCACAAAGGCACGAATTATCTTGTTGGCTTTGTATCTGGTGCTTTGTGATCTTACTTGGGTACCCTGCATTGGCAGCGTCCAACGCCACACATTCCGGCGAAAGATCTATAATGCGGTTGGGCGAGAAATAACACAGGGAAGCAAAACAAATTTTTTTCTGCGGCAAGGGTTAATTGAGTCAATTTGAATACTTATGATTATGAAGTACTCTACTTATAAATTAGTTTTTTTAGATTGCCTTTATCTCAAAAAGCAGCGTCAATTCAACAATAGCATTATTATTTTCGTATTCAGCAGACCAAATTTACCTAAAATTGGCTAACATATCTCATGCCGCAAAATCAGTGTTCCCCTGTGTAATTATTACAACATGTCTAAGTATTTGTTGTTTTTATACCCTGGCTCGGATCTTAGGGCATATACACTAATTAACCAGGAGTCTGTAATGCGAAATGTTATCGGTATGGAACGTTCAAAGGCAGGCGCGGATTCAGAAAAATATTTCGAGAGGGTTTCAAAAAGTAATTCTTTAATATTTATAAAATGCCTTTTAATTTGTATGTAGTTTTATAGTCGATCCAAATATTTCGGGGGGGTTTCAACCCCCAACCCCCCCTGAATCCACCACTGTTCAAAGGTATACTTATGATCAGGATCACAAGTAGAATCGCCCGTCTGTCAACCGACCATTCCACCCGATAGCTCTTGAAGGACTAAAGATATCGGGATGAAATTTGGATCATTTTTAAGCAGAGTTGCCATAAGAAACCAACACTTGTTTTTGACGAAAATAATCTGTTAGGTTATAGTTGTTTACTATTGGAACAATTGCTAACCGCATTGACTCATTTACATTTTTAATTTTTTCATTTATTTTATTTATTTCCCGACACTGGATTGTCGTGACAAGATATATATCCTAAATCCCAATATCCTAAAATTATGCATTTTACAATATTAGATAGCATCTCAAGTGACATTTGATTGTTGTCGGTGCAGGGTATGAATGAGTCGACTCGAAACCGACTAAACACATTACATGTATATGTGTTTGTTTTGACTGTTATATAGCGAAATACCTGCTCCTTTCTGTGTGCTCCAAAGCGTTTTTTACCGTGCGCTGAATTTTTAATCAGAATGAGAAATGAGAGGGAAGCCGAAAGTGGTCTCAGTTTAAAGCGACCTTAAATCCAGAATACTTGGGTTTACCTATACAGTCGTGTCTGGATATAGTGAACTAAATATTGCAGGGCCTGTTCATAGTATTTTTAGGTTGTTAACTATATCAAGGTTAAAATTTTTGTTCAAAAACTCGTTTTATTTGCTCAAAATACACTTTGTGTATATAAATTCAAGAGATCATTAAAATAAATTAGTAGGAAAACATAAATGTATGCTTATTGGTAGAATTGGCGAATAGACGTTTGCTTATTGCGTTCACAAAGTTTTAAATACACATAAAAAAGCCCACTTTCAACCACAGTCGGTTTGCATTCGACAAAAAACATAACCACTAAGGTCAAGAAACAGCTGAGTTTGTAACAATCAATAGCAAAAATCTAAATTAGGGGAATAACCTCTTTCATGTTTGATTCCTTCTTGTGTTTTTGTTGCTTTTTGCTTGAAATTGCTTTCAAAAATTGTTTTACTATTTAAAGGTTTTCGATTGTTCACTGTTTAGAGAACTCCATGTAAAAATTTGGGTGTTCACTATATCGAGGTGTTCACTATATAGGGTGTTCACTATACCCAGACACGACTGTATATGCTCTAGTATATGAATGCATGTATGTGCACATGTACATGTGTATAATACGTTCTAGGGCGGCTTAAGGTACTACTATATACCTATATTCGAGTGAATGGAGCTGTAACACGTGCAATCTTAAAGTATTAACTGTGCAAAGTTTATTTATCAGCCTATAAATATTATTAGTTGATCGTCAAAAATTTCTTCTTACAATTGGTTTTAAAAATGCCATATCTCTATTCCTCTCTCTCCTCTTTTTTTATTTGTTTGTTCGTTGAAAACTAGTCATCGACTTGGAACATTAATTTTGTAATAGTCTCCGGGAACAGTAGTTTCAACTATTAGTACCTTACTAAATTAGTCGAATATGTATGAATCTAATGAGTGATAATTAAAAATTGAAAAAATTAGTTGTCAGGTTTTTCTTCGGAAATTATAACGTTGATTTGTCTATTTGTCTGCATCGGCCGTAATCTAAGGCGGCATAAACGTATTCTATTTGATCTGGCTTGACGCTTGTGATTTTGCCGAAGTGGGCATGGCACAAATTGTATGAAAATGCAAGCAACCGCGATTTTGGATACAAATTCGGTATGAAATCGCTTTTACTAGAAAAATATGGAAGGAGTTGAACAAAATCGTAAGACAGTCTCAAAAGACTACTTTTCTTAGTAGGGCGTAGCTTTCAAACTTTGAGTTCCACAGATAGAAATCCGATAGCAAAGTGGAAAGCCCAGAAGCTTTCAAGAGGTAGAATTGAAATGCGGCATTAAGTAACTTCTAAGTCGAAATCTTTTACCAGAAAAATGTTTTGAGTGAGAAGTTTCCAACCTTCCGTTAATCTCTGTTTGATACAATAAATTGTTACAAAGCAATGATCCCTCCTAATTCTTTATAGTTCGGAATCTTCAACTGTATAAGTACATCTCAATATTTAGAAAACTTTCGTAGCATTTATTTTCAGTTACCACAATT
The DNA here is from genome assembly GCA_964056695.1 of Melieria picta. Taxonomy (NCBI): domain Eukaryota; kingdom Metazoa; phylum Arthropoda; class Insecta; order Diptera; family Ulidiidae; genus Melieria; species Melieria picta. Next base: position 98,504,691 of record OZ057398.1, on the reverse strand, counting down.
CGTAGGTGGTTAGTGTGGAATCGCTAGTTTTGGGGTCGTTCGTTCGAGCCCCGATTCAGCCGAAACGTCCTTTTATCATCGTGTTGCCCTTCCAGTTACAGTTCTATATTATAGAGCTGCAAGCCTGAATATTTTTATTTTACTTCAAATATCAAATTTGTAGGCCTGAACGTTACATAGAACTTTATACATGAGCCGGAGACAATACACGAATATGTGTTGAATCCCAAAATATGTATCCAGATTCATTTGCCCCCACGTAAACCAACTTTAATTTACTTTTCTGTGTGTTTTTATTTAGTTTTCTCAGTTTTTTAGTTTGGTTGAATTTGGTGTATGCCTTAAGTTGTAATTATTGCAAAATTATAGTTTAATATATTTCCATGTATATATGTGTATATAAATATATTCTATCGCTAATATATTATTGATTTTTCCTCTTTCGTCAGATTTAGGTATAAGTTTTCCTTTTCGTATAATTAAATCAGCATTTTTCTCTGCTCGTCCGCATCTCAAGCAAAAATACTTTTTCACATTTGTTTTTCATCTCGTTTTGTTTAGAAAAATATAAACATTGCTTTATTTAGTGAGAAAAAACGAAATGTTGAACTTTTCCTACGTATGCACTGAAGGCAGCCGTTGCGCCGTCTGCGGGTAAACTGCAGCAAGACGTCATTCTTTTCCGAAGTGGACTCGTACCCCAAGCCGACCTTGCTGCGTTTTCACTGAAGCGGGAGATTTTTGTCAATGTACGTGCGTACAAATATTTATGCGTTTCAAAAATACAATACTTATATCATTGTTTCGGCTTACAAACAATTAAAATTAAAGTTGACTTGCGACACTCAGGCGACAATTTATCGAAACGAAATCTGCACTCACACATGCAATGCAATTACTACATTTGCACAGCCGTGTGGCACCTCTTCTCGTTTTCAATATCATCAGCAATTAAAAATTTTATTAATCACTAAACAATGCTTTAGTGGTTTTCATGTTTTGATTTGTCGATAAAGCAAATATTGGCTAAATAATGTTCAATATAAATTGATTGATTTTTCGTCAAAGGCCATTTCCAATTCTTTATTTATTATTTTTAAAAAGCTTTTTGTTGTTTCCCTCTTTCAATTGGTTTTAAAGTACAATTTTTGCAGAATAGTCAATTCGGTTTTAGTATAATTTGTTTTAAGTAAAGTAATTTTAAAATTGCATTTCATACAATAAAATTTAAGATTTTTAGTTGCTTACTTCGTTTATTTAAAATATCACAAGGCCTTTTCTATGCAGTTTAAACACAAAGCTGTTTTTGTTTAGTTTATTACAAAAAACATAAGACATTTCGCTAATGTGTTGGCTGTCATTTTTACAATTTCCTGCTGTATACTGCGACTCAAAAGCGCATTGCGTACATTGCACAAATTAACAAACCACAGTGTGACAATTGACAAGTTAATATAAGGCATTAAATTAAAAAAGTACAATAAGTGTGAACGGAAAAATCTTTCTAATCAGTAAACAGAACGAAGCAGGATATCAAAAACATGTTTTATAAATAACATAATAGAAAAACAATGCAACATAAAAATATACAATACATAGTAGACATTTCTTGAAGGTACCTAATAATACAAACTTTTAATCGTTTAGTAGTTTCTGTTCTTGTCGATTTCAAAGAGTTTGTTTACGAAAATACTTTTTACAAAAGTATTTCCGATAGCAAATAAAATAACAAAGAAAGAAGCTTAACGTGCTATTATTTGTTGCTCTGCTTAATGTTAATCGTTTAATGCCAAAGTATAAATTACTTTAATTTCTTTAAATTAAAACGTTAAAAATATGAAATATAAAACATTCGCATCGATTAGTTTTTGACAAATTCAAAAAATATAAAACATTACAGTAAGATTGTAGTTCTTCCACTTAATTGCGTCTTAAGGTTCGCTGACTCTGTCAAGCCCACTTTGCTTAGAGCTCAGCTTAAAGCGTTCAACGGTTCACTAACACGAATACCACATTAGAAGAATTTCAATTAACTTCGGCTACGGCGGTAGCGCTGCCTCATCACCTCGTCCTCAGCAGCCCGTCGTCGTTCGTCGCGCGCATTTATTGTTATAAGCTCACCAGCTTCGACGGCTCACTGGTAGGCGTGGTCAGCTCAAGAGGGTGTTTGTTCTGCGATGAACACGTCGGCACCAGCGGTCCGGAAACGGGTGTCAGTCCAGTGCCGCCATCCATCAAACTGTCAAAATTGAACATTCCAGTGGATGGCGTCTGTATGGCCACGCCGTTGATGTCTGTGGGCGGCTTGTTTTGAACGCTGAGCGCCAGCGTTTGCGCTTGGTTCCGCGGCATTGTCGGCAGCGAGTTGGGCCGCTGCTTGTTGCCATTCGGCAGCTTATTCGGTGCAGTAAGCGTAGTGGGCGTGGACACGAAACTGCCAAAGCTCACCGGCGCCGTACTAACGATAGGCGTGTTCAGCGACGCCGAGGCGACAGCGGCCAGCGAGGCGGTCAGCGTGGCAACATTGGGCAATGCCGGCGGTACCATTGGATTATTGCTGGAGAGCAGCAGGCGCTTCGGCGATGGAGGCCCTTCGTGGTCCAGCGACGAGTTCGAGTCCAACGCGCTGTCCAGCGGCTCGTTTTTGATGAGCGGCACCATTTCCAGCACACTGTCGCCCATCAGTATGGGTTTGAGATCGATGGGTGAGCCGCTGCGTCCTGCGGAGGAGAGCGTGGTGTCCACACCGATGATTGTACTGTCGTTGCTGTTGCTGTTGTTGGCCGGCGCTATGAGCCCGTCGTAGGTGCGCACGCTCAGAAGATCGTGGCGAATCTTCTGGCATGTGGGACGATGCGCGTCCAGTATATATGCTAGTTGGTTTTTGGTCAACTTCAACGACTCGACTTCCTTTTGCAGCGTCTCGCGTACCTTCTCCAGCTTGTCCACTTCACAGAGCAACTCGTTGGTCTGGTCGACGCGGCGCTTACGACACCGAGCGGCGGCCATCTTGTTGCGCTCACGGCGGATACGACGCTTTTCCTCCTCCTCGGGTGTCATATTGGTCGATTTCGTTGGACGGCGTCCGCCTTGGTTGCGGCGCACTGGCGCCGGTGTAACGGCATTAGTGGCACTGCTTGAGGTATTGATGTTGTTGTTGTTGTTAGCTGTTGTGCTGCCCAACAGCAGGCTGCCGTGCTTACCAGCGGCCTCGCCTGCGATGGCATTGGAAATTAGTGTGAAATCATTTTTGGACGATGTGGTTGAGGTAGCAAGTGAATTGTTGCTCATGCCGTTGAGGCCATTCTGGAATGAGGTACTGTCGGTGGCGGCACTTGCTGCAATTGAAGAAAAGTTCCTCATTAGACGATATTAAGCTAGGATTACGTATACGAATTTGTTGGCAAGTGTACTTACAAGTATCGGTTGTCGCCAGCGAATTCTCCTCATTCAATTGCGAATTGTTCCACGAAGTCTGCGACTCCTCGGACTCTGGCTCGTTGATGTCGGGGAAGGATTGAAACGTGGTGTTGATGGGTGGTGGAATAAAGCCGGCCTGATACGGGGGATTCGAGTGATCATTTGTCAACTGGATAAATGTCTCCTCAATGCTACGTAGAGTTGTTGGCGTTAGGGTGGACGTAGTCAAGGTGGGCACGCCACTCTGAATGCCTTCCACAATCTGAAAATATGCCAAAAAGATAAATAATTACAAAAACGTCATTAGCAAATATCGAGAATGCAAATGTTTACATGTGGGTGATGATATGTTAAAGTGGAAATAACAAAAAATCGAAGTTCATGAAAGACCAACAATCAACACCATACAGCCGATAAATAATAGAGATTCTATAAAAAAGTTTACCACTTAGTTTGCAGCTGGCATTTGGCAACGATGTTAAATGTTCACATTTTCACACAATTGTCAAATAAACCAAATCAATATAACGATTTATAATTCAAACCATGAGGTTAAGGGAGGGAGAACAATTTTCCTTGACCTGAACTAAGAAAAAACATTATAGAGTTTTCATCAGCTTTGGCTCAGTGACACTTCCCGACTTTGACACAACAATGCACCCGTTCAGAACCGCGGTAGAAGTTTTATAAGAAATTTGCCCTGTCGAGCATTCACAAGTGTGTGGATTCACCGCGCCAAGATTATTTCACGCTAGAATCTACACATGTTCATGAAATACCCACGACGTAGGCGATAGCACTAAGCTATTTACGCCCACATCAAGCCGCTCGTTTTTAAATTAAATGCAACCCCGCCAATCCGAATTTTCGCCATACCATCGATTCGTGGAAAAGTCTGTAGCGGTATATAGCACAGTAAAATATCGGCCGATAGAGTGATAATAAGCTTTTCCGGCGTACTAATGAAAATATGTGTGTTTTCCCCAATTCTCACGTATTTTCATTTGCGCGTTGCTGTTTTCTTTTGTGTTCGCGGCGAATTTTGCCTTTTTATTTTGGTTTTTATTTTCACTACACACATGTTTTTCTTCAAATTTGCAGCTTGAATTTTGCTTTGCTTTTTATTTATTTATTTATTATTTGTATCTTTCTTCAATGGTTCTCGTTTAGACAACCGCATATTGTTTTTTTTAATAGTGAACTCGTCGAATTCGCGAAATGCATGCTTGCCAAACGATCTGTGCGTTTCAAAGTGTCACACATACTCACTTACAGCATACATATGTATGTATGTATGTAAAATATCGAATGCGGCATCACAACAACAAGTTTAAATTAATTTTATAAAAGTTAATTAAGTATGCTTAATGTTGAAGCGCGCTTTAGCGGCATTTGCAATGTGCGCGCTGTGTACTAGAGTACTGAGAACGTACTGCGGAATATTGCCTGTATGTAGGTATGTCCAATGTACTACATATGTATGTACTGTGCAATATATACGCATAGTATATAAAATGCGCCAATTGTACGCGTCTAAACGGACGAGGCGGTGGTGGCTTGGCTGACAAGCGAGTCTGTTGCGCTATGTGCGCGCTTAATTGCTCCACGAATGCGCAAGTATTTATTGATTAAACTCGTACTTTACTTAAAAACAATAACACAGTGTGCACATTTCATAGCCATTGTGTCGCAATCGAGTGAGCGTAAGTGAAGCAATATTGAAACATACTCGATGCGATTGCGACGATGTGGCGGGAAGAACCAAATGAATTCGTTTTATTTACAGAACTGCAGAAGTTGCAGCGCTTTGCTGATATATGTAAATGAGCACGTAGTAGGTTTTGTTGTTGAGGTGTGACTGCTGGTGTAATTGGTCCGCCTGCAGGCTTCAAGAACATGAGGCAATAGTGGGCCACAAATCAGGCCGATACCTGGAAATTAACAGGTAGAACCAAACAGCTGTTATTCTATAAACTTGCGAATGGCGGCATTTACAACCTGTGGCACATTACTGTATTGGCATTTTCTTAACACTTGAAAGACGAGACATTTTCCATTTCTTGAAGCACCACAGCGGCCATTTTGTTTTTAATACTGTATAGGTAAAGTAATACATTGTACAAGTCTATAAATTTTAGTACTGCTTTGGTTGGAAAATTTTGTAATGGTTGATTGTTTTAATTTCAAATGTTCATTTTCAAATTCGAGTGAAATTTGTATTACAGGGTAGTAAAGATTTTTAAAAACTGGTTGGGCATATTTTTGAATTTTGTCCGTTTATGAGAGATTTTTAAATCAAAATGGTTAGAAATATAGTGTCCGCGTCCGGTTATTGGAATGATATTCGTATGGAAAACTTGTGTCTGCGAAATTTGTCTGGCTATTAAAGATGTCTGGTTATAAGCACTGTCGATAATGAGGAATTTCACTGTATACAGCCGTCGAAGTTTTCTTGATGCAATGATATTTTTCAAAGAAGTTTCCCTTGTTTATTGAAATTCTAAATCAATCATTCATTCAAAAGAATCTCCGCCGATGTCAGAGCATAAAAATCCGAAAGTGTACAAGATCGAAATAATATCGATGAAAAAATGAAATGCTTATTTTAAATAATAAATGAAAATATTATTGTTCCTTAACCCTTTCGCTATTTTGTTGCCGTATGGCAACATGCTACTTTGTGGACGTCTGCATCGTCCATGGTTGCAAGAATACATTTTTTTGTTGGTCTTTAGAATAGTTTGAAGTTTTAGGAAAAATACGAAATTATTAAACTGAATATTTAAATTTAAAGAAGAGAAGTATACACGTTTTTTTAATGGTATATCTTGACATAGTAAAGGAAGAAGAAGCAGACAAAATTCGAGAACTTTTTAATTTGACGTTTTCTTTCAAGTTAGATACTTTTTTTTTTAATTTTGGCTGAAGTAAATGAAGAAATATTCAAATTTTCGTTATGCGTAAAAAGTTTTATGTTTAAGTAATTATTACAGCCACAACGATGTGGTTGCTCACATAGAAAAACACTCTAAAATACAGGGTCCGAGTATAAAAATTAAAAAATTTCTTATGGAATGTTGCTAATATAACCACATAGAAGCCTAAGACGTAAAATTTAAAATTTTAACTTTCCCCAGTAAAAACCTGTAGCGAAAGGGTTAACAATATTTTCCACTTTTACTTGTGTTTTAATACTCTTTTGGCTGCTATTGGTAGGGCGTGCCGCCGCTGCACAATGCTATTTTGTATATACCTTTAGCATTTCAAACACTGAAATATATATTTTATGGATCACGTGTATATAAAATAAAAAGGATATGAGTTATTTTTTTGTTTTTGAATTCAAATCGCAGTACGTTCTAAAGTTTTTTTCACCGGTTTTTCTACTTGCAGATCAGTTTTTCTACCAAATTGGCTTCTTCTAAATGAATGAATTTAAATTTTTGAGATATCATCAAATTTCTGTTCTTGACAGGAGGAAATACGGCGAACATTGGACAAGGGGTGTGGCGCCGCCCGCAAAACTCAGTGTTTAAATATACAATAGAATAGCATCAGAACTATAAGTTGGACAGCGAATAGTAGGAACCATTTAGTTTTTGCCCGAAAAATGAATGAGGCAGTGTTCCATGTGAGCCAAACACCTTCTATACAACACAAGTTCTTAAATTATTGAACCTTTTTTAACTGTTTCGATTCCATACAAAGTGCTTTCCGATACTGAATACCGGTATCGAGACTGAGTACTTTTGAATACTCAGAATACATAGAATATTTTCAAAAATCGAATGCCGCCGCTTCTTTTCAAAACCGAGTACTTTTTCTTTAAGTATCACTTTTGGCAAACCTATTTAGTATCATCTCAATTTATAGGGTAATCAATGCATTGAAATACTAGGGTTTAGCTCTTGTCAAAAGTCAAAAACCAAGCCCAAAGTGGTTTTATTATGAGTTGATATGAAAACATCAGTTTCATTATCACTTCATGGAGCCGCCACTGCCAGCGACTGCAGTTCAAAAGCGAATGCCATTTAGATATAAGTATACTATATAGCTGATTATTTCAGAGCGTGCTTGAAATATTATGTAGGAGGTGTATCCAAACAGAAGCGTATAGCGACACAGAGCGCTCGATGTGTACTGAAAAGTGTAGCACTTGCACTAAAATCAAATAATTGAAGTGATGCCAAAAGCGCACATTCGAATTTTGTGGGTGACAGAGATGATTCGATGAATGGGTAAGCATTTTTATTTTAATTAGACAATGCGCCACACCAGTGGTCACACGACCCTGCACAGTGGGCATCACTTACAGAGGCTTGGCCACACAAACAAAATATTGTTTAGTTGACAATAAAATAAACCCCATCAGACCGGCCGATTGTCTGACTGTGAACCGGAGAGCTGTACTTAAGAGCATCCAGCACCCTACACGGATCAATACTGGCTACTCAGTCACCTGAACACCCCAGAGCTGCTTCGATTTTTTAGCACTAACAATGTGATACTAGGCCTACGAGGAATAATGCTTGGTTGCGCCCACAATAAACAATCCTAGTCTCAATTTGAAACAACAAAACGATGGGTACCTGCTGCATGAACAGTTCGTTCGCCAGAAAATTTTCAATTTCGCGCGCGTCCATTGTTAGGCGATCATCGTCGTCAGCGACATTAGCTGCTGCTGTCATTTTGCTCGTCAAATCGATTGTTGGTGTACGTTGTTGCTGTACCGTATGATTGCCATTGCAGTTGTTGCTACGATTATTGGTATAGAATTGCGGTTGTGGCTGTTGTTGTTGTTGCAATTGTTGCAAGTGTTGCTGCAGCTGTTGTAGGTGTTGTTGCTGTTGTAATTGCAGTTGTTGTTGTTGCTGCTGTTGTCGTTGCTGGTTTTGCTGCTGCTGCTGCTGCTGTTGATGCTGGTGTGTTGCACATTGCAGCTGTAAACGTTGCAAGTTTTGTTGCTGCAGCTGCTGCTGCTGTTGTTGCAGATGCTGTTGTAATTGCTGCAAGCCATTATTTTGATTATTTGCAAATGGCAAATGGCGCGGCTGATTGCCAGTGTTGCCATCATTACCGCTGTGATTATTCGGATAATGCGAATAATTCGCGTTATGGCCGTACGGGTTTGGCACGAAGCTGGCGGAGGCCGCCGAAGACATTTGCGCGGTGGCGGCGGAATTGGTAACAGCGAAACTGGCAGCCAGCGCGGCGGTGGACTGTTGTTGTTTGGGATGTGGCAGCAGTGCTAGTTGTTGCTGTTGCTGCTGTGGCTGTGGCTGGTAATTAGGATGCGTAGGAAGCGAATGTGGTTGAGAAGGGCGGGGTGGCGGTAAAGACGGGAATCGCGTCAATTGTTGTTGGCTCAAGTGACTGTGACGCCCGTATGGCTGTTCTGGCTGGTATGGTTGCTGTTGTTGTGAGCTGCGCGCTGGCTGATACGCTGGGTACGGGTGGTAATTGAACTTTTTCATAAATGGTTTTTCTCTCTTACGTACTTACGGTGTAAAACTTTGTATGTATGGGTTAATTGTTGTATTTGTTGCTTTTGTTTTGTTATGCTCTTTGGGTTCAACAGTGGGCGGATTATTCGCACGCGTATTGGGTACAAATTCTTAAATATATTAATTGCTAATGACTAGCTCAAAGTCTTTATAACTTAAACGAATATTTTTCGTGCATTTAAACGATTTTTTCTCGTTTTTGGTTGTTTGGTTGTTTTTGTTTTTGTAAACTGGCGTTTTAATTTCCTTAATATTTATTTGTTTGTATATATGTGTTATACGCTATATATAGTATTTGTGTATATATTGTTTCGACTTTCGTTTCGTTACTGCTTAGCTTTTATGTCTTCCGTAACTTATTAGTGAATCTCTGCAAGCCACTAGCAATGTGGGCAAACAGTTTTTAAACGTCTATAAATATTTCAACAATGCAATTTTTATGTTTTAACGAAACAACAAAAGTAAAACATACATAGATATAGATATTTATATTGTATATACAGATGATTTTTTCGCAGTATTTACGCTGTCTACACTAAGTGTGGTCGACGTGTGAGTGTCTTTTCTTAGAAAAGATTTCAAAAATTGTCTTGCTTAAATTCTCTAAATTACGTTATCTTTCCGTTCAAGTTTCGTTTTTACGATCAAAACTATTTTCGTAATTGGATTGGCTTGTTATAAAAGTTCGATATTTGCGATTATTTCTCGATGTTTCATTAAACTATTTCGTTCGTTACTGAATGACTCCACGCTTTTCAAAGAGTGCAGTGTTCATTTTCAAGTGGCTGGTACCTTCGCTAGCCCCAAAACTCTGGAGGTTTGATTTTATTAAAGGCAAATCTCTTCAAAGTATTCTGCTTAAAAAATCCGTCAGAAATACCGTCTTCAACGTGCGCGAATTCCGTGCCAAGACTCGTGATCTGTGCAATGTGAGCTATTGTGCGCGTTATCTTTGACGAAATCATAATAACGGATGCGCTATAGAAATTTAGTCCGGTATGCAGTATTTCCAAAACGAGGTGTGTACAATGTGTAAATGCTTAAAATCGGTCAGCGCTCTTGAAAGTCGTTATTCGAAGACAATCGAAACATAAAAACATGTGGCGAATGTGTGTTACAAATGTTATCGACTACGTTCTGCGTTCGTATAGATTATCTAGTTTGCATTTTGTAGACAATAAATAAGGCGATAAATATTTCCAAGATAGTTCCGTTGCACAGTCCTTCCGTTCAATGTTGTGCTCAATGCGACAATATATTTTCGTGTTGACTATTTCTGTACTATTTTAACAATTTCCGTTCTACATGGAATCGTTCCCTGTTTTAGGTTCTTAAAAGCGGTTATAATTCTTTAAAACGCTTATGCTGTACCGCTCCAGACGTGCTTTCAATGCGTTCCGGTGTTGCAGTTTTTCCTTTTCTGCGATGTCGGTCGTTTAAGGTGAACTTTTCAATTTGTTATTCACGTTTATTTATTATATAATTATGCAATTTCGTTAATTTTCGTAGTTTTTTAAGTAGTTCAACGATGAAGCTATACGTTAAATTTGTTGTTCAGTATTTTCGTTGTTCGTTCGCAGTAGATTTTTCGTCTTCTTCTCCGAGCTTTATGGGATTATCGTTGCAAAATTTTCTGCTTAACCGCCTTCCCACGCTGCGCTATTTTCAAGCAAAATTCTCTGCTTGCTGGTTGTTGTAGATTTTCTTTATTTGCAAAACGTAAATCGTTATTGCAGCTGCTTCCGTATCCGTTTCGGCAAAGTAAGCGATCGCGCAATTTTATCGAATGTGACATAAAAATTATTTGGATGCAAAAACCCGCTGAAGCGCTTTTCGTTGTTCCATCCGTAGCCGTTGTCTCGACAATTTCTCGCACTCGACACTCAGCGGCACTTCAGGGGCTCGATACTCGTGTTCGACTAATTCTTAGTTTTCTTCTTCGAATTCTATTTCAATTCTTTTGTCGCTGTTGCGTTCTGCAGAGAGCGCCGAACGTGTAGCTTGCTCGCGCTCGCCAATTGAATTGGTTCGCCGAAACCCACACACAACAACAACAACAACAGCAAGTACCATAACAAGAGACACAGCAGCAGTATTGGCAGCAACTACACTCCACAAATCTCTATGCACATAAATACCCATATACGTTCGTACATATTTTTATACGGTGTGCTATAGACAATTAACAATCATTGAATCGCCGGACAGTGGGCTGCTCTCTGGCAATGACAATTTCTGCCGATTCGGCCTGTGGGACGACACACGACGTACGCCACCCGGGTCACTTGCTACTTGCTGTTCTTTTCCTAGAGGATCACGTTCCTCGTACATTCATACATATGTATGTCTGTAGGATGGCACCGTCGCATTATAGCAGCTCTGCGCACCGAATTTCGCATGTGCTCCGCGTCCGCAAATACCACATTGACATACCTATGCACGCACGTAGATGATTTGATCTTTATTTTTAGTTTTAGTGTTTTGTTACTTTTTATTATATTGTTGGCTTTTGCGCTCGTCGTTCTCGTGCCTTTAGCTTGTTCGAAATGTGTCTCATATACATACATATGCTTCTTTCGGCCGCTTCCTTGCGCCGAATTTTTCCCGAGTGCTACCAATTGTTTCGCGTTAATCTGGTGCGATTTAGGTTGGCAGCTCGTCGCTCTGCGGTGCCTAAGTACCGACACTAAGCATATTGCTTTCTCTTGTTTGATTTCATTTTGGTTTTTGACCGTTCAAACTTTTTATGCGATTTGATTTTTCGCTTTGCTTTAATGTTGACGATGTCATGCCAACATTTTTCATACGGCCGAACAGGTGCTTCGTATTTGTTTATCTCCCCTGTCGATTGCTTTTGTTTGCAACATATTTAATGACGACTAACATCAAATGCTAAGAAGACTAATTAGAAAAAAGGCCACAGCAAAACGTACTATTTAACCAGTCAACCAATGCGACATGTTTGTAGTCACGTGTGTGCCCATTGTGCGGTGCGCGAATGTGCAAAATTGTTGTCAACGCCCAAACGGTTTCATTGAATGCGGCACTCTGGGCGAGCAGATGGACCGGTGGTTGGACGTAGTCTACGGTTGGTTGGCTTGCTGAGTATCACGTTTGCCCCTAAAAACGTTGCACACGAGTTCGGCCACACACCAGTGGAATTTTATGCATGTGAAATGAAATCACTTTTATTGCAGCTCGATGTTCATATAAAAATTAAAAATTGTTTTACCACGAAAAATGTGGCTCAATGTATTTTAGAAAGTGGGCTTGCCTGCTCATGAAAGGCAAAACAATGAAATACTACTCTTCACTTTACGAAATGTGCTCATGTGTGCGATATATACATACACACATTCGTGCACACATTTTTCTTTATTTATTTATTTATAAATTTTGAACTTTTTGTTTGCATTCTTATCGTTCGCTTTATTTTCGCCAATACCGCAAAATGTGTGCGGCGGTTTTGTGCTGTGAGGCCGAGGCATTCCGCTTACAAAACTGTCGTATCTTTCAACTTTGCCGCTCCAGCATGCAAAATAATTTGTGCAAATACAAGTAAGGTTCTCCAACTTTAGCTCCGACTTTGCACCTCATTTCTCTTCAGTTATTTGTGCAAATACAGTGCGTTTCAAAATAAAGTGTTGCTAATAAAACTCACAAAAGAAGATATAGTAATGAATTATATATATTTTTAAAAGCGGGAACAAAAACGACGTCTCTAATTATCGCCCAATCTCTAAGCTCTCCACGGTTTCGAAACTTTTTGAAGGCATAATCAAGGAGAAATTGTACTTTGCTGTAAAGAGCTTAATCTCACCTAACCAGCATGGTTTTGTCTCGTCCCGCTCAACTGTTACTAATCTTGCGGTCTTTAGCAATTACTGTTTCTCTGCATTTCAGAATAATTCTCAAGTGGACACAATCTACACCGATTTCTCTAAAGCTTTCGACAAAGTTTCACATGACCTACTCCTGTTAAAGCTTTCGATTTTGGGTTTTCATTCAGTTTTCCTGGATTGGATCAGATCCTATTTAAGCAACCGACAGTGTATTGTCGTTGTTGATCATGCCACCTCCAAGCCTTTTGTTGCCACTTCTGGAGTCCCGCAGGGAAGTATTTTAGGCCCTTTGTTCTTTGTTCTTTTCATAAACGACATCAGTGCGTGCTTTTCCTTCTCCAACTTTCTGCTCTATGCCGATGACTTGAAGATTTTCTCCGTTGGTCGTACTTCGTCTGATTCTTTAAACATCCAGTCTGACCTCAATAATGTCCTCGCGTGGTGCAGTAAAAATCGTTTATGCTTAAATGTCAGCAAATGCTTTCACTCAACTTTTTCCAAATCCACTAATACAGTAAAAACTTCATTTGAAATTGATGGTACAATGTTAGAAAAGGTGGCTGAGATCAAGGATCTGGGTGTTGTCTTCGATTCAAAGTTTAGCTTCACCTCCCTTGTTAACCGCATTGTCTCTCGTGCCTACTCTATGTTAGGTTTTGTCCGCCGCAATTCTTCCTCCTTTTCCAATCCCTATACGCTCAAGCTCTTGTATACTACTTTTGTTAGGTCCAGACTGGAGTACGCTGCTTTCATCTGGAGACCTTATCATGCGTCGCATTCTAATCGCTTAGAGCGTATCCAACGAAGATTCTTAAAGTTTGCCCTTCGCTCCATTCGTTTTTCTGAGCCCCAGCCTCCTTACAGGTCTAGATGTCTTCTGCTTGGTTTAAAATCACTTGAAACTAGGAGGTCTGTCATTGCCATGGCTTTCATTTTTGATATAGTCAATGGGAATATTGATTGCCCCTCTCTCTTGTCCAAAATAGCTTTCAATGTGCCATCTCGTTCCCTCAGACATTTTTCCCCTTTTTCTGTTGAGTTCTCTAGGACGTGTTATGGCAGTAATGCTCCTATTCCTCGAGCTTTAGCCGAGATAAATGCGTTGTCGACCTTTTCAATGTTTGATTTATCTGTTCCTAAACCCTTGTTCATTTCCTTTGTTTACTCTCACTTTCCTGTTTAAGTTTAAGCTTAAGTGCCATTTTGTTAATTAGTCTGTAAGATTTGTTCAAAGACTTCTAAATAAATAAATACATAAATAAATATTTTCTGAAAGGCTGTGCAAATATCTTTTTCGCATTATTATCAATACTTTGTCCAGTCTCCGTTGTTGTCAGTAATAGCTTGGCATCTTTGCTACAATTTTGGCTTAATTTTTGAGCGTACTCCAAAGAAAACCCTCTCGAAATCCGTTGTAATGCCAAAATGAGCTGGTTTGTTGTTGCTATTATTTTTCCTTTAAGCTTTTGCTTTTTTAAGGACCAAACATTTTCGATTGGGTTTGCATCTGGGCTTCGATATGGCCAATTTAGTGTTTCCACACCAAATTTTGTTTAGCCCATTTCAGACGATTTTCCACATGTTTTTACCCAATTGCGATTTCGACATGGTACTTCTATGAAGAATGCCCGATTTCAGAAGCCTGCGTCGGATAGTGGCCGTTGATACTTCGACTCTCTTCTGCGACAATCTTTCTTTCGTTTGCTTCAGGCTAAGAGTTGGAGTGTTATCGAACATCCGGACTATCGCCTTATCCGCTTTGTTCTGAGTGGTTCTCTTCCTGCCTCTCCGTGGCTCGTCGTCAACATTTCCGAACTCTTTGAATCGACTGACCGTACAAATGAAACTGATGTTTTTGTGTATTTTGCGACTTGCGGAGGTTTCATTTTTCGACCCTTTGGATTTAAACCATCCTAAACACTACTTCGAAACGTTTTTTAAATATAGCACTCATTTGTAATTCTTGATATTTCCGCGAAAACTTGTACCCAACTAAGAAAACAGAAACACATGCGAAAACTGTATTTTAATATAGAAGATAATCTGATATTAAAACCAGGGCAAACTTCTACAGTTAAAAAGATATGGTCAACACTTAATTTTGAAACGCACTGTAGTTAACATTTTATTAACAGAAGAAAACACGATTGAACCTCGACAACTTCGACTTCGACAAAACTTTGCCGAAGGGAGGATCAGTTTCCACGTAAAATATTTTTTAAGCTCAGGTAGTTATGCTTCAGGCTCCAATAAGTTGATATGAGATTCGTATTCCTTTGCTAGTACATATATCTTTTAGAAAACTAGAAACTCATCCTTCACTCAATCTTTAGTTTCTGTTCATCTATTCTATTACTAATGTGTACAACGCTGACAGTATCAGTTGGACCATTGCACAGTGATTCAACTCAATACAACCGCGGGACAAAATTAGAAGGAGTGGTCCGTTCTTCATAAAATTTGGTGTACTAGTTAATCATGGTCTGCTGAATTGAAATCTCCATTTTTTTCTTAAACTTTTGTAGTTTGGCAATGTCTGAGACTTAAATTTGCAATTTTTCTCATTTTTGGTGAGCTATAGCAACGAGTGTGTTGGCTAGATTTTTCAGATTTTACATTTCATCGGTAACGTCAACATTGATAATTGCAAAGAGTAACAGAAATTGTCTTACCCCCCTTTAGTTTTCCAATAAAAACGATACTAATAGACGTATGTTTTGCTTTTTTGCAGTTTTCTCAATTTTTCATGCTAATTGCATACTTTTAGGGATACAAAGAATAAATTTTGTGGAAAAATGGGTTTTTAGACCACTTTTCAAATTGAATTATTTTCTGAGATCGGAAGATATCGGAGGATATAATTACATTATCCGACAAAGAAAGAATGCTTCTTAAAATAAAAAAATCCAGGAACATACTTTCACATACTTTTTAGATATTTTCCTCTAAGTTATGCCAATTTTCAGATTTTTAATTTAGAAAAATATTTTAAATTAAAAGTGATGTACAAGCCTCAGCTTTGCAAATTTTGAAAAAAACATTAAAAGCAAAAATGGCCACATCATTTCTTAATCTATATTGAAAGTTTCAGCAACTTCTTGGCAACCATGTATAAATTTTTTTTTATTCAATAGACTAAAAAATAGAAAATATATGTTTAAATTTTTTTGTGAAAAAAGCTTCAACTTTGAGCCGCTTTTGTATACACACAAATTCATTTTGGGCACAGATTTTTTGGGGTTTTCTTAGTTGGAGTTTTACCTTTCAAATGACATCAACATCATTAAATTCTGAGAGGAAAAATTTTTTGAATTTTGTCTATGGAACGAATCACTGTGCATTGGGGTCAATTAGGAGCTGCGCCAATTACACTGCACAACACAAAAAAAAATAACAAGGTTCTGACAACGGATTCTGGTAGAGGGGACCAAAAAAAAATATACGTGTATCGGCGTTTTGAAAGTTTACATCTGAATTTTTTTTTAGGGGGGTCAAAGTTTTCCCCCTTTTGCACATTCTTATGGTGAATCGGCATACGAAAACCATGTAACCTTACATTTTAGGTATATGATGGGTTCAGCAATTTGATGTAAAATACTACGAAGAATATTTTTGTGGAGCATTTTAACCCTGTAGCTACTATTTTTATGGGTCAATTTGACCCTTTTTTTCTAAAATGCCAAAAATGTCCTGTAAAACAGGACTTTTTAAGGAAAAAATGTACCACGAAAATATTCGCCATAAAATTCGACTATAGGTCTCTGAATACATCAAAGCTCAGAAATTAACTTCAACGCCAGAATTAGGCCAAAACTGAAAATGTATTTAAGTGTTTATTTCGCACTTATTCAAAATTGGTACTAAAATCTCCTACAAAACTTAATTTTTGAGGGTTAGTGTGTATGGGAAAATTGTTGAACGCAAAATGTCACTATAAGTCACCGTACAAAAGAAAGCTCTAGATATAATATATATAATAGAAAAATAATAAATAAAAAAATAGAAAAATGAGAACAATTTTGGGTATTTAAGGTATTCATTTTATTTTTCGTTTAGCTCTTGGCAATTCAACACCGTTATCAAATAATGTCCAGCATCAAATACATCAGCTATAAAAGATTAAATACCCTTGCCTTTATACCGTTCCTAAATGGGGTCCAGTGGCGGATTCAGGGGGGCGAGTTGGGGGTCGAACCTCCCCGAAATATTAGGATCGACTTTAAAACTACATACAAATTAAAATGCATTTTATAAATATTAAAGAATTACTTTTTGAAACCCCCCGAGATATTTTTCTGAATCCGCCCCTGATGAGGGCACATGTCTGATGAAATCGTTCCCCATGTTCGTCGGATTCTGTTGCCAACTGATGTTCGAAGTAATCCATATGAGAATTCAGAAAATGCATTTTTGGTGAAATACTAACACCTAGTTTTCCGAATGCACTCATCATGGTGTCGACGTGCATTCGAGCAGCAGGAGAACGATTTTTGCCTAGAACATTGTCAATGACTCCTTTAATGCTTTTCCATGCGACAAACTCATTTGGTGAAAGCATTTGATCGAATTCGGCGCTACGCATAAGCCTTTTTATGTATCTCAGGACCAACAAAAACACCCGTTGTAATGAAAAAAACAAATTTTGTAAATTTATTGGTATGAAACCAATATGAAAAAGTAAAGTTTTAGCATTCATACCTTCTTTATCTTTGCTTCGTTTAGTTTTGGAAACAATGTCTTCAGAAAGTTAAATGCCGATCCATTTGTATCCAAACACTTAACAAAATTGTTTACCACACCAAGTTTTATGTGTAATGGTGGTAAAAGATTTTTTTTTTGCACAAGCGGTGGATGGAGAATATTATGCTCGCCTAATGTCACTTCAGCTCTCGGCTCCCATTGTTTTTTGGAATATTGGTTGCGCTTCCATCTGCTATTCCACGTGCAAGTTTTGTAGGACATTTTAGTACCAATTTTGAATAAGTACGAAATAAAGACTTAAACACATTTTCAGTTTCGGCCTAATTCTGGCGTTGAAGTTAATTTCTGAGCTTTGATGTATTCAGAGACCTATAGTCGAATTTTATGGCGAATATTTTCGTGGTACATTTTTTCCTTAAAAAGTCCTGTTTTACAGGACATTTTTGGCATTTTTTTTTGCCGATTCACCATAAGAATGTGCAAAAGGGGGAAAACTTTGACCCCCCCTAAAAAAAAATTCAGATGTAAACTTTCAAAACGCCGATACACGTATATTTTTTTTTGGTCCCCTCTACCAGAATCGGTTGTCAGAACCTTGTTATTTTAAAAAAAATTTGATTTTGTTGTGCAGTGTTATCAAACATCAGCCCTCTGCATACACACACACACAATAGGCTTGCTTTTAATGCCAGTAGCTATCGGCGACATCACCAGCACGACAAAATAATCAAAGTCATGACGATAAGTTCGAAGTACATAAAAAGTGAGTTGTCACTTCCTTCCAACCGCAACTGTCTTCGATGCGTCGCGTCGGCCTCTCTGGCGCTGTTCTGACTCGCTTTTAACAAACGCCAAACTAACAATTTAGTTGGAGCGTTTACTACGTTTATGGCGAGAGCGGCATAATTAAAGAGCAGCCAGTCGTCGCACGAACATGTTTCTCACAAATGGCAAAGTGCTGTGCGCTAACGCCGAAAGGTGCTGCAGCGGCAAAAAGTCGGGCAGTCAGCGTCTGAAAAGCGACCAAAGCTACGGCGAAACGTTTCAACTAAGACACAAAAACGTTGAGCGTTGACGTGTTGCGCTATTTTTAAAATAATTTCAACCAAGGCAATGACGTAATGAGCCCCAATCAACATACCGACAGCACACAAATATACATAGTACTTGTATTTCTCTTCCATACGAATCACCAGCACCAGCTTTGAGCTGTTTTCGGTGTCGGCAGCGGTTCAGCGCTGCTTTAATATTTTATTTGTTGATATGTCGCGTATGTCTGTGTTGGTATGGAGGTCGGTTTCTTTGCGATTGAATTATGACATTTGTTCTTGTTGCATTGATTGCCAAGTGATTCTACGCTTAGAAGACATCTGCAGTGCTGATTGATGGTTACTACATACCCACAAATGTATGTTTGTGCAATTTATTTGGTTTTACAATAAATTTACAAGCCGTTATTGTAGGGTTCAATGTTGCATCCTGACCCTACACTAATCAACTGATGATTTTTAGCAATTCATATAGAAACCCATTTGAAATGCCATTGAGAGAGTGACCGCGAAATGTCGTAGTGGCGGCAATCGTTTGTATTTGAGGTTTGTACTAATAACTATGTGCAGTTGTAAACATAAACACTCGCAGTTATAAACATACGGCGAATTTCTGCTCATATTGAGTTGTTAGAAAAAATAGAGTTCATCGATTGAATTCTAATAAAACTTTAAGAATCAGAAGCTAAAGTTTGGATAACTATAGGTATCAAGTGTAGTGTATTTCGAAATATACATACATATACACTTTGTCATAAATATATAGAAGTATTGTAAAGGTTAAAAATCAAATATTATTAAATTCGAGATACTCTCCGGGCGCCCACAATAGGTTCACTCTTTATTCCAGAGAATAATGGGTAGAGTACTATATAACACAAGTTTGACATAGTTTTTGATATTAAGTCGTTAATGGTATGAATCTTGAGTATACCTAGCCAAAACCCAGTTCAAATTTCCTTGCAGCTTCATTTCCAAGCCTACCTTTATTAACTCGGTAGCGCCTAGCGTGACCATATGGTCACACTAAACATGCACTCAAAAAATTAATTTTTCAATCGCTCAAAAAATGTTTTTGCAAACTTCGAAAGAAAAATAATTCCGGCGCATTCGGCTTTTTTGAACCGCAACACTGGCTACGGGGTCGGCGGGTCAGGATAATTTAAGCATTTAGACATTAGTTTGATGATCTTTAATAATTAAATTATTAATTAATTAATCATTTAATCAGCATGGGAGCATATTTTTTTCGATTACATTAAATTACCTTCAGAGTCAATGTCCACACGAATTTCTTAAGACATGCTTCATTAAATTGGCCATACTCGTTTTTGAACAACGTTAAATAAACCTATTTTACGAAAGCGCTAGTTTCGTTTGTGGACTGCATCAGTCCACATTTCGAGGTGAACTTATTCTCGGGACCCATTAAAATGTACTCAGTTTAGGGGTTCAATTAAAACTGTAAGGAAATTTCCAAACTTATGTTAACTTTCCAAAATTATGTTATATAAGAATGTTACTCAGTTTCCTGCAGGAAAAAAAGTGAACCTAGTCTGTTTAACCTTTTCCAGTCACTTTTCAAATTCGTATTGTGTTTCTGTATTTCACACTTTTAAATATCTAATTAAGTTTAACTAGTTTAGTTTATATTAAGTTTTCTAAATGTGAAAATTAAGATACTATTATGTGCTTAAAAGACAATGTACAACCAACAACTTCCTTTTAATAAATAAATAAAGCCAACGCTTTAGTATTGTGCAATAGTGCGGAGATTTTATGAAATAAGAACGCCTAAGGAGGTCAAAATAACTCTGTGGAAGTGTTTTATCATTTGCTAGGCTATTAGTATTTATTATGAAGGAAAATCTTCTATAACATTTTCTATTTTTTAAAGCCAAATAAAATAGATGCACTTAAAATATTTTTACAATAAAGTTTACCCCTATTTAGTAATATAATTCCACAAGGCCATTTAATGGAGGTTGGATTGATTGATTGATTTAATGGAGATTGGTAGTGTTAAGTCTCACACACTTTTTTCACTGTCTGGTTCACTGTTTTTGTGAATCATATTTTGTTTCTGAAGCAGTGAAGTTTGCCTGTCTTTAACTTTCTAATTCTTCCATAGAGATATTGCCCGATATTCATACAACAAATATAGTAAAACAATGTCGAGTTCTTCAAACGCCCGACCATAACTGACAAGAGCCTTTTGTTAGCATTTCTAAGCTATGATTTTATCGCAAATGCCTCAGTACAATGAGTATGATGAAAGTTATTTTAAATAAAGACGCCCGCACTTGCTCGAGTGGAGAACAAACAATTAAACCCGACAAGTATTGAGAGCTATAAAATATTTTGAAAACGCATTTAAAAAGTATGCGCTGGCGATAAGCATAATCTCGAATAAAGCCCCGAGAATTTGTTCATGCAAATTAAGCAGCCGAACACACATCCGCACGCACACGAACAGCGAACCCCGAAAAGAGCCGCGACGAGTGCTGGCGTTTATTTATTTTTCCTTGCAAATAATAACGTGACTAAAATTTAGAATTTAATTTTATAGTATATTTCACTGCAAAGCACACTTGCAAAAAATACGAAAAACATGGCAACGGTGGAGTGAAATGTGAGCAAAAAAGTCATTGACTTTGTTGTGTGCACGCAAGGGGCAACGGCAGTGTCGCAAAATGGCTGCAGCGGCGGCATTAACAGTGCGCCGTCGGCCGACAGCCGTCCGCCGACGCACTATGGCCCGGTTTGCCATTTTTCGTTGCAAAAATCATAACTTCTGAACCAATAAAGATATTTAAAAAATTTAAACTGCATCTGAAAGTGTAATATCTAAGCTTTAAAATGGGCAAAAAATAGGGTGCCACAGTAACAGGGGGCTTTAAAATTCGTTGCCAAAGTTAAGATTTAGTAAAACTTCATACTACAATGAAATTACTTATTTGTTTGCATTAAAAATTATTTTTTTTATATATTTTTTCTAATAAATTAATATAATTTATTGATTCATATGTAATTTAAAAAAAAAAAAAATTTGTTTTGAAAGTTAGATTTTTTCAAAATCGCTATCTACGCTGGAAGGAATGTCTAATAATGAAATCATTTCTAAGCTATAAGTATCTGTAAGTTCTGTAAGTGATCTTACAGATCTCAAAGATGAAATAACTGGATCAGAAGAGACTGCTAACATATTGAAAAGGTCTTCATTTTGTCTAGTTCGTGATATTTTGCGTGTTCATACATCTATACCTTTTGTAGTCCTTATTTTTGCATTCTTGAGCTTCTTCAGACAATTCCCCTATTGGTAAGCACTGGTATTCTATTAAATCCTTTCCATGTGCTAAAATTTTATGAACCGTAGGAGTAAGTTTCTTCTCAGGATACTTCTGAAGCAGCAGTTCGGCAGTTTTGGATGCATATTCACCAAATTTAGGTCCATTAACCATTTCCTTGCAATTCAAAATATTAAAAATTACTCCCAATCTTCGCACAATATCTTTATCAACTCCAGTTATTCGAGCAGTCACTTCATCGTTTTCAAAAAACCTGCGTGAAGTGTTGCCATCATTTGTATTCCCATACCCATACTTTGGAGAGTCTACTTTCAGCCCAAGCTCTTTGAAGAATACATCTTGAATTATTTTTTTCCTGATATTCTGCTTTTCTTTGGGTGTTGCGTTGTCCTCGAAAACTTCCCCATGTCGTGGTAGCATATATGCCAACTTCAAGACAAATTCCATACATCTTATCCGTGCATGCAAAGGAGATATTCCATACTCATAATTATGTTCGTCACTTGTTGATTAATCCAATTTTTGGAAGTCTTTTTGATTTTTTTTACAGATTGCACATTTCATTGTCGATGAAGTATTAGTTAATTGATTTAAAACTTTCCCGTCGATCATAGTCAGGAGAAAATCATACTTTATAGTAATAGATTTCCCTTCGTCGATTTCAAATACCGTTGGTTTTAATTCGGCAATTTGTTTTTTGGAGCGCCACCCAAATATTGCGAAAAAATTCACAGCTGCTTGTTAGGAAACACTTTTCTAAATAAAATAAGCAAAACATGAATAGCAAATGTATTATGCCATTCGTAACCAAAAAATATAACTTTATATACAAATGCCAGCAACACAAAATGGGTTGTCGACCGAACTAAATGTGCGTGATTTTTCATATACCTGCGTGTTTTTCGACCCGAGGTTGCTTCACTTTTATTGCTCTGGAAAGTAAAGCGGCAAAAAGCGGCAGCTGAGTTTTGGAAGTTAGGTAAATAATTGAATAGCAAATAACCTCCCTCAATTTCGCGGAGGTCATTTTTGGTCTTTTTTTTTTATTTTCGATCAAAGTTGAAAAAAAGGTCGAAATATAGACTTTTCGAGCAATCGGTAGATCGAACAACTTTTAAAACAAAATAAACATTTTTTATTTTTATTATATTAACAATTAACGTACCTTTTAGAAAAAACCAACAAGTTACCGATTGGTCGCTTCATTTACATACAAATCAATCTTAAAGAGGAAAAAAAAAAACAAAAAATACACATTTTTCTCGATGTGGAAAAATTGTCAACTTTGAGCGGCTCTACCTCCCAAACTACTAATCTGAATTTAATGAAAGTTACATATTCGTAATCCCTGGAAAATTCTCAATAAGATGCGTGTATTCATTTTATCGAACGCTTTCATGAAATTTTTGATTTTTGCAACGTTTTACCGACCGTTGGGCCATAGTGCGACGTCGCCATATTGTCAGTCAGTATCACCACCGCCGGTGTCGTTGCCATTGCCGTGGTCGTCGCCGCTGTCGCCAGCGCCTTTTATCGTTTGAATTTCAAGTTAACCATTTATGGTCAAACGTTCTGTTTTTCGTTTGGCGGCCAGTGTTGAAGTGGGGCGCGCCCGAGGGGAACACAGAAAACCTACGCAAATGCTGCGCGGCTATTTATTTATTGTAAATAATGAGCAGGCGTTTTAAAAAACGTACAAGCGGATACTTGAAAATGGCAAATTGCGAAGGGGTTGGGGCGGTGCGGGAGCGACTAAGAGCCACATGAAGACATACTGAAACAGATGCGAATGTGTGCGCGTGCGGAGCGCGGGTGGAAAACTGCTCGAGACGGATGATAATTGAAGCAAAGCAGCGCAGTTCACTTGGCTTTCGAATTTCGGTTGTGTTGCAGGCGAACCGACCTTCTGGCTGGAGTTTCGCATTCTACAACTCGTGCGGTATGCGTACAGTACAGCGCTATGCAAGTCCAGCTGCAGCCAAAAATGCAGTGACGATGCAATAAATTACTTAAGGCGTCAACGAATTCGGCTTCGCTGTGAGATAACCCAACAACGAGCGAGTGTACATATGCAAAGCGTCAGGGAAGACGGCATTTCGGCATTTTTGCACACACACATGCACACACTCGCAGACATTTTTTAACCTGTTGGAAGAGGCGGCGCCCACTGGCAGGACACGTGCGCAGCCTCTCACTCCTTGCCAGCGAGCATGCAATCAATAACATTTTGACAGGGGTGTGTGACGCCTTAAATGGTCGACAGGAAAGCGCTTGAAATAAATTTTCGGTTTCCAGTTGGACAGAAGCTTGTACAATATTTCAAAACAACTCGACGAGAGTTCACTAAACTGTGTTCTCATATAAAAACAACAACAGAAACAGCGAAGCCATGCAATTTGGGTGGGCTTCTGCGCCGGCGTCGCCTCAGTTCTGCTGAAATCGCGAATTTATTCGTGACGTTTCAGTGCGACAGCGTGAAATATGGACTTTTGCGCACAAGCCGTGTGCTTTATTTACTCAGAAATTTGAATTTCAACACGGACTTTTCATATTTGCTATTCGCTTGCCCCATTTTGATTTGCCTGCGTGGACATTTGAATATTAAAAAATAATAATTACGCAGTTGAGGGTATTAAGCATAAATGTGTGTGTACGTATGTGTGCACATACCTACATATGCAAGCAGGTATGAAGATAAAAGTTGCCATGCCACAATTGCTAAGGTGGTTGGTAGTTATTGTTGTGTAGAGCTGGGCCCAACCTTGTTTTGGTGTAGACATTCATTATAAAACATTTGCGGAATTTCTTGAAGAACTGAAATGTTACTGATAAGGAAATTATTATTATTTTGTACGCTATTATAAGTTTCTTGCTGACAATATAACAAAATTACAGGCGTCTCGCGAAAGTGGTCTCGCGAAAGTGGTGGAAAGAGCAGGCATTAGCGGTAAGCTTTGGTTCTGCCAACTCCACATAACAAATTACTGCTGCAAAGTCGTAGACAGTAACTGAAAGCGCAACATTCACATTGCAAAACCCACAGTCCACGCGCTGTGGATCGCGGCTCGCGTTCATGGCTGTACGCCACATTGGACTTGTAAATCAAACATCGAAAACATTGCATTGGACTTGTAAATCAAACATCGAAAACATTGCATTGGACATATTTATTTATATTTTATTTTTCATTTGCGATGCGATAAAAACGCCTCGATTGCATTGTTTCAATGCTAAGGCAATTAACTGCTGAGCATGGCTATAAAATCGCAAATGCTCTCTATGTAGCCGCATCAACTAATGCGAGTAAGTAGCAGCAAATGAATCGTGATTTTCAATGCAATCACTGAGTAATTGTAGAAAAAATTCTATTCGACAGAAATTGTATCGGGAGACGGAGACGGTGTTAATAGAGTATCAACAATGTATAAATTATTTATAAGCCGAAAGATGTGCTTACATATAGAGGGTTTGAATTAATTATTTTGAATATTTCTAATCAAATTCGCGTTCGTTTCTAACAACTTTCCATCGTCCTTCTCGTGCATCGTCCTTCCTGCGCCAAAAAGACAAACATAAGGGGAACAAAGGAGAACTTTGCAACAATTTTTGGATTCCGTATTAGTCTCAAGAATTATGAATCCCTGGAAGCAATTTGGTTGCGCAAGATCTTGAATGATTCGGTGTTTAGCATGCATGAAACATGAGAATATTTTTACAGCCAAATCATAGACAGCTATTTAGAACAGGTCCTGTTGACAACTTGGTCATGGTTAAATGACTGTTGTCAGCCATGCTGACTGCCTGTCTTTTTACTGTGCCATTTCCAGAAAGGCGCCAGCCTTGTTCGTGTGGCTAGATTGTGGGGGAATATCTGGTTTGTAAAGTTTTAATAAAGCAGAGACTTTGGAACCAACGTCAGACGCGAAACTGTTAAGCTAAGGTCCCACGATTGCCGCAAATGCGCCGATCATAGCCCGATCTGGTCGGGCATTGACTACGCAGAACTTGTCAATTGAGCAAAAGGTTTTTTATTTGGATCACACGATTGCCCCAATTGCGACAAATTTTGTCGGCTCAACCTAGCGAACAGAAATATCGCACCGAACGATTTCATAGGTAGGTCACACGATTGCCCGAATCGAAACAAAAATTGAAATAAATTCTCAAACAATTTCAAAGCACCGACAAAATTTGTCGGCCCCTATGGTTGGCGCTCGAGTTGCCGACAAACTTCGGCTCAATTTTTAATTTTTTTGTCGAGCTTCAACTGTTCACACGATTGACGCTACAGTACCGATTTCGTTCGGCGCAACAGGAGACAGATCGAATATTTTTGACATTTGCGCCGAAACCGAATCGAGTTCACACGATTGGCATTTGATTTTTTTTTAAATGCGTAAAATTTCTACGCATTGCGGCAATCGTGGGACCTTACCTTTAGGCTACCGAAAGATTTAGGGTGAAAAAGTGCATACAATAAAATATAATAAACAGCAATAAAGACCCTTTACTTACATATGTAAGTGTACATGCCAAAATCAAAATGTGCCTGTAATGTTCCGATTGATATGGAAGAAAGTTTCTGAACAAGTTCAATTAATAAAAACTCAAAATCCAAATTCGAGAATGTGCACGAATCGAGTTTCGCAGCTATCAGCTATGCATTAGTGGTATTTTTTATATAGTTAAAAAACGCAAAAAATGGCTTGCGGTATATTGGCATCATGAATGACGTCCTTGTGGCTAATCCAAGGGAATGCTTTGGGCGTTCAATTTAACTAGATACAATTTTATAGATTGCATTGTTATTCGAAATAATATTTATCTAATTTCTAATAGATGGATGAAAAATATGAATACTGGATGTTACGCTTAAACATGCCAGAGCTCTCGTTGTAGACTAACACTTGTACATATGCATATATTGTATGATATGCTATTACAAACATACATAGGGTATGAGGTGTGGATAGAATGCGTTAGTAGCAGCTCTTTTAAATTCATTTAATAAATGTTTCATCGCCTCAAGCGCCGACAGCTGCTTCCACGGGCCATTGCAGTCACTACCACTCCCTCTTTTTTGGCAATGTTGTGTCGCGACATTATGAATTTCGTTTATTTGTTACTTACATGTGTACATATGTATGTTTGCACGCGATCGCATCGCACAAACCGAAATTGCAACCACAACGAGAGGGGAGGGGAGGACATTTAAGCTTGCAGACTGTCGCGACAGAACGCACGAACGACCCGTCTGGCCGCCGGAAAACGGGAATAAAAGTTGTTTTCACTTTCCATTTGAGCGTTTGTGCTAAAACTTTCAAACTACTACTGAAATTTCGCCGCTGGTTGTTGTTGCTTTCAATTTAATTTTATATCCATTTTCCAGGAATTCGTCGCGCTTTGTTGTTTTCGGCAATAAAAACTGCTGTCATGTTGCCAACAACTGCAATTTGTGCTCACCCAAACACATAGACGACAAATTGAATTGAACTTTCCGCACAGCGAATGTATGCGAGTGTGTGTGTGAGCAAGGGCACATGGTGGCAGGGTGCAAGGAATGAAGAAGCAGCAACAAATTGATGTAAAAATGAATTGTGCATTGGCAATGCCGATCGCTGTTGCCAAGCCAAACCGAGCCAAGCTGGCCAATGTCTACGGGTGGAAACCAATGCTACGGGTTGCATGCAGTTTCGCTATTGATTTGGCTGTGTGTTTTCCTTTCTTTTTCCGACTGCGGCAAATGGAAGCTATAAACTCAGGGTTTTGCGAATTTTTCTGCTGCATTTTATTTTTTCTGCAGTGGCTGCGACTGCTGACCATGACCATTGCATGGACTCCATTAGAATTGAGAGCTGCACGTCGAACGAGGGCTGCACGAACGCTGTGCACATCAACGCAAATGTGAATAAACGCAGACAGCGAAAGCAGCGGCCGCGGCAGCATGAGACGTATTTGAGGTTAGAACTGATGAGATTGCATTTTGCGGCGATAAGCATTGCATAATGATAGTGATGCTCAGCAGGGGCGTCGAAGGTCAAATGGAGTTGACAAGAAGCTGCAGTAGCAGCTTATATTTAGCTATAAGCACACTCACCCACCCACATTATCGTTCGCATCACCCACACTTGGCCTTTCGAAACGTGTCCTTGCATATACAAAACTGCATAGCCAGAATGGTTTGGTAGCGACCAAGCAGTGGCTGGCAGAGGAAAACATTAACTTCCGTGTAATTAACACACACACGCGCACACACTGACTTTGGATTAAACACTTAAATAAGCAATGAGAATTAATCGAACCGTTTTCATGCCACGATGACCAATTAATCACATAAAGTTCGCAAGAAATCAAATTATTACAACCCCTCAAAGTAGCTACACTGGGAAAACGATAAATATAAAATCCAATCCAAAATCATTTAAAGTCCAAACAATTTACTGTGCACGGCACAGTTTAATGTTCTCCGGTCCCATGTCTGCGTTCGCAATTTCTGGTTGATTCCACACGCCGCGCATTGACGCTTATTATAAATACATATTTCTTTAAACACCAATTAGCAATTTTCGAAAGGCTGTTTTTTGGTGCAAATTGCAAAGAGCGTAACGGTACGCGCAACAGTTGCCGTCGTCGCCGTGAAAGTCTTTGCTTGTGTTCTTACGTGCCTAGCGAGAGGCGTATCCCCTTATAAATATTATACATACATACCTAAATTATAATTTTCGTTAACTTTAATGTATGTGTTAAATAAAGAATTGCAGTGCACTCGCAGCACGCACACACACATACACACATCGTTTGCACACACGAAATGATTTACCATATTTCATGTTCTAATTGCGACTGGTTGGCCATCAACTTCACTGGCGTGTGCAGTCGCTAAGCACTGTAAAAATGTCTTGACCCAACCTGCCTCAAATCGCACCGACATTTCTGCCGACCACTGGTGAGGCCACTGCGCTTGCGCGAAATTGTGAAATTTGAATGGCTTAATCTTAGCCGTTAAGATTTTGATTTGCACATCCACAGTACGCGCACTCGAGTAGGCACTTGACAGCATCACCAAATACTTAGCACCGATAGTGGGCACCTTCGACGAGCTGTGAGCATTTCACCACATTGTTGAATGCCAACAAAATACATGTCCATACTCGTATTACTTGCTCGTGTGTGCGGCAACACATAGACGTACTTATACCATTGCTGCTTAGGTGCAATCTATTGTTTCTCAATTAAATTGTTAGACATGTCGTTTTCGAGTTCAGCTGCCCACGCATGCACTCGTGCCAGTTATTCGTTTGATTGGTCCTTTAAAGAGAGTCGCTGCGTACTTGCTCGCCGCGCGGGCGGGTTTTTATTATATTTTCGGCTTTTAGTTGTCTTTTTGGCAAGTACTTTCCATTTGCGGATGGTTTAATGTGCGGTTTATGTGGGCGATGTGCTGCTAGCTTTGGAGAAAGTTTGATTTTCGCCAGATACATATTGCGCTATTTGACACAAATAATTATTTATTGTAAATGCAATTATTAATTTTTCTCGAAACTAAAACAAAATTTTTGGATTTTGCGTGACAAATAGAACTTAAGGGCTTAGAGCTTTAGATGGTGATGTTGTTTAAAAAATTTGAATTTTGTTTAATCCCAACTCCAAAAGATCAAATTCCGAAAAAAATCGTAATAAATCGACACAAATAATTATTTATTGTAAATGCAATTATTAATTTTTCTCGAAACTAAAACGAAATTTTTTGATTTTGTGTGACAAATAGAACTTAAGGGCTTAGAGCTTTAGATGGTGATGTTGTTTGAACAATTTGAATTTTGTTTAATTCCAACTCCGAAAGATCAAATTCCGAAAAATCGTAATAAATAGTTTGGGTTGTACAGCCTTCTAAAGGCAGGTTGCTCAGGCAGTTTTGTTTAAAGGCCTTTTTCTCTTGCACTTTCGCAGTAATAATTCACGAAAAAAAAGGTTTTAAAAACCAACAGCTTTCATGAAATTCAGTAAAGTGTGCCATTTCGTCAATTTTTGGTTGAGGCTAATTGCACAGCCGATTAAGAATTTTTTATTTTCTATTTCAGATCATTCTCCCATTAGCATTCAGGCTCGCTAACTCATGGACTCCCCAAATTTGACGCCACAGATATCAGAAAAATACAATAAAATAAATAAACTGATTTCTGTTTAGCTAACTAGTTGCACAATAAAAGAAAAGGATAATTTATTACTAAAATTCTATTAATAAAAATTTATAGATCGATTTTTCGGTACTTCTAGACGGTACTCGTCAAACAAATATGATAAATTTTAAGAAGGCTTTGTGAAGTAATAGTACTCACTTACTTTCTGTTGTACCTATTTAAAATTTGTAATAACTAGTCTGAAATATCCATTGCATAGACCCATAAATATATGAAAAGACATTATTATATTAAACTACTTTAATTCTTAGAAATTGTATTTTTATAACTATAAACATGTTTAATATCAAAGAAAAGCTAAACGGGATTCCAATCCCTTCTAGAAGGCTATTAAAGTTTCTGCTGAGTTTATCAAGCATCAAGCTTGCCGATTAAGCGTCGAAATTAATACAATTTTGTATTTAAAATTGTGCACCGGCGGCAGTTGTGATGGTTTCAT
The DNA here is from genome assembly GCA_964056695.1 of Melieria picta. NCBI lineage: Eukaryota > Metazoa > Arthropoda > Insecta > Diptera > Ulidiidae > Melieria > Melieria picta. Next base: position 98,474,227 of record OZ057398.1, on the reverse strand, counting down.
AATTTCATTTCATGCAAATTCACCCCCACAATTGATTCTACGCCGTTTGCAGTAATGAAACCTTAAATGTCAGTTGTGCCAAACTCTCATTAACAAGCGACATGCACTTAAAGCAGAGTTATCGGTTTCTGATCGAATTATATTTCCATTATCTATTTGTTTGTATGTCGAAGTTTGCATGGAGTTTGACCCCTTATCCGACATCAACCGAAATCCAGGTGGCATGGTGTGCTATCAAATGACACGTAGCAGCCCAAAAGGGGTGTCGGTCTGATTGCGCATTTACAATGTGTGCACGAACCCGTTTATACGTACAGACATAGCTATGTGCGGCGAATACGCCAGTATCGTGAAGGTTTGAATTTCGCATGAAGCGCGCTTTACCAAGTCGCCCTTCATTCCGTCCTCTCCAGCCAACTGCTCAATTTTGCAAATCAACAGACATTTTTCGATTTTCCCTAACAGGTTTATGTGCGACTACGTTCGCAAAAGACGCAAAAAGTGCTACAACTTCCAAAAGTATTCAACCTTTGTCCTACGATTGAATAAAAACTAGAAATTGTCACGACAGCGGCACGTGCGCCTTTCGCATTTCCCTTTTATTGACTGTTTGTCTGTCCTGCACCTGCTGCGAAGCAGCGCCGCCCAAAGGTTTGAAACCATCTATGTGAAAACGTTAGTAAGAACGACTATTCGCCGACTATCTGCCCTACGGTTAGTGCATACTACAATTGAGATAACGGACTACAGCACAATACAAATAGCTTTAAGGAGGTCAAGGCATCTTCAACTATCCATTCCATTTAGTAGAACTGAACCGAGCCAATACCGTCTTCAAATGGGGCCAATGAGTTTTTTATAGACAAGCCCTTTCACAAATTCAATTTGTTCTTGAAGCAACTGATATGTAGTCCACGTAGGCCACATTCGTACGTCGACGAAGTTTAACTAAAAGGCTAGTCGAAAATGTTACTTTTTTTTAAAGGAATTCACTTGTTTACTTCTTTGTAAATAAGTATAAGCATACATTTATGTGTGTACGTATAAATATTTGTACGTATATGCGATAAGTTTTTTGCGATAAAACAAGTATATTATTTTTTTGTTTTTTCATGTACGTGGAAGGGGAATTTTTCGTCATTGGATTGAAGTGTGGAAGGAAGGAAACGTGGTGTTCTCTTTGAATGGTTGGGCTCCGTACAAAATGTTTGAGTCCCATACCATTTGAAATCATATTTACTACCCAAATTTTAATTGTAATAAACAGATATTTGGGGTGTGAACCCAAAACCCCCACGATGTGTTCTGTGACAAAGTAGTCAGTGATTAGCAGAATTTCTGCGGTACATTACAAGTTAAGCTCGCAGAAGAGTGAACAATTCATATTGAGCGCACTTTGTAGTGAAACGTAGGTTAACGTAAATATTAATAAGTACCCCTTCTAGAAAATGCATTCCACCTACTGATAAGGTCGAACAACGAACAACAACTAACCACGTTGATGAGGAGCTGTGCCACGGTTACGCTACTCATACCAAGTACTGCGGTGTGGTGGAGGGCGGTGGGGTTGTAATATCGCTCGGGCCATGATACAATAAACAAGGCAAACTAAGTACAGAAAGCCTTCTCAAAAATTATTTGTTTACGTACGCCAACGGTACGCCAATTTGAATGACAGCGAGCATTTGCGTCTCCCAAAGAGCATGGTTGCATTTTGCAAGTAGTACTTCGTAGTATCTTTTGCATTTTTCTCCGTACTTAGTCTACCTTGTTTGTTGCACCATGGTTGGGGCTAGTTCCGGATGCTTACCACTTTTGGCAACGGCGAGAGCGGCATGTTAAACGGCAGATTCAGATAATCTTCACCGAAAATATTGTAACTATCCAGCGTCATGTTAGGGCTGCAGCTCGCTTTCTTGGTTTCGCAATCTTCCCGCCTTTCGCGTCGAAGCTGTGTGCCTGCGTTTTCTAGCGCGATACTTCCGGCCGCTGCTCGCTGATAATTTTCCGTGGGCGCCAAGTCAACACAAGCTTATTAATTAACAACGATACATATGTAAATGAAGCGCGACGTCCCTCTCTTAGTATCTAGTATTTACTGAAAAGCAGTCGCCGCGCTTAGTATTGGTTTGAGGTGCCGCGAAGGTAACGCAAACAAAAGCCGATGACTCAAATGCGATTTCGGGCGAAAAACGTTTTATAAATAAAGTGTTAACACGTTCTCACTGACGCTGTTGTTCTTGCTGTTGTTGTACAACTGTATTGCTCCGAGTTTTTTCGTTCAATTCAATTCAGCTGCTTTGACGCTCAGATGCACTCGCGCACTATTCACAGGCGTCGCATTTACGAAGCTACAGTATCTGTGTTTTGCGGCAGTGCGCCAACTGTATCTGGGTCTGCGAATGCACTTGTCGGTTGCAGTTCAAAACTACACTGCCGTCTTGCAATTGTTCCCACTTTTCCAACGCTGCAAGGGAAATCCTGAATTTTTGATAATGTTTTGAAGCCGTGCAGCTTACTAGTTGCGCAATTTTTCCGGTTTAGACGCGTTTAAAAATTGTACGGGTAGGTGAAGCCGAAATTACTGTTTGCACAACGCAACGCGACGACGTATTCGAATCTCGTAAAATTGCACAGTGGCGGACTGAACGTGACTCTGCGCGCACTTGACCACTTCGCTCTATCGACTTGTTTAGACGAACTGAATGCGTCATCGTTATAAAATTTCGTTTTTATATGAAATGCTCAAGCGAAGAAATCGAGAAATTAACTCGCTGCCGTTGCTGCTGTCGTCGTCGTGCGGTCGACCGCAGCACGAAGTCTCTGTGAGCGCGCGACCGCCTATCTCAGCGAATTAAAGCAAAATATGAGTGGAAATTAGTGCCAATGGTGAGATATTGCGCTCATAACTCAAAAACGAGGAATCTCAACGTAGAAATGCTGGAGGGGATGGGGCTGGAAGCTGAGCGGCGAACGCACATGAGTGAAGTCATTTGCCACTGTATACTGTACAATATTTTTTAAATGTCTCTCCTTCAAATTTTGCACAATTAAAACTTGGAATTTTCCTTGCAGTTTTCAGCCTCAGATTTTGCTTCTTTCTCTTCACAACATTTTTTAGCAAACGCGCGTCTCAACTAGCAGGCGACTGTTTGACATTCCATCTTGCAGGCGTGTGATCTAAGTAACCTCCAAAACATAAACTTAACCGTAACCGTAAACTTAGAAATTTGAGCGACTACCCATAACTTAGTTTCCATAAAGATATACTTAGAATTCAGGTGATTTTTCTTGTTGATAGATTGAAAGGATATTACCATTAAGTTATTACCATCTCGTTCACAAGCAAATTAAATCTTTTCACGGCATATTTTCATGTATGATCACCCAACGACTTATGTATATTAATATATTTGCAAAAATAATACGAATTTCATTCAATTTTGTATATTTAACAAATTCTAGTCATTTATTTCTTTTCTAATTCATTCAGAACAGAGTGGCAACACTTTCCCGAGCGAAACCATCAGCTGATTGTATTTTCCATAGACATAGGCATAGAAACAAAATCGACATAGGTTTCTTAGTGTTAGCTGACATGTCCAACTAAGTTACGTCTCGGGTAACTGGCGCATAAGTCATTCTGGATGTAGTTTACGCAGATAACCATAAGTTTTTCTTGAAGATTTACACGCGCGCGTTTGCGCACTGACAAGATTTCAATTTGAGACGTGAAAGATTTTGTTCGGTGTCAGGAATGCTATAAGAAGTATTGCAGATTATACGGGAGCACCTTCAAAGTATAAATACAGTACATGTGAAAAAGTTGAGCAAATTAAAAAACAAAACCCCATTTACTTGGGTTCAATTCTCTTACTGTCATAAGTTAGAACTAACAAGATTATATTTAGAGGCAATTTGCACAAAAAGCAATTTAAACTAATTTTTTCCTGCTTTACTACAGTATTCCTTGCTTATAACTGAAACAGATTCGTTTTGAAAAACTTAATTTTGTCAAGTATGTACGTTCAGTTCCCAACATAAGTATATCGTTATCGAGATTTTTATATATATAAGAATTCCTTGATTTCGGTCTTTTCGGAATCTTAAGTTTGGAGCTTTTTAGTACGCAATTTTAGTTTCAAGGTTTTGCTTTTTGAAGAATTTATTTATGTTTGGCTGAATCGGATTAGTGGTGTCTGTTTAAGGATCGTTTAAGGAAGTTTAAGAAGCACTGTTCGAGCTCCGACTTAACCACTATATTCTTACTCTCGCCATTCACAGTGGCAAATAGCCAATGAAAAAACTCTCGTTCAGAATCAAAGTAAAACCTTAGATCACTTGCAACTTTGTACGAATTCGCACGCGAATTTTAGTATTAAGTTTATACAATTGATGGACACAGATATTAGATGGACACACGTATTATAAAGAGCTATCCCTTTCAGGCCGGGTGCGCACAATTGTTTAGGCTCAAACACTTTTGTTTTTATAAAGTTATCCTCAAAATATTATAAAATAAACATACATAACAAAAATTTTCCCTCAAAAAATTTGTTTATTAATATGATTTATGGACGAAACTCGCATTGGTAACAGATAAACATTTAAAGCGGAGTGCTGGCCTGTGCATAGTTAATCGAAACAATTATTTGCGTGTTTTTTGAATGGTATTTGCTTGGGAAGATGGCAATCTCGTCCTGGACTGTATTTAATTTTGCGAACCAGCATGTGAAGAACCCGGATTATGTTTAATATCTTGGGTTGATATATGTATATATATATATATATATATGTATATCGATTCCGACCGGTATACTGTATAGTATATGATATGGTTATATATCATATAACGTACTGCAATTCGCTTTAGAAAGCATTTATAGGCTTAATGAAAAGTCAAGCGATATAAAATAAAAATTTTAAATAAAATAAATTTTTGAGCCTGTTTGATCGGATTTGAGGTTTTTGGTAGCCCAACTTATTGCGAAATTTTAATATTTTCTATATTTGAAGACTATTTCCTTGTTTTCTTTCATTAAGAAAAATTCAGTACAGTTTAAAATAGCAATGCAAACAAGACTTATCACGTCTTATCAAAAATTTGTTTATTGCTCAAAATTTTTTAGTTTCGTTTCCCTCCAAAAAGCCATTTTGCCACTTGTGTGACATAATCAGTTAAATTTAAATGTCAAAAATTCTAATTTCATGGAATTGCAGGCACTATTATACAATCGCTCGTTGGCGTACTTGTACCGCCAGGTGCAAGTGGCGCCGATCGGCGACACCTCGCACTGATAAAGCGCCATGTGCCCATAAAAGGTATAGATAAATGACGAACAAATCACATTTGCAATATACGAGTAATCGGTTCATTGTTTGAATAGTGGCGCAACGCAAAATTTGTATCCAAAACAACGAAATTCATTATCGCCTAATGTCGTGGCTCAAGTCCAGTCTTATCGTGAGGCAGACAACCAAATTGGTATTCAATGCTTGTCCTTCGCAATCTAGATGCCATAATTACACTATCTACGCTACACAAATTCAACCCCATAAAGGCGGCAGATAAGGGTACTAATAGTGCTGTTCCGGCATCGCCTTGTTGACGCGCGCTTTTGCCTGCAGTTTCAGTTCAATTTAAACAATTTAAACAACTAAGCAACAATTAATAGACACGATGTACAATACAGGATTTACGGTATAACTGGCATTAGCAACATTGCCTAAAAATTAAACTATCACAAGTATATAGCACAATTTAACGGGATTTCAAGGCATTAAAGTAAATGCAAGGTTCGGTTTAATTTGAGGGAAGTGCGAATGCAATTCCCCTGTGTTATTCAACCAAATTTCAAGGCGGTACAGAAGTCAGTGATTTTTAATGACATACATATGTATGGATGTGTTCATATGCATACGGTTTTGTTTCCTGTTTTAAAACAGCTTATGGTACAGTGACGTATGTTGAAAAACCATGATTCCGATAAAAGAAATAACCCACATCTCAGCTGTGCCTGTACACACACAAATGCATAACTTTTACAACTTTACTCATTCGGTATGTGCGTTAAACCCGACGCTTTATCTCTGCCCAGCAGCGGTTTAATCGTGCAATTCGATAACAAATTGAATTCAAAGAAACTTGTCTGAGCGGCTGGGTAGTTTTTTCTACGCTGATATGCTCAAATCGTAAACAAATATTTTCTCCGAACTGTAAGCGTTTTTGACGTCAATGGCTTGTGATGTATCATCGTGGTAGGAAGTAGAGCGCAATGTCGTCACTCTTATCACACAGCCCAAGTAGAATCAGGCTCTTCAGTCAGCCAGCCATTGCGGGCTATTTGTGATAAATTTGCTGACGCCTTGCAACGACATTAAGACAAACGCATTAGGGAAGTGTGTATTTTTGGAAGTGGAAATCATATTTTTTTTTATTAAATTAATAGGAAAACTCTAGTAATTCATTGTTTGCCAAGTCCACTACAGCAACAATAAGCCGATAAGAACTAAACACCGGCACAGGTGCAGCTTACCGAATAAGTCGCGGCATTTTCGACCGGCGTGTGTGAGTAAAAATGTTTTCGGAGTAAAATGCCTGGTTTTTGCAAACGCCAATAGAGATAATGTTTGTATCGATAACTCTCAATTACTTTGCCACATCGATTGGCGTTGATGTTGATGTAAACTTCAAAAATAATAATTCGTAACACAGTAAATACAGTAAGTCCCTAATACATATATATAAAGGACCTAAATTACTGAGTTTAAAAATTCTGTTTCATACACTCGTCGAGATTAAATTATACAGTACCAACTTACCACAATTCCTTGACTAAGAGACAGTTCCTTATATTGGCACTCTCTACCCAACAAGGTACAACAGTGCAGCAACCCAAGTTCAAATTATTGTAAATATTTCGCAAAGTATAACAATGTATAACAATTTTTATGGTATTTATATTTATCTTTCGTTTACTCTTTGCATATATTTTCTTTCCATATCAACTATATAATGTAGTGTAATAACGTAATGCCAGGGCCGTCAATTTCTTCCTAATGTTTTTGAATAACCGCTGTTGAGGTTTAAGTTGTAAAACTATAAAAATCAGGATTACATAAATAAATACATGTATAGTATATAGTCACAGTAATACGGCGACTATAAAAGAAAACAAACTGAGAATTAAGCTGTTTCATGTCAACAGGAGCTTCTATCTAAATTAAAAAAATCTTCAATACTTTTGGTGTAAAATTTATTTCTAATTGCTATAACTAGGATCCGGATGTTCATGCACTAAACAATGAAAAATATACGCAAATAATATGCTTATAAAACTTGAAAATACATATCTGAAATTTTGTTTAAGGTGATTGGGAAGAAAAAGTATAGAAACCAATGAAACCGTTGTCGTACATTTTACTCGCTTTCACTTCATGATTTACAGAAATACTCACAAAATTAGGAATTCTTGATTTCTATACCTTAAATACATAAAAAACTAACGGCTTCGCACGCAAGTTTCAAGTCAGTGGGCCCAATATAACAAATTATTTTTACCCTTCGTTAACCCCAAAAATTAGACCCCAAAAAACTAAAAACATGTGTCTAAAAGGCCCATAAAATCTTGTTACTCTATACACACTTTTAAGCCATTTTGATTTTCGAATAAATGAAAACACGTGTCGAATTAAGTATATCTCACTAAACGTACTTTTCATACCTGGTGAAACGCCCATCTACTTCTATCGCTATCCACATGAAGCAGATGAGAATTACAAGAATCGCACAAGTGCGCTCTTGGCAGGCAATGGCAAAACCTCCAAGTGTCAAAGAAAAACTGCCGTTCAAATTCGGCGTTAAACTGTAGGTCCCCTCCCCCGCCCTTTCCTCATCCGGCTGAAATGTGTGCTCTAACATATGTTTAAAAACGGGTGAAATATGAGATATCACTCTCCTCTCCTCCCCTTTCCTATCCCCCATGGGTAGAGTACAATGGTCCAAAATGTACTGCGTGCTATGGAAGGCTTTTAGCCTTCCTGTCCACCCTCAAGGAAAAAGAAAAAACCTACTTTTACCAAGTTTGATTTCAATAGGCCCATTTATTCATAGGATTTCAATTTCTTCATACAAACTCCTAACCCGTCGTTGACCCCGTCAGATTTTTACTTTCGAAAGAGTGAAAAACAACCATCGAATTATTTGACATGTTAAGTGCTTTCACCAAGTTTGAAGGCAAAATGTCCATACAATCTTGTTTCTTCATACAAACTTTTAACCCTGTATACATATATTACCCGAAGTGGACTTTTTATAAAAAATATATTTAAAAAAAAAAATAATAATTTTGTTAAGAAGAGCGTAACTCGCAAACTCATAATCGATATTACTGATTTTCTTTTGGTTTACCGTAAACTTTCTAATAATTTATTTTTTGTATCTTCTGGGCTTTCAAACTTTATAAGCAAAAAATTGCACAACCACTACTAAAAGCACTTTATCACTCCGACTGTAAACTACTTAAGCAAACACATCCAAAACCATGCAGCACGAGACTTTAGTTGCTATGATGTTTTAAAAAGGTTGATTTTGAAAAAGGGCAACACATTTGTGAAATAAGCAACTAACTTACTCTATAGATACGTAATCGTAAAATATGCTGACACATGGATTTTATTGCAAAAATTCAAATATGCACTAACAATTTCAAAGAAAATTCCCGGATTCGGAAAGATATTTTATACATTTTTCTGAGAACATTCACAAAAACACATGCACGAATACATATAAAAAAGTGGTGTAAAAAATTAACAGAAAACCATCTGTTAAAGATGTAAAAGTTTCAACTCAAGTATCAATTCAGTGCAAATTGTAAAAAGTTTTCTTAAGGTTTGTCTTAATTTCCGTATTCTAGAGACGATGTACTCGATTTTCGGACCAGTAAACTTTAAAATTACCTCAACGATAATACACCGAATAATATATGGAGCCAGTGGCGCACACAAGGGGGCGAGGTTTTTGGGGTTCAAGCCCCCCAAACACAAAAATTGCTGGTACAAATGATGGTTCCGATTGGTATTCGGCTCAAATGTTGTAGGCTACATCCCCCTCCCTCCCGAAATGAAATCCTGTGTGCGCCACTGTATGGAGCAAGCAACCACTCACTCACCACCCATGCTCATATGATATTAGTACAGAAATTTTCTACACAATTGGAAAGCAATGTGTGATCTCCCTTAGATTACACATTGCGGACAGTAAGATATTAGTGCTGAAAAAATAGTAACCAAAATATTTTCATAGAAAAGCTTATTCAATTCCTTTAAAATGAAATTAATTTGTTAAGTAGTGACCCTTAAAACTCAAATATTGACACATGACAAATATTTTCAGTAGATGACAAACGAGTATATACTGTTTTTAGTACATATATGGTATTTAAAGTATACTTTGAGACTAGTTAATCGACTAGCGTGGCAAACATTATTTTGACCAATCGTGTTGCAAAGTTAGGTACGCATTTCCAAAAAATAAATAAATGTCAATTCTTTTATGGATCCAAGAAGCAGGTTGTTCAGTTATCGATAGCCATTGTCATTGCTCACAATAGTAGAATTGCAATACCAGCTTGTACACCTTCATGAGAAGATTTAGATGTGTTTACGTGAAAAACGCACGCCGGGTAAATATTTAATAAAACGCAACAACAAAGGGAGCCGTAGTATCAGTGGCACATAACAGACGACAACCACAACCACAACAATAAAACCTTTCGCCAGCACAGACGTGCACGTAAAATTCCATTTTTAATGAATGAACGAAACTTGCGACTCTGGCTCTGCTCGATGACTCATTCATTTTACCAAGAATTCAGCTCCAGCTAAATTAAACACACACTTTGCCCTCTTTGCCAAGTGCGAGTGGCTTTCGCAGCGGATGGCTGGAGGCGCTCGTATGACTTAAACGCCCACTACTATTGGCCCGTGTGGTGTGACATGGTTGTTCGGCGTTTTGTGGTTGCAGAGTGTGATGCGGAGGCTCCACAACCTTTTCTCTGTCAATTTGTTTTGGTTTTTTTGCAGCCTAACGGCAAGAGCAACTTGACGTGTTTGGCGAGTGGCAATAAGAATTGAGAGAGCTGCGAAATGTTGCTCAACGAGCGGTGCCAAACTCACTCAACGACCAAGGAACGGAAATTCCTAAGGAAAAAAGCCAAAAAGCAGAGGTTAAAATCTTAAAATCTCTTCGCAAAACCTGTGGGCGCTGGAAAACGAATCGAGCTCGCACAGTATTTGTTGCCTTCTCGACACTTTGTACCAACAGAGTTCAAGTGCAATGTGGTTTTCACCTAAGAATGCGCTCCCTCCATCTCTTCCCGACGTCTTTTGCACTCGCCCGCCCAGCGTTGCGCCTTGCTAGCTGGCCGGCGAATTTTCTAAGATTCAAGCTTGGCATTCCATTGCCAACATCGAAGAGTGCAACTGCAGCCAACCTCGGCACGATTCGAATCGGGTGGTTGTAAAAAGACGCGCAGAAAATCCATTAAGCACTATATTTTGTTGTATGGAATTTAAATCTTCAACATAAAAAGCGATTTCTTCGGAATGCATTCGGATGCGGTGCTGAAGCTGTTGTCGATGCTGTTGGTGAGATTGCCACTGGCGTTGTTGTTGTTCAAAAGCAACATGGCTTTAAGTTTAAATGCATGAAATGAAGTAGCAAAGTGGCTTTTACAATGCAAATACTAATAATATATAGTGTTTCCTTGGTAGCCAAATGAAGATCATAAATCGCATATGAAAGCAGATAGCTGGGCATTTACACCATTCGGACTTCCACCACATATTTGATAGATAAACGACATTTGGTTGTGATATTTGTTGTTAGGCTGATTTTGCGACAGGCTTATCGTCATAAATGTAATGTCTGTGTAAGTATAAAAGGAGAGAGCGACTTTGTCTGGCCACAACAATGAAACGAATTGAAGTTTACCTATCCGGTTGGAATAACACAAAAATCACAAATTATTTTAAACCTTTTTTATTAAAACTACATACTGGGGCTTTAATGCACTAACGGAGTTAATTTTATCATAGTTATATAAAGTCTAAAACTTTACTTAACCCATTCGAGACCGATTGCACACCGTGTGTGCAATGGATTTCCGAGGCTATAAGACAGCCTGCACACCGTGTGTGCAATAACAGTAATGTGCAATTATCAGTTATTCTGAGTAAACTAGTCGTCGAAATAAGATTTTTCTGGAACTAATGAAATCTGTAAAGTACAGGAAAACAAAATTTGGCATTGGTTTTACTGTGTACAAAAATTTTATTTTTTTCATTATTCAACTTATTTTTTTAACTTTTTGCTACTTTTTAAAAATTTTCTTTGCATTATATTTTGTTTTTTATTATTTTTGAAATAAATGTTTATACATTTTTAATGATGCATTTTCATTTTACCTTACATCATTGCACACATGGTGTTCAATCCGCTCCTCGCAATAAAAATTTTCCGAGGAGCGAGCTGCACACCCGGTGTGCAATGATCTTATTTATGTGAATTCACTTACGAATTGGGTGATTTCCATAGTAAACATGTTTTTTTTATTAAAAATGAACAATACAAAGAAAAAAAATTTCGCTCCTGGGGACCGTGTTCGAAAAAAATCGTCGTCTCGAATGGGTTAAGTACGTATTGTGCTAGTATTTTGTAACATAACTTATTATTTGCAGCTTTTATACGAATCAGATTTATGTAAACTATTTAATGATTCCTCAGCTTTCATTCAGAAAAATAGTAGTGAAGTCAAAACCCCATTATCCTACAGCTCCTTTGTGAGATCTCAGCTTGAATATGCCTCCATAATTTGGAACGACTATTATCGAGTCCATACCATGAAATTAAAATTGCTTCTTACCTTCCTTCGCAGACTCCCGCCCGCAACTTATTAATTTGAATTCCTTTCAAAAGGGCAATCGCCTGCATTACTTTCCTCTCTAATATTATTTTTGGTATCATTGATTGCCGCTCTTTAATAGAGCTAATACTAAGCCTCATTGAATGAGGCCATTACAAGAACTACGGCTGAGTTAAGACCCATAGATTTGAAGAAAGCCTTGTACGATTTGTATTCCTTAGTTCTTTATGCCTAGTTTGTTGGTTTACTCCATAGACTGAAATAAACTATTTAAATGCAAAGGAATCATTGTTTGCAACTCCAATAAAGTATTTAAAACACCTCTTCATAATCTTCATTTAATTAATTTTATTAGGGAACGGTTTTAAAATTTGCTAATTGGTTCAAAGTAACTTATATCGGTTTTCGATTTTGCAACTTTCGAACCACAACTTTGCCCTTTTTTGATGACACACGAATACTTTTACGTGGCGCCAAATACTCATTTAATATGCAGCAAGTGGTCTATCAGTCAACTTCATTATGCGACCAATTTGCCGGGCGACAATACAGTCCGCTACATTAGTACAATATATAATAAGAAAAAGTGTTTCTGTCTAGAATTAGGGCTCTGACTCATGTCCCCCTGTTGCACAAATAAAACGAAAAGTAACACAGGAGAAATAAAAGCTTTGAGAAATTATTGGCTTTTAGGAGTTAAATTTTCATTGGGAACTTTGTAATAAACCGAAATACGCTTGCATACGTATTTACTTGTGTACATCCTTACATATACTGTAGTCACCAAATATTGGTATATACAGCCAATTGGCATATTGGTATTTGTTAGCAAAATACTATTAAGAACATGAAATAAGGATAATTTGTATGAATATGTGCGCTGCAAATGTCGCATGTAACGATTGCAAAACATGCATATAATATACATACATATGTAAATATCGATGTCTCCATAAAAATATGTGTGTATGTATTGCATCGGTCAATGCGAGGATCATCGACAGGCACAATTTCTTCCAATTGTTGCATCGTGAAGGTGTTTTCCATGCTCACAGTGAAGTTCACCTTCATAAAACTTATTACAAGTGCACGAGAATGTTTGTAAATATTTGCTGCACGACTGTTAAAATTGTGGTGCATAATTGGACATTTGTCGCATAAAATCGCGCATTGACATCACGGCGCATATTTGTGCATTGCGACTGCGAAACAAGTTGGCCTCTCGCTTTTGATTCGATATTTGAATTGCACATTTGAATTTATCGCTAATCGGAGAGTGTTGTCTTAGCTAATAGTTTATTTATAATACATATTTCGACATGTCGTGCCGATGTGTGTTGGCTGGGGAACCGCACAAGCACAGGTAGTGCAAGGTGGGCGTTTTGTTGACATCGCCAAAAAGTATTGTTTTTCAATTTGCCAGCTTCGTATCGCAGTACGAATTTTGAACACATCGCTGAATGTTGTCCTTGTTAACATGACTTACTGAACATTTACTTCCACTGCACAAATTAATTATAACTGAACTAACAATGAATATTCATTACAAGAAATGCAGACTGCACTTCACTTCCTAATTAGAATCAAGTTACTATCATGTGAAATATGTAAATTATTATCTTTGCTGACTGGTCGGCATAAGCAGCGTAACTATTGTATCATAATCAGTGCAATGGTGTCTGGAGTCGGCAAAACAGAAACATATTCAAACCTATATATTCCAGGTTTGGACAATTCTGAAGATCTGATATGTGTAATCTTATTTGGGTAGTTAGGCAAGCATAGTTTTTGCAAATCAACAGAGCAAGGTACATCCAACTTCGAGGAACAAATATATGGATTAAAAATTAATATATTCCAAAAATTAATAAAAGACTAAAAGGCTTTGTTTATTGGGTTACATTGAAAATCAGAGGTATAAATTGAGAAAATAATTTTTTATGTTTATTATTCTTCATATCAAAAAATTTAATATTGATTGTTATTCGCTACGGCAAAAAAAAAATAGATTTTTACCACCTTTTTTCTGGGGTTCAAAGTAGTGTAACGTCTACTGGCTAAAGACATGTGGTCTCACATGTACATGTGCACGTATATTAAGGTCAGACCCCCAACATTTAGTCTTAGTGTACTTTAGGGCTTAGTCCGCCTAAAGTACGTATTTTTAGTTTTTTTGGCGAGCTTTTTGGTTTAAGCAAATCGTCACCATTCTTCACATTTCAAGTTTCTTAGATGACGTCCACCATATATATATTCAACACAATTCACACATTCAACAAACATATGAACATATTCGCGAAGAGCAAAATTCCATGTCCTATTTGCGCCGCACATGTTGATTGCAGCCGTCAACGTTCCAGTAAGAACTTTTCGAGCACAGTGTGGCAAACGAATACATTTTATAGCATGCGATATTTTTCAGCTGCAATAACATTTCAACATGGGAATTTTTGCCGCGCATGACAGAAAACACAACACCAACGCAAACGGCGTTTGTATTTGCATGCGTGAGTATCTGTGTGTGAGTGAAGCATTGAAATGTCATGAGTGGCAAAATTCCAACTGGAGAAATACGAAACAAAGCGAAAAGCAACAGCAACGACAACGGCGACGACGACGGCTACGATGAAGTCGAAAAGAGAACATACAATAATAAAAAAGTGTAAATTGAAATTCCGAAGGCGTAGAGGCAATGCCAACAACAACATCACTGCTTAAGTACACCGCCCCGCTAACGCTGCAGCACCTTTGCAATCCACAAGATAAACAGATAAAATAGTAGATATTAAGGTTGAACAGCAACGCAACCAACGGCACAACAACGTCAACGAAATAGCCGATCAGTAAGAAAACTAGTTTTGTGTTAAAATCATTTTGACATGATTTTTAATTGTATGCCCCTTCCAGCTTGTAACTGTTGTGAAAATTTCATTTTTGGAAATTACGTATTGGCTCTGTACCTCTTCGCTCTTCCTTTTCGTGCGAATCGCGCTTTTATTCCAAAACAATCAATGGCGAGCGATTAAATCCTCACAACTGATTAGATTGCAAAGCAGTTGCGTATACATAGAAAACGCTTTTCGGGAGGAAGGAGTACTCTACGGGGCTTACAACTTACCATGAAACTGTTGCGGGTCGTAGTTGTTGTTGGCGTGGTCGACGTAATTGCCGATAATGCTGGCAAAATATCGAATGCCTGCTGGCTGTTCGAATTCTCGTCGGCCGTTTGCCATACGGCTTCATCAATTTCGTCCTCCTCTTCCTTTTCCATCTCCGCCATCGAAAGCTCCTCCTCGTCAGCCTCCCGGCGCTCCGGTCTCTTCAGAGAGGAGACCACGGCGGGAATTTTGCTTTTAGTGGCGTCAACTTTAACTTTCATGCTGATTGGTTTAATTTTCGCACCGAAACAAAAATTAATAATGCGGGAAAATTACTCGGACTAGCTACAATATACAATGGAGTTCGTAGTCAATGCGCGGTAGGGTTGCGGGACGCGGGGCAGGCGTGCACTGTTTTCACAGCGGTCACATGCGTCGAATGACAGTTGCAAAAGTGCCCCCTGTAATTGGGGTTTCTGGCAATACTGGTATCTACAATACTCCAGTGTTCGGACACTCGGCTGTGGGAGCGGCATAGACGGCGGTTCGATAAAGCCACCAGCACTGCAAACTTCCGTCGCGTAGAATCGCAAGGGACGAAGGCACTGCTGAAACTCGATGTACTTTGTGTCGAATGTCGTGAGCGGCAAGTCGCCCTGCTCCCAGAAACACTGCGTTCACTTAAAATTGTGATGAAACTTAACGTCTCGAGGACGTTGTCGACGTACCACACCCCTGTGCTAATCTTCGCTACTTAACTGCACTGCACTGCGCGACTTTACTCCACTTTGCGCACTTTTTCACTTTATTCCACTCCACTCCACTCGTCACCCCCCTCCAACTCAATACCCAGCAATGTTCCACGCCTTTTGTCTCACTTTGGAACACGTTCACTATGGCTTTGTTGTACAGTATTTCAGTGCGCACAATTCCACACAATGTTCCGCTGTTGCTCGTAGATATACGAAAACCGCACTTTGTGTCGCTGCAGCAGTAAAAAGTACTCTTCAACACTTTTGTAATTTCGTAATTCCAGTCGAGAGTGTCATTATGGCATAAGTGAATGTGGCACCAGACTTGATTTCTGTTTTGCGACTGCAATTCCGTCTCACCGTATGCGACTTTAACACAACATAAAAACAAAAACGATACACTCAAAAACGTTTCGCAATCTCTGTTGGCCGTTGCTGCTGTAGTTGTTTTACACGTTTATCGCAAATTTTATTTGCAACATTTTCACCACATCATCCCAATCGGTTTCGAACGTTCTTGAACCCTCGCACAGTCCCAAAAACGCATAAAACTTTCTACTTTTGCACACACCGATAAATTAATAAAACATTACTTAATGTCGTTGCCTCTTTTTCAACTCTTGGTAGGCGTGTTCAGTTTGGGGGAATTCCGACAATTAAAAAATACAAAATAGAAACAAAAGATTCAGGAATGTATGAAAAATATATCGCTCGATCACTATCGTCGTTGCTTTAGCAGAAAGCAAAAATAACTAAATCCACACACCACAAAACCTCGTTCCTATCACTCCGTGCACGTATTTATTGTTGATGGCGGCGATTATGCTGTTGTCTCTTGTTCGCTTTGGTGGTTGATTCGCAGTTAAAAAGAATACAATCGAAATGTTGTTGAATTTCAATATTATTTCTGGAAATTTACTCTATTCAACGAACACAACGACGGAGCGTGCGAAGCGCAGCGTTGCCACTCGCATGAAAACTGCATTACAGACATTTTGTATATTGATTCGAAAAACTCGTTTTTGTGAACACTAAAACAAAGTTTAACGTTATGGGAAAACAAATAATCACTTATTTTTAATTTTAAGTGTTTATCGAGCGATAATAAAAAGTTGTGTTCTAATTTACTGTGGCTTAAAGATCAGCCGATAGTAGAAAAAATAGTAGAGCACTGATAGGCTCATTGCTAGTTCGGTAAGCCCCTCTCTCGTAACATTTTAGCTCTATTGTTATAAAATATATTATATTTCTGAGATAGTCCGACTGAAAACATATGTATTTTGTTTTAGTTGTGTGTTGAAGTAATTTTATAAGTACTAATGGATGATGAAACAATATGAAAGCAGAACAACTAAGTAACAACTCCAGTTTTATAATATTATGCAAGTTTTTAACGAATAGGTTATAGGTTATCCTAATGACTGCTCTTCAATTTTATAGTTTCATCAAAAGATTTCCTTTATTTTGTGAAACTTCCAGACGCGATAGCAGCCTGACTTGAAATTATAATTAATTTAAATCCGTTGAACAATATCTAAATGATTCGGCACGAAATGGTCAATAAGCTCTTTTCAATAATACACGTCTAAAGCCTATTGAATTCAGCCCTTAGCTATAGAAGTGATATTTCATACATTTCCTCAGCCATTCCACAAAAATATGTCCAGTGGCATCTTTGCCGCTCACTGTCCGTGAATGAATTGGCATTGACGACGTAGAAACGCAAAACAATAATAAATGTCAAATAGTAACACAATGAACGACTAATGACATGTAAAATATGAGACAGTTTCTCGCATGCGAGAAAAATCGAGCATGTTTGTGTTTTCCTTCTTTCTTCTAGAAAACGTGTGCACAAAAATACGACAAAGATACCGCCACAGGTAATGCGCGAGGAGAGCACCAAAACGAGTGGTGGTTCTCAAAGGCGACCTTACTCAACTCTCAAAACTGCACTTAGAAGCGAATTTTCCACTCGACGCAAATTCACACTCGTCTCATTTAGTTTCGGTGGCACAATGCCATTCAGAGTGAATATTTATCTCATAGGCACTATTCCTCTTAGTGTCGGGGCAATTTGGCGCGCACGTCGTTTGTTGATATTTTTCCCTGTTGTTGTGATTGTTGTTATTGTGCAGTTGTTTTCATTTTTTATGTTTTCAGCTCATACACAGAGGACTGCTTCGCACAATAAATTCAACCATGAGTCATCGGGGTTTTTTCCAAAATCTGTAACATGTCCCCTACATTGACTGCGTTGTTTCGCTGTGATTTTGCTCGCTAGAGGCCCGTAGTGTTGCTGGCGCTTTACTATTTACATGCATATGTATATGTGTGTGTTGCTGCAGCATAGGAGACCGAGGCATGTGCGGCAGCCGAACGCGTCACAACTGTTGCAGCAACGTAGTATCTATGCGGACCTATTCACTGACATCCCGACATTATTTACGAATATAATCACATGCATAGATACATATACACATACATGCTTGTTATGTTCCTGCTGGAGTTAATGCCAGCTGATCCTTTGATTGAGCAAACTCACGAGTTATTTTTGACCATATTTTGAATGGCTCTTGAACGCATCTAGTTTGCATCGGGAATTTTATTTTCATAATGTTTGTTTTATTTTTAGTTTTTTGTTTCCTATGAAGTGAAGGACTGTATGATGGCCTGAAACTATAATTTAAAAGATGCCGTTCTAGTGCTTTTTTGCGTTATTTTTAATACATCATCTTATTTATCCAATTTATCAAAATATGTACAGTGGACGTCCAGTATAAAGAACTTTCCATTTAACGAATTTTCGATTTAACGTACGGCCAAATTTTTTCCATTGATGTTTCTATATTACGAACAAAAGTGAAATTTGCTATTCGATATAACGAATATTTATGTTGTTTTTCACCCTTCGAATTGTTTTTATTTGAGCATTCACATTCTTTACAATAACAATGAATGTTTGGTTTCGTCAAGTGAACGGTACCTCAATTGTTTTTGTTACGTTAAAACTTTCAAATTTACGTTAAGTTACCAACATTTTTAAATTCTGTTTGTATGCATTGCTGATCATTTTCACAGGATTTGTTTTGCGTTCGGTCGGCTTTTTCTTTTAAAAATTAAAATTTCAATAATCAATCAAGAGAAATTGCCATACAGAAAAGTTTATTTGCGATAAAGAGGCAATCGTGCATCGAGGACTTTTTCACTGTACACACATAGCCATATTTGTATTTTGAAAATGCTGGAATAAAACAAGATATTTGTTTAACCTTCTGTCTGTACTTTGCTCAAAATTGCGATCGCTGTCCTTTGGGGTCAGGATGACCCCAATCAAACGGTTATATAATTTACTGACAAAACATGAAGAAATGTTACACATAAATAACAAAAGAAAAGGGGAAAGCTCCGAAAAGAGTTTATCTCGATTTGTTATCGAGTTGTAAGCGCGATTAATACTAAATAACACAAGTAGACGACCGCTCAATCGTTTTTTAATTCCGCCAGGGGTCAAATAGACCCCAAGGTACAGGCAGAAGGTTAAAAACTGAATATGTGAGACTTTTTTCTTCAAGAAGAATTTCGATCGACTTAACGCATTTTTCGATTTAACAAATTGGGGGTACAACATAAGATTCGTTATATTGGACGTCCACTGTATATGATTTTAGATAATTTTCTTGAATTAAAGGAATTACTACTTTATTATTTCCGTTAATATTAATTATTAAAACCGATGTTATGTTTAAGTTGATTAAAATTAAATTGTTTATTATGCAATGATCGCAACCACACCAATCTCAGATGAGAGTATATTAATGTGACAGTAACCCACAACTGGGTTTCGCTCTACCGTCTGACGGCTTCCTGCAGTGAGTAGACAATTTCATGTCAAACATCCGATTGTTACATATAGGTTTGACTAGATCCAAATATAGGGAAGATCGTTGAGATCTGTATTTCAGGTGTGTCGAATCAGTTGTTGAATATATATTGAGGCTGAAAACTGCACCTCTTCACTTACTTTCCTGTTTATATAACCATTACAACAGTTTATGGGTATATTTGTCTTGACATTAATACTTACTGACTTTAAGATACCTAAAACTATTCAAACTATTTCCATATTAACCTCTTTTACCGTAACTAAGTTATTTACTCATTAAAACTGAATAGCTCTTTAACCTATTGGCCCGTGAAATTCCTCAACACAGTCGCCTAAACCGACTGCCTCTTAACAACAAACAAGGAAAAATGTACAATGAACATAAAACCCAACAACAAAATCCCAACTATGCCAAATATATCAGTTGGAATGTGAGCTCTTCAATACAACAATGCCAGAACAGAAGGCCGCTACCGTCAGCAACAGGTAGTGCGACGTCAAGTGGCACATCGCATTCAGCGAGGCGCATTTTTGAAGATTGGAATTCAATTGTGGCCAGCCGTGTGCGTATTAAGTAACGCTGCACCAATGCTCCGGCAGGTAGGGTTGGCACGTACTCATACGCACCAACGGATGCGATTGCCTGACACACAGCGGGATGCAATTTCTGTTAGGGGTTGAAGATCGAATTTGGAATTGATTGCGGCGACAAATGGGGCAACGCTCATAGCCGGCGAGGGTGTCCCTCGACGGCGCTTGTTATTCTTGCTGCTCAATTAGATAAGCAAGAGCAACTTCACTCAACTGGATATAATTATTGTACATACATAATAGAGATTGCACTCCCGATCCCAGGATCGAAACATAAAATAGCTTACTTTTTGCTTTTGTCACCTTTATTTCGAAAAAGGCAAACCTTTTTATAAAGTGCAAAAAATAAATTCCATACATATGTACATACGAGTACATTGTACGAATTCGTACAAACTAGGTGAGAGCGTTTGGGTACCTTTCCAAAAAAAATTTGACAGTATCTAAAATCAGGAGAGTAACCGAGCTTACTCTCCCAAAAATGAAACCACCCAAAAAAATAAACAAACAAAATTTTTTAAAAACTTGCAAGTTTAACTTTTGTTTACACCAGTGTACAGTGGTCGGACTTATATGGGCATAGTGGTCAAAAATACTTCTAGCAGAGATATCAGCCTGAAACTTTGGTCACGTGTTTCCGAAAATGTGGCATTGATTGGATAAGATAATTTAAATATCGCAACGATATTGAGATTTTCGAAATTGTCGACATCGTTACGATAGTGTAATTTTTCTCGTTCTCGATATCATTTTAGACACTTTAGCAATACTCGAAAACGAGAAAAATTCTCGCTTTAACGATATCGTTTGGTTTGCTGAGTTGTCACATTCACAGTATACACGAAAAAAGGTGTAAGAAGAAGATTTATATACGATTTCCCCCTCTTGTATTGAACCAGAAAGATGCTTTTTATTAGCAGGTTTGCCAGGTAGTTGATTAAAAAAGATGTATGATTTAGTTCCTTATAATAACATATTCAATCCCGAAAAAGTCCCGGGATCCCCGGATGGTGATTTTCAGTCCCGAAAATCCCGGCATTATAAAAATGATCCGGGATTGCAATCCCTAACACAAATACACTATGATCAATAAGTACCGGGACTGTGTCAAAAAACAAAATTATTTTATTCTTCTGGTAAATTTATTTTATCCCCTTCAAAATAAGCCCCATCTGAAGCAATACACATATGCCAACGCTTAATCCAATCGTCCATGCACTTCTGGTAAGCCGAAGCAGGTATGGCCTTCAGCTCTCGCGTCGCATTTTCTTTTATGACCTCTATGGACTCAAATCTCTTTCCACGAAGCGGTAACTTGAGTCGGGAGAACAGGAAAAAGTCACATGGTGCCATATCTGGAGAATAGGGAGCCTGATCAATGATATTCACACTGTGTTTGTTCAAATAATCGCGAATAATGTGTGCTTTGTGAGACGGCGCATTCAAGTCTTGAGGAACAAGCCGTGCGGCGACGCGTTTCATGCGCAAAATATCGACAACAATGTGTTGTGCGCTTCCATAAGAGATGTTAAGATCGTTAGAAATCTCTCTGAGGCTCACATGACGATTTTCTTCACAATTTCAACATTTTCGTCGGTATTCGATGTTGAAGGACGTCCAGAACGAGGAAAGTCTTCGACCACTTCACGACCACTTTTGAACATTTTATACCACTCGAACACTGTGGTTCTTGATAGAGCAGACTCCCCAAATGCTTTCTGCAACATTTTAAGCGCATTGGCACAAGAAATTTCGTTCTTAAGACAAAATTTCAAACAAATACGTTGATCAACAAAATTATCCATTGTAAAATGCGACGAAGTACAAAAAGTTGACTGACGCTAACAGCTGCCAAACAAAAACTAATGATGCAATCCCGCTCAAAATTTGACACAGATGTCAGTTAAGGTCCTACCGACCTAAAAAAAATTTTTTTACCTGCATCGGGCAACGGCGGAAAATTTAAAATACACAGTCCCGGTACTTATTGATCATAGTGTATGTATGTACGCAGACGTTGTGCCGCTATCAGTGTTTGTGTGTGTATGTGAGTTGCAGGTGCTGTCTATGCGGTAAAAATCTGTGCTTCAAACAGCAAATGTGGCGGAATAGAGGCAATCGATACATTCATAAATTGCCTGTGGCAGAAATTATAGGAAATAAGAGACCAATAACATTGTTATTGTTCTTGTAATTGAAATTTATTTGGGCTGCAATCAGCGCGATGCAGCGTTGCTACATGGCAAACAAATGTGCTTGAAGTCTTAAAAGTCAGCAGTTTTTCGAAATCTTTTAATTCGCATTGGACATATGTACATACATATGTACTTACGTATGTACATGCACGGGTGTATCGTAAATACATCCCAATGTAATTCCATGAGAAAAGAAACTCTCACTACGGAATTGTTTATTCAATAAGATTTGTTTATAATTTGCCGTGAGATCTTATGGAGTGTCCAGATTTTTTCAAGTTTTTTATGTTTTAATCACAGTATACAGTAGACCAGATTTTGACACGGCTTCATATTTCTTCATAAATAGAAAAAACATGACACAAGACATATTTTGTCAAATCGCTCTCGGATTCATTGAAGTGCAGCCCATACTCTCGATCAATTTTTTGCGATTCGTTACTACGTTGGACACTACAAAAATATGTATATAATGTAATATATGTATCATATTAAAAGTGCTGCTGCCAATACAGCGCCAATTTCCTACAATTTTAAAAAAATTTTAAATTTTGTTTGACATCCCACCAAGTTTAAAACTATTCTCTAGTATTCAGGTTTAATTTTTTTGAGCATTATGACATGACAAATAATTGTTCTAATTTCTCTCTTTTTGTCATACAAAAAAGAGGCCGTTATTTTACCTGGTTCACTTGAATAATTTCACTATGGTTTTAATCTGTTTTCCAAATCCATACGCTCTCATGTGTGTTTTCATCTCAAATACTTACTAGCTCTCATTCAAAGTTTCAGAGTGCTACTGGACTTTGCTAATAACATTGTTTCGGCAAAATTTTGTTTGTGTGTGATAGTAGATGTCAATAGGATGGTTTATAGCTATATAACATGTTTGCGGTGGGCCCATACAACCTAAATTTTTAATATGGATTCTTCGGAATTATAAGTCGGACAGCATTGATATTTGGTACAGCTTATGGCTTAGACGTGTCATTTCACCGGGAGTATTTTATGGGCGTTGGACAAGGGGCGTGGCGCTTTTTAAATTCCGGTGTAACTTTGGAACAATAGCGTTCACATCAATGACACTCGGTACAAACTTACGATTTAGTCGTGTCCTTCAACAGGGGGAATGGGGTGGAATAGCTTCGGAATTATAAGTCGCACAGCATTGAAATTTGGTAGGGCCACCGTTTAGGTGTGTCGTTTCACTGGTAAAATTCACGATATTTGGGCAAAGGGGCGTGGCACCTTCACATTTTGTGTGTAATATGTAAGTGTTCTCGAAAACGGTTCACCTGTCGGCAAACCGTCAGTAAATTGTCAAGAAAATGGAAAAACAAAACAATCGTTTGTTTTGTGATGGTTGAATTTTCGTAAGTTCGTATTTGTTTGGAAGTGTTGAAGTTGAACGAACGAAATAGAGACTATAGTTCTTAGCTTGACGACAGCGACATCTGAATTCGGTGTTCGTGTTGTCGTGCTGTCGTCAAAATAATCGTTCTCATACGATTGTTTTGATTCTATATTTTGACAGATGCAGTCGTGTCGCTGCCGGCGTCTATGTGTTCAGGGCATGAAATCAATTCTTGTTCTGACGTACCGTCAGCGTCTGATCTGTAAGAATTGAACACAAAAATATAATCTGGCCTGAGTTATGAGCATTAAAGACGAAGCACAATGATTTTAGCTACCGCTTCTGGAACCTGAAGACACCACAATATATGGGATGTAATTGCTAATTGAAGACAATTTTTATTTCTTAGTTGGCTAACTGCATTGATAACGGGCCATCTGCAATATGTGGTTAAATCACTTTTTGGTTTAAAAATAAGCTAGGCTTAAAAAAGGTAACGGCTATTCGCATTTAATGAAGCAAACCAATAAATCAGCCTGTAAACACAAAGTAACAAAACGTCAATTTTCAACTCGAACGTGTCTTTGTTGAATCAACGGAACGCATATTTATTTGTAGTTGCAATTATGGCTGGTATTGAAATTGATATTCCATTAATAACAATAACATGTATACATGCACATACAAATGCATAAACGTGCAAAATCGACGGCAAAAAGTGCATACACGTAAAAACGTACAAATCAATCAAGGAAAGAGAGTGGAAAAACGCACGCGAAAACAAATAAAAACAATGCAAAATAAACACAGACACATTATCCACACCAGCTACAACAATAACAACTACAGCAAAAAATGCATCATGAACACAACGGCTAAAGTTATAGACTCAAGCGATCAACACCAGCGAGAAATATCAACATACACGCATAGTTCATATGTACATATACATATAACTTCTCACCAAATGACATATGTATGTATATGTATGCATGTACATGTGCGGCAAACTAGAGCCACCCACAGTGTGTGTATTGCTCCCCAAATGACATCCTCCAATTTTTATAGAATTTTCTATGCAATCACGCAAAAGCTTAAGAAGGAGATTAGGTTAGGTTAGGTTAGGCGGTCGCCTCTGTATGATACGCACTTGCTCTAGGGTTCATTGTGATACCTGATACTGTTGTTCCAACATATCTTTCAACACAAAATTTAAACGTATGGGTGAAGAGACCAGACAGATTTTTTGCAGTGTTTCTTTTAGATTTGTGGGTTTTGCTATTTCCCGCTAAGGACGCACTTCTTATAATTCTCACCTACTTCTTGTGGATAGCGATAGAAGCAGACGAGTGTTTAACCAGTCGAACTAGTAATCGAATTAGGGGTCGGCGCGCTACCCGGTAGACTATCATGGTTCTCCATAAAAAATCTTAACCCATTTTCGACTTCTATGTATGTAGATAGATCTAAAAATAATTAAAAAAATCAACGTGTAGAATGTTTTTGAATTGAAGTACTTTCACCGCGTTTTAAGTCAATGAAACCTTTAGAGGCTGAATTTTTAAAAGCTAACGAATGGTCGTTTTCTACTAATGACCGGATTTCTGCGATTTAATGAGCAGGGGAACCCACTATAATGCATGGTATGAATTTCTTTATATCGATCGAAATTGGTTCTTTCCTTACCCATTCGATGGTAAATATAAAGTGCTGGGTATTTCTGAAACGTATTGATGAGCAATAGTTGTGCTGACTCATTTTACGTATTGTGTAATATGTACTTATGTGAATATGCATATCTGATATTTATGTGTGGTTCTGCTATTTGAGCACTATGAAGTAGCCCAGTTGAAAGTGTAGTATACATATATTGTACAGTTGTTTATTTGAAATCGATACTGTCTTTTCTGCTATGCTAACTGATGTGAAGTTAATCTCCAACGTAGCTTCATCCTTCATAAAGTTGTGATAGTCCAGTCATAGTTTAGCTAAATGATAAATCGATATAAAATCTTAATCTTATTTCAATAAACACAATAAATATACAGTAAATAAATTAACGTCTATAAAAGAACAAATAAATCGTAAGAAATTATTGTTATGTTCTCTCAATGGTTATTAGTATGGAGCGGATTTTCGTGCACTAAAAATATAAAAATATGCTTCTAAAATTAAAAAATATGCATCTAGAATTGAAAATATATGCAAACAAAATTTGTATTATAAATTTAATGTGAATACAAAGAATTTTATTCTAACAAATAACAAAGCTTAACAAATAAACAAACATTTTAAAAAAGAATTCACATTGAACACATTAGAATTACTGCGTTTCGGAGTAAAAAACACCAACGATATTTTAAAAATAACATAAATAATGAGAAATAATTTAGTTTTTATAAATTTATTGAGACAACACAAAGAATACCAACAACACCTTTGTTGCACATGCAAGAAATATACATACATATACATATGTTGCATACATAATAAGTATAAGAAAAATCTAAAAATATGCTTGAATATGTATTTTATTAAAAATATGCAAAAATATGCCTTCACAATATGCTTACAAATATGCATTTTATTGCAAATCTGCCAAAACATGCATTTAAAGCGAAATATGCAAAAATATGCATTAACAATTGAGTGCCATTTCTGATTCGGAAATATATTTCATCCATTTTTATTATTATTATTATTTATTAGAGTAATATAAAATATTAAACTAACTTACAAAGCACTCTAGCTACCAAGGCCTAATATCCATTTTTATTTATTTATTTATTTAAAGTAATCCAGAAATTTAATAAAATTCGTACAGATTACAACGAAATGTAAATAAAATATACATAATATACTAACTCATTCAATAACAATTTGAAATGGCTTTCCGAGTAAGAGAAATCTAGAACAAAAGAATTTGAGAGCAAATTGAATTCCTTTAGGGCTCTAGAAATCGGAGCATAAGTAGCATAATTAGTTCTTACCCTCTCCAAGGAGAAAGTGACATGATTTCTTACGGATCTTTGTGGAATGGAAAAATGAATACGTCCGAGTAAGTATGGACAATCTGTCGCACCACGTATTAGGTTAAAGACAAAGGTAAGGGAGAGAATAGTCCTCCTACCCTCTAATGACTTTAGATTAATAAGCAGACATCTAGCCCGGTAGGAGGGAATGGGGTAAACAAAATGCAGAGAACGTAGGGCATAACGAAGAAAACTGTTTGGATTCGTTCAAATCGGTGGATGTGACACGCATAGTAGGGTCCCCAAATTAAGGCGGCGTATTCTAGCTTACCAGGGAGCTATAGAGCAACTTTAGAGTATACAGATCCGTAATATCTGAACTGAAACGGCGAACAAAGGCCAGCATAGAGTGTGCCTTTGCAATAGTGTTGTTTAAATAGCTTTGAAAAGAGAAGCCACACCTAGATCAGGAATTTCAGTAGGATTCACAAAATGTGGTAGGAAGGGAGAAGAGGGGACCGCGATGAATAGGTCACATGGAAAGACTTATTTATATTTAAATTAAGCTTATTTTTACTATACCAAACGACAACGTTGTCTAGGTCCCTTTGAAGATTGCGAGAGTCTGAGAGACATGATTCTTGTTTAACTCGAACAAACGCACAGGGGATGACCCCTATTAATGCGAAGCATTGCGTTGGTTCAGAAGGATATAAAGGTTAGGAGATAGGGTTATGAGTGAAGTGGTTGTGGACTCTTGCCTTGAACCCATCGAGATCATAAGTGCTGGGGAAAATATCCGCAGGAAGACCATTCCACAACCGCGCTGTGCGGGCCAGAAACGAACCTTCTCTGTAGTGCGTAGTGCGCTGGAACATCGTTTCAACGTGGAAGCATGGGCACCAGTGTTCAAACGGATTGCCCGGGGGAATACCCGGAGTGATGACATCAAGCTGCTCATCTCCATTGAGCAATTACCGAAAAAGTATCTGTAAAAAAACACCACACATGCCACGTTTCGACGATGCTCCAAGGAGTCAATAGAGCTGGATACCCTACTGTCCCCTATAAGTTTAATCGCATGATATTGAAGAGTAAATCTTCAAGTAACCAGCATACAAAAGATACTTTGAGAAGTTAAAACAACTCACTATGTCGTTGATAAAAATTACAAAAAGAAGGGCACCGAATATACCACCCTGTGGAATACCACAGGATGCAATAAAGGGATGCGAAAATACATTGGCATCTATAACAACACAATTTCGGCAAGACAGGTATGATTTCATCCACTTTAAGAAGATAGAATGAACTTCAAGACTATGTAGCTTTGAAAGCAACAAAGAGTGACTTACTTCATCAAACGCTTTTAAAAAATCCGTATACACAGTGTCGACCTGATCATGTCTATGAAAAGCAGATATGCAGTATTCAGAAAAAACTGACAGGTTAGAAACTGTGGACCTACCGGCCATGAACCCGTGCTGATTTCCAAAGATCAAACGGTTTATAGAAAAATAAAATTTTTGTTTAATAATAAATTCGAATATTTTTGACACCGTCGATAACACTGATCAACAGCAAAATGGCTTTTTTGGTTTTGACATCAGTTCTATGGTAATTAGGGAACGCTGATTTCGAATCCGCAAACGGTTTTTAAAACTTAGTTTTTCACAAAAATTGGGCGTGTCACTTTTTCAGATTTTCCCTGACTTTTTTCACGTTTGGGATTGTAATTTCTAAACCAATAAATTGGTTGACATGATTTTCACTTTGTGTCATTTACAACACCTCACGGCTTCTTTTCCAATGTAATTTATTTTTATCAGTTTTAAAATTCCGCGGCTATTGGACCTCAAAATCGGAAAATATGGAATTTCATGGCGTTTTCTTTGATGTTAAAAAACATGCACATTTTTCGTAACTCAATTAACGAGTTAGGTGCAGGGCTGTCGAGAGGGGGGGGACAAAGGGGACATCGTCCCCGGGCCCGGAGTTTCCAAGGGGGCCCGGATTTTCCGGCAATATTAGAAAAAAAAAAGGGCGGAGTGTTGCACTCAAGCTATAACTTTTTTCGGCGTTGTTCAAAAATGCTATAACATTTTTGTTGGCAGTCCACAACGTTGGGAAATTTTGAAAAAACATGTCCTCTCCTCACTCCGTTCCCAATCAGATACAAGATGGTCTGCAAGAATCGAAGCAGTTAGGCCTTTCGCGAGTCACATTGTGGGACTGACCGCGGCTTTGCGCGAGTTGAAAGAATTGAATTTAACCGCGGACACTCAAAGGGACATTAATGGTATTCTCAAATATATGAGTAAGTTTGAATGTGTGCTGATGTCATCCATGTGGTCGAAGATCTTGTCTTTAATCGACGAAAGAAATCTCGTTCTTCAAGCTAAAGGTATCACAATCGATGTTGGAGTCAGAAATCTTTCTAGTTTATTGACAGACTTGAAATTTTTGCGGGATCGTTGGGGTGCACTTCTGAACGAATGTAAATTAGTTGCTTCAGCGTTGCAAGAAGCTATTGACATCTCAGCAGAGTTGCCATCGCAAAAAGTGGGCCGGAAAAGAAAACGTCGCATAGTTGATTCTAATGATGGAATTGAGAAAGAACCAGAGATAGATGAAGAGACACATTTTCAGCGAAATACGTTTTTTGTTATTATTGACTCAGTGATCGCGGGACTCACAACTAGATTTGACGCTGCGAAAAATTTGAACGATACCTTTAATTTCTTGTGGCAATTTCCAGAGTTGATTGAAGACAAGGTCCAAGATAAAGCGGCTAATTTTGTACAGAAATATCCATCTGATGTTTCGGACGAATTGCCGAACGAAATCACACATTTAAAACATATTCATTCAGCAAATTTCAAAAGTGATCTAAGCCCACTGTCACTTTTAAATGAAATTTATGAGAAACATTTAAATGCGATATTTCCAAATGTTTGTGTTGCGCTCAGAATTGTCTGTACCCTGCCAGTAACTGTTGCGAGCGCTGAGCGCTCTTTTAGTGTATTGGCGAGAATCAAAAATTTCCAAAGATCGTGTTCTTCGCAAACACGCATCTCAGGACTTGCGATACTTTGCTTGGAATACGATTTGGCCCAAAAATCTGATTTCCGTCGTATTATAGAAACTTTCGCTTCAGCGAAAGCCCGAAAAGCGTGCTTAAAGTAGATCAAAGTTATAATTACTTAGAATTTATACATAATCAATAGATGTATTTATGTAAATGAGTATTGAATAATTACACAGAGCAACAAAATCGACATTATTTTTTTTTTTTTGAAATCAAACTATACTTTTCTAAAGGATTTTTGGACGCTGATCACAACTGCGTACTTAGTTTTTTGATTGTTTGAGCGGCTTAGGAAATATTGATGGTTTTCCTTGGAGGGCGTTTTACATGTTTTTTGACCATTACATGCATGTAGCTCCTACAAACCTGAAGTCTTAAATGCCATTTTTTTAACACAGATTAACAATACTTTAACTATGTATTTAAAATTTAAAACATTAAAATCGGTTAAAATTTGCAAGAGTTATTCATTTGCAAAGTCAAATTTTCAGTTACTTTGCAAGATTGCGAATACACAAAAGAATTTTGCTTCCAAAAAATATATATTGTCATGTAGTGAAAGAAGAATGTTGGGGCTTTCAATTAAAAAAGAAATTTTTGAAATACGATGTTTGTAATAGAAAATGTGTACAAATATGTAAGTTCTCCATTCATAAATTCAGCAACAAAAGCAAGGATTTACTTTTGAGCTATAATATCGGAGCACAATTTTAGGCAGCAGTATGAAAATGCTCGCATTCAACAAATGCCCTCAATTCATAAAATTTTCAGCTTTCGAATTTTGAATTTTTTGTGCCCAAAAATATGTCGCAATGAAATATGGAAAAACAGCAAGTAGTTTGCTAAGTGTGTGTGGTTGAAATTTTTACTTGTGTGATGCAACTCTTTTTAGAATAGCTCCTACAGTAATGAACCAATTCAAATTTTGTTAATGCCCTTGAAAAGACAAATATTGACGCTTGCGAAAATACTTTAGATACTTTCGTCAATGACGCGAAGAGCATTAGAAGATTTCAATACAAACACGTGTTCAGAAGGTGAAGTCGCATTTACACTCTAATGAGTATAGGCCGAGAATGGCACATGCAACACAAAAGATCTGTTCTATAAGTTTAAGTTACAACCTTACACTATACATTGCACACTAACTCCTAGTTGAAAATTGCAACCCCGAATTTAAATGAATTTTTATAAAAAATTCGCGAAAATTGAACTTTGAAGAGCCATAGCCGTGTTAACCCTTGACCAATCGAAATCGACTATGGTCAAAATTATAGCTTGAGGATTCGTTATTGTGTCATAAAAAAATTATCGTGTTTTTCAGCATATTATAAATGCAATAAAAATTCAAAGATGAAAAATCGTGGAAAACACCTCCTAGCAAAAACCACCAATAACTTACAAACCGCTCAAACAATCAAAAAACTAAGTACGCAGTTGTGATCAGCGTCCAAAAATCCTTTAGAAAAGGTTTACTAGAACTCGGAAAAATTTTGGCTGTTGCTCAGTGTTATTGAATAAATTTTTTTCTAAATCGAATTTGCTTTTGTGATAACTGCTCATTCCAACAACAAAAAGTTATAAAAACATATAAACTTTGTGGATCATCATCCTGACTTCTACTACAAAATTTCCAAAATTACTTACAGGGGCCCGTCATTACTAGTCCCCGGGCCCGGTTTTCCTCTCTACGGGCCTGGTTAGGTGTTAAATGAAAGCGGAAATATCAAGTAATACAACACAGCCAAATTATTTGGTGTGATTCCCATTTTCATCGAAATAATAGAAAAAATGTACCATAGTCATATTCATTACTTTTCATACTTTTTTCTTAAAAAACTAGGGGCTGGGTTCTTTCTCGAGGTGTTTACGCAAAAGAACGACAGTTTTATTCAAAGATTAACTTAAAAAAAGCGATTAAATAGGTTGGGGCTTGCATACCGCAAACAACAAACTCTTCAGAATCTTATTTTATTTGTGCCTTAAATGTCTTAAACCGTAATGGGAAATGGACAAATTATTAAAAAAAACTATTTAGAGAACCTTGAGCTATGAAAACATTTTTACTCTATGCAGTTTTATATTTTTTTATGTACTGAGTTTATGTGAATTGCCACCTCAAATTGTGCCATTTTTATGAAAACAATAAATAAATTGGCAGAACAGTTACTTAATTGCGATTTATTCTTTTAGTTCTTATAGACTATATTTTACAATAAATATTTCAGTAAAACTAAAAAAAAATATTTTAACTGAATCAATTTTCTAAAGAAAATGTAACAAAATCCAAGCAGATTTAGGTAAGTTTATGGGAACTGCCACCAGTGTAGATGGTGGTATATAAGAAACGCAAATCAAAAGTTTTGAAATGCCATTCATAGCAATACAAATTTGATCCAAGAGAGTATCCGCATTCTTTAATGGCACCAGGGACGAGCGGTATTTTCGGTTGACCGCTATTAAAAGCTTCCACCTCTTGAGAGCCCAGTTTTTAAAGCATCACGGTCTTTGGGAGAAATATTGAAAAGATTACATTCGAAGAATTCGTTGTCAAAGAAATTCCCATTCAGCCATGTTTCCATGAGGATAAAAACGTCATAATCCAAATGAGAACTCATAGCAAAAAGTTGTTTAGATTTTGTGCTAAGACCCGAAACATTTTGAAAGTAAGGTTTTAGATGTTTTGGGATGACATCAGGAGGATAAACTAAACATCCTGCTGTGGCGCACCGTCTTTGGGGAAAAAAACGGATTGGACGAATCTTCACATTCGCTGGCCAAATGTCCACATTAAACACCTTTTCATAGCAGCATTCCAACACCAAGTTTAAAGTCGATTTTTTTAGTTTACACACCTCCGCGTTCTTTTTAACAAGCATATAACAGGCCAACATCTTCGAATCTATCTCAGCATGCCTCGAAACATAAGCCAAAATATCAGCAACAGTTACATTACTGGAAAAGGACGATAAGTGCAACCATCTCATAATGGGTAGTTCTTGATTGTGATTCGATCCGACGACAATAGGTTGGTTTGCAATTCTACGGCTATTTTTGGTGACGAATTTCCACTCGGGCAACTGGTGCACAGATGAATTCACAGTATGAGCAGGTGGAAGTACAGAAGAATCCAATGACGAAGCAGCAACACTGGGACAGGAGACTGCGTCAGTAACAGGCGCAGTAATAGGGGGCGCGGTAAGAGCGTCATTAGACGTTGACGTCATATTCTCTTTCACTGCGTTACCGACGCATGCACTTTGTGAAACTGCAGGTAGCGGTGCAGCGCAAGCAGAAGCTCGAGAGCCCGACGCAATATGCTCAGCAACAACACGAGGACCGCCAACAGACGAAGATGACGATGAAGAGGAAGCAATAAAATGAGTTTGACTAGCAATAGTAGTCACGTTATAGTTATTATTGTTTCTGACATTACCAGTAGGAGCTGGGGTTTGCTTGTAGACACTAACAGAGACAATACCTTGCAGAGTTTTTGTTTCAAGTGCTAACGAGGAAAGCGCAGCATCTTTATCACTGAGGATGGATTTCAAAGAACGAATCTCTTGATGGAGATCATCAGTTTTTTGCATTAGATTCTCTCTATCTTCAAGCAAAGCATTCACTCCCGAGAGTATGCGAGAATTATTTGCTCTTAGAGCAACAATTTCATTTTGTTGGAACATTGCAAAGCAAACATGGATTTGAATGGAAATCCGCTCCCTAGTTATAAGACTAGAATGGGTAGGCATCTTGCCAATCGCCTTTTTAGTACACTTCGAGGCAAGCTTCTTTTTCCTCCCGTGTCCGGTTACGATCGAAACCACCTAGTTTTTGGCTCAAGACCTCGGCTTGAAACATGCTCCACTGTTTGGGTAATTAAACGACTCGTCCGAAACAGTGTGTCCGAGTAGACACCCGTAGATCCGTCAGTGTCAGTAAAGACTAACGTTTAAAGTGGATGTATAATTAAACGCCTTCATCCTTCAACGTCTCATGTTCTAATATAAAAGACACTGAATAGACCTTACTAATCTCTGAGCTGAGCAGCTTAACGGTCACCCTGCATGAGATTGTACCAGTGAACTGGGTATTCCCCCAACACCAACATTACCTGAACTGCCTAGAACCTACCAATAAAACGCACAAGTTTGCTTTTTATTAAAAAAAAGCATACTTAAGCAAGTTGGTTATCTTCACAGGACTCTGCATCCCTAGTAGCCGTGCAAGAAGGTTAGGCTTAAGTAATTCAGCTAACCACTTCTACAGAAGGTGGTCAGTCGAAGAGGATGACAACACCACTCTTCACTTTTTGTGTATCTGTTCTTTACTTTGCAGGAATCGGAAGAAACACTTGGAGTTTTTTCTGAACAGCCAAGGGCTTTATACGCTTCATAACATATTCCGGTTGGCTCGAGTCCTAGGAGAAGGAATAGATCCCGTGCTACCACAATGAACCTCACTGGTCTAAGTGTGTTCTTGTCGAAAAGCTTTCCAGGGCAGCAAAACAACACTCCCGGAACCGCAGACAGCTACAATCAATCACGACGATTGGAACGTTTTATACCACTTTAGTTGGTGTTAATAATTAGTTAATTAACGAAGAAACGAAATGTGTTCTTGTTCAGTGTAAACTAAGACCAAGCTGAAAAACAACACAAAACACTTTTCCGTACTAGCTCGTTGGCGATAAATAACAAAAAGAAATACTCTTCATAAAAAACCGGCACAAAATCAAATTCATACAACGAATGGGAATGTACAAAAAATAAAACGAAAGTAATTGTGATGCAGTGGCAAATTGAAAAATCCGAAATGCGATGAGTAAAACTGTTGAAAAACAAAAAACGGGAGGAGAGGCGCAAAAGGGGTAAATAAGCGTAAATTAATGGGTTCAATGTAATTGCACAGATTTAATGATAACAGCTGGCCGCAGTTGCAGTGCCCATTAAAGCATATTAAAAGGAAAAGTGAGACAAACAAATATAACAAGTATAAAAGGTAAAGAAGCAAAAAACTGAAATGAACGCAAATTAAGGCAGTTAATTTTTAGTCGCGCCACGCCGTTGCCTTTGTTCTTTTATTACCGCGATTGTTATTGTTGTTGTCGTTTTTGTTGCTTTTGTTCTTATTATTAACTTTGTTAATGTTCGTATATATATTATTATTGTTGTTGTAGTTGTGGCAAATAATGATTTAACATAAATAAATGAAAGTTCAAGGACTATTGCAGTGTATTTAAGGATAGAGTTGACTGCACTTTGGACCAACTCAACACATTCTCGACACCTGAAATCCCCTAACTAATATTTATGGGCATTTTGCCGAAAGAAAGCTCACTTCAAAGAGTGTAGGCATGAGGAAACAGAGAAGAGAGATAATATGGCTGCGATTAGTTTAGAAAACATCGAATGTTATCGATAACAATGTTTATCTCCTCAAGCCTATTTAACACTAGAATGCCCGAAAATCTGACCTACCTAAAATGCCCATAGGTAGTCATTTTGACTACCATATTGTTTACTGACTTTTTTTTTAATTTTATTGGTTTTCAAGTAGCAAATATGAATAAATGCACATTAGATTAAATTAAAATAAGTAGGTGCCACCCATGTAAGGTGCCACCCATAGCTTTTTTGCGCATAACTCGTTAGAAAATTAACGTATCGCCAATGTTAATATACCGTTGGAAAGAGGGTTTAAAGAGCTATGATCCAAGGTAACACTTCATTTGAATTTTTCGTAAATACGAAACAGTCAATTTCCCAAAGTGTTCAAAATCGACACCCTAAAATTTTTTAATGTAAGGTGGCACCACCTAAAAAAACCGCTAAAAACGTAAAAATCTTAAGTAAAAATGCATGATTAAGAAAATGTATGAAAGATTATTGAATTTAATTTGAATTAAATATTAAATGACCGAAAGCAAAATGAAAATTGAATGGTAACGAATAAAACGGAAATTATATGGAAATTAATAAACAAAACAGAACTGAACTTTATTCCTCATGATAGGATTAGAGAAAAATTTACTAAGAACACTTTAAATTCATTTTATTGACGGTCCCGAGCAACAAAAAGGCATTCTACCGATATAGGACAACAAAACAATGAAAAAAGGGGGGTGGCACCTTACAAAGAACTTTACTTTTTACACTTTACATTTTTATGCAATTTTGGAAATCATTGTATAAATTTTTTCCTTTTACGATATGCTCGGATATCATTTCGGATTATAAAAAAGCATTATTAATTAAGTCCAACACTGATATTTACCTTAGTTTTTTACACGTATTTGATTTCTTTTTCACCGCAAGAAAAACCTTCAGTTTTTATTTTTAAGTTTTTTCTTAACCAAATTTGACACTTTTATTTACCCAGACCGTGTTATTGCGTCTGTTCCCTCAAAAACCACATTAAAATTGATGTTGTCATATATACCTAAAATGACGGTAGGAATTTTTTTGCTTGGATTGCTGGAACGTCGAAATCAAGCAGGGGTGGCACCTTACAAAGAGTGGCACCTTACAAAGAATCCCCCTACTTCATTTTTATTTTTTATGGTTTACAAAGAACATTAACTAAAATATAATGGCGTACTTTACACATAAATGGGATAAAATGGAATGAAACTTGGAATTTGTGAATGAATTTTGTGAGTGAATTTTTGATTGAAAAACTTGGGAATTGTCACAGCCTACTATGATATTTTTTTTAATATTTGCAATTATTTGAAATTTTCATATTTCGCAATTGAAGATGCATATTTGTCTATTTATCAGTAAGATTTGCTGAAAATTTTTTATAGGTAGTCAAAATGACTACCTTTGGGCATTTAAGGTAAATTTTGCAAAATTGGGGTAAATAATTTTTTTACAATATTTTTAATTTATTTATTCCATTTAGCTCTAAAAACTAATAAAAGTCACGTAAGATATTTTTTTAGAAAGCGATGCAACAAAAGTTATTTACAATAAAATACCTCAATGTAGTCAAAATGACTCCCTTGGGCATTGTAGTGTTAAACAAAAACTGCATTGCATTAGGTGAGATCTTGATGTCATTTATCAGTGCTTATAATGTCCTGATTCTATGTATTCTGAACGCCTGCAAGCACCGAAAAGCGCAATTTGGTGAACTGGTTCGAGCTTGAAGAAAGCAACTGGTCGATTGATCCAAGCATCGAAACATATAAACCACGATCTGATGAAATATAATAACATTTTCCCAAAACCTCATTGATGCAAAAGTTAATAAAGCCACAAAGCTTAGACAAAGAGGACTGCTAAAAACATGTAATAAGTAGAAAACATATAGTTGCAAGGAAGGCCCCTTATACAGAAATGGTTTCTTCAGATTTTACGTTTTTGAAAGACAATGCTTCGGTGCAGGTTTCAAGAAGCACAAAAAATTCTTTAAAAGCAAAGGAGTGAAGTCGCTTGGGTAGTGTGGCTTCGTACCTTAAAATGTTCACGATTTTTGGTCGCAAATTTAATACTGTACAAAACTCAGTGAGTGCAATGGCAAATGCAAGGCACATACATTTTGCCATACAAAGCAATAATCGTAAGGGTAAAGCTGAAAAGGCGTGGCACAATCTTCAGTACACCTTTGAGATTGAAAGTGCCATAGAAAGTATTGCAGACGCAGACGTCATCGCTGTCTCACTGTGTAAATGTCGGCGTTTCTGTTGATTGCGTCCTTACGAAACTCACAATCGATTAGCCAATCGGGAGTTGCCAATTTTCTCGCTTTTTCGCCCAGTTGTACCTTTTATTTGCTTTTCATTTTTTCCAAATTTCGCATGTAGATTAGATAAGTCATGGGTAAGGGGTATTCGCACTTACCTACGCACATATTTTGTGTGATTCTTTGTTTATGTGAACTAAATTTAACGCGAATTTCGTCATAACTATTGCAAACCATATAAAATTAGTTTATGATGTCAGCAGCGTTGTACCAATAGAACGGCACATTTCCAAACACAACAAATACAAACATATAAAACATTTTTGATCTTTGATATTTGCTCTTGCGAAGAAAAGTACTCACTCACGCGAGTATTCTGAGGCATCAAATGTGAAGCAGAGCGACAGCAACTGCCACCACCCATAGTCATACGAACATACGATCCAGTGGATATTCCCCCTTTGACTTAAAAATTTTAATAATTTTCAATTTGGACATCGCCTAAAGTGGTGCAAAACCATCCACCATCCATACCACATGCTAATGAAGAGTAATTCAATTGTCTGCGGTTTTAATACAGATTATTTTTAAATTGAACCTAACAGCTTTTCGTTCACTGACACAAACTGCCGGTCCGCCGTACGTAATTCGGCAACCATTGAACGATACTCAAGCAGACCATTTAAACAGAGGCGAACTTGCCGCAAACTCTGTCCGAACTTAACCGTGAGTTTGAGAAATTCGCCGTTTGCTTGCCAACTACCACAACAGTACGTACTATGCATTGCCACAGCACTTTTTCTTTATTATTTTTTATTAATTTCCATCTTTTGAGAATTCCCCGCTTAGCGATCTATGCGCGCAGCTTGGACCTGTGCGCACAGAAACATACATGAATAATTTTCTCTTTTTATGTTCGAAACCACAGTCTGTTTGGTTTCTCTGATACACTTTATTGAACATAAGCGATTTGTGCCAAGCAAGGTTAGATAAGACGGGCAGCTTTCTAGTTTCTCAGCAACTACACTCGGAGGCCTCAAAAGGCTCGTTGTAATGTCCGAAGAAAGGCGCTGTCATCCTGTGTGCGGTGTTGGCTGAAACCAACCAGAACGTCGAACGAACCTGGCAATGTCCTCCAGTGGCGTTTTAGAAGCCATGCCCAAGTCGCCTAGCATTCTAGCTCCTGGATATCGGTGGCGTATGCAGTGAAGCGCAGGGCATTCGCATAGGAGATGTTTCACATAGTCAATTTGCTCCTCATCCTCGCAGCTGCGTAGTCTCGATTGGGCAAACCAAACCTTTGTTAAGATCCCTGTGCGAATGCGAAGTGTTGTTTTGCTAAAGCGTAATAGACACAGAGTTCTCTTTTGGCCTAGTCTTCAGCAGAGTCTTCAAATTGTGTACGATGTAAACAAGGTTGTATTAAAATATTTTCCTTTTGCTTTTAGTACGATTTTTGAATGAAAATTCGACTGTGGCTGAACATTTTTTAAACTGACAAATTTCAGACACCAAAAAGGACGTCTTTTCAAAAATAAAATATGTTTTCTTTGAGCGAGAGAGTTTGTATTAGACTACTTTATTATTATACTATGGTTTAGGCCAGACAACGCCAGGCCTTTTAACAAGAGTCTGGCCATGTTTTATTCATGGATGTCTGCACTATATATGTATGTATGTGTATTCTGTATCCGTACTCAACAAAATAATTTATTTATATTTCTAGTTTTGTTTTTTGTTTTGTTTGTCGTGTCGTATGACTAAAGTTATTTACATATTTGTATTTTGCCGGAACCAATAAGGCACACAGACCACAAGAAGTCAAATGTACGATTTGCTGTTTAGATTTTGAAATTAGTTTCATTTTTTTCTTTAACATAAAAAAAGACTCATAACAGTATTAGAATATCGACTGTGGTATAATGTTAGGTGTAGCGGCAGTATTGCGGTAGTATCACAAAGTCATACCATTGAAGCATTTCATGCAACAAAAATGTGCTGAAACACATTCGTCTTTTTATCCAAGAGGGAATCGAAAAGGTTTATATACTACATTTGCAAGCAGTTTTCTGGTGACGTAGTACGTATTGTTAAGTGAAGTGAAAAGGATTGAATTATATGTCTATCAAATGGCTATAGAATCGATATGTCGCATTAAATCCGAAAAAGTCAAGTTTGGTTCGATGCCGTTAGAGATTTAACACTATTATTATTTAAATGAGTTCCAGAGTTTCAAGTTTCAAAATTTATAGAACATTTATAGACAAAATAACACTTATGCTTTTGTCCACTCTTAGTTATCACTTATTTAATGAGATGCTTGATTTGACCAAAAGTATTCGTATAAATTCGTCTCAAAAACAAAAAAAACAATTATTAAAACGCGAACAGATATCAATGGAATGACGGGTGTTCGGACAGGGATTTTTACTTCAAATGCCTGAATACAAGGTGGGTACACTAAATATCCTTAAATGCGACAAAATTGTGGAGTGTAAACAGTTTGTGATATCTTAAGTGCGTAAAATTATGCCTTATTTAGCAATTCATAAAAAAACCTTTCGCCAAGGTCGAAATTATTCGAAACCAAAGTAAATACTGATATTTGGATTACTGATGGGCCGGTAATCGGATTGGATTTAAAAATTGACATCAGTGGCACAATACAATAAGCGATTAACGGTAGACACTATTTGGCCCGTTATCGAGGCTCGCATTTGATCATTCATATGCAAATTATTACCTATCTTTTCTTACATCTTCATGATCGTATAAAAAAAAACCAAATCACCGATCGTGAGAGAAATCGATCATGAACGCGTGATTAAAATTGTGAAAGGACCTTTCATGATCGCGACTGTGATTTTTTGTTTAAACAATATTTTATTGTGATAATATTCAACGTATGCAAATACGAACCCTGTCACATAGAAAGCAATAAGAAAAATATTTATTTTTGAAGATTTTGTATTATTTGCCTTAAATTGTTTTATTATTTTAGCATTTTTTAATTCTTGTTATTTTTGTGTATAATTAAGAGCTGGAAAAAATCCAAAAGTTCATTCAAACAGCCACAAACAATTTGTAGTAATTAGGAAAATAATAATCAGATACACTGTTGATCGGTGTATTTAATACCAGAGAGATTAAAATTAAAATGCGCTCAACGTACAGTTCGCACTTTTTGTAAATATTGTGATGCTGAGATCTGACACATTCTAAGGATTTGAAGAAAAATTTTAATGGCGAAATGTTATAAATATTAATAAATAATTAAATACATATATATTCAATTTTTATGCTATGGCGAGTCCGATAAAGACTGCTAACGCGTCATCACAGTTACTTAAATTAGTTTGAGGAGTTCCATGACAAAAAAGCCGTTTTGCATTAAAAATGTGCTACCACTTTTTTAAGCAGAAAATTGCGATGCCCCCTTTTTTTACATTACATTATTTTACAAAACGGATTTTTGCATATTGAGTCAAATGTTCAACTTTTACAATATTTTTATGGTAAATACTTATTTGAAAAAGATTTTCCCTAGTTATTCTTAAAGCAGCAACAATTTAAAAACTCTGTTAATGAGGACAAACTTCAAAAAATGCTTTTTGATCGAAATTTGTGAGACCTTAATTTTTTGTATCATGAGGAATTTTTTTAAATTGTGCGCAATACTGCGTTCTCCTGTATTTATTTAATTTAATTTCAAAGTTAACCAAGTGTTTGAAAACAGCCGCGTTTCTTGAATATTGAAGCCAATTAATTGAATGACGGCATTGCGACGAGGCCGAAACATAACACAAGCCATTAAATGTTCTATTGTGTCCGAGTGGCCGGTGTGTAGAGAGAAGCCATTATAAAAATGTTGAATGAAACGGCAGACTCCACCTACTTGAAGACGTTCGGCGAGCAGAAACTAAGCGCCGCCCGACGAATGGGCGGGGACCGAAACAAGCCGACAAATAAACAAAGGAAATTCGAAAGAATTCGCCGAGCACATCGGCAAATCAAAAGTGCAGCTGGGGCAAAAGTGGCGACGACTTACCCGTCGAAGTGGCTGCGATGCTTGTTGCGGCTGAAGATGCGCTAAGTGCGTGAGTGCCGGTTGTTGTTGTTGCTGTTGTTGCCGCGACAGAGCATATGGTGAATGCAGCGGGGGCTGCACCTGTTGCTGTTGGTGTTGCTGTGGCGATAGCAGTGGCTGATGGCAATGCTGTTGCTGCCGATGCTGTTGCTGCTGCACAAGCGGCAGGCGTGGCGCGTAGTAGCAATTGATGCTGGCAGCCGTATTTCGTTGCTGATAGTTGCTATACTGTTGCGGCATGTACTGTTGTTGATGTTGTTGTTGGTGTTGCTCGTGTTGAACACCGATTGCACTTGTGCTCTGGTTGTTGGTGTTTTGATTTAAATGCTGCTGACTGCGATTAGTGTCGTAGATCCAGTTGCTAATGCGCACTTGCTGCTGCTGCAGCTGCTGCGGTGGCGGCTGCGGCTGCTGTTGTGTCGCATTTGCCATCATATTGTTGTTATTCCAATTGTAATTATTTTTAAGATTGTTGCTGTTGTGGCTGTTGTTATTATTATTGTTATGCATTTTGCCGCTGACTAATTTTCGCACAACTAAACGAAATCAAAATTGTTTGTGACTTTTTACAAAAAGCAATCAACAACTTAAACATTTTTTTTGGCACTTGTTATTTTGTCAAACAAGATCACTTTTGAACCTCTAATTTCACATTTTTTCCACACCCACACACGCTGAATTAATTTGCATTTTGCCTCTTCATCAATATTCTTTTTATTGTTGTGTTGTTAGCGATACATTTTTCAACAACCGCATGCGCAACGATCGTCGTCTGGCAAACAGGCCCACACCTGAGTTCAAAACCGTTCACCGCTTGCCCAAAATGGCGTTTGC
The DNA here is from genome assembly GCA_964056695.1 of Melieria picta. NCBI lineage: Eukaryota > Metazoa > Arthropoda > Insecta > Diptera > Ulidiidae > Melieria > Melieria picta. The sequence continues at coordinate 98,431,760 of OZ057398.1, read as the reverse complement.
GCCGAGTCCTTTATATTTGAAAACAAAAACATTGAAAACGACGTAATATAAATTTAGCGAAAAAATGCGCGTGCGTGCATTGATCTCGGCGGTGTTGCGATGTGAGGCCAAGTGAGTGCTGTAGACTGCGGATATTTCGAAACGCAACAACGTTCGCCACGACAGAGTGTGGCAACGAGTCGATCGCTAGGTGGGCTTTGCGAAAAGGCGTCAATAAGCAGCGTTTGGAGATACGCTTAAAGCTGTTTTGTTGTTGTCGGCGGCAATGCCACGATCACGATCACTTCCTTCCTCACTGTAGCGCGGCAAAAATCGAATTAAAATTCGAAATGGAAACCGAAATTTGATAAACCCGAGCCCGGCGCCGCAACACGGTCGAGTGTCTGGCCGGCACGGCACCGTACGGCACTGCACGGCTATGGCAGCGCACTGCGCTGAGTGATCGCTGCGTGCTACGGTGAGCGAGTGTCGAGCCGCGGGCGGTAAGGTGCGGGGAGTTGCGCGCGCTCGCGAGCGTTTTCCAGCCACAACAACAGCAGCAGCAGTAAAAACCATAAAACAGAACAGTCAAAAAGAGCACGAATACTAAGGAAAGATTTCACTTTGTTTCAGCTGGTCGAAAATTTACAACGAGCAGGAAATAATTCAAATGAGCGCGACACACCGTAATGACAATGACGTCGCTGGTGGCAGTGGTAGTGCTGCTATTGGTGGCGGTAATTCGACGGCGATTGTGGTGGTTACTCGCCCAACGGCGAACGCCGTGCGGCTTGACCCAACAACTAACAAACAGCTGGGTGTAGCGGTCGGCCAACAAGCGCCTTTTTGTATCCGAAATACTTCGAACTGGTTAGTAGCGTCTAAAAATCGCAAAATTCACAACAAACTGGAACTGGAACAGCAAATGCGCAACTGTGCTCACGGCATTAAGCCAGCAAATGCGCGCCAAGTTCTGTAACAGGCGCCCAGTGGCACCGTCGATCGCGGTCCGAGGCTTTTCTGCTTTTCTGCACAGCGTTTTGTTTTTTCCGCCGCATTCTGTTGCTGGTGGATTTACTCTTATTGCTGTTGTTGCTGTTGCTGGCCAGAACAGCTGAAATTACTCGATATTATGTTCGGTAAGAACACTTTTATAATATCTACGACACGCGAGGTTGTGGAGTGTTTACGTTCTGCCCGCACCCACCGCCGCGTCAGCCAGCGTGGAATGTTTCTTGTCGCATGCGAATTTGCATGCGGACGCGAATTGCCGCGTGTGTTTACGTACGTACGCGTTTGTAAAACGTTCGAATTGAAATGTTGCTGAGCACTTTTTGGCGTACGTTTACCCTGCTGCCTGGCTCGCTGACTGACTGGCTCGGCACTCGTCAGCTAGCGTGCGGGCTTTGCTCACTGGCCGCAAGCGTTGTGTGTGCTGACGATGACGACGACGTCGACAACGACGACGGCGACGGCGGTGGCGGCGGCGACAACGATCGTTGTTGGCTGGATGAAGCGTGCGGCAGCGTCTTCTTGGCTGCGTCGTTTTGCCAGCTACCGGTGACTAATGCAGCTAGCACGCGCTATAACAACAACAGCAAAAACAAACAGGCAGCAGCAGCATCAAGAATAGAATCACAACAAAAACAGGCATGAAAAAAGTCAAAACAAAAGTGAGTAAATTGAAAAAACACTCGTGCTGATGGTGAACCTATTCGAATGTGTAATAAATTGTGTCACGGCGCACACCAGCCGCGCGACCACCGACTCAATTCGATCGGATTCAGTGGTAAGTATTGCAAAACACATAGGTCACACATATGGGAAATATTATTGAAGTTAGTGTTGATTCCTTCGGAGTTTGCTGTGGCTGAAGATCAACTAATCGTTGGGTATTTGATTTTTTCTGATTGCCATCGCAAATCATCAACTCGTAACTGATGCTTTATGACGGTTTATTGTCAGGTTAGCACCACATGATTCACAGAATTTCGGTACCACAGTTCGGTGCTACAGTTCTGTGGTTATATAATAAAATTATAAAATATTGAAATAGATTAATAACTCAGCGATTAGAATACAATATTCGGAGAGCTATAGTAGTGAATTATATAAAAAATGTTTTCTATACACACCAATGACTGATTAGTTAATAATAGTAGCTGACACTTTTAGTGTACATTTCTATTGTCCACATTTGTTATTATTTCATACATTATTCTACGTTTATTAGTTACTGATTACCAACTGCTGTCGGAGCATCTCTCGCTAGCTAAAGACGTCAGACCCCCTCCCCCCCCAACTTTTCAACTTTTTCAATCACATTAGCAAACAGGTCTTTAAAAAAATAATAAGAAATTGTTTTGGCAAAATCGATTTGACAGCGATTTACATAATCTAAAAGCATGTCTAATGAATGTTTAAGATTGTTGGCAGGGATGTCCTTCAATATGTCGGTACAAGCCTTTTGAATCGCTTCTAGGTCCTCAAACACTTTTTGCATCGGCAAATGCATTTTTTGGAAAGGTGAAAGTCGCACGGTTCCGCATCAGACGAAAACGGGAAGTGGGTAATGCTTGAAATTCGACTTTTATCCAAAAAATCAGTCACAAGTGTCGATCGATGAGATGGCGGCTTTCGACAGCCAAATGTTCAGTTAAAATGCTATAATTTATCTTATTGAGATGTTTTAATCCAATTTGAAGAATTTCAATGAAGATTTTGACTGATCTTTGATGAATTACCGCCTTACCGCGGGCTTCTGTTGGCTAACGTTGGTCATCATTTATGTCCTGACAATCGGGTTTAAGTCGTGTGTACCACTGTGAACTCTGCCACTGTGAACTCTGCCACGGGATAAACGATCATCACCATAAACTTGGTTCATTTCATGAAATTCGCTTCCAGTCAACCGAATTTCATGAAATTTTAACTAAAAACCGGGAAAAAATTTCCACCACAGAATGGCCTGCTTGAAAAGTGCAGTTTATTTTAAAAAGTACGTAATACTATATTGGCAAAAAAAATGTGTAGACTCCCAACTCCCCCAATGACCAAGTTCTGGCTACGCCCCTGCATACATATATATGTACATATGTATGTATGTCAGTAAAACATTTTCTTGTACTAAGTTGAGTTGTAGGTTTTATGAAAAGTGAGCGTTACATCGGCAGCTTTAGTTTAGAGGCCTTAATTAAGAAGCGTAATGTAAAGTTTCAGTTAATTTGCATTCAAAACAAGTTCAAATATTAAACTCTAAAGTATGCGGCGCACACACCCCAATAATGACTCACTCGAAGAACGCCGAAAAATTGTACAATAGAAGCAGTCCAGTCCAATGCTCTGCCAGCTAATTTGCACCGTTCAGCTCAACGGATGTCACTCAAGTAGATGTCACTCAACTGACGCGATCAGCGGCCAATCAAAATGTAACCGATGCCTTTGCGCCAAGTTTTCCGAGCGGGAGGTTGAGTGGAAAATGCCAGCGTCAACGAGCAACGATCGTGGCGTCGGTCATGTTGCAAATGCTGGTGTTGGTGGCAGCGTAAGGGCATGGAGCAATGCGCCAAAAGTCGTGGCCTGCGAATATCTCCGTCTGCATATACGTAAATATCTTTCGAAAGCGAACGATCAGAATGAAAACAAAATGCGATAAATGTGCCAATTTGGATGAAATGTGGACAAACAGCTCTGGAAAACAATGTTGTTGCGTGACTTACTAGAAAGCAACTATTCGATAATTTGCTAATTACACTTTAAATGTGTTGCGCGACGCTCTTATCAAGCCAATTGATCACACTATCGTTGAGTTCATTCTCTTTCTTTTTATTCGAACGAAAGTGCTGACATCACTCGCTCTAAAGCCTTTTGCTCCGGAAATTATCAACATTCCAATGCTCCGCTAAGTGTTGTGAATGTGCAAAAACGAAACGTAATTAAATATTTTACACTGCTTCAGTCGGATTATAACTACATCGTATTTGATTTCATCCAGCAGGGTGTTGGCCATTTACACTATGTACTTATGCACACAACTAAAAAAAATTAAATGCATACTACGAAAAAATTACATACTTTTTACTGTATTTACTTTAACGAAATATTTTTATATTCTTTTGATATTTATTACTATTACAAAAAAAAATGGCAAATTAGAGCTTAGACCTAAATGATGCTGCTTAAATTAATACTTATGAACTTAAATGATTATTGCAATCAAATTGCTCATGGCAACCTTATATAATGGCTTTTCGACAAATGGTTCTGAAAATTCAGTCGTGTCTAGGTGAACCCCCTATATAGTGAACACCTCGATATAGTGAACACCCAAATTTTGACATCGAGCCTCTAAATATAGAAAAAAATTTTCAAGCAAAAAACAAAAAGTGTATTTTGAGCAAATAAACGAGTTTTTGACCAAAAATGTTAACCTTGATATAGTGAACAACCTCAAAACAGTGAACAGGCATTGCAATAATTAGTTCACTATATCCAGACACCACTGTACATATATTTTATGTTGGCTAGGTAAATAAGTGTTTCCACACACCGTAGGACGTCAATTCCATCTTGGAAGTGGTGACTTTCAATTAAGCGGAATATCCAAATATTTGTGCCAAGGAAAGTAACCAAAGGGCGCAAGTCTGCACCCATTTTCTTTCATCCGACTTTCAATGAATTTCAACTATGAAATACAGGTAGGCCTCGCTTAACACGGTCCACATTTTGCGACACATTTTCGATTAACCTGTACAAAAGCCTCGTTCTACACAATATTGAAACAAACAAGAAATAAAAAATTGCGTATCATTGTTGCAATAAATGTAAAGAGGCAAGACATCACTTTATTCATTCATAAGAGGTCTGTCCAAAAAGTATCGCGAATTTTGTGTTTTTTCAAAAATTATTTATTTATTCATGAATATATATATATCTTTTCTCCATCAAAGTAATCCCCATTAAATATTATACATTTGTGCCAACTTTTTTCCAATCCTCGAAGCACTTCAAAAAATCATTGTTTGTGATCTTGTTAAGCTCGTCCTTTGATGCCGTCTTTATCTCATCAACCCTAGCGTTAACAAGAGTTTCGTGAAGGAGAACAAGTGGCTGCGGCACCATTAGTGTGTTGTTTTTCGTCAAAAATTCGCGCACAAGCAGCGATGTGTGTGCAGGGGGTGTTATCATGGTGCAAAAGCTAATTTATGTTCTTCCACAAATGCGGCCGTTTCTGGCGGATTGCTTCGCGCATAATTGCAAATTGCGCCTAACTTGCAATTAATATTCCTTATTGACCGTTCTACCCTGTGACCAGGGGCGGATTCAGAAAAATATTTTGGGGAGGGAGGTTTCGAAACGTAATTCTTGAATATTCATAAATGTTTATGTATATGCCTTTTAATTTGTATGTAGTTTTAAAGTCGACCCTTATAAGTATTTCGTCGTTCACATCTTCTCGGCCCTCTGAGAACATTCTGTACGTAAACCGTATGCACGTAAACCGCGGAATTTAAAAATTCGCGATACTTTTTGAACAGACCTCGTATGTATGTACGTTTCAAGCAAGTATGTATGTATGTACATACAGTTAGGCTTCGCTTAACACAGTATTTTCCAGGACGTAACCTCAGTGTTAAACGAGGTCGACCTGCACAGTTAAAGTGACTTTGCTCACTGTCAATGACGTCGATTGCACTTTTTTGTACGCCTTGGGTTTATGGTGACTTTATGCTCGTGACGTCTTTACACTATCACCCTTTTCGCCAACTCTCTCTGGATTTTTGATCGCGATGACTCACTGACTCTTTTAAAATACTATTTTTTTCCCGCGGCTTTGCTCACGGTAACTTCGTAATTAATTTTTTAAAATATCTGATAATTCAATGAACGCTCCATACCCCTCAAAATATCGAAATATAATAATAATATAATAATAATAATATATCGCCCATTTCCTAAAAACTTTAAGATGTTGTAGAAATTTCAAGAAGACTGGTTCACACATACATACATACATATAGTGACAGGAGGGTATGATCAACCTCATGTTTAAATACGACGGAGCCAACTTCAGTTTCTATAGTGTCAGACAGCTGCAGCCATCTCATATACGTGGCCAATGTTATATAGGGGGCATTTCACGTCAAGCGGACGACCCAAAAAAAGTGAGGTCATGAATTTTGTTTATATTCTGGTCAGTTATACTTCTAGTAGACGTGGATGTGTATACCCAATTTTTTTTTCGTATGATGTTTTTTTGCTGAGTTATGAGCTTCTAAAAATTGACTAAACATAAAGTCATGAATTTTTGGATGCTTATTATCTGTATCAATTAATTTGTAAAAAAAACGAAAAAGTATTGTTTCTGATAGTAAAAAAGTTGTTGTTTTTTTGTTTTTGTCGAATTCTAAATTTTAATTTTTTTTACGTATAGTAAACCGGAAGTGAAAATTTGAAATCGATATTTGAGTAACTTCGACACTTTTTTTAAAAATTATTTTAACGTAAATTAAAGCTTCAAATGTACTCATTCTTTCAAAATTAAAACGTGATCTCCAACCGTTTAAGACTTAGAGCACATACAGTACATACACATAGCTGAAAATAATGGATTTTTACACTAAAATGTGCTCTAAGTCTTAAACGGTTGGAGATCACGTTTTAAGTTTTTTTGTGGAGAATGAGTACATTTGAAGCTTTAATTTACGTTAAAATAATTTAAAAAAAAAGTGTCGAAGTTACTCAAACATCGATGTGAAATTTTCACTTCCGGTTTACTATACGTAAAAAAAATTAAAATTTAGAATTCGACAAAAACAAAAAAACAACACCTTTTTTACTATCAGAAACAATACTTTTTAGTTTTTTTTTACAAATTAATTGATACAGATAAAAAGCATCCAAAAATTCATGACTTTATGTTTAGTCAATTTTTAGAAGCTCATAACTCAGCAAAAAAACATCATACGAAAAAAAATTGGGTGTACACATCCACGTCTACTAGAAGTATAACTGACCAGAATATAAACAAAATTCATTTTTTTTGGGTTGTCCGCTTGACGTGAAATGCCCCATAAAATACGTACTATTCCTACACATACAAAATCTTTTGGTACTTATTTCATCTAAATCGGTTCAGTGGTTTTTGCCTGATTGTAGCTTAAAAAAGTTTTTAAAAAACTTTGGTTTTAATATAATATATATATAAGCCCCCACACTTATAAATATTTTTTAAGTGTGGGGGCTCACACATGGCAGTGGCCTATTTCTTAAAGCCATGTTTGTCGTAAGGACGCGCTGAAATATTTGATATCCATATCGCCTTTCAAACGAATACCATAACTGATTTCTTCCATTATAATGAGCGTGGCGTATAGTGGAAAGGTGTATCTGAACGGTGCGGTCAATCTTACATAGCCTATGTTATCATCAATGGGACGCAGAATCATTTGATTCTGTAGACGCGGAAAGTAGGTGTAGCCGATCGTATTATAGCCTATATTTGCCACGATGACACGCTGAATCGTTTGACACCCATATTGCTATGACAAATATACCATGGCTGATTTGTTATTATAGTGGGCGTGGCGAGATGTCGTATCAGGTGGGCGTAGTCAGTCTTATATAGCCTATGTTTACCCTTATCAAACAGACTTATTTGATGTCAATATTTATATGCAAACATGTAGTGTAGCTTTCTTTTGTTAGTTAAGTGAGCGCGGAAAGTGGGCGTGGTCGATTATATTATAGGCTATGTTTACCGCAATGGCATGCTGAATTGTTTGATACCCATATTGCCTTACAAAAGCATACCATGAGTTTTGTTACCATAGTGGGCCTAAGAGGGGGCGTGGTCAATCTCATATAGCCTCTGTACCATTTCCCCACATAAAATATTATTTGGTGCTTATTTCATCGAAATCGGTTCAGTGGCTTTTGCCTGATTGTGGCTTAAAAAAGCAACGTCACATTTGGTTTTATAAAATAGTATACAGGTAGACCTCGTTTAACACGGTAGTTTCGTTCCTCGAAAGTGCCGTGTTAAGCGGGGTCTAGCTATATGTATATAAGTAATTGTTTGAAACATGCATATGAATGATTAAAGTGAGGTCTTGCACTCTTTAAATTTGTTGCAAGACATTTTGTATACGCCTGTACATACATGTATGTACTTATACATATATGCAAGTGTATAATTCAGGGAAACATAACGAGCATTTTTATTTTAATACCGTATTAGACCGATCCTTTTTACGTGTTAATCGAAAATGTGCCGCAAAATGTGAACCGTGTTAGAACGAGGCCGTGTTATCCGGGGTACTTGTTAAACGAGGTCTACCTGTACATAGATTAACCTACTTTTTCGCAATACAACTCTGTATTTGCTTCTGCCTACTTATTTGCATCTTCAAGTTTGTATTTTTATTATACATTTAACGTATGCCATACGTGGATTTCACGATTTCTTTTGGTGTCGGAATCTCGAAGTGTTTACAATAATCGCAGTTTATATGCTTGCGCCAATGTTTTATTGTTATGTAAAGTGTGGACTCGTGTTGGGGTACGCCGCTTCAAGCAAACTAGGAAATGCCAATGACGTTGTGGTATTCCATTAGCGGATTATTTAGAAAATTGAGATTATTTGAAAAGTGTACAACAAACACTTTTCAAATAATTTTACTTACTTACTATTACTTTTTGTTTTTTTCTATAGCAGTAGAAGTATTTATTACCGTATTTTCGAGTGCTGATGCACTTTTATGGAAATAAATTATGAGAATTAAAATTAAGTTCATTAACATTCGCACTTCGAATTGTTGGAATTTCGAACACTTTTTTGTAATGTTCTTCTAGAGTACGAAAAATTGTAGCAAAGTGCGTTTTCCATTAAACATTTTTTGACTTCTTACTCGTTCAAAACTTTTTCATAACGACATCGGAATTGGTTGAATAATTCTGTATTTGACTTTTTCTGTAAAATATTGTTTATAACTTGTATCAAAGTTAAACAGTATGTCGTGTTTTTTTTTTGAAGGTTGCATTTATATTGGCTCTTTCTTCCCCTCAAAAATATATTTATACTTATACATACATACGGAAAAAGTATTAGTTTTCACAAGTACAAGTATCAGTCTCTTTTTACTTTTAATTTTATAAAAAAGTATTCAATGATTCAACTAACTATTACTGTAGCTAATTTATTATTACTGTAGCTCGCTTGACCAAGTAGTAAATTGTTTTATATAAAACTCTGCAAAAGGATTTGCTCCTCACTATTTGGTACGTTCACCATGTCCTTTGGTGCTTTCAGTTATGCAACAATTTGCACTCTTTTTATTTATTCTTCGCCAAAAATTATGAATATAATTGAGTTCTTTTATTTAGCTTGACTTGACTTGGTGGCCCCTCAGAACCCAATGTGGCAGATAATAATTTATGACTTAAGCATTTCGTTTCATTGCGGACCACACTGAGCTTTGTTCGACTCTAGCTTAAGATTCATCGAGCCCACTTGACGACCATTGGTAGTTTTCCCCACTAGAGATCGGGTGTTTTGCTGCTCTAAATACGGGAGCATATTATTAGATAAAGGAACAATTCGAAAAGCTGAAATTATCTTATAACAAAAGGCTTTATTCATTGTCGAGCACTGCTGCCGTATTATTAGTATTATATGTATTTACTGTCGCTTGCGACAGTCAAACCGAAACCAAACCCACATTTGCACGCAAATAAAATTGTCACAATGCAACACGAAGAACTAGAAATTCCCCTGCGGCAGATAACATCGCAATAAAGTGTAAATAAAACGCGGCGCTGAGCGCAGGAATCAAGTCCAGCTTGGCCGCCGCAGCCGTGCAAATAGAACGGCGCCACGGCGTGAACACAAAAGGCCTTGTTGTTGTGTTCAAGTTGACGCTGCAGCGCTGGGTCGGTCGATCGGTCGGTCAGCCGATTGGTTTTTATGTGTGAGATAAGAAATTGTACTGTAAAACGTAAACCAAACAAAAGCGCCGAACTGAAAACAACAACAAAAGCAGTAACAGCAATGAGCCGTCTACACACCTTAAAGCCGTCGCCGAATTTCGCAATACCAGAAATTGACATGAAGCACTAATATGGCGAGCGCGCCGTAGAGCAGACGATCGAAGACGCGTCGTTACTTTCTTTGTTGCTCTTCTCTTTTTATAATTTCACAACTTGGCGCGTTTTTGCAGCCGCTTTGTTATTTTCAAATACTCGTAGACATGAATTCTATAGAAACAACGATGTAAAATCGACGCCGGCAGCAAACTCGAACTGACCCAGTTGCGCTTGAATTCTTCTGCGGCTGAATTCTTCTGCAGAACGGAGCCGCAGATAGTGCTGGAACTAACCAGAGTCACAATGGTAGTATTACCAAAAAATTGAGTAAAAAAGTACTGGCATGTTTTGATTTGTCTGTTTTTCCAATGGAATTACAAAAACCTGTTTCTGTTGTTAAAGTTTGTTTTGCTCCATTCATGCGATTCTCTCACTTTGTTATTTGGCACTCGGGTGCATGCAGAGCGTGTTCGCTTGAAAACAGTTTTCGGCGCCGCTAACGAATCCTAAGGGAGCACATCACATCTAATATAAGGCCCATTTCAATATCATAATTGGAAATCGTTAAGCCGGCCGTTTTCCTGCTATGGGAAATAGTTTTGGCTATTTTTAAAGTTAATGCCCCGAACACATAGACGACGGCAGCGACACGGCCACGGAACTGCAAGATGGCGTCGGCTTCAATGGTCGCGGTGTAGTTGGCGACGTGATTACAATGATGGCGGCAGCAGCAGCAGCAGCACAATAATCATAAGTTTTCTGGCGCTTGAATTTTCATAAGTTCGTATTTGTTTGGAAGTGTTGAAGTTGAACAATGAATAATTTAAAATCGTTCGTTAATATTGCTAACGCAATTACCAAAATAACAAATATTGCGCATTTGGCGCATGAAGCAGCTGAGCAAAGTATGCAAACAATCAATCGATATTTCCAATCTAAGCACTGATACCAATTGCTTTGGTTTTGACGCTTACGAAATAGAGAATAGCGACAGAAACATCTTTATTTGGTGTTCGTGTTGTCGGGCCGTCGTTAAAATAATCGTTCCCATGCGATTGTTCTGATTCTATATTTTGACAGTTGCAGTCGTGTCGCTGCCGTCGTCTATGTGTTCGGGGCATAAGTGGTAATGTCACTCTAATGAGCAAACCTAAGACCTAACTAGGCAATTTGGGAATTCTTTTCGGATGATTTACTTAAACAGCTTTTGTGTTATGTTTTTTGATGCAAAATGGCGGCAGCAGTGTCAAACTTTAAAACCTCTTCTTTAAAACTCCTTTACTCCTAGACTTTTTTCTCGTAGAGTGAAAGACTTGGTATTTGGACTAATTTTGTCCATTAAGTTTCATAATATATATATTATTGCCTAAAGAATTTCGAACTATTTAAAAATAAATAATAAATTTTGAAAAAATATCTTAGTAATATAATAAGCAGTAAATTAAAAAGCAGTTGAAACTACTGCAATAATGTCAAACCGATCCGTGCAATGGTATTCAGGCAATCTTTAAAAACGTGCACTATGGCAAAATCGAGAATTGAACCTTTTCAAATTTTTGTCTTGTTTTGTTTAAGCAAAAACAAAAAATTAAAATTGTGGAGTGGGTTTGAGTAGATAACATAGCGACGCTTCCGGATCGTGATTGCGTTTGGTCAGTAGCGTAGGACAGGTGACGATCTCTGTCACTCGTTTGCGACAGTTCCGATTTGGTGCTATTTTAGAGAAAATACTGAGACCTGGTTGAGTTGGTCCCCGGCTTTGCTAGCTCCTCTTTCCTACAGATTCCTAAAATATCTCTGTGTCCTGTCTTAAACAAGGTACTGTTGCAGCTCGTTAGTAAGCACATTAAGAGATTCGCTACAGTATCCGCTTCGAGTACAATGTACGATGTATTGGAGACTAAATACATAGCCTTAAGAACGACTTGGCTATCAATCACTAGCCAATATCATATTTTTTAAAACAACTGTAAGCTTCGTGTTTCGTTCAGCGCGGAGCGGGTAAATAAAATGCGTTGTGGTTCGAGTTTTCGGGTGTTTATTCGTCGGAGTACGAATGACCAGTAACAAGTAATACAAGAAACATTAAACGATACAAACGGCCGAAACCGGGGAGCAGAAAATTGGGGGAACATGAGTACAAAGGGAGAAGGGAATATTAGGATTAGTGATGGGCTCGACGGATCACTAAATACAGCACAGTACATCTGAACACTTCGAATATACTGGCCATCTCAGATTAGAAGACGCTACAATACAGGATACACTAGTCAGAATAAGTTTGCGTATAAGGGATACATAGTTTTTTCATATGAAAATAAATATAAATATTTTGTATTTGTTCCATAAACTTAGTTCTTTTATTCTATTAATATAATAACAACAAAAACTTGACCAAATTGTAAAAGAAGGGCCAAAAACAAAATATATTATGAATTCACATCAGAAAAAGTTTGCGTACAAGATAAGGTTATGTAGCAAACATTTAATTGAAACTAAGTTATGTCCAAAAATTAATAACTTTGTGAATATGCTTCTCTTGTTGGAACTCCTTGCAGAAGTTTCGGCATACATTTTATTAAATTCGGTGTTTTTTCAGCGGTGTTTTTGTTATATCCTTGAATTGTTATATTTGTTTACTATATCTTTGAAGATGGAGTGTTGTTGGGCTCAGGGTTCAAGTAAACCCGTTATATATTCAATTAAGTGCACGTTAGGTGACTTGGGAGGAACTTTTTCAACTTTTTTGAGCCGGTTAATAGCAAAGCTAGCTTCACATGATATGCATTACGCCCTAAGGTCATCGTAAAGTTGAAAATAAATTTTGGAATCTGATCCAAAATTTTCAAACTTTAGCTTACATAAGCTTTTAGAATATGTAAATGACCCCTCGGAACCATTTCTGAATAAACCAAAACAGCCTGCTCACTCCTTTACCTCACATGCAGCCCCATACCATACCCCCTCATATGCTATGCTTTATTGTTAATGTCAGATTTTTGTTATTAACTGAATCCTCTTGAAATTAATTGATGTTTTTTAATGCCAAATATGCCAAACCACTATCAGAGAATAATAAATCTTCCTACTTTCCATAGATAACAACACATCGTCCCGGAAGTCCGGTTCTCTAAACTCTTTGATGGACTCCTTCACGAAAGAAATTCTGTGCTCCTTGTTAGTAAGCTAAATATGGGCTTCTTACATGCTGTTATGTAGGGGAAATATGTTTTTAAGGACTTTTCTTATAAAGTCACTGCTACTGGGTTTTATAAAATACATTTCATGTACATTTCTGAAGATATTGGATACAAGTAGCTAGTGTCCGACCGAATATTCGGTTTCGGCCAAAAAATGGCCGAACGGCCGAAACCGAAACTTTCTGGAATATTTTTTACATTTTATTGTGTAGCGAGTGAACCGCTACTTAGTTAGTGCAGCCGAGCAGATATATAGTGAAAGGATGATGCACCAATGTAAATAAACTTCTTTTTTAGAATATAATAATAAATTATTTAATTTTGAATATTAGCGAGTAAGGTACGAAAGGGTGATTTTTTTATGTTTATGTTTTTAAAAAATGAATTAATTGTTTTTATTAATAAGTATTTATTTATGTTATGTTTGTTTTTTCTTTATTTACTTAAAGTAAAATTCGTTTGTTGAAAAATGGTGATTTCGATGCTTGATGTGGTGATTTTTATTTCAACTAGAAAGTTTCGGTTTCGGCCGAATATTAAAAAAAAAACGAAATTCGGTTTCGGTTTCGGCCCAAAAAAGTGGTTTCGGTCGGACACTACAAGTAGCCTAAGATTATGATGCACTGATCGCAAAACAATCTAATCCTCTTGCTCGGGTACCTTAAGAAAATGTCCAGATCGTAGCAAAGAAGCAAGAATTTCTGGACCAAAACAATTTTGTTAGAAGCGTTTTCAAATCTTGGAAAAACCAGTTTTAACCCTGTTGTTTCAGTTATGAGCACATATCTCGTAAATGAACCATCTGACTAACACAAGATGTCCGTCGGTCAGAAGATAATACCTTAGCTTTTCCAGAGATATACAGATTGTCCGAATCAGATGAGATTTGGAGAAATGACTGACGATGAAAGTTGTAAAAAATTTGAATTTTTCGACCATTTTCAAAAATCATAAATTTTTGAATGTTTTTTATAGATAAAATAAATTATTTCCTTTGGTTTTAAGACCTAAGATGAAAAACATATTATTTGCGCAAATATTAAGCCTACCATCAATGGAATCGAAAGAAAAATGACAAAGTTATGATGCACTGAGTGAAAACACCAACTTTACATATATTACACCGTGACCCTTCCAATTGTTGATATAGGCGTGAACTAGAGGTAATTTACCTGGAATTTTATTTATTTAGTTTTCATTTTCTGACCCAAAGTGATTTTTAAAGGACTTTAAAATTTTAAGGACATACACATTTTAAATATTTTTTCAAATATTTGCGGTTGTGCAAGATATGGGTATCAAATAAAAGAGAAAAATAGTCTCCTTTAAATAAATTTTCTATTTTGAGCTTTCAGGACCAAAATATGTCAGGTAGGGGAAACATACCAGGTATTTCAGTATGAAGTGAGCCTTTTTTTGCGGAAATAAAACACTAATTTTTAATGGGAAAGTAAAAAACATTTTATTCAAAGTATTGGCCATTGCTAGCCACACATTTTGTCCATTTTTCAGGCAATTTGTGGACAGCGCGCCAATAGAATTGTTCGTCTTTTGAAGCAAACCAATCAGACACCCAATTTTCGACTTCCTCGTAGGAATCGAAGTGCTGCTCGGCCAATGCGTGTCCTATCGATGAAAACAAAGGGTAGACGGAAGGAGCCAAGTCTGGTGAATACGGCGGGTGGTGTAGCAGCTCCCAGCTTTGATTGTATCCTGAACCGGTCTTGCTTTGTGTGCAGGTGCATTGCTATGGAGCAAAATTACCTTGCCGTGTCTTCTGGCCCATTCTGGTCGTTTTTCGATCAATGCATGGTTCAAATTTATCATTTGTCGTCGGTAGCGATCAGTATTAACGGTTTCGCCAGGTCCGTTCGCTCTGGTCCCACCAAACACACAGCATTGTCTTCTTGCCAAATCGATCTGGTTTTGCAGTCGATGTTGAAGGTTGTCCCGGATTAACCCATGATTTTTTCCATTTAGTATTCTTAAAATAGATCAATTTCATCGCCAGTAACAATTCGATGCAAAATTGCTTTTCTTTCGTGTCTTTGAAGCAAAATTTCGCAAGTGTTTTTTCGGTTTTCCATCTGCCTTTCATTCCCACCCATTTTCCACACTTTTGGATCTTTTCCATAGCTTTTAAACGGACAGAAATTGTTCCTTGTGCAACATTTAAAATTTCTGCCATTTGCTTTTGACTCAAAGTGTCATCTTTATCTAATATCGTTTGCAATTCGGCGTCTTGAAACTTTTTTGGTGGTCTTCCACGTTCGTCATTTCTCACATCAAAATCATTATTTCTGAACCGTTGAAACCATCTTTTGCATGTTGCTCTTGATAGAGCATGATCACCATATGCCTCGACAAGCATTCGATGCGACTCTGCAGCACTTTTCTTTAAATGAAAACAAAAAATTAATGCTTTCCGCAAATCATCACTATCTGGTACAAAATTCGACATTTTTAACACGATGAAAAAATATGATGTTATTTTTTCAATGACTTGATGTATACCATAGTGAAATTAATAAAGTGTGCCAGATAGGAGGAACTCTCTCTTCATCGTACACTTATTTTCTGACAGTTAATGTAATTTTGCTGACAAATGTCAGAGTTCATAACCCGTCTGTGCTGTATGAAAAAATTTCAAAATAAATTGTTGTTTGAAAAGACGTTCTGCACCAAAACCGACACTAAAAACGCAACTACATGCCAGGAAAAACGTGCTGTATCTGCAAAAAAACGCACGGCAATGCAGTTTATATGTTTTTCTAACATAAAATACGTTACGAAAATATATATTTCTGGAGTATTAAAAGTAAATTTTAAATTTAACGACAACAAAAATAAAGGTTAATCGAACTGACACAAATAAATTGACACATTAGGTCTGTTTGGCAGAGAATAATTTGTACGAATTTGTACAAATTTGTACAAATTTTTACTGGATCCTGTTTGTTGACGCCAAATCTCCAGTAACGAGAGAGAAACTGAGAGCGTAAAGTGCCAGTTCATTTCGTGAGAACTTGTAAGTTTTTACTGGAGAAATTTTGTCCAGTAACTTTTAGCCAGTAAGAATAAGAACAAGAAAAACATATGACTGGCTGCCATATGATCGACTGCAAAGACAAATATTTTTTGCAAACATTTGGAGGCAAATGGAAACAGCAAAGAAATTGTGCGTTCGCAAGTCTGCTGACCCACAACCTTGCTAAGCTTTTCCTGCTGCAGCTGAAAAGGAAAAATCGCAGATTGAGCGCAACGAACCATTTGCTTTTTGCATTAAATGTCTGATTTAACTTAAGTTTCCCTTCAGCTTCAAATCTGAAACGAAACTTTTTAATCAGCTGTTTCTTCCTTTAACCCTCCTGTTTTCACCCATTTTCCTGTGTATTATGAATGTGCCAAGTCCCACTGGTGTAACCAAGAGTTAAAACTTGCAAATTCTTACAAATTGCTGTTTGTTCACTTTTTTGGATAGTTTCATTTTTGGGAGCGTAAGCTCGCTTACTCTCCTGATATTTTTTACTGGATAATTTTTACTGGAAATCTGGCCAAACAGACCTATTGACAATTGCTACTCAGAGAAATAAGTGTACGTCATCTACCTGGTACACTTTATTGATTTCACTATGATGTATACTAAATATGCTTGACAGATGTCATAGCAACAAAACAAAAAAAAATTAAGGCTCGTTCACAACAAATATTCCCTATCGAGACATTTGTATCTTGAGGCTCACTTCATACTGATATACCTTCATACTGTACGTGTTTTGGATCTCAGTCTGTAGATTCATACATCTAAATTTTATTCCATTTCAAAGTTCTCAAAAAAGTTACACGAAACTCCCCCCGAAACAAAATCCTGCGTGCGCCACTGAGTACATCTATGTGTTCCAGGCCACTCTTGATGGCCTTGACAGATATACATAATTGGTACTGATTGCCACTATTAGCGCTTATAATTTTTTAAGTTCCCGCAAAGAACCCTTCGGCCGCATAATTAGTTTTCCACTCGTGTTAAGGCGAATGATTTCCGACCAACCTCACATTGGTGCAAAAACCTTTAGAAGCGTGCAACTGGTGGACGAGTTTTCCTTTCAATTTGTTTTTCTTCATTTCGATTTCTTTGTTGCCTCTTATGGTGTTCCGGCTTGCAGCGAAGCCAGTGTGTGGCAAGCGTGTTTGTGTATTGGCTTGTCGAATGCGGGTGCATGGTCTTCGAGCGGCTGCCATGTGCTGGCATGTGCCACAGACCTTATGGTTACTGCTGTGAGCGGCGAGTTCCTGGCCGGCACGCGCGCTGTGCTGAGCTGTTTCTGAGCACTTGGCGCGGTTCGGCGCGGTGTGGCTTGGCTCTGGTTTCTCGCTTTATTTATGTTATTTATTTCTGTTTTCAGAGCGAGCGCGTTGCTTGCGTCCAATTGTGGTTTTGGGGAATGCCAACCGCAGCCACATGTGCCGCTGAGTCATCGGATTTTTTTTGGCTGCCATTATTATTATATTTATTCTTTAGCACTGTGGACATTTTTTATTGGTTCCTTTTGTTGTTTTCACTTTGCTGTGCTATTGAAACCGCACGCTAAAATGTAAAACTTGGTACTTTGAAAAACCAACAAAGTTGTCGCTTTTCCATATTTTATTTGTGAGCAACTTTTTGTTTGAGTCTATTTGCACAATGAAGTCGCGCTGTATTTGTTGCTGTGCTTTCGTTAGGGTGTTGGTGTAATTGTTGCTATTGTATTTAGTAATTTTCGTTATGTTGACTTTTTCTATATTTGGTTGTGTTGTTTAATGCTTTGCAGTACAAGTTGCACATATTTTTTCCTATTGTCCTCACTGTATCGGATGTTGGAGTGTACATAAGTATGTAGTTTTTGGGCTCGACTACTGATTAGCTTTTATGTTCGTTTGCGAGCGTTCGTTGTCTGAAATGTTAAGTTTGCACAACGCTTTTGTGGGGCATTCGGCAAACGTTGACAAGGCGGAAATAACACGGCGGTATGGTGTATGAGCTCAGAAGACCACCTGGACTTTTGCGCAACTGAAAATTACTGAGCTTTTGGATAGATGCGTTTGAAAGACCACATGAAACTCTGTGTAGTTAAAAATCCATCTAGTATTTAGTATTGCAATGATCTAATAAAGTTATCTACACCGCGATGTAATAAATCAAGGTCCCCAAGTTGGTGAAAACGATAAAAGCGATAATCACCAGATGCTTCGCACAATAGGAACAACCATTCGTTGCTTTGTAACATCGCTCGCATATATGATACATAAATACATGTATGCATGTATGTATACATTATACGTATTTGCATTTTCGGTGCCAGTTATTGTGGAAAATGCAATTTGTTTACACTTTCGAAATTAAAAAACAACCCAAACAAACTTGTTTTCAGATTTGTAAAGAAATTTCTTAAGAGAAAAGCCACAAATCACCGAAATTTTCACAAGCCCCCATTTTTTGTCAGAGTACATTTTGAAATATAATTTGAAGAGAGCAAGCCATCCTAGGGTTGACTCCTTGGAGAATCGACGAATCAGGGCATGCGTGACTCTATTTTACATGTACCTTATACTTTTTTGGTAGCTGCTCAGCGGGGATGAGTAATGAGATGCCATCACCGCAGGTCTAACAACGATTAACCCGCTCAAGCACTGGAGCTCATGCATTCCACATTGCTACGGTGTTCTAGCGAACCACGCAAAAAAGAATGTTCGATTCTGACCCGTTCAGCACCTAACTGTGATGACCTTGATGTGTTTAAGTCAAGTGTCCATAAATACTTTTTAAGAATCATGTCCTCTAACATTTGCAACCTTGATTTACCGCTTCTGTTGCAAACATTTAGAATGATGCCGAATACACAAGCACTACAAATGTGGTGCAGCACATACAGGGGTGGAACTAGTAAATATATGTACAGGAAGACCTCGCTTAACACGTACCCTTATAACTTGGTTCACATTTTGTGACACACTTTCGATTAACACATAAACGAGGCTGTTCTACACGGCATTGAAGCAACAAAAAATTGCGCGTCATGATTCCCTCATTTATACACATGCATATACATATGTATATGTATGTACATACGTATAAAAAATGCCTTACAATAAATGCATAGAGTGCAAGAC
This sequence comes from Melieria picta, assembly GCA_964056695.1. NCBI lineage: Eukaryota > Metazoa > Arthropoda > Insecta > Diptera > Ulidiidae > Melieria > Melieria picta. The sequence continues at coordinate 98,412,351 of OZ057398.1, read as the reverse complement.
CTCACTTTAACCATTCATATTTGCTATATGTTTGAAACAAGTATGCATGTATGCATGCACGAAGTCTACCTGTACTAATTTATACAGGTTTGAATTAACTCCTGGTGACATAAAAGAAAATGTAAAATAAAAAATTACAAAATTATTGGCACAGTAAAGCCTTGTGCATACACAGGAGATTTTGCCGCACCGATGTCGCTGCGATTTCGGAACGACGCCATTTCGAATTTCGAAATAAATAGCACGCTGCCGCGATTTTGTCGGTCTGAAATCGCAACCCATATTGCCATATTTCCCAACTTTCATTATCAAAATATCTCAGGTAAGGAAAACATACATGCTTTGGATCTCAGTCTGTAGATTTATACATACAAATTTTTTTCTATCTTGGTCCTGCAAGTTCAAAATAGAAAATTTAGTTTCAAGGGGACAATTTTCCTCTTTCATTTGATACCCATATCTTCATCATTGCACAACCGCAAATATTTTTAAAAATATTTGAAATGTGTATGTCCTTAAAATTTTAAAGTCCTTTAAAAAGACTTTGGATCGGAAAATGAAAAACTGACCATGCCAGGTTACTATAAATGACCTCCAGTTTCACGCCTATATCAACACTTGTATGGGTTTCGACTTCTTTTTTTTCGCACTGTGTAATAAATGTAAAAAATGTGTTTTCAATCAATGCTTCATAACTTTGTAATTTTTCTTTCGATTCTATTGATGTTAGGCTTAACATTTGCACAAATAATATATCTTTCACCTTAGGTTTTAAAATCAGATATATATTTTATTTTATATTTTATATAAATATAAGATATATTTTATCTATAAAACAGTCATTCGAAAATGTATAATTTTTTTTAAATGGTCGAAAAATTCACTATTTTCAAACTTTCACCATCAGTAACTTCACCAAATCCCATCTGATTTGGATAATCTATACATCTGGAACGGCTAAGGTATTATCTTTTCAACGACGGACCGCTTGTGCTAGTCGGATGATTCGTTTAAGAGATATGTGCTCGTAACTGAAACAACAGGGAGAAAACTGGTTTTTCAAAGATTTTTCGAAAACGCTTCTTAAAAAAATTATTTGATTTTCAGTTTCGTTTTCAGTGGCCTAAAAGAGTCTAGGAAATACTTTTGTTTTTAGGTGTACGCAGTTAACTCATTTTTTGTCGAGTAGTGTAGGCCATCGCCAGTTCAGAGAAAAGTTCTAAGGTCGGCGACTGCGACAACTGCGGATGATGGTCAGCAAAATAATTGTATCCATAAGAACGTTATTGGCCCGAACACATAGACGACGGCAGCGATGGTTATGATTATTTTGACGACTGCACAGCTACACGGTGGTCGTATACCACAGTAGTGGCTGTCGCTGATCTTAGAACTTGTCTTGATCTAGCCTTTTCCGTCTAATTGATTGCCGATTTGTACGTCCATCTGGCTGTCTGTCCGTCCGTCTGTTCGTTTGTCAACCAGCTGATATGCAGGATAATTTTCGGAAAAGTTAAGACATCAAATTAAATCCCACCAATGATGTAAACAGTATTTCAAGAAATATGAAGGCGAATTTTTATCAAAAACAAAACTTTCGGTTTATAAATATTTGCATTATAAATTCGGCGTCTTGCCCTACAGGTAGTGTATTCCGAGGGAAAGACAAAATTACAATGTCTTATACGGAAAGTTGCCTATTTATGAGGGGACAAGTTGCACGATAGGGAGAAATATACAAAGAAGAAATTGGCATTATCTTTTTAATTGAACTCCACGAACAACTTGGTTGGGTGGCACTTAAAACTCTTTTGTGTGGCCTGGCTTTGGTAGGGACTAAAAAAATAATCCTCACGAGTCAATTAAGCCGAACTCCACAAATGTATAGGCACGCAGGAAATTTAAAATAGAATAAGCAAACAAAAAAGAAACAAGACTGTTTTCATATCAAAACCTATATAGACAAGATTCATTGAATAGAAGATTGCGCCATCTGGGAGAAAATAAATTTGAAACCGCACTAGTGATGTCATACAAAATGTTTTCCTATTGGCTGAAAATGTTGATTGAATTTTGGAGAGAGCAACACAGTGGGACAACATTAAATATTTATTCACTTTTTGTTATTTAAGAATTTTTTTCTATTTTCGATTTGAAAAGTACGTCGCCACTCATGTACCTTTTTTTTTTTCATTATTTCGTGTACACAGGCCCACTGCACACCGCATGACTCTCGTTTTTTTGTTTTGTAATTTTTTCCGCGATTCTTTTATTACACGCACCTTTTAACGCGAGGACTTTCGAAATTCAAAATTCTTTATTAAGTTTAACACAAAAACAAGAAAACAAACAAGCAAAAGCGGCACAATTTTCACAAAACAAAATATTTTTTGTCAAAAAAATGTTCAACCAATAAAAACATAGAACGAAATTTGAATTGAATTGCAGGGTTTCCTCCCGAAATTCACTTGTTTTATTTGTGTTATTCATATGAATGAATAATATGAATTTACAATTTATTTTGTAAAGATATACAAGCTTTTATTGAACTGTTATGCAAGTACATATGAGGAGGTCCATAACAAAACGCAATAATTCCACTTTTTAAGTTTTTCGTTTTTTTTTACTGAATCCAATTCTACATGTTAAAATCTATGTAACAATTGTTAAAAAACATACCAAAGGTCAATAATTTCACTGTAATTCGAAACCAAAAATAATGGTTCAGACCAAAATGCAACATTTCCATATCTATGCAATAAATAACTTCGAGATATTAGTGAAAAGTCAATGATATAAATTAATTTTAATAAAATTTAAACGGTAAGAATTTTATCGAGTTTTTGGGCGTGTTGAAAAAGATTTGCGAAAAAATACTACAATTTCTTTAAAGAAATCACAAAGTTTATTCTGTGAACGGGCAAGTTACTATTTTAGGAAAGGATTGGCACCTTAAGGATTTAAAAATGTTGGCAGAATATTACCGTCCTATAAACGGCATACAGAGTATGAAAAGAATTTACTTTAAACTCTCCACAAAACAGCACAAGCAATGTGTAGTCAAAACTTTTGAAACTTACAAAGTTGAAGGCAAAGAAAAATTTACCAGCTATCTTAAAAGAGGCAAAATACCCCTTCGTTTGCTTGATTGAATTCCTCTTGGTGTTGCAATTACTTCAGAAAAGAAAGATGTTGTTAAACTATTGGAAAAACATTATGGCCAACAGTGGTCAAACATTTCCGGGTTAGAATATTATACAAAGATATTGTTAGACGAACAAGGAAATAGTTGCAATGAAACCGATGATGTAACCTTATGTGACTGTTTGGAGGAGGACACTGGAATGAGAGTGTAACACAATGTTGATTTTTTTTAATAATTGAATACTTATATACTTTTGTAATACTTGAATGTACTTGTGTAATATAATGAAACTTATGCAATTCAAATCAAAAAGATTTTATTTATATGTTATTCACAGCAAAACGCCACAATTCCAAACCTAGTTCATATCAAAACGCAACATCTCCATAGGGTTCATAGCAAAATGAAATAAATACTATGTATCGGAACAAAACGCAACATTTCCAAATTTGTTTTCTAAATAACTGAAAAAGTAATTGCCAAATAAATTAACTTCTTTATGATTTGTATTGTTCCTAGAAAACTATTATTCCACAGCAACTATCTAAAAAAATATATATATATCTTTTATATATATATAAAAGAATTGTCTTTCCACAATTCCGGCCTTTTTAGACGGATATCGTTACGCAAACGACGCATAACGTTCAAATAATATTCCTTGTTAACTGTTGACTAAAAAAAAAATAATTCTCCAAATCCTTCGACGCGCGCAGTTTAAATTCAAATGTCACCTTATTTGGACACAGTAGTATAGGGGCTAAAGTATAAAGAAAGCCATATATTTGCTCAAAAGAGTGAAGCAAAATGTAAGTTCAAAATGAAAGAATTTAAAAGGTACTGATGGAATCCCTACCTATTCTCCGATGACGTCACTGGTGCGGCTTCAAATTGATTTTCTCTCAGAAGGCGCAATCTCTGTATTGAATCATGTATATAGAAGCGAGAGCGTTTGCGAGAACACCCATCGTGAATAAACCTGTATTGATTATATCATGCTCGGCGTAAGGTGCATTGTTTAACCGTTGAAGATCACACTGGGTCAAGCAGACCATACTCCTACTTTAATCGATTAACCTTGGTCCAAGACTTGTTTTTCTCGCAAGTTTTTTGAAGTATGTTACAAACTATACCTATACCTACCTATCATGTTTAAAAATTGTTACAACAATATTCAAAATACCCCGCCAAATAAAAGCAGATCTCTTGGTTAAGGAAATGTTTCTGTTGTATAATACAACTCTGCCATCATCGGTTTTCTACTTCTATATTTAATCGAAACATTGTTGTGTCGCAAAAATGAGTCCAAATAAAAAACATTATAAAACTAATTAAAAGAATTTTTATTTGACAAATATTCAAAAGTAATCATTAATCGGATTACACTGATTATACTCTTGAGTAATGAAATTAATCATGTAACCATCATGCGATGATTACTTTGATTACTGTAATCACTTTTTTGTTACGTGGTGAATTTTATGATTAATGACACTGTACAAGTCCAAAATTTAGACATGGGGGGGACCTACTGGGTGAGTTTTCTATAGGTATACTGAGTTGAGATCCACCAGCCGTTTGGTAAGATTGGCTCTAGTTTATGAGAAATCCGACTTTGAAGTTTGGTAATTTTCGTCAAATTTGTCGCTTAAGTAGGTCCTAAATCGTTCCGAATATCGCTTTACTGTCTTCGGCAAGTTTGTAGATATTTTAACGACCAACACATTTGCTTAAGACACCAATCCAAAAAAATACATTTAAACTGTGTAATTGCGATATGTGCATTTTTGAGCGCAGCGCAACGTGGCTTATGAGTGTCAATTATATGAATGTTAATTATAATTCAATGACACTCATACGCTACGTTGCGCTGCGCTCAAAAATGCACATATCGCAATTACACAGTTTAAATGTATTTTTTTTGGATTGGTGTCTTAAGCAAATGTGTTGGTCGTTAAAATATCTACAAACTTGCCGAAGACAGTAAAGCGATATTCGGAACGATTTAGGACCTACTTAAGCGACAAATTTGACGAAAATTACCAAACTTCAAAGTCGGATTTCTCATAAACTAGAGCCAATCTTACCAAACGGCTGGTGGATCTCAACTCAGTATACCTATAGAAAACTCACCCAGTAGGTCCCCCCCATGTCTAAATTTTTGAGGGCAAATTTCACGCACAGTGTGATTAATCATAGTAATCACTGATTACTGATTACTCTGTAATCTTAATCAGTAATCTGTGATTACAGATTTTGGCCATCCCTAATATCAAGTAAAATTAAAAAATGTGTACGCAAAAACGCTCGTTCTTATAACTGCCGTTTACGCTCTGCTGCACCGCACACAATCACACGATCTAAATCCGATCGACTACTATTTAATGGAACAGGCGACCATAAACAAGCTGGAATAAGCGAATAAGTCCGCATTTAAATTTAATATACCTACTTACCTTTTAGTTTCTTAGCATGAAATTGGTCGATTTATTTTGAATTGACTGCTGCCCAATAGTTTGTTTGTCACTGTATGTGTGTGTATGGAAATCATGTTACTCATACGCAAGCGTGTCTAATTAGCAAAAATTGACCCTGAATTCGCAAACTTCAATATAATTAACTTTTCATTTACGCCGCAGGTGAGTGTGACGGCAGCAAAGCAAGGGGAGACGCAACTATTGCGCTACAAAATTAATTATGTATGTCGCATGTTTGTGCGGGCGAGCTACGACACGAGCTACGAAAAAAAAACACTGCAAGTATTGCGAAGTATTGCATGCAGCCGAGCACAACTCCTCCCTAGGACTCTCCATCTAGCAGTAGACCTCAGTAATGACTTGCCAACAATAGCGCATAGTTAAATGCGTTTGGTGCACCAGCTGCAGGTGCAGCAATTTGCGCTGATTTTGACTCGACAAAACGTACGAAAATAATTGAAAAATAAACAAAAAGTCTTGCCATTGAATCTAGAATTTTCCAAGTGCAATTGTTGAAAATTGAAGCATTCCATAACAAAGGCAATAAAGTCGAAGCGACGCCGGTAGCGTTCAGAGGAAAATGTGGCCCCATACGCGTGCGCATGCGCGATCGTATGCTCGATTGAAGGCGCGCGTTTCGCGTGTAAAGGCCACTGCAGCAACGCGTCGCTTTGATCTTTTGTGCAAACAATGAATGTATTGCTGGCTGCTGACTGATTTAGACTTTTAAATTAGTTGCAGCTGACGCTGAATTGAGGATCGGCTGCGTTGCCATCGGAGTGCTCACTTTTCGCTTAGTTTCGCACTGTGTGCAATTTGGATTCGGCATTGGTGAAGTGTATGTTGGATTTCACATGAAATTCCACATTACTGAAGTCATGTCTTTGGCAAATACTTTTATATCACTTTATAATTTGAAATTTATCAAGAAAGCTCCTACGCTTTTATTTAAATATTTAACTCGTCTAAACAAAATGCTCGCGATATCACGCCATCTGAGGCGGCTGCTGTCTTATCAAGGTAGCGTCTTTTATACATGTGTACGCACATATCATACATTTGTTTAAACTATTGCGGCTTTCTCTTGCCAAATGCAGAAATCCTAAATATTTCTCATATTACCAGCACTCTAAAAATACCACTTGCGAAATATCTTTGCGTGATTCAACACCACAAAAAACGTAACATGCCAGAACTTTGTGCATATCTTTTGTAGGTGCATTCGAGCGGCGTTCTCCAAGCATACAACATTTCCATTACGATGTAAGGTCAGTGAGAATAAAAAAGTTTTAGCCACGGAGAAACTTCAGTCAACTTAGTCAAACTTATTTTTATTTATTTATGGCAACATTATGTGATTGGTTTGCTTTACTTTTCTGAAGTCGCTGTTGCATTGGTGAGGTCTCATGGCCATAACGATATATATATAAATATTTTATATTTTACTTGCTGCAGATTTCTTTTAAAAGATACTGTGGTTTCTGTTCTTAGTATGTCGCTTATCTACGAACAGAAAACTACTCCATGTCGTATGTTTGGAAAGATCTTCTTAAAATCAGTGTTAAAGACCTTAAACCTCATTCGAGCAGAAACGGGCGCGAGGTGCTAAACGTGATCTTTTGACTAATTTGTGCAGAGCGTACTATCCGATATATCCAAAGTAATATCAAAGCTTATAAGCAGGGTAACGTTGAGCAGCACGTGAAGCTCTGTGAAGTTGAGAAAGATGATATCCGTCGACTGCGCTGGAGAGCTGGCAAAATGCCAGAATCGGGTTTCTCTAGCATAGCGCAAGAACGAGCAATAAAGGATCCCTTTCCCATTAGCTGTAAAAATATAAAAACACTTATTGTATTGGTTTTTGTGACTTTCTTATATTTTGTTTTTGTTTCATGTTTCATGTTTGCGATTAGTACTAATTTTACCACTTCAATGAATTCTTCTTTGCAGTCTTAAAAATTCTTCTAAACACTTAAATTGTATGGATTTGCTGCTTCACAAAAGAAAACCAAACTCAAAATGAAATCGAACATTGCGATGCTTCTCGTTGGCATGCCGTCACGTACATTTAACATACTTCAAATGAGAAGGAGAAAATCGAAACTACTTATTGAGCATACGCTTTTACAACTATGATTTTCCGCTTCACAATTGTCATCGCGATATTATCAACACAGTCACAACAGTTAGTGCTGGTGACACGCATGGGGTCATGCCTTAAAATCGACACAAGTGCGCGAATGATTGGAAGTTGTGAGATTGATCTCGGGAAAGTGTGAACATCGACTGTGTATCTGTGTGTGTGTGTGTGTAGCAATTGCACACGATCTGACAATTGTAAATTTAGTGTCTTCTAGTTACTTGTTTTACAGTGAGCATCTTTCAAATATGCTATTAAAGTTTCGAGTAAAAAATTATCGCTTCCCTATACCACATGGAGATGTTATTTGAAATAAGTAATTAAGTACTTGACTCTATTTGGTTTCGTTTTTATGCTTTCTATTAAATATGGAAAAATGTACACTGAAATGTTCGATTGGAATTTTTGTATTGGAGTAAAAACGTGTACGCGTAGACGTATTTGAAAATTGTTTAAAAGTGTTTGCGGTGCTCTTAGTAGGATTAAATTTGTTGGAAAATAACGAACAGAAAATCGTATGACGAACAGGCAGGCAAATCAGTGCGCAAGTGGTGCAATTTCCTAATCAAAGTTGAGAATAAGCGATTTGGCATTCGACTTGGCGATAACGCGGCGGCGAGGAGTAGTGAGTGCCGCCGACCAAAATTATCGTGTGCCTCGTGAGATCAGAGCTATGTTTAAAACCTTTACGACTTTAGATTTGTAGATAAAAGTGCTTTTCTCCATTTCTCTATTCTATTTCCAGTTTACCGTGAAATGGCATCTTAGTTTTCTTTATAAAAATACAGTTAAAATTCAAAATTGTTTCGAAAAAATACAATTTTCTTTTAGGTGTAATTTGTGTATTATTCTTGTTTACTCCCTTCGACTTTTTATGTTTTCAGTGTTAGTTATTTCTGTGGTCATTTGTAGGTGGAAGAATGGGGATGAGGATGGGGACAAATGGGGCCTCGGGTTCCGTTAATATGCATGCTTGTTCACTTTCTATGTTGTACAAGTGTAAGTCCAAGAAGGCATTTCCTATCAGTTTATGATAATTCTTAAAATTGAATTATTTATATTTCTAGAAAAAACTTTGTCGCTTTGCGTTAATTCTTTCGACACAAAGAATATGGAAAATTTACCCAATGCTAGAGATGCAATTAAATTAATGCATGCTCAATGTATTTGCTGCTCTTGTTGTGTCCAACTGCCAAAAAGAGTACATTTCATCTTTTCGATACTTGCGGTTGTTACATTACATTAAAGAGAAATGCGCTTTCATGAGTTCATTCATCGCACGTAACAATAGCGAAAGCCGGAACAAATTAGAGCATTTTTTTTAGATATTTGTACAATTAGATTCCTTATGCAAGTTGAGGCGTACATACTATCGAACTATGTTCATATTTTACAATTTAAATTACGAAATTATAACTTTTCCAAACAAGTAGTTAATTGTGAAGGATCTGCAGACAAGTGGTAACAAAAATTGGTCAGGTTCAGCTGCGGCACAAGTGTTCTAGTGTTAATTAAAATTCTCTATCTAGCTATGCTCATTCATTTGCTATTATTGGCTTATATTAAAATACAGTTTTGATGTGCGCTGGTTTGTGTAAAAAGAAGGGATATTTTACATAAAGAGTGAAATTCTGCTGTAGTTTGTAATTGTATAAATCGTTTATTAAGAAAATGTATAGTCCTACGGCTAAGCATGTTTAAATGATAAATAATAGTTATGGATTTATATTGCGTTATTTTTATACAGAATTTTCGATTAGGTTCGTTTGAAAATACTTTGAAAGGGAACCACATTCAATGTGGAAGCAAAGAGCTTTCAAAGGCGCCTTACGCAATTTCAGCATCTTTCACGTTGCTGTAATGCCGTGCTATATGCTCTTGTGGCTGCCAGCGTTCATACTTTGATTGCGTTACGTGTTAGTACATAATATATGCTGGTTGTACAGTATCAGAATCGATAATACATACACATATTGAAAATACACACATAACAAAAATTTGATTATCTTTAAAGCTTTTTAGCACCCAATTTCATTGGACCACTACTGCGTTGCGCACGTCGTGCCTCGAGTTCACGTTGCCGTTGCAATTTCTTCTCCTCGCGTTTTCGACGTGCCTCATCCAGTTTCGCATTCCCTGAAAGTGTTAGCAAAATACATATCACTGACGTATAAAATGCGGCTGAAAGTCGAAAATCCAAAATCATCAAGCTACAAATTAATCATTTATCCATATGCCATACATGCATAAATAAAAATATAAAAATATTACAATTTACTCTGTCAGTAGTCGTAAGCACCACGACTTAACCCATTAAACGCAGCTTTTTTGTCTATGGGCCGATTGTTTTAATTTTTACAGAATACGTTTATTTTGACTCCTAGTTGAAAGTTTTAAAATTTCTTTCATAGCGTTTTCCCGCAAATAAACGTTGATTAAAAGCAACACTGGCGAAAGAAGTTGTCAACAGCAGTTTTTAAACACTCGTAGATCTGGATATGTGAAACCAAATCGTGGACATAAAATATTTAGCATATCTTAGTACAAAAAATTTTTTTGTTTATATTAAAAAAAAATTGTGGGTTTCCAGACTTAACAAAAAAATGTAAAAAGTTACTTTTTTACTAGTAAGAGAAATTTTCGAAAAAAGCAAAAAAGTTGAAGTTCATAGTACGTAAGTTTAGCTTTAATATTGACTGAGGTTTTTAGACATTTTTTTTAAGGAAACGTTTCCTCAAAGCAACGCTTGTGGGTGAGCACAATTACTTCGTCTTCCTACTGAATTTATCTCTAAAGGAATTTAAGTATAAATAAATTTAAAACAAACAACAAATTAAGTGAAATATAAGCAAGTAATAAATAAAAAAATTGAAATTAAATTAATACTTTTTAATTTATTAAAAAAAAAACAGCAATCTGCGCTAAAACTTGGTCTGTATGCCCGTTTTCCTTTTATTATTTACACGAATTAATTTTGCTAAAAATTGTTCGAAGTTAATACAGTAAACTCTGAGGACTCTAAACGTGTTCACAGATAACGAAATGAAAATAAAACAAAATTTATAAAAATCAAAATAAATGCCAATAGATAAAAAACCGGGTCAACAAATTGAACATACTTAAGTAGCTAAAAATTAAGATTTCATTATTTAAATGGCACTAATTTGTGTGACTTTTAATATTGTATAAGCTAGTATTATCAAAAACAAAATTACCTGCCAGTGGCTCATCGATAGGCTCAAATTCACCATCGGCCCAGGAATCACTATTCCAGTTGGCATTCGAATTCGTTGAATTATTTATATGCGGTGGACTAATATTATTGCAGTTTGTAAACACCGTTGTTGTTTTTGATGACTGCGTAATTGAGAGGCTTGTGAAATCTTTTGGTCGAATATTCATGGTGTGCTGCTTTGAGGGCGATGTCGCAGAATGTGAATTCAGTTTCGCCAACGGTTCGATAAGTTCATTAAGCTGCTGCTGTTGCAGTTGTTGCTGATGCGGCCGTTGTTGATGCGGTGATTGTCGGGAATGCGTTTGTTGTTGCTCCTGTTGTTCCTGTTCCTCTTCTTCCCCCTGGTTTTGGCAAGAAATTTATATATTCAATTAAATTTTTTATGAATAAAAAAATAAAAAAAATGGAAACTCACTGGTTCTTCCTCTAAGCTACCCCACTCTTCATTGTCCCAGCCATCTCTGACTTCGTTTAGCGCATTTGTGGCATTCAATTGGCCGTTATTAGAATTTCCGGCCATTGGACTGCTAGGGTCCTGTGATGTCTAAGCGAAATCGAACAAAAAATATTTAGCAAAGTACATATTTCAAATTTCAGTGTTAGTGAAAAGTTAAATTTGTTTGCTCTTACGTCCATTTCACCCCAATTTTCATTGTCCCAGTCATTGTTTCCATAATCCGATGCCGACGCTGAAGTGTCATTGCTTTCATGCTCTAAAGACGTCATCGACGTAACGCTTGAAGTTGTGGTGGAAAGGCTACTGCTTGAAGGTTGCTCTGCATAATAAAACCAATATAAAATAATGGCAATGTCAATGCAAATGGACCTGTGCTCGTTTACCCAATGATGCGGGTTTTGACAAATTCCGGCCCGTCAGTGGTGGACGTGGTCGCGAGGAGTCACTTTGGCTACGATAAAATTTCGCAGTGACAGCTGTGACAGCCCAACCAGCCCATGTGGCCGCAGCATTACCAATCGACGGTGTGGCGGTGTGTACATCGGCTTCTGTAATACAAAATGTATACAGTTTCACAATGGAACATGAAATCGTTTCTGCAGCAGTAAACAAACCCATAGTTTCGCGCAGACTTGGATCTTCGGACACTTTTTCCAATTTGCCCAAAAATCCTCTTATCGTTTTGAAAGCCGGATCCCGTACCGACTTTTCTGGATCCACAGTTAAGGAACACAGCGAAGGTAAAACGCGATTTGCCACTTCACTGTAGAAAATCATCAAGGATAGACAATTAACAATTGATGAGGAGAAATGAAGAAGTGAATTTTAGTACCTCAACAAAAAATATTGTTGTGTTGCTGCCAAAGCCAAAACGCCTGCTACGCGTGCCGGCGGAAATGGATCACGCATGGCACGTATAAATGCAGAAACTAGCACTCTCTGCCTTACCTATAACGCAGTTTTTTCGTCACTACAATTTTGATTAAAAAATAAGCAACCAGTGTATTACCTGCGGATGCAAATGTGGTGCAATTTTACCTAAACACACCGTCGTGTTGGTGCGAATGCCGCCCTGATCATCACGCGCTTGCAGCCGCGCGAAATGACGCAACACCTCCACATTCAGGTTGTTGTAATTCAACTTTGGTGCCAAGTGAATAATTGACTGTTAGAGGAGAAACACAATTTTTTTTGAGAGCCAATCGAAAAAACGGCTATTTATTAACATACTTTAACCGTTTGCTCGCGTATCGTGGCATTCGTGTCGAGGAATCCGTGCGCCACTTGCGGGAATATTTGATCATTCACCACTTGCGGCTGCAAGTGCGCAATAAACAATTCCAGTTGCTGCAACAAGCGCGAACGCGTCACACGATCTGTGGAGGCAAACAGCTTCACCACGCAGGGTACAATGCGTTTTTGATATTCTGCTTCGTCAAGTAGTTTACCGAGCTGCAAAAGGAAGAAAAAATTGAGTACTGGATGTATTACATTTCACACAAGGCAATAGCTGCTGGTTGATTCTACCTTAAACATAGGCGCTAGTACAGCCGAACCCGCATCGCCGTACTCATATGATGTGATCAGTTGAGGAAGTATTTTGTGTCTGTTGCAAATTATAGAGATGATCAGTTACATTTGAGACTTAGAGTAATACAGTTCATACAATGAAAGCACTCTGCCATTTGAATTTTAATCTATTCGAAAATGTACAAATCTTTTCTGTGATTGCTGTGGCTGTGATATGCATAAGAATTAAGTTTAAACTTCAAAACTTCTATACGCCACAATTATGACGACAACAACTTTTGTAAACTCATCGGAATACGATTATTAAGTTGTGATTTGAAAATTAAAATAGTCCAAAAACTCGAAAAACGATTCAAATAACCTTTTTTTTAAGTATTTGTAATTACAAATATTTTTGTTACTGAAAATAATTTTAGGCGAAAAGTTTCAACCATTAGCATTGTTATAAAGAAGAATGCGTTGCTTTCCAAGTTAGTGTTTGTTCTGCATTTGAGCTTCAACTCAACTGAAATGTATTGTGAAAGAGTGCAAATTATGGATATAAAAATGTACTCACTTGCAAACATTATCTGGAAAATTATCCAGATGCAGCGTTAGTCCGCTAAAGAAACGATTCTTCTCTGCTTTGTCCTTGATTTGAATTTCCTCGAGGAAGAGTAGTGTATCAACAAGGTCGTTTTTAAAGAAACCGCCAGGTTTGCGGCACCTGGTTATAATGTCCGCTGGATTGGGTCGATTTGAAGGTGAAGCGCCAACCAGCTCGCAGTAAAGTGATTGCAATGATTTGGGAATATTATCGATATCTTTGAGATTGGAGCGCATTTTAAGTGGTCCATTGAATGATTCCCACACAAGACAGCCAAGACCCCACATATCGACGGAGCTGAAAAAAATAAATTAGCAAATTTAACAAAACCGTCATGACCACCAAAAAACTGATCTGAACGTTGTTATAAAGCGAAAATAAAACTAAACCGCAACTAATGAATTTTACAGCCTAAAAAAAAAAACAACGGCAAGCCACCAATGCTAAATACGTTCCAAATACATCTGTTTCGAATAAACCAGTTTTTTTTTTTTTTTTGTTTACCATTTTGTTGCTGCTTTCAGCTTGCTTTGGTCATTCTTCTCTGGGGGATCGTACACCTCCAGCGCTGGTGGCACTTTTATTGGAGGCATGGGATTGCCATCTGCTGACGACACATATTCCAGACTACCAAGCTTCCACTCGCCAGACGAATTTACGAACACCGACCACACGGACACGTTGTTGTGCCTCAGGCTACCGTCGTTGTTCAGGAAGGAGAGTGCTCGCTGTAACCATGAAAAACCGTTCCAGTTAACTGCTTCCAAGCATGTGACATGCAAATTACCGTAATTTGAAAAATTCCCCACGCCAAGTACAGATCCTTCTGCGGTCCGTCTGATGCCAACTTCTCGATGTGTGTGCCTAGCGGCTCCACTGCCTCGGTGGCCACGTATAGCGTTTTCTCAGTCTCCAGCGAGTCCAGGTATTGCAGTATGCTCGGGTGGCGCAGAGTCTTCAACCGCTTCAGCGCTGCTTTCGCCAACTCACATTTCGCGTCTGACCCGCTGCGAATGTCGTACACAAATACGGATACCTCCTCCTGTGTGCCTTTGCGTTTAGCCTTGTGTAACGTCCAGATAGAGCGCGTCTCATAGCCTGGCACTTGTTCGCCGATCTCGTAGGGGAAGTCTTTGGAGGAGTCGCGCGAGAAGAACGACCACATTTTTGCTCGACGGCTGAATATTTTGTTGATCTTGTCGCGTACAGTGTGTCACAAAAATGGTGAGCTGTTAGTGCTGGCTGGTGGATAGCAATTGCACGTTCTAGGACCTGTCCGCAATTGCACGCGAATTTATTGCAGCTCTTCAGGTATTTCAGCTAATTGTTCGTACCAGCTGCTTGCAGTACCAGTTTGAGAAAAAATTTACCCCCACTCCGTGCGCGATAAAACTTTGTTGCTTCTTTGCAATTGCCCCCAGGTAGCGCACCCCTCCGCTTCGTCTTCTCCAAATTCTCTATTTCTCTTCCTGCGACTTTGCTCCACTCTTCTTCTTCTTATTGCTACTCAGCAACAATTTTCACTGCTTCTCACTTCCGCACTTTATACACTTTATTTCGCCACGAGTCTCCTCCAGTTGCACGGCTTAGTTTGTCGCCGTTTGCATCTTTACAATTTTTGCAATGTAGTTTAATCAATTTAACACGATTTTCCACACTTTCAACAACTTTAACTTTTCTTCTGACGTAGCGACTTTGTCGTCTTTGCGCTGCAAAAAATCTTGTGTTGACGTTTCTTGCTCACATTACGGGCAGTGTTGCACGAAAGCGGAACACGGCTTCTTTTTGTGCCCATACTTATCACCCTGTGCATGTTTACAAAAACAATACGCCACTGATAAGAAACGTCAAGCATTGACACTTGAGCATCTGGTTTAGTTTTGCTGCGGCTGCTACTGCTACTGCCCAATCGAATATTTGTTGTTGCTTCTTATCGCCAGTAGGCTAGCAAAGCAGGCAAAAGCGCAATTTAGGAAAGTGGAAGTAAATGATGAAACTGTTGGAATCACGGGATCGCACGTTCGAGGATGCGACCACGGTTTCGCTGCGCATTTGCCAGGAGGGACACGCCAATGCACTGGCGCTGAACAAAGATTGCAACCAGATAGCCGTCGCCGGCCGAAGTCGTAAGTGAAAGTAGACGCATGCTAGCGATTTAACTGTTCCACTCAATACCTACCGCAGTGTTGAAGGTGTACGCCATCGATAGCGATGGCTTCAACGAGGTGTGCAATATGCGTGGTGGCAAAAACCAGAATCTCAGCTACTCCTCAAACGATGTGGCGTGGAGTTCCCTGGACAACAATATTCTCGCGACGGCTGCTACCAACGGAGTCGTTTCAGTGTGGGACCTCTCCAAATTTGGGCGGCAAAAGCAACTGCTCGTGTACAACGAGCACGAGCGCACCGCTCACACAGTGACCTTTCACAGTAGTGAACCTCACACTCTAGTGTCCGGCTCACAAGATGGCACTATAAAGTGCTTTGATATACGCTATGAAAAATCGGTGTCCACCTACTTCAGTAACTCGGAGTCTGTGCGCGATGTCAAATTCAGTCCGCACACAACGAATGTCTTCTCGGCCGTATCGGAAAATGGGACCGTTCAATTATGGGATATGCGCAGGTAAGCGGTGGTTGTGCTTTGCGCTTTAAGTCGGTTAACATAACACTTCCAATTTCGCAGAGTGGACAAGTGTATTTTACAGTTCACTGCACACAGCGGGCCTATTTACACATGCGACTGGCATCCCAGCAAGAATTGGCTGGCGACAGGCAGCCGCGATAAGCAAATTAAGGTGAGTTGGACGTAGTACTTAAGTAGGTTGATTGGATCCAAAAGTGAAAAGTTAAATCATTTAAATTTTTAGGTTTGGAACATGGATGGTAAAGCCTCATTGGAGCACACAATACACACCATAGCTGTTGTGGGTAGAGTGAAATGGCGGCCGGAACGCACGTAATGCTAAACTTCGGTATAGTCAAGCCTCTACTTGCTATTATAATTATTATTAAATTCGCAGCTACCACATCGCAAGTTGTGCTCTGGTCGTCGACTACAGCATACACGTATGGGATATACGACGACCTTACATACCGTTTGCTTCCTTTAACGATCACACAAACGTAACTACCGGCATTGCGTGGCGCGGTGACAATTCTTACTGCCTGCTGTCCACGAGCAAAGACTCCACCATATACCGCCACGCTTTCAGCGATGCAGCTCGGCCAGCGTCGAAAGCAAATGCACAAGGAGCAGGTCTGGGTCGGAGAGGTGACATTTCATTTTCGAACAAAATTAAAATACAGATACCGGCGACGACAGCACAAGTAGTTAAAGCGAACTCAGTCACGTAAGCGCAATTTTGTGGTCATTTTTTGGTCGCATTAAAAATGTCAATTATTTGTTTGCTAATATTTGCAGTATGCGGCAACGATCCAATACCGGTGTTGAGCAGTTTCACTTGGCACAATCGGATATATATCATTTTTTGCTGCGACCATCAGTAAGAAATCTTTTAAGGCGGTTATTTTCTTTTCCTTTCCTCTGCTTCTACTTCTCCCCTTTAAAATTTAAAATTAATATTTTAACTTGAACTGATCTAGTTTACGGGCTACGTGAATCAGGATAATGTCATGCATTTGAAGGAACACGACTGCTTTATAGGCTGTGCCAAAGAATTAATTTTGAGCGGGCGCAAGCTGAGTGACATCTGCGAGCACAATGCAAGAGTGACCAAGAAATATGGAAAACATAATGTATAAAGCTAATATGATAAGCTAAAGCTGCAATTTTATTTTAATGAATATTTTTTCTTCTCCACATTTGTCCTTCTTAGGCTACCACGCTTTGGAACTTTATTCGGGTGCTTTACGGTACTAATGAATTCAGTAAACAGAAGTATGAGCACCGCAATTCCTTTTCAAACCAGAAAAATGTGCAAGCGTCCCGAAGACCTGCACAAATAACAAACACTTTGGTGCACGATTCCCTGCAGTGGGACCGGAACGCGCATAACGACGACCATAACAATGACGACACCATTGATCCCGCAACACAGGATCTGGATGCATCTAGTGGCGGCGGTACAGGTGGCACGAGTGGTAGTGGCAAACAGAACTATCCTCCCTTTGGTTCTGTGATACTCTCCGAAACGCAAGTTCTCAGTGAGATCACCTTTGACAATTTCGATAAGCTGCGTGATGGCTTTATCTATGTGGGTCCTCCTGATTTTACAAAGACATCATTTCCCGATACAGCGCTCCATCACGATGTGCAAGCGGCCCGTCCTCAGTTGGACATGAAGGCAGAGAACAAAGACAAATCGCCTGTGCGTAGAAAGCTTTTTAAGTGGTTTTCTTATTTAAAGCATTAAGTTTCAAATGTATTTTTAGCCTCCAAATGTGGCAAGCGTGCTAAAAGTGTCCAATCTACCAGCTATACCGATGTGGGAGCCACATCAGTTCATTGTCGATTCGATAATGCTACAGAATGATGTGGGAGATGTCCAGACGGCGATTTCCATTCTAATTGCGATGGGTGAAACGCGAAAGTTATTGCCAGTCGAAGAATCATTAATAGTACGTTGGTTTCTTTTTGTAAATCAATATATAAAAACACGAATGCGGGCTACAACGACGTTGTTGTTGTTGAAACTGAAAGACTTTTTCACTACTTTGGCTACACATTTTATGTGCACAACTTATATACATTGCCTGAATTAACGCATCGGCATAAACGCTTCTAAAATTCTAACTTTTAGTGTACATAAATAGTTGAAAATCTCCTATAAAAATGTCTACGTCTGATTATAAAAAATGTTGTATATACTTTCAGGAGCACTGGTTTCATAGCTACATCGATCAGTTGCACCGCTATCAACTGTGGAACGAGGCGTGCAATATTGTTAACCTCTCATGGTTGCGCTCGGTGCGTAAACTCAATCAGAAGTCCACCACCGTCCACACGAACTGCGGCGAATGTGGTCGTCCGCTTGGCGGCAGTGTGGGCTGGTATTGCCAGAAATGCAAATCGATGCAGTCCTCTAAGTGCTGCATATGTGGCTTGATTGTCCGTGGCCTGTATGCGTGGTGCCAAGGTTGCTCGCATGGTGGCCACATAGAACACTTAAAAGAGTACTTTGCGAATCGTTCAAAGTGTCCCAAGTGTGGGCATGTTTGTGAATACAACTAACAAGAAAACACTAATGAGGAAAATGCGCTGTGTTCGTACTTACAAAATCTGTTCACCACGTAAAGATTGCAAGAGGTGTCCGATAAGCTACTGCAAAATAATTTTCATGAACGCAAATGTTTTAGAAAACTCAGTTAATGTTAGCAAGTAAACAATTTAATTTTTCATGTGTTTTCTATACAAATTTTACAATTTTACTATAGGCTATTTGATAAAAGTGCTTTTAAACGGCAATATAACCACTACCTGTTTTGTAACCGCCATGCGTGCAAGCAAAAACAGAATCAAATCAAACGGTTAACACTAAATTTAAATCATCGGAAAAAATAAAAAATAAAAATAAGTATTTTGTATTGTATGCCCCGCCAGATGTTTCTTTTACTTGAGTAAGAGGTGAACATCGCAGGCGGAGGCACCACCGCCTACCAGCACTGCCCACAAAGCGTAGTTCCAATCGGGAGGGATGTCTGTGCAGTTTTAAAACGCTTTGTGCAACCAAACTTTAAATGCGTGCAGCCAAAGAACAAAAGCATCAAAATGGCTTGACTTGTGCTTTGTTCTTCTCTACTTGTGTGCGCGGGCGCAACATTTTAAAGTTTCGATTTTGAGGCAGTACTGGTGGCTAATTGTCAAGAGGCAAAATCAAGGCTCACTGTTTGACCATCAGCACCATTGCTGCAGTCGCCACCATGCGCTGCTGTGTTGTTGTGCCGCACTGCAGGCGCTTCATCGTAGCGTATGGTCATTGAATTGGCGTTGCCGGGCATAAGCACATAACCCAAAGATTCGTAGAACTTAATCAACTTGTCTTTGCAATCCAAGGTCATCTTGTAGCAGCCGAGCTGATGCGCCAGCAAGGTGACAGTTACCACAATCCTTAAGTGACAGAAACAGAAACAAGGAGAGAATCGCGTGCGAACTCACTAAGTGGGTTCAAGGAAACTCACAATTTGCCTAGTTGCTTTCCGCGGTATGTGTCGTTTACCACTACATCCTCCAAACGGCCGCGCTGCAGAAGGAATTCGTGACATTTATATCCTGTATACCACATGCACTTTGAATTTTGTCGAACTTACAACAGCACAATTATGTATAAACTTCCGCTCGATTATCAGCGACGCGGCGCCAATTATTTCATTTTTGCGCGTATCCTCGATCACCGTCACATAGTAGTCGCCGCTGGCTTTCATTTGCGAGAAACGTGCTGTTGGAGTGAAATTTTAAAACTGAATTCAACTTCAATTCTCAAGAGATGAACACGATTAAAGATTTAACCAATAACATTAGATCAGACTGGCCTTGCCAAGTGTCATCGCATTGTTGATTTTTTCCCTACCTGCTTTATGTCGTTACAATGTCAACAAGTTAAGTGGGAAAATGTAAAATTCATGCAATTCATAAATTCATGATTTTGCCGTATGCCCAGCATACCAATACCGAAATTTAATATAATAATCGAGTATAATAAGTACCTTACCAAAAACTCTCAAAATTGATTTCAGACGACCACATTTGCCTCAAATATTTTCGATTTTGGACGTCTTCTGCTACTTACTCAAGAATTGCGTTCGTGTCACATGTCCCACGACGGTCAGCTGCGACAATAATTGCAAAAATCCGCGATCGTAATCGCCGTCCTTGAGCGGTCGTACCTTGAGCCATGGTTCGCCTGGATGGGCCGCCGAGATGAATGGATCGAACTTGGCAGGACTTTGATGAAAATTGAGTTGAAGCAGCAAGTTAGGATCGTAGAGGTAAGTTTCTTCCTGTAAATAAAATAAATAAAAAGCTCATTAAAAATAGGTACATCAATAAAAATATGGCATGAAAGATAGTACTCGGTAGAGATGTTAGAAGCATCTCTTGGTATTTGTGTCGCTAAAATGCTTTGGTTAAAAAACATCTGGTTCTTCATTAAAAACTACAGATATTTGTGCAGTCGAGATATTATTAAGCATATGTAATATGTGTGTATGCACATTTGCAGGTATGTCAATCAGTTTGTGATATTGAACGTTTGCTGAAATACTTCAATTTAGACACTTAATGAAACTGATTTGAGCATTTCTATGCAGGTGGTGAGGTTGTGGTTGGGCCGGCGACTGTTAAAATACCTTTCGCGATTTATTTACAACATTTGCAACTTTGACTTTAACCGTAAGCAGCCCCTTTACGTCTACTCGTACCTCGCTGTATCGCACCATTTCGATACACTGTCAGCACGCGCTGCTGCGAAATCTTGGCCGAAGTTCAGACAACGAAACTGAGCAAAGCTGCCAACGCAGCAATAGGCGAACGACGACGACTAGAGACTAAATGTTATGAAAGACAATAGCTGACACTCGCACATGCCCAAGCAACCTAAGTAACGGGTGCGTATTTCTAGTTATGGCTGACGGCAACTTCATTATCATCTCATTCGGGCCTGTTCCGCCAGTACGCGAATGTGGCTTGTGCTGCAACTGGTTGGCTGCAGGACTGCATGACGAGGCGGCCCATTGCATGGCTGCCGACACTGTCACTTTCAGCACCGCCTGCGACTGGTTTCCCGAAAGAATGTGGTTCTTTCACTTATCGCTGCTCATATAACGTGCACTGGTTGCCGCGACGGCGGATGCGTGCAAAGGCGGAATGGAGAAGAACTTGTTTTTGTATCTTTGTTTAGGGGAAAGAAGGGGTCAGGTTCGGTGATTTAGATTTAAATGCCGTCAAAACTAAACTAAACTGCCGTTACCTCATAAACTTGGCTAAGTTGAACTACGAAACGCTCGCTTGACTCGCATATAAAGCTGTCTTAACTCGGTTTTCACTTTTGGTTAAAAATGACGGTAAGCTTAATAAGACCGATGCCAGCAAATGCGAAATGAAAATATTATTCCGCTGCTTCGAACAATCACTCAGAGTTCGTTTCAACGAATTCCTTTGAGCTTTGTTTTGCTTCGGTCTGCGAGTGTTTACGTCCAAAGGGAATTAAATGGCAAAACACCGCACCGGCAATTTGCATCAAACCCTCATTCAGCACAATGAATTGCAGTGCGGCTGTGTGGTGGGGCTGTGTGGTACACAGTTAAAAATAGTTTTCAAGGTTCACCAGTCAATTGGTTCCAATTATGAGCGTTGCAGAGAGACCCGGTGCGAAACGACAACCACTTCTTTGTAATAAGTCAGCGCGTAGCGAATACTCCTATTAATACGTAGCATTACGTTGTCTTCTATGCGTTAAAATAACCATGTACGAAATGATTACTATCAGCAGTAGATGCTGATAATGCTGCCCACAGCTCCCCGAGCGGAAGTGCACGCGACGATCTTAAAGCGGCCAACTTACCATTTTACGCGTTACACTGTTCTAAGAATGTTTATATTTTTATAAAATATGAATTTACGGATATATCAAAATGACAATATTCCACGTGGCTACGAAACAACTGCAAGCTGAGCTGAAGGAGCAATCGCCACACCGTAACTGGCTGCTTGTAACCGTGGAAAACTAAATGTATCAGCCTTACAAGTGCCAGCAAAATACTGCTGCGAAATTCAATGTACGGCGCAGGTCGAAGAAACATAAACAAACACCCATATGATGAGTTGCTTCAGGGTTGCTCTCACCTAGGCCCGGGAATTTAAAAAATTCCGAAAACTTTTAAATAGCAAAAAGAACAGAATTAGCGCGCTTTTTACGGTTTTAGTGCACTGAATTCGAATTTTAGTTTGCTCTAGTTTTAAATATGTTATACCCGAAAATCAAATGAGTTGAGTCGTCGGGCAGAAACAGTTTTTCAAAGTATTTTAAAGCCACGTGTCCACTATAGAGTTTTTTGCGTAGAGATAGAGAAAACTATCGTGTAGAGCGACGCAGAGTAGTTTTATACCCCGAAGAGCTCTAGACGAGAGCTCTACATTCACTCCCCTAAAAAACTCTACAGTGGATACACAATGTTTGCATGTGCAGTAGAGCTCTACATCTGCTCTACGCTCTATCAAACCGGTTTGATAGAGCGATTTTTTCGCTCTACGGCAAAGTCAACGGTATATTTTCGCGCACACTTGGCGTAAGACTAACACAGCAAAGGCATTAGCATATTTTAAAAATATGTATTGTTTGTTTAGTTTTAAGCAAATATACAAATTTGTTGCTTAAGGAGAAAGCCTAACTTTGACGATTTATTTACTTACTACCATAGTATAATAATAAAGTAGTCTAATAAAAACTCTCCCGATCAAAGAAAACATATTTTTTTTAAAAGGCGTCCATTTTGATGTCTGAAATTTGTCAGTTCAAAAAATGTTCAGCCACAATCGCATTTTCATTCAAATAAAATCGTAGTAAAAACAAAAGGAAAAATAATTCATAGATAAATTCCAAACACAATACAACCGTACATAATTTGAAGACTCTGCTGATGACTTTTTTGAGAAAAATTGTCAATCAAAATAGAGGTACATTAGGGGTGCTCTCTTTTATTAGACTACTTTATTATTATACTATGCTTACAACCTTGGAGAATACAATTGCGAAGTTACTGTCAAATTTCAAATTGATCCATGTAATAGTGCCCGTATAATCTTTCCAAGGTTTGTGAGCTCTCAGCGCGTGCTCCAGGGCGCTGTGGAAAAATTAAGAATTGAACCTATTAAATTTTCTTTTTGACTATAAGAAAAGCTCGATACTGCTTTTATGGCAATGCTTCCTTTAAACAATACTGTGGTTTAAGCTAAAAAACAAAAAAATATCTAGTTTTGCAAAATCCTAAAGTGGTCCTACCGCTTTATAATCACAAACTCATATGTTTTTTAAAATTAATTTCCCTGTAGTCCCATCTAAATTTCTTTCCGGACAATTTGGGCGAAATTATTTTCGAGTAAAAAGAATGGTTTAACCAATATTTTATAAAAAAAAGTCAACTTTCTCACTTCTGATCTCGTTTTTATAATAAAAAAAGTCATAAGTTGTTTGAAATCGGATTAAATTGCTAATTGATAATTTCGACAGTTCAAAAAATGGTAAAAAATCTATAAACAATATGGCGTGGTGTTGAATCGTGTTGTGAAAAATTGCCAAATATGATTTTTAGAGTCCGACCGATTAATCGGCATCGGCTAGTATCGGCCATTAAAATAGGTATGTTATCGGCAGTTTCTGGCCGATACCACATAGGCCGTTTTTGGTCAATGGCATATCGGCCTACTTATTTTCCTGCTTTAATTTTTTTATTTTTTTTTATTTTTTGAAGCTGAATCGCACTTTTTCTATTTTTTGGAGTTGAATCGCACTATGTTTCTTTTTCATATATCGCTTTATTTCTGTGGTCAAAAGCAATAACCGCTTAAGTCGACTTAAGAAGAAATTGAGTTAAGGATGCCACCATGTTCCCTTGACTGTGCTCTACGTTTGTGTAAAATCGGGGAGTTTGTAACCTTAAAATAAAAAAGTTATTAATAAAAACCTATTCGCGTTACTACTTTTATCATATCCCACACGCACTACAAAAGTGACACAACTCAAAATTTTTCATTTTCGGGTTTATGTGTTAATACTGTGCACAATGCATAAATCTACCAATCAGCAAAAGCTCAGTATATTTTGTCGTTATTAACTGTTACAAAAATACAGTTAGGTCTCTTTTCATGTCAGAAGTTTGATGCTATTTGATTGCTGCAGCTCAATGCAAAAGAGTCCTAACTCAAATTGTGTCACTTTTGACGAAATAAATTTTTGTTAAAGTTAATTTTAAGCAAAATTCTGACAATTTTTGTATATATTTTTAATTTTTAAAATTAATTATGAATTTTCAAAATTTTCTTTCAACTTTTTAACTGTCATTTATAATTATTAAATTCAGAAAAAGTGGCATAACTTGAAATAGTTCCGTAATTATTGAATTAAAATATCATCAAAACAGTCACAACACAAAATTTTGGATTTTCTAGTGTAAAATAAAAAAAATTCTTGGAACTTATCAAAAAGCATAATCTGTAAGGATTTTCTAATGAACGGTCTATTCGTTATTAAAAAAAATATTTATTTAGCTCAAAAACAGTTTTTTGCGTTTCCTGAAAAATCACAAATTTTGAGTTTTGTCACTTTTGTTGTGCGTGTGCGATATATGCGCCTAAAACTTTAAAACGAGATTGCTCGAAACAGTAATTTTCGACTTAGGTGGTTATTGCTTTTGACCACAGATTTATTACATTTTTATTATACGTTACACGTTAAACACGTCCGTCGTAAACCCCTAAAATAAAAATTACTTGGAGCTGACGGATGATTTGGTTGTTTTATTTATATATCTGAAAATACGTTACCTAAAAAGAGCAGAATAGGGGTTCTTACCCCTTTTCAGTAACGTATTTTTAGATACTGTTTAATATAAATGTTTCCTAGAAATGTTTTTTATAAAAACTAGGTATTCTTAAAAACACAGATTTTCTCGAAATGTCTATACATTTCGTCTATTGATATGGACATCAGAATTTTATTTAGTTTTTATTTGTTTATTTTCTCGTTTTTTTGTTATTTTGTAATGAATATTACATAAAAATGTATATGTAATAGTTCCTTTTGTTATTTTGTAAAATATACTAGGGGTATTCACACCGAGCTCGTTACTTCGTTAATTCGGTACTTGGTAGTTTTCTACGTGTATTTTGTTTTTGTTCGATTCACGAACACGAACAAAATACACGAACAAAACTACCGAGTACCGAACTAACAAAGTAACGAGCTCGGTGTGAATACCCCTACTGTGTTTTTGATTAAATTCATTCGTGTTATTTTTTCTATTTCATCGGCATCGGCCAATTTTCATCCTCCCGGCCGATTAATCGGCATCGGGATCGGCCAAAAAATTTGGTATCGGTCGGACCAAGGTGTATTAATGTGCCTTGGGTCGGACTCTAATGATTTTATGTACGCAAACACCAAGGAAAATCGTTTCCATTTGAAAAGCTAACTGTATATGCTGTATTTCTGTAAATATTTTAAAAGTTGTTCATGAATGGTACCGACTATATAATTCAGTTAATAACAAACAGATGATTTCGTTAGTTACGGGTGACCTAATAGTGAAAAAATATCATACGAGTATATGTATGTAAATAAATATGTAAAATAATTTTCATATTTTTATGTTCGTTCTTCCTTTTGTAGCAAAGGGTCAAGCATTTATTTTTGTTGAACTTGTACATCGTAACAAAACTTAAGATTTAAAACAATTTTACTATTAATAACTTTATTTCCTCATCATTTACATTCCTTACAACGACGCCTTTCAGCTATGTGGCCACAATATACTTGTCGGTTTTATACATTTCGTAAGCGAATTCTTCGCGATGACTAGGATCGAATTCCAGACCCACACATTCGATTTCTAATCGAAACTGGCCGTCCGTGTTGTTTTTGGCACCTACCGAAAACCCGAAATGTGTTACGCGATCTAAGCGTATCGGCCCTTGTTTATCCTGTATACGCCCCTTGGATGATAGAAAGAACTTGGAGAATGGTATCTGCAATAGCATAACAATCAGCTCAATGCGTGGTCAGTAAGGCGAGCAAAAAACAGACCCTCGCTATTTGCCAGTGGGGACCACCGCGCGTAAACAGCACGTAGTGATAGGCGTCATTCCAAGTGATATCGAAGTAACCCTCTGTGTGCAGATTTATGAGATAGTTGCGCCCGTCGCCGCGCACCTTCAGCACCAGCATATTATACTGTGTCCAATCGTATGTGGATTCGCGCTTAAAGGATTTCTGCAAGAGAGAGAATATATATCCCGGAATCTTTCGGGAGAAGCAAAAGTGGTACTCACTCGCACACGCTTAGTGCGAATATTCGCGAAACCCGTGCGCTTAATTATACCATCTCGCAGATGCTCCGAATTGACAACACCCTGAAAGAGGCCGGCACCCGTCGGACTTAGCTCCAGCACTGCTGTACTCTTGCCTTCGTTGTGGTTACTGTCCGTGGTAACAACCCATTTGTCCAGTGAGCTGACGTCTTTGAAATTGAACACAATGTCGGTTTCGCCGGGGCGAAACACCAGCAGGGGGTCGCTGTCCAGCTTCTCCTTTATCTCCTCTTTCCACAGCTGTATCTCCTCTTTGAGTTCGCGCAGGCCGTCAATAATCAGTTGTTTCTTGGATGGCAGAGGCAATTTCGTTTTATAACCAGATTTCTTTTCGCGCTCCCAGAACGTGAGCAGCGCGCCTGTCGTGCGCAAATGGCTTCTAAGAACTGCGGGTAGTGGCTGGAGTGGCAGAAGCCTTAGTGCTGTGCTGCCTTGGCAGCAGCGTGTGGCGCGCAACAGAATGCTCATTTTTCCATTCTTTTAATATCGAGTACAGGTCTTCGTAATGATTTCCTAAAAAATATGAAATGTTTGCACAGAATTCGCCGCGCTCGCGCAGACAAATGTCAAAAACAGCTGAGCGTCCAGCTGGGCTTTGAAGTTTGCTCCGCAGTCATCAGTGTTCGACACAAACAAAACAGACGCGAATGGAAAAGCAAAAGACCCGTTTGAATTGCAATAAAACGCGCTGTAGCATAGCTGGGCAAAGTTCGCGTGATATTAGGACAAATCAATTAATTGCAAAGAACAAAAATAGTCGCAGAAATGAAGACGGATGTGTCGAATAACTGCAGCGCTCCAAACAGTAGCGATTGGAATGTGCTCTACTGGGTTCTGGGTGCGGCATGCATGCCCATAGCGCTGCCATTAATACTGCTGAATCTTTGGCGACGATATAGAGCGCAGAAGATTCGCAATTTGCTGCCGGGCAAGGTGGGTGCTGAGCATTAGTTTGACTCGGAAAATACGTGCTTGATTTCTTCGCAGGTGGTGCTTATTACAGGCGCCAGCTCGGGCTTGGGCGAATCGTTGGCACACACATTCTACAAGGCTGGCTGCAAGGTGGTTCTGGCAGCGCGACGCGTACATGAACTGGAGCGTGTGAAGAAAAATTTGCTGGCTTTGGATGTGGTAAGCATAGAATACGTTCACTTTGCCTCGGGTAGCCACATTTAGCGCTTGACTTGTTTACACAGCAACCCGTGTCATTTGCACCCACTGTGCTGCCATTCGATTTGGCCGAACTCAATGATATACCAGCATTCGCCATTAAGGCGCTCAGCGTGCATAATCAAGTCGACATTCTGATCCACAATGGCGGCGTTAGTGTGCGCTCCGATGTGGCCTCTGCGGCGGTGGATGTTGACCTAAAGGTGATGGTGGTTAACCATTTTGGCGCGGTGGCACTAACCAAAGGTGAGTCACGCCGAAAATACGAAGCCAAACCTTTTTTAATTAAGTCGTTCTTTCAGCATTGCTGCCTTCGATGATTAAACGCCAGACAGGCCATATTTGTTTCGTCAGTTCGGTGCAGGGAAAATTCGCGCTTCCGCATCGTTCTGCCTACTCTGCGTCGAAGCATGCGATGCAGGCCTTTGCTGACTCCTTGCGCGCCGAAGTGGCCAGCAAAGGTGTGCAAGTAACGTGTGTCAGTCCGGGCTACATACGCACACAGCTCTCCGTGAATGCTCTGACCGGCAGCGGGAAAGCCTATGGCAGTAAGTACTTATTTAAAATGTTTAATTCTAGCTTCAGTCATGTCCAGCTTTACAAATGAACTAATTTTTATGATTTTTTCATAATTTTGTTATCTACCCAAGATAAGCTGTTTGGCCTTGGGACAAATAAAAACAAGTACTAGACTTAGCAATTAAAAACGACTTGTCCAGAACGTGCAAATCAAGCAAACAATATTTTTCCAACTATTCAATTCATGTCCAATCCTACTCTTACACCATGGTTACAATATTTGTGCTCTATCGCTTGCTTTAAATTTGTTAAAAATGTAGAACTTCTTTAAAAACTAATAATCTGTCAGAATATAAGCCACTCATATTGAACAAGCCGATTATAAAACACTGATGCTTGAGTTGAGAGAATTGCATGAAGTTAGGTTTTTAATTGTTTTTCATCAAACTTTTTAGTTAATTAATGCCCTATGCCGATTTTCATTGTATTTAGAAATGGACCAAACCACCGCGGCCGGCATGCCACCGGAAAAGGTGGCTCAACGCATACTCGTTGCTATTGTACGGGGTGAAGAAGACACCGTCGTTTGCGATTTTCAGGCTAAAATCGCATATTACTTGCGTGTACTCTGCCCTACGATCTACTTCTGGCTTATGGAAAAACGGGCACGCAAGTTGGAAAAAGCTGAAACCGTGGAACCAAAAAAGCTGCGATAACTACATACATGCACCGCTTTGCTAAGCTTATACCACTTAGTAGTACTAATATTAATATAATTGCTAGCGCTTGTTCAATTATGTAATAAAGCCACTGGCAACTTTATTGAATTTGGTGTATGTTTTGTTTTCATAGAAAAGTTAGTTGTTGAACTGCGTATGCCGATTTTGAAGTTTATAGTTGTTGGTAATTTATCTTAAATTACTAGAATTAAAGTGTCATTTACTTCTTTTTACAAGAACAAAAAATTTTAAAAATTAAAAAATAGAAATTGCAAGAACAAAATATAAAACGTCATACTCAACAATAATATTATTTGCAAAATTATTACCAATAAAAACTAGAGGACATTGGCTAGCGGATGTCTTCGCTATGGTAGCAGTAAAGCTTATCAACTACTTGTCAATCTTTCATTTTCGTTTGTAAGGCGGCTATTTTCTCTCGTCCTTTAATTCTTGAACTACTGCACATCTTTAATTAGCTGTTGCTGAGGTCACTATCGTGTTGAATTTTATTCAAAGCTATTTGGCCTTTATAAAACCAGACCTACGGCCTTTTTACTGGTTTTCTGATAATCCTAAAGGTGTTTTTGTTCAAAATGTAGCTTAAAGCAGCCGCCACAGTGGTGGCGCCAGTCAAATACCAAAGTCCATGCAGCGCTGCATGATCTGAAAAAAGTATATAATAAGTCGCTGCAGCAATATATATTTCATTGCCATTGTTACCGACCTAAATAATGCCAAATGGGAGCACCCAAGCTGATGCCAATGGTGGCCAATTGCACGCCTGTGTTCACTTTGCTGATGAAGGTCGGTTCCAATTGGGCAGTTACATAAGTTGCATCAAAGTAGCGTGTAAACGTTTTCTACAAACAACAGCAATTAACTAAAGTCGATTCAATGCTTGAGGCAGTACCGGTGGCGGCAGACTGATGTAACGTATAACAAAACCGGCCGCCAGCAGGAAGACATCACGGAAGAGTATAGTACCAGCAAGCCACAGTGGCAGCAATTCGCAATACCCCATCGACACCACCAAGGAACCAATTAGCAGTTTATCGGCCATGGGATCGAGAAACGAGCCGGCCTTACTGGCCTGTGTGGGCCATCGCCGCGCTATCTGGCCATCGAGCTGTAACACACCAATCACAAATTCCATCACTTTAACTTAATTATTAAAGTAACTAATAGTTACTAGATCGGTGATGCCGGCCACCACGAGCAGCCCCATGGCCAAACTGAAATCGCTCTGCACAATCACATAGCCAATGTAGGGCGACAGTATCGCTCTCCCCACCGTCAGCACATTCGGTATGGTTAGTATGTTCTCCCGTTCGATCACCTCCTCCATTTTCTCGCGCACACGCTCCTGGACCTTGGTGCGTGCCTCCCGTATATCCTCGACAATCACATTCTTACGCTCGATAAAGCTCTCGCGCTTCTTGTCGATCACATCTTGCAGCAGATGGCGTCCTTTCAGAGTGTGCAGCTGCAAAGACTTCTTTTTTGAGTCGGCATATAGACGCAACAACGCTACATCCCAGTTGCGGTACTGATTAATGTCCAGAAAAGAGATTCGTATGAAGCCGGTCGCGGCAGCATATCGATTGAGGCAGTTGATGCCATTAGCCGCCGGCCCAGCGGAGCTGGGGCCTATCACCAGGTCGGTGAGGCTTTTGCGTAGGCCACTGCGATGGCACTGCACTTGGCGAAAGATGGTTGCGGGCAGCATTTTGCTTTTGCACCTCTCGGTACGTTACGGGCAGGAGTTGGCAGCTTTACGGCTTCTTAGACAAATTTCCGGTCAGCAGCCGTCAGCGGCTAACACCAATTGCACTGAAGTAGAACAAAATACACACATCGTTTTATCGTGGTGCTAAAAATGGAACAGCATATTTTGCTGCAACAATGTGACGTTATTGCCGCCGGCACGTATTTCTTACGAGCTGACTGCTCGCCGACGTGAATGTCACCCTCACGACCACTTACCATTGGAATTTGCTTTGTTTTGATACACATTCGTTGTGCTTTTGTTCGTTGTGTAGAATTTTTCGATTTCCGTTTTGTATTTTCCTTGTGGGCCGAATTATGTTTAGAAATGTGGAAAAAAGTCTAAATTCGCAAATTTTTTGACAGCGCAACGGACCTGTCAGTGTAATTATCCCACGACTCCTTTTAAGTTTTTAATTGCTCTTTGACGTTTATTTGTGTTTTCCATATTCCACTACTGGCAGTGGTGCCAAGTCAAGAAGAAGAATGGAGTACCATTTCTATTAAATTTAGTACTATATACTGAGTAAGCCAAAAAAAATTACATTCATACTCATATTAATTAATTAATTTCATTCATGATATTCCTATACATTCTGTTGAGCATAGTCTGTATTAACCCGGTAACGCCTACCTAGAATAGGCGATATTTGTGACCGTGTTTAGCTTGCAGACATTTTACACACTCATACAAAGATTGATCGATTTTCATGAATTGATTTGGTTTGAGTGTTTGTATTGACCCACATGGACGACGACATTGTCTTTATGGTAACAGCAAATTTTATGAAAGTGTTTATGTAATACTTGCCAACAATTGATTTTTGTTTTATAAATACATTACAAGATTATGATAAGAATGTTGCCTCAATTTTAAATTTAAAGCAAATTGGAATGAATGGAGATGCAACCCGCCATTTTTATAAATTATTATACATATTATACATTCCTCCGAAAAGTTCTTATTTCAAATTATTAAATCGTCATGCATAAACGAGAAAGCTTCTTCGTGACTAGCATTAAAGTTTTCAAACAAGTTGTGTCTTTATGAAAAAAATAATACATATTTGTTTTTTATAATAATATCTTTTTGTTTAATTAAAAAGCAGCGACGATCTATACAAATCTGATCATTATGGAGATATATATTTGATAGGGTGTACTCTATATAGTTGACGCTAAAAGTCCATAACTTAGTGTAACCAAGTGACAGTTTGATGAATACGACGAGTCAAGGTACGAGTATATATGTACACAAGGAAGTGGCACCAGACTGCTGATTTGAATTTTTTTTTACTTTTTCTAATCAGAGTTCGATTCATCGTCAAAAGTTTTTGTTCGTTTTGTTTACATCAGTCGGAACCGCATTGTCAGATTTCCTATTAGATTGTTGCAATATAATAGATAAGAGAATATTTTTCGTATTTTTTTTTAAACTTCAATTGTTCATATAAATATAAACGCTTAATGTAAGTAACTGTTTTACCAATATTTTTACTACTTCTCGCCCTGCCCGGCTTCTCATTTTTCATGGACTCTTTCTTCACTGCGTTGCTTTCGCGGCTATTTGCATAGCCGGTCGTCCTCGTTACATGCAGCTACCGCTGTCCTTCGTTAACGAGTATCTTCCTTATAGGCACGCGAAATTGGACCATTTGAAGTTAGAAGCTGTTTGTGCACAAAAATCCGCGATCATAAACAATTTTGTTATTATTAACTATTAGTTTATTTATGCTGGCAATACTATTAGCAAGAGAACTATCAGTCGATTTTGACAATGAACCGAACGATAACACTAACAAAATGCACGTGTTTTTTGTTGTTGTGCTAGTGCCTCTACCTTGATAAATATACCTTGCAAATAGTGTTGCTGAAGTATTTTATCTACGTATATTAGATTTAAAATATTGGAGAATAGGGTTATAGCTCCCCTGAGAGCGTATGAGAGAAAAATACTTTTGAAATACAGTCGTGTCTGGATATAGTGAACTAATTATTGCAAGGCCTGTTCACAGTATTGAGGTTGTTCACTATATCAAGGTTAGAATTTTTGTTCAAAAACTCGTTTTATTTGCTCAAAATACACTTTGTGTATATAAATTCAAGAGATCATTAAAATAAAAATAAAAAACCCTACTTTAAACCACAATCGGGTTGCACTCGACAAAAAACATTACCACTAAGGTCAAGAAACAGCTGATTTTGTAACAATCAATAGCAAAAATACAAATTAGGGGAATACCCTGATACCTTGATTCCTTCTTGTGTTTTTGCTTGAAATTGCTTTCAAAAATTGTTTCACTGTTTAGAGGTTTTCGATTGTTCACTGTTTAGAGTACTCCATGTAAAAATTTTGGTGTTCACTATACCCAGACACGACTGTAGTTGAGTAGGGAATGGGAAATTTAGCGGCATAGATATAGCATAGCAAACAAACATCTACAAACCTTTAGCGAAACGATTGTTCAATTCATTCGATGCGAAAATCGACGGGAAAACAATATTATCACCGGTTGATTACCGAAAGCCGGTAACCCGTCATATGAGTGCCGCGTTGTCAATAAAGCTTACAATGTGGATTTTAATCTTTATCACCTTTTCTATACCAATGCCGACCCAACATCCCAATTTAAGATTAAACCACAGTCAAAAAGTGTTTTGTAGTGTATATATTTTTCGTATATAATAATTTTTATTGAATCAATTCGTTCATTTTGCTCAAGTGATCACTATTAAAACTATCAAATATAATTAACAATTTGCATAGTGTTTCCAATTTTAACACGGATTTTATTTCAATTTCCTCTACTATTGTTGCTCCTTATTTGGTTGGTTGGTTGGTTGATGTTCTTGTCATTCACGTTTTTTGTTTTTTTACTTAGATTGAATAGAAATTGCCGTAAATGAGTGTAATGTAAGTGTTAAATCATTTCGCTGGCGTTACTTGTTTTCTCCAAATGATGCTCGGTGCTACGAAAGCAAAAACACATGTCTATGAGTTGTATAGTAGGTAACTTCGGCTTCTACTGTAAGTACAACAATTCGAAGCGGGATGCGAGCTTCGTTTGTTCGAGTCGTCAAACAATTCAAACTTGAATATAATTACTATATATTATTCGCAAGTATATTTGTTTACTATAAATATGTTGGTGTATAATACGAAAAGTAAATTTTATTAAAGCTTAATACGCATTTTAGGTGTTGCCTACGTTTAATTTCGAAAAGGGGAGAAGGTATCGAATCGATAATTTTAATTGTAGTTCGAGTTTCGTTTAAGATACAATTTTAAGTGCACATGTTTTCTCAAGTATATGTATGTAATTTGTTGAATTGTATTGTTAATTTTGCTTTGTTTAATATGAATATAAATATAATTTTAGTTACGCTACGTTCGCGGGTTGCACACTCGGGCTCTCGGGGCGCTCTCAATGGGAGTGACTTAGTGTGTGGGGAAGGGGTAACGTTGCTTCTATATTCCTGGTATGTGTGTATGGTTTTAAGGTAAACGTTGAGAGAAACAAGCAAGTTATTGACTAATGGAAATTGAATTTAGAGTTGAGCGGAACTCGCAGCCTACACTTTAACTATCTCACTTTTATTCCTAATTGTAAATAGCTGCTGCTGCTGAATTTTGATTACGGAGCAGACCGAAATAACCAAGTTGGTTATATATATATATATATATTTTGTAACAAACCAGCAAGCAGAGATACCTCCTTAGGGATTCCAAGTTCTAATACTATTCGTTTCAATTGAATTAAAAGTGTTTTTTGCGGAAGTGTTACCGCTTTTCGTATTGCGTAATAACTCAGGAGCATAATATATAAATTGAGTATTAGAAAACCGCTTAATCGTTACCATAGTCAATAGTGTGTATTTCTGATTTGGGTAACGTGATCCTTGTTTCTTTAACTGCCCGCGCCCGTGGAAACCACAATTGGAATGTTGACGTTAGGAGACAGGACTGTCGTAGTCTCAGTGCAATGAAAATACTTCTCAAATGCTCGCCCTCAAATCTGCTCGTGGCATTGGCAACCCTGGGTCAGCAGTGTACACCTTTTCAGAAAGAGGAAGCCTAAACTGAACTCCCGTTCACCACGACTATCATTTATGCGATCTGGAGATGAAATGGTCAGACTTGTGATGCCATTACTAAGACATTTGCTAATTAACTTTCGATAGTTGCTATATCATAACTGTCGTGTTTCGTTAAGAATATGTTACAACCACCGTTGGCTTTTACAACTTCACACCTTCTCAACTTTCGAACTTTTATACAAACCTATTCACCCATTGAATATTCAAAATCTTGTATTGTGTCAATATTGCTTTGCAGTTCCTTAAGTTGGAGAATCTAACTCTCTACGCTATTGAATAATACTATGTTAGATAATACTGCCCTATTTACAAAATTTACAATGCTATAGTTATGAGGTAAACATAAGCATGTACATGTGTACACACTTGCATATACATACATAGGTATGCATTTATGTATTGTACATTTATGAGTTCACTTATTAAAAATTAAATAAACACTATGCTATGATCATCAACAATTATAAAGGAAATCGTTTGGGGGCTGTTGCTCAATGTCATTGCCCTAAACTAGCTCACTTCACTACTTAACCGCGCAACTTCAATTTAACCCTTCTGTCAATACGAAGGTACCTGGGTGCCTTTTGGATTTTTGAAGTAAAAATATCCTACTTTCGGCCAAGGAACGCTATGCTGATATTTTTAGTATCTTCCTAAAAATCAATTGACTACATATTAGATAACTTATATAGAAAGAAAACTTTTTCTGTATAACTTTTAGAACCGATTTTTGAACACTATCCCTTTGTTCTATACGAAGGTACCCGGGTACCTTCATACAAAATACAGTAAAACAATACAGTTTCAACGTGAAATTACTCGTTCATATTCGAGTGGACCAAATTTGAAATTTGAAATCAAAGTTGTATTCAAATATAAGTTAAATTTAGGACATCCGATCGAAGTCATCGACTTCACATGTGTGTTACTCCAAGATGTTTTACCCTTTGAAAGGAGAAGTTTACTCTGAAAAACTAAGTAGATAGTAACTAACGTATGTAAGACCCAAGTAGGTGCAAAAATATTACAAATTTTTATTCAAAGCTCTAAACCTTACGTCCACAATGCTGCTGCGGATAAAGTTTTTACTTCTGAGGCACTCCTCGACCCCTAAAGTCATCGATATTTGGCGACAAAAACTTTTAAGTGGTACCTTCTAAAGAGCAATGAAGCTGGGTGGTTCTTTTAACAATGCACCACGGCAAAGCAATGCCAGGGGACAACCCGAGACCAAAAATCTTTCGCATTTACAATAGTACAAAGGTCACTTGACGTTGTGGCTCAAATGTTGACTCATTTCATTACTAAAAGTGGTACGAAAACGTGGTAAGTGGTGGTTCATAAATTAGATACCACAAAAAAGTCAGGGGCCGTGGAAAATATATTGAGAAGGTAACGTGAGGGGGTATTGGTGGTTCAAACTCCCCGAATATTTGCTGGCTAAAAAAATTATGGGTGACACATTGATTTTAAATGGTGTTGGCGTAAAAAATTGTATGCAGAACGCCTCCTAAAATGAATTCCTGTGTGCGCCGCTGATGCCGAAAACTCAAAATAAACAAAACAATGCCCTTGTTATCACATTTTTTACACCACAAACGGTTTTCAAACAGTTTGCGGAGCACAGAAACCCTTATGTTCGTTTGTGCAAGCGTCAGCAGGAAAAAAACGAGACTCGGACCACCGGCCAAATGCCCATGAGTCGTGCTATATCTGTTCCGATTAACGTAAGCAACCACGTAAAACACGAAAATGCTAAAATTATTGCACTATTAATATGTGTTTAATATTTTTAACTTGAATCATCAATAAATAACACTTGTTTTAAAAGCCAACAACGATTTTTTAAATTATTGCGCAATTATTTTCACTTTTCCCATACAAATTGTATGAAGATACTAGGGTATCTTCGTATTGATGATAGGTGGAAATTTTTCGTATTGACAAAAGGGTTAATGACTTTGCGTTCAAAATTGAAATGAACTTAAATTTAAACTGAATATTTCTGAGTTTTATTCCCACGCACTCGATTCGTTTTGCTGGCCAACAATGGCAAAAGCATTTTTTTCAGGAAGTAAAATTTGTTTCAATCAATGTAGGGTTAACAAGTATGAATAATATGGAAACTGGGCGTGGGTGCGCCCAATAGGATGATACATAATAGGTCAAAAGAAAGTAGTTGTGAAATGAGACCAAATATATATTGAGAATGTGTGAATTAAAAATGAAAATAAATAAATTCGATTCAAGAATATTCAATTCAGCTTATTAGCTAGCAATAGTTAAAGTTCTTAATTGGATTTTTCAGTACCAAGATATTTAAATCTGTGTTCTTCTGTGTTAATTTGATATTAGCGACTATTTTTATTTTTAATTATTAATTAAATATAACTAAAATTTAGCATTTTAATATGAAAGATTGCTTTGTAAACGTGACTTAATAAAATTTAAAATGAAGATATGCATATTAAATAATTCTTTTATATTTTTACAGAGTAGGTAAAAAAACGAAACTAATTCACATGTTTTGTGGTACAGAAAAAACTTTTTTGGGGAATAATGTTTGTATTTCGTTTAAGTTGTTTTTAAATATGGGAAATATATTTGACTTTTACCCTTGAATCTGTTTTCTTTATTATATCAGGTGTACAACTTTGCTTCCGCCGTTTTCCGATAGGTGGCTGTACCGGCTGAGGCTGGTTGAAATACATAGATGGTAATGCCTTTAAAGTGAGTGTGGACAGTGCCTAACGAATTGTCATCGCCGTTTCAGTGACAGTTGTTCTTGTTTTCGTATTATTCACGCTCGAAAATGTCCGTTTATGTGCCCAATTCTCGCCATTTGCGGGAAGTTTTACTTTTCTGTTACAATTCGCAAAAAAATGCAGCTGAAGCGCATCGAATGCTCTCAGAAACTTACGGTGATGCTGCTCTGAGTGAAAGAACGTGTCGGGAGTGGTTTCAACGTTTTAAAAATGGTGATTTCGATGTCGAAGACAAACATGGTGGTGGAAGAGAAAAAACCTTCAAAGATGAACAACTAGAAGCATTGCTTGATGAAGATTCGTGCCAAACCCAAGAAGAGCTTGCCGAATCGTTGGGAGTGAGTCAGCAAGCCATTTCAAAACGTCTCAAGGCCCTGGGCATGATTCAGAAAGAAGGAAACTGGGTGCCGTACGAGTTGAAACCGAGGGACATCGAGCAAAAGTGGTCAAAAAGTACCTGGAAACGCTGAAATGGGAAGTCTTGCCCCACCCGCCGTATTCCCCAGATGTCGCCCCTTCTGACTTCCACCTATTCCGTTCGATGGCACACGGCCTGGCAGATCAACATTTTCAATCCTTCGAAGAATTGGAAAAATGGATTGCTTCATGGATAGCGTCAAAAGAGGACTCCTTTTTTCGAGCCGGGATCCGAAAATTGCCGGAAAGATGGGAGAAAGTTGTCGCTAGCGACGGACAATACTTTGAATAATACATCTGTAAGCACTTTTTCGCAATAAAGCTTTTAATTTTGGAAAAAAAACGGCGGAAGCAAAGTTGTACACCTGATATTACAAATTAATTTACTCGAATAAGACTTATTTTGCTGATGCCTTCATGAAGTTACATCTTACTATGGAGTTATATTCCTTCATATCAATTTACGTATTAACAAAATAATGTAAGCATTTCCTATTTCAAATAATTTTTTAATAAAATATTGTCATGTAGGAATTTCTTATGGCAGCTGCGCTTTGTAAAGCACAACTTTTTACGTACACGATCAGCTTTATATTAAGTGCATTAAATAATACCGTCATCGTTTTCTCTCATAGTTAAGATTCACGTATGTAGCTTTTAGAGCAACGAACTTCGGCCAAAAAATGAATTTTGGACAAATACATATACATTTTAAATATTTCTCAATGGCGGTAAGCAAAAATGTCGAAAGCTGGAAGGCACAAAATGAATAAGCAGAGTATGGCGAAAAATCGGTTGGAAAGTGGTGAACTACATGCTTAGGACTTGCAAAGGGGATTCCAAACCTTTCTCAGCGTGTTATTGCCGCTTAGGTTACACATCAGCATCAAAGTTCCGAATATAAACCGAAAAAATTCCGAATAAATAGAAAACATCACATGTTTTGGCCTGACTCGGAAAGAATCCACTATTTAAAACAATCATATGAAAACAACAGTAGGATGTTAACTTCAAAGTGTGAGTATTTTGGTGTGGAAATAATTTCTAATCATGTTTGATAATTTCTAACTTAAACATAAAAAAAACATTACTCTGAAAAACTTTCAATACGAAATTCATATTGAAGTTGTTTGTCACTTAATGCCTGCCAGATATTAAATGAAGCCAATCCGATTTCAACTGCAAACATAAATTTTATGTTTCTTGTAAGTTTAACTTTTACAACATGTGCATAATTAAAAAATATCAGCGTCTTGCTCCGTATATAATATTCTAGAAAAATTTCAAACCTTTCGATGCTTAGTGAATAGATATTGAATAGGGAAACGTTTTATTTGCTCCAAACAGCAATATCAAATATAACGAAGTACATTAATTATATGATAATCGAATAGTTGGGACTGACTCCAGCATTTTGTGAGTTTACGTAAAGCCTTGGCGGCTTAAAAATCAAATTGCATAACTTTTAGGTTAAGCTAAACATACTTATGGGTTAAAATCACTGTACATTTCCTGAGAGCACTCTCACATTGTTCTTTGTAATCGTTAAAATTAAAAAAAAAAGAGTACATGCAACTTTTTCAATTTCAATGAATCAGTCGAACATTACTTTTTCAATTTCAAATCATATATAATCACGAAAACAAAAAACATTTTCGTATGCAAAAATTTTCTCTCTTCTACATCAACCCTTTGATAATAACTATTTAATAACTCTTTAATAATAATAATTAATTAATCTTTAATATTGTAAATTGTTTGTTCTTTAATTTGATTTAAATATCGCTCCGAAAAAGCAATAACAATATTTGCATATGAATTTGGTTCTTGGCCAGCAAAGTGGGGTTAGAGGACTAACTAATTGTTTATCAACTTAACTCTTTATTTTAATTTCTAATAATTGTCTGTCTACTTAATTACAAGGAAATGGGAAGAATAAATGAACATTTATATGCCAGTCTAGCGCATGCGACAGCGATTTACTTATGTGATGCTTTGAATCTAATCGTTATATGAGGAGTAATCGTATATCCTCGTTTAGTCGCTACAGTTGAGTAGTTTCTAGATGTACATATATGTGTTGTTAACGTGTTTTTCTCAGTTAAATAACGATACTCAATGTTTTTGTTC
This sequence comes from Melieria picta, assembly GCA_964056695.1. Classification (NCBI taxonomy): domain Eukaryota; kingdom Metazoa; phylum Arthropoda; class Insecta; order Diptera; family Ulidiidae; genus Melieria; species Melieria picta. The sequence goes on along the minus strand of OZ057398.1, from coordinate 98,372,154 downwards.
CGTTAAAAGTGTGTTTTGAAATTTTAATACTAGCCTTGCCGCCATTATTGCATATTGCATCTCTTTATTGCCTCTATTATTTGTCGACTTACTACAACTTACGATTTCGGTTCAGTTGCAATAAAGTTAAGTTTCATGTCTTTTACAGCTTAAAATATAATACCACAGTCGTAGAGTTTTTGGTTTCCGTTTTTGTTTTCACATATTCGCTCTTCTTTGTTTAAACTATCTCAAATTTCGTTAGAGTAATTGGAGTTTGCTCACAATGCGCTTCTAAAGGTTCAGGTTGTATTTCACTTTTGCGAGTTTCCCTTGCTCGAGTTGTGAAAGTACATGCATAGTCAAAGCACATAAGTATGAATTCTTAACATAGACGTATCTCTTACGCACCGAGGAGAGTGTGTGTGCCTTTACAATATATAATAGTATAGTACATGAAGAGAACAGCTAAATATCGGTTGCTTCTCTGACGTCATGACAAGATATGGGTATTTAAAAATTTCGCTCAGAATTTATTGCTCTCTTATTCCGAATAAATTGCACAAAATATAATGTACTTAGTACAGTAGTCGCGAGAAATTAGCCATGCTGCAGCATAGATTGCATACTTATAGTCTTAGGGCGCGCCATGTACATAGGAGTATATTTTCAACAAATAGAACGCATTGAAGAGAAACGCAGTTGCCGATACGCGTAGCGCAGCACTTTGTTGATGTTGTGAGGTCATAGTTCTACGTTCGAGGTCAGAGTCGATTCTATTGCTTCGCCGGTCACGTTCATGATGGCATTACAGTTGGTCGCCGACATCCATTCAAAGTCTTTGATAGTTGCCTAAACGAACAATGAGATACATTAGCTGCTAATTAAATATTTGCCCAAGTTGTTAAACTTTTCAAGCAAGTGCATAAGTATATATTTATGTGTGCAGATATTTCGAATAAGCTAAAAAACAATCTTTAATTAAAAATGAAAAAATGGTAGGTTCAGTTACGGTGGTTGCCCTTGCATAAGATACACGTATTTAGGTCTATAAATGGGCCGTTCGGATACCACAAATACCAATTTCAGTGGATGGGGAATGGAGTGGATCTACATTTTAACGCCGAATCCAAATGGCGGTTGGCAGCATCTCATATGGATAGCGATAGCAGTGAACTGGTGTTTTATCAGCCCGAACAAGGCATCGAATCTAGAGGTTCTGGCGTTCTATCTCTATCTATCTATTGAAAAAAATGTTAAATCATTTCTGAAAATATAGATCAGGAAAATTTATCGCGAAACAAAAATTAAAAGTTGAAAAATATAGATTACGCGGCCCGTGGCCTTGCACGGGCGCTCATGTTTGGCCCGATACAAATTCTTAACCCATTGTTGACCCCGTCAGTTTTTGATTAAAAAACAACATGTGCCTAATTATCTTTGTTTTAAAGTGTTTTCGAAAATTTTAAAGTCAAAAGGCCTATTAACCCATTCGAGACGACGATTTTTTTTCGAACACGGTCCCCAGGAGCGAGCATGCGTATTCATAGTATCTTAAATGTAAGAAAGGCTTCAGATAATTTTTAGATTTTTTGGTACACAGTAAAACCAATGCCAAATTTTGTTTTCCTGTACTTTACAGATTTCATTAGTTCCAGAAAAATCTTATTTCGACGACTAGTTTACTCAGAATAACTGATAATTGCACATTACTGTTATTGCACACACGGTGTGCAGGCTGTCTTATAGCCTCGGAAATCCATTGCACACACGGTGTGCAATCGGTCTCGAATGGGTTAAATCATGTGTTTTCACATTTACTCTAAACAAACTCTTAACCATTGGTTTACCACGGTAGATTTCGATTTAAAAAAAAATAATGAAAATCACATTTTAATTATTTCCCGATTGAAGTGCTTTTGCTAAGTTTGAAGTCAAAAGGCCCAATAAATCTTGTTTCTTCATGCAAACTGTTAACCCATTGTTGGCCCCGTTAGATTTCGATTTTCAAAAAAGTGAAAAACACGTGTCAAATTATTTTTCACTAAGAGTACTTTCACCAAGTTTGAAGTCAATGCCATTAATTCATGTTTTTCACAGTTTCTCCATATAAACTTTTAGCCCGTCGTTGATCCAGTTAGAGTTCGATTTTGAAAATAATGAGAAACACATGCCCAATTTGTTTTAATTTCAAGTATTTTTACAATTTTTGAAGTTAATAGGCCCCTCGGTTCATGTTTATTTTTTCGGAGTCTTCCCGTAAACAAACCTTAACCCATTCTTGGCCCAGTTAAATTTTGATTTTTGAAAAAGTGTATTTTCAGGAAGTTCGAAATCAATATGTCTACTAACTCGTTTCTTCATACAACACCTTAACACATGTTTTGCCCCTTTAGACCCTGTATTAAAAAAAAATCAAAAAATTCAAATTTCATGTTTGTAGCTTCAGCGATTTAGGCTGGGCGATGATAAATCAATCAATCAATTAGTCAGTCATTTAAGACAAACAATATGTGTATATAAAAATGGGGACGGTACCACGCCCCTTGTCTAATGCTCACAATTTTCTTCTAGACGAATTGTGCTACTAAGTGGAAAGTGCGTACCCAGTTTCATTGATGTGGGCTTTCAGTACTGCGTGAATGTTGGGTCATAAAAAATGTGCCACGCCCCTTGTCCGACGCGATCAAATCTCATCAGTAGAATGACACATCTATGAGACGACGGTACACCAACTTTCAATGCTGTGCGGCTAACGATTCCGAAGCTCTTCCATATAAAGGATTTGAGTTGTATGGGCGGTGTCACGCCCTCTCGTTCAATAACCGCCCCATTCCCTCTATCGAAAGATATGACTAAATGGAAGGTTCGTACTAAGTTTCATTGATTTGCGACTAACAGTTCCAAAATCATGCGGATAGTTTGGGTCAAACAAATCTGCCACGCCCCTTGTCCAACGCTCATCAAGTTTTAACCGTAGAATGACACTTCTATGGGACGATGTTATACCAAATTTCAATGCTGTGTGACTTACAATTCCGAAGTTATTCCATATAAAATATTTGAGTTGTATGGGCGGTGTCACGCCCCCTCGTTCAATACCAGCCCCATTCCTTCTATCGGAGAACATGACTAAATAGTACGTTCGTATCAAATTTAATTGATGTGTGACTTGTGGTTCCAATGTTATTGTCTAAAAATATATGCTGGTGGCGCCACGCCCCGTTTTCTTTTTTCCTAAACCTTCGCGTAGCAATTACGAACAAACCCGCCGACGGAAGTATCTAATTTGGTTCAGTCGTTTTCAAGTTTTAAGCATCCGAACGGACCAAGATTTATTTATATATACACAGATAAACGTTGTAGTAAATTGAAAACAAAATTACAAATTACAAAACTTTGAAATCAGTTCGGAAAATGATGACAGAATGATATGATACATAAAACGGGTTTACCTGGTGCATGGAGTACACTGCCACCACGACAAGCACGTGCATAATGTTGTGCGAGTTCAAATAGAAATCAACTAGCCCTGGAAACCACTTCTCCGGAATGCGCATCGCACCAATTGCGCCACCGAGTATCGAGACACCATCCTGCGGGAAATTGCAATTGCTTGTATTGAAAATTGCTTATTATTTAACTAAACGCCCATGGCTTAAGCTGGCAAAGTAAGCACAAATCCACAACTGACAAATTAACAAAGGCATTTAAAGTGATCGGACATATACTTAGGTATGTATAGATAGAGGACTAGCTGAAAATGGTAATTTGTTCCCAATACTTTGCGATTTAGCCAGAGGTTTAGCGCAGTCGTCCGCCTTCTTTCTAACAACCACATCTCGCTTGAAGCCGACTGCGATTTTGTGGCTAATGGTTTATAACTGAAGTAAGTTGACGACGCTTAAAGTCGATACTGGTTAAGTCAAATACAATGGCTTGAAAGCGTTGAAGTGCCCGAAAGTATTTTAGAGGTGCGTGTTTATTGTTTTGCGGCAGTTGACGAAGCGACAGCTGCGAACTTTTCATTGAACAGTAAAGCAAATACTTCCCACTTGCCGCTGGCACATAAAGCCTTGTGTTCGCTTAGTTAACTGTCAATTCTGTTTAATGTGTCCGCCAGTGTGTGTCATGTCATGTTCGGAACACTTTTGGTATCCGGTTGTGGCTTACACACAGAACATTCTCAAAAGCAGCACACGTCTTGGAAGATCACAATGATCGTGTACATAGGATCTGATTTTAGCACAATTATGTTGCTTCGAACGATTCTGCTATTATGTATGTAAGACGTGACAAATGCTGAAGCACCTAACTTGGAGACAATTTTCGGTTGTCTTATAAATGTTTTTTGAGCGAGAAATCCTTGCATCATTTGTATTCAGAAAATGCTGAATACCTGATTGTTTATCGTTAGGCTAAAGTTATATTATCAAGTAAATAATTTAGATTGAAGTTTTGGAAATTTACATACATTTGGACACAGTACCGTTAACTCCAAATAGCAGACAAGTGGTCGTCTTCGATCATAACTAATTACTTCGACAACCAGTTTTTCTGGTCATTTTCTGGTCATTCCTTTACGACAGTGAACCAAAAGAAAAATCATTCAACTTGCTCTCATAAAGTGTAATTCGCACAAAAAATAAATTTTTGTAAAAAAAAATGTTATGATTATTTCATGTAGATTTGAAAAACCGAAACACAGTTTTATTCCCTTCAGACCCAGAGCGCGCAAGATCCTTGTTAACAATAACAAGATCTTTCATTTGAACATTTTAGTCCATTGACGACAACCATACGCAATGTTTCTCTAATTAAAAATTAAAAAGGTTCAAATGATTTATTTTGTAAAACGAAATATTTTATCGATTTCAATCACAAGAGTTGTCACTTTGTGGAACCTACTCAGACTTAGGTCTGAAAGGAATACGACGATTGCCAATGGATTCCGAATGGATTGTCAGGGATTCCGGATTCGGAGCTGCAAGTGGGCAGCGGTCAAAATAAACGTTTACTTTAACTGAAGTTGGTTGGGTCGAAATTAGAATCTACATTTTCTACTTTGCCATTCAAAGCATTGACCCATAAGCGAGACGAAAAAATTTTCTTTTGTTCTGCTTGAACGAAGCAGTCGGCACATAATTATGTATGTAAAATGGAAGGGTATAATTGGTTTTTACTAGCAATAAACAATTCTAGTTTCGAATTTTATTCATTAAATGTTTAGTGTTTAATCACTTACGACTTCCAACTGGCTTGAGAAATTTGGAAGGAAGGAAGTTATTAAAAAGTTTTTATCGTGGTAGTCTCTGTATCATACATACACATGTATTTATACAATTTATATAGCAATACGATGACCTGAAAGCTATTCGATTGAGTCAGTTAAATATTAGCGGCATGCAGGACGTTATAAAATTAAATGCTATGGAATTCCCTTCATCGTTGCATTAGCTGAAGCTAAACTTCTTCTTGCGATCATGTGCGAGTGGAAAAATGACAAATAAATACACGCATACCAATGGCGCTTCGGCATCAAAGAACGGCACTACACCTCTACCAAACTTAGCCTTAATCAACCAATAAAGCACGACTCCTCGTCACTTTACTCAATAAACAACAGTGCCTGGCTTTTATTTGCAGCCGGCAATGTGCGTCAAATGCAAATATAGTAAAGACGGAAAATCGTTTCGCATAACGCAAGCACACAACGCCGTCATTCCACAAATGTGTTTCCCTACATTCGTTGTCTATTTGATTATTTGGTGGCATTGTTGTTTTCCAACTTGCACCAGTTGCTCACCTGCAGGTAAACATGCGACAGCGCTATGGGATTTCCGCCCACCAGACCCATTGTACGTAACAGCGTCAAAAACGACCGCATGGTGAAGGGCAACGCGAAGCAGAGACGCCGTTGCCACGGAGAACTCGCCGTTAGTGCCTGCAAAGTGCAAAATAAAAAGAGTTGCCTAGTCGATGATCAAACTATGAGAAATACTCGTAAGAATTGCTTTAAACTTTTGCAACACATATCTACGTAACACAAACAGACATATGTAGTATATGTATGTAAATATATGTACAGACATAATATGTGTGTGTATATGGATGTACTATACATGCATGCACGATGAATTTAAAATTATAATGCTGTAGGCGTATGAGTAACGTAAGTGTGGTGCGTATGAGTGATATCAAATGAGATTCACACCGAGTGGTGCGGCAGTGATTGCACCTCTATGTTTATACTTCCGCAAATATCTGTCTTTTGGTTTTAATTCAAGTTTCGAATTTCGAAAAATCAATATTTTCCGAATTTTGAACACTTCACATCTCAGTAAACATCACGTTAAATTGTTACCGAATCAGTTAAAATTAGTTTACAATAAAGAAACGATTTTTTATCATTATGATTTGATCTTATTTAAAAGTCCATAAACTCTGCATGTTAGTGCTTTTGTTTTGTCATACACCTACATTGTTATTTCATAAAAATTACTCTACAGTAAGAACTTTGCAGACTAAGGTAACAATTATTCGAAATAACTTCAGAATAAGAAGACAAAAAGAAAAAGAAAAATCATGGACAAACAACAGTGACAGCGAAGCTCTTCTGCTTTCAAGGGACTTGTGATCAGAGGAAGAGGGGAATGGGATCAGAAAACGGGAACGGAGGCCAAAGCGAAAGAAGTGTTTTTGGATTCACTCAATTCGTTTACAATGAGACATATACTTAAAATGAATTCCACACAAAATATGCCTATACCAACCGGGATCTTACAATGGTGGTGTATAGGTGAGAATATAGGGACCAGAGAACTCAGAACTATTGCGACGGACAAAGGCTAGCATTGAATAAGGCTTCGAGATAATAGAATTACTTAATATGGGTAACAAAAGGCAATTTTGCGTTGAGCATCGCACCAAGATCTCTGAATACGCTGTTCAGATGTGTATTAGCAATGTAAATATGTTTACCGAAGAACCGTTAACAATTTCGAAAATGTCATGTAAAAGCATTTCTTAAGGTTTAAGGAAAGACGATTTTTATTGCACTACTGGTTGAGGTTGTCTAGCTCAGACTGTAGAAGATATGCATCGGAAGTATTACGAACGACAGTATAGATTCTAAGATCTTCAGCATAAAGCAGGAACTTGACCTTCGAGAGACAGCTACTGATATCATTGATAAATAGTAGGAAAAACAGGAATTCCTCCTACAATGGGGGATTCCATAAGTGGCAGTAAAAGGCTCCGAGTGAGCACCATCAACAACAACTACACATTGCCTGTTATTTAGATAAGATTGTATCCATTCAAGGTATATAGAATGGAAACCACACCAAGATAGTTTACGGATCTAACCAGTGGCGTATCCAGGGGGGGGATTAGGGGGATAGACCCCCCTTGGTCGGACGATTACAAAAATATGTAGTTCTTTTTCATTTTAAAAAATGTACATCATTTTGTCTTCAGCAAAATTTGGCATCGCCGAAAAAGAAAATCGTTTGCAACCCTGAGTCAGCTGTGTAAAATGCTTTCTTTTTCTTATTGGATTTCCAAATGTCATTGTGAGTAGTGAAAGTTCATTTGAGTGTTTTATCAAAACAAAGAAATATAAAGAAAAAAATACAAATAAAAGGATGGACATTAGAAACTTTTTCAAACGAGGTCATAGCTCTACGGAATCTGCGCTAAAGAGGAGAAAGTCGGTAGAAGAAACAAATGCGGCTGCAGAAATTATTCTGCCTCCTAGTCATTGCGTGAGCGAGCAGTCGTCTGTCTTAACCCTTTCCGGTCAATTTCCGCATTTATTGAGATACAAATTTTTCTTTCAAAATATTACCTATCATTGAACATTTTAGCAATAAAATACAACAAAATATCAAAAAAATCATTTAGGTTGAGAATTACAGCTCAATCAATTTTGTACGATATATCGTACGATGGTCCGCAAAGGAGTAAAACTCCGTGAAATTTTTGTTTCGTTTTTTTAAGTTTAATGAACAATTCATTGATGTTTTTGATAGAAAATATAAATTATAACAACAAAAAAACAAAACGTGATTCCATTTTGATCGAAACTTATATAAATTATATATGTGAACAATTGAGTCACATTTATTCGGCCTTATGCAACCGTTGTTGTTGTTGCAAAGCCCTTTTCCCCTCAATAAAACACAGAATCAATTAAAATTCGTATAGCTTTACAGAAAGATACTGAATATAGCCGATTCTTATTATCATAGTGGGAGTGGCAAGTACGCATGTCTAACCTTACATAACCCGTGTCTACCCAGTAAAACACAAAATCGTCTAGTAATTCTTATTTTTAATCGAAAATTGCCGAATAGTCGAATTTTATTAGACACGTGGTTTACAGATGGGCGGGGCAGTCATGCAAGCGCAAAAATTCTATTACCAAACCCATAACTTGCAACCTTTGTCTTCCATTTGTACGATATATCGTACAAAGCTTTGCAACCCTTGTGGTCATTTGTACGATATATCGTACAATTTTTTTAAAGGCTCGGGAAAAATATTAAGACGCAAAAAATGTTAAATTTAATAAGTTTTATAAATCAACTAAGATTCAAACTTTGAAATTGTTTACCTTTTTGCTACCAAAAAGTATTACATATTTAAAAATTCTTCCGCAGAAGCTACGTCATTTGTTGGTTTTTCAAATTCTTGCAAAAAGCTGCTTACAAAACACACTCATACTGTGTAGCAACGGCTATAATGATTTATATTTTTAAACAGACTGATACAACACAGCCTACTTAATAAGAATTAAAAAGCCGTTCCATAAAAATGCGTTCGTTGTCAAATAAAAAATCTTGGAAAAAATTTTACGATATATCGTACAAATTTCCGGAAAGGGTTAAGCAACGACATTGGGAGCTTTGCGCGGAAGCGTCTTAATCTAACGTCAGAGGACAGACAGCAAATTATGACCAATGTATGGAAACCTGACTGTAGCACAGTATTTCCAATATTGGAAAAATTTGCTTTCAATTTAGTTGGCTCAGTCAATTCAATTGGCTAGCATATTCTCAGTTGGACCAGGGAGCTCATTGCAAGCCTTGCGTGGCATTTGCAAGAACTGATGCAGCCCATGTTTTGATCAAATTTTAAACTCAATATGCAAAAAGAAACACACCCTTTGACTATTATTTAGTAGATGATTTGCTGCTGTGATATATATATAAGGGAAAGGGCTGAGTTGTGAACCAGGCTGGGTTGTGAACCATTACTGTTTTTTCTTTCCCTAATTGACATATCGCCAATCTTTCAACTGTAAAGTTTGTCTTTTGATATGACTCTGCTTTTGTGGTTACACCGAAGTGTAAACACGTATTGCTTGTGGCAGCTACAGACATCGTGTTTGAAAATCGATTGCGAAAACTTGTTTGCTTTTTTTTTTAAAGTGCTATCCAAGTGACTGAATTTATTCCAAAAATGTAAGTGTAATACATATTTATTTAGGGGTTTGATTTTATTTTACGATCCAATATTTGTTTATGTTGAAATATGATTGGAAGTGTCGTTATTTTTAAAGTTTCCAAAATGGCATCTTGGTTGGGCTGTGAGCCACTGTGGGGGCTGGGTTATGACAGGTACAATTTTTCACCGCAAAATAGACCTTCTCTTCAACAATACTTTAACACACTCGACAATTTGGTTATAGGCAAATAGTTGTTGACATCATTCTTATATCCAGCTTTATAGATTGATGTAATTGATGCACGCACTAATGAAAACAGCCGTCGAGAGTGATTTATTAAACAAATATTGAAAAACGAGACGATGAGCAGTTTTTTCACGTATTCACGGCTCTGAAAAAAAATTGTTACGCCCGCTTTTTGCGAAAAAATGTATTTTTTTTCATAATCTGTAGTTGTTATTCGAAAAGTTAAATTGACTATTTGACCACTAAATAAATGAATTAATAATACCAACTATATATTTAAACAATAAATTTTCGCTCTTAACACAGAACATCTCGAAATCAATGATGCTGAAGTGAAATAATGCTGCATAGAATGTGCGTAATGCATATCGTACATATGTAGTGTATTCTTATGAAGGTATTGATTGGCTATAAAATAACTCACCTTGTAAAGGCCCCAGAATGACAGCAAGCTGTATGCGATTATAATGAACCATTTCCATTTATAGCTAAAGCAGAACGTAGTCGCAGTAACCAGAGGTAGAGCGCCTAAAAGTGACGAATAAACCGAATTTAGTTTGCAACACGGCAGCATGCAGCAATCAACAATTCAATAATCGCTAAAAGAACTGAATGCCGACGCGCTCTTTTGTTGACCATTGAAACACTAACACATGCCAGTAGAAAGTGTGACAATTATAATAGTTTATTGCATTGTTTACGCGTATTTTGTTTCTGTTGTCCTCATGTGCATGCGCAACTTGTTGTTCGCTTTCGTTGCACTGCTTTTAGTTTTATGCCAAACTGTTAAAATGCGATTTTTCCGCACAATACCGCATTATACATATATTTAACCCGCACACCAACAACAACGTGCGTGGTTATGTGTACATGGTCACGTGTGGGCCTCTTTTAGCAGGTGTAGTGCTAAAATCCCAAAGCATTCCTGATTTAGACGCAGATATTTTCAACATTTCGTCGCTGAGCTCACTTTCATAAATTGCTCGCAATTGCAATGAATATTGAACGTCAGCGCGCACGATGACATATCCAGCATTCACTTCGACCGGCCTTATAGATACCGCACATCCAGACATCGGAGCAATAAGCCTCATATTTTGTTGGAGTGTGAGGGCAAACAGTGTCACGCAGTAAGTTAATCGCTTAGTTTTACTTTGCGACTAACACAAATGGCAATACAATGTTTCTGTCCCCACTATACACCACACCGCGATGAAGATTTTAATTGTGACCTTCTGAACCTCTGAATATTAATAAGAATGGTGTAGCGTACAATACCCTGCGGTTACGGTTGCAAAAAAAATATATTATTAATTCAAAAAGGAAAGATTATCTCTATACACAGAATTGTTTATCCTGACTGACTGACTGACTGATTCATCATCGCTCAGCCCAAAACGCTGAAACTACAAACATGAAATTAAAACTGTAGATACATCTTGAAAAGTGAACGTCCGCTAAGACGTGCATTTTTTGAAATTTGGAGTCTAAAAGGGCAAAACATGGGTTAAGGTGTTGTATGAAGAAACGTGATTTAATGAGCCTATTGACCTCAAAGTTGGTGAAAACACTTGAAATAAAAAATAATTTGACACGTGTTTCTTATTTTTTTGGAAATCAAAACTCAAAGGGGTGACCCAAGGCTTAAAAGTTTGTGTGAAGAAACATGATTTTTTACGCCTTTTTAACTTCAAACTTAGTGAAAGCACTTAACATATGAAATAACTCAGAACGTGTTTTTAATTTTTTCGAAAATCAAAATCTGATGGGGTCAACGACGAGTTAAAAGTTTATATGGAGAGACTGTGAAAAACATGAAGCAATGATTCTTCTATTGACTTCAAACTTGGTGAAAGTACTCTTAGTGAAAAATAATTATTTTATAACAAAAAATAACAAAAATCATCACAAAGTTCGTGTGACAAAAACAGTGTTGACCAGTGTAATTCGACACGTGTTTTTAATTTTTTCAAAAATCAAAACCTTAAGGGGTCAACTAAAGGGAGAAACAAGATTTTATGGGCCTTTTGACTTCAAACATAGTGAAAGCACTTAACATGCAAAGTATTTCGATACGTGTTTTTCACTTTTTGAAAATCGAAATCTGACGGGGTGAACTATGGGCTAAGAGTTTGTACGGAGAAACAATATTTTATGGGCCTTTTCACTTCAAACTTGGTGAAAGTAGATGCTCTTACTGAAAAATAATTTCACACTCATTTTTTCGAAAATTAAAATCCGACGAGGTCAACGATGGGTTAAGAGTTTGTATGGGGAAACATGATTTAATGCGCCAATTGACTTCAAATGTGGTGAAAGCACTTCAAATGAGAAATAATTAGATAAGTATTTTTTTATAAAAATCTGACGGGATCAACAAAGGGTTAAGAAAAATTTATTTATTGCCCCCATTGACTTTAAATTTGCGTGCAAAGCCGCGGGGCTCTGCTAGTTCTCTAGTTAAACTTAAAGTAGTCAATTTTAATGAAACCGTGTCGAAAATCTGCACTGTATTTATACCCTAATCACAATTAGAAACCTCCACACTTTCGGCTAGTATAGCAAATTGCTTTAACGTAAAGTTCTGTACGCTTTAATTTCCACTTATTCCACGCCCCAATCTAGTTATAGCGTGTAGTGTATTGTCCTTTTGAGCCGTTCACACACCAATATAAAACTGATTCATTTGGTTTTTTTAAGTGTTGCAGATGTAGTACTCTACTGCTTGCAGGATTCTATGAAGTCGCGCGATACCCGAATAGATTTCAGAAAGTGAGATTAATCAATTTGGTTGGTGAAGGGCTCATCGGAAAATGTATGTACATATGTATGCAAATGTGCTTGTGTACGACCCTTAAAGCGGTCGAGAAATTGCGGCGTCCAAGTGAAATGATTCTGGAAAACTCTTCTTGTGCCTTTAGAACTGACAGAAGATATTTTCTCTCTATTACTTGATTGGCGTGCGTTAAAGCCACCTAAAGTTCGTTCAATCCTTAAATTACTCTAAGCTTAACTGGTGCCTTTACGTACCTTAGAGTAAAACCACCCACACTTACACATTTATATAAACAAGGCTACTTTAGTGTTAACTATGTCTACATAATTCATGCAGAAACTAAATATTTACATGGACATATGCACATGTACTTATACATATGTGTATAGTATGCATGAATATAAACATATGTTGGCGTTGCGTCGACGGTAGGTAGAGGAATCTAAAATGTTTAGTAAAGGTGGCCATCAGGGATGTCGCCCAAACTTCGTAATTGGGAAGAAAGGGAGTGGTTCAGAAACTGGTTTTATTCTAATATAAAAAAATTGTGGCAAATAAAGTCATTTATAAAATAATGACTTGAATATACTAAATAATAAAGTTGAATGAAATCACAATAAACTTAAACTTATATTATTATTATAAAATTGTTGAAAAAATTTACACTTTTAAATATTATTAACACACACACGCTGTTTCTGTTCGTTCCAAAAAACTAAGAATAGATTAGATCGCATTAATACAAAATCACGTTGGGAATAATAAGAGTTAAAGTTACATTGTAATAATACCAAAACCAGTTAACGACTCTTAATTCAGGGTGGCATTTCACTCACTTGTTCGTCATATGAAACTGAGTACCCCGATATTTTGATTTGGCGACCAGTAGGAAAGATTTCAGTTCCGTAAAATGAATCCAAATTTAACCTCATCTATTTTTAGAGCTGAATTTCAAGTAGAACTAGCGTATTTGCAAAATTGTCACATAAGAAAATGTTCATCTATACTTTTTTTATTATATAAAAACAAATGTGACGTTGCTTTTTTGAGCCACAATCAGGCAAAAACCACTGAACCGATTAAGATGAAATAAACACCAAACAATTTTTTATGTGAGGAAATGGTACATAGGCTATATGAGATTGACTACGCCCCCTTCTTAAGCCCACTATGGTAACAAAACGTATCTATGGTATGCTTTTGTAAGGCAATATGGCTATCAAACGATTCATTATATTAGGCTATAATATAATCGGCCACGCCCAGAAATTAACTGAGGTATATTTGTGCAAAACAATATGATATAAAAAAATGTTGCGAGTCATTGCAGCAAATATGTATATATTGTTAAAAATGAATGTATGTTTGTTGTTTGGTCCCAAGCAGTGGCGGATCCAGAGGGGGTTTGGGGGTTGAAACCCCCCGAAATATTAGGATCGACTTTAAAACTACATAGAAATTAAAAGGCATTTTATAAATATTAAAGAATTACTTTTTGAAACCCGCCCCCCCGAAATATTTGTCTGAGTCCGCCCCTGGCCCCAAAACTCAAAAACTAGACAGCCGATTAGCTGAATTTTTCACAGAATGTTCGTCTTGACTAAGTCTCGGTAAACCACATAGTGCGAATACGACCCGATAGGTAGGCGTGGCACCTTCCATATAACTTAAATTTTCAATATGGAATATTTTCGGAATGAGAAGTCGGACAGCATTAAAATTTGGTGCGGGGCCACCGTTTAGGTGTGTCGTTTCACTAGTAAAACATTGTGATTGTTGGACGAGGGGCGTGGTACTTTTTAAGCAACTCAATTGTTTTGAATAACTTTGGAACTACATATCATATCATCAAGGAGATTTGACACAAACTTATGATTGAGATGTGCCTTTCGACAGGGGGAATGGGGTGGGTATCGGACCAGGGGGGTATCGGCCAGCATTGAAATTTGATACAGCATATACAATTTGATATGGCTTAGACGTGTCGTTCAAGTGGTTAAATTGTATGGGCGTTGGATAAGGAGCGTGGCACTTTTCAAGCGACCCAATTGTTTTAAATAACTTTGGAACTGCAAATCACACATCAAAGAGATTGGCACAGACTTACGATTTCGATGTGCCCTTCGACAGGGGGAATGGGGTGGGTATTAGACGAGGGGGCTTGGCACCGCCCATACAACCCAAATTTTTAATGTGGAATAGCTTCGGAACAATAAGTTGGAAAGCTTTGAAGTTTTACATACCATCGTCCCATAGATGTGTCATTGTACTGGTACGGCATATTTTTTGTGACTGAAATTTTCCGCGTAACTTTGGAACTGTAAGTCGCATATGAATGAAACTGGGTCGCACCCTTCGACTGCAGGAATGGATTGGGCATTGTATAAAAGGGGCGTGGCATTACCCATACAGTGTTGTATGAAGAAACTTGATTTATTGGGCCCATTGACTTCACACGGGCGTGCAAAGCCGCGGGGCCCTGCGAGTATTATATACAGGTCAGTTGAAAAGTTTCTAGCCTGGTACATAGATAGCACTATTATTATTAGTGGGGATAGTGCACCGCGACCTATAAGATCTATTGTGCCCCCTACCGAGAGGAATTTTAGTATATATCCTATACCTCTGGAGTCCCAGTTCGCACCTTTGATGAGGTATTCCCCTATGCGCTTCTTACGATCATGCATAAGTTCAGGGAAGTTCTCCTGGAAGCACTAGTGGAGCAGTGAATTTATGTTCAATATACATATGATTTCATCTTTCGTATGAACACGTGTAAAGTTTCAAATCAATTTGGCAACTCATTCTTTGTTTAACAACTGCTTAAAGTTGACGTGTCGATATGGTAAATGCGTTAGGTGAATGTGCTACTTCATATGCAACAGTAAAAAATTGGATTGCTAAATTTGGACGTCCAAAAGTGCATCGATACTAGAAATCATTGACTCATTGTTTGTGTAAATCCAAGTGCGACTATGTGTGAAATAGCTGATACTATATGCATCTCAGAGGAATGAGTAAACCACATTTTACATGAAGAACTACATATGAAGAAGCTGTTTGGAAAAGTAGTGCCGCATACGTTAACAATTAAACAAAAACTCGATCGCAAACGAATTTCTCAGTGCGAACGTTTTATGCAGAATAAAACGGATTTTAAGCGATGTTTCATAACTGTGGATTAGACTGGGATCTATGATCATCATCATGATCCTAAATTTAAACAACAACGTTTACAGTGGACTGAAGCTGGATGTTCGGCACCAAAGCAGACAACGCACGAACGATCGGCAAAAAAGGTTATGGCTACTGTTTTCTGGGATGCAGAAGGGATTTTGTTGATTAAATATCTTGATAAAGGTACAACAATAAACTCAGAATACTATTGTAACCTTTTGAATAAACTGGAGGCAGTAATTCGCGAAAAAAGACCCGGTTTAAAGAAGACAAAATCATTGTTCATCAAAACAACGCACGTCCTCACACAAGTGTTTTCACAATGACTAAATTCAAGGAATTGAATTGCTTGACCATCCACCGTATTCACCAGGCTCCCAGCGACTACTACCTGTTCCGAAACCTGAAACAGTTCTTCATGGAAAGCGTTTTTCGTCGAATGAAGAAGCTATAGCGGCCGTAGAGGCATATTTTGCAGACCTTCCCGAATCGTACTTTAAAGATGGGATAGATTTATTGGAGGATCGCTGGACTGTATTGAACTGAAGTGTATTGAACTGTTAGGAGATTATACTGAATAAAAAGCAAAAACTTAAATCAAAATAACTGTGTTTTCATATAAACTTTTCAAGTGACCTGTATCAACAATAATCTGGAATCTTGGACCCACCCAATACTGTACGAGGCGTGTTAACACATTTGTTCATTCATAAAATTATTGGAAAGCGAACAAATTTTAAGAGAGCTGATAAAAAATGTGGCTACTGTGCAGGGTATAAATATGCGAAGCAACTTATAAATGATTGACTTGTTTAGAATTCTGCGTTTGTATTGTTTGCAAATGTAATTTGAAAACAGTTTAAAATCAAAACTGATGGAACGACGCGCCATATCTCTTGAGTTATAAGTTTTAGATATGCGACGTCGGACGTTTTGTTAAAAATTCGTATTTTTAACAAAACGTAAACTGCAAAATTATCTTATCAGGAAAGAAGGAGTAGTTTACTTCTTAAAAAGATTACGTCAGCAGTGTTACTTCATATCCTGCGTATTAGAAAGAAAAGGAAGTGACTACCATTCTGCCGCTGGGGGCATTTTATTCATGTGGTAGGGTGCGCACGGAGCGGAGAGAACTGATTACCATTACTAAGGCAGAACATAATTGGATGAGTTGTAATGGACACACAAACCGGTTGCGTTCGGTGAGCGGATCTATTTGAGCTGCGAAATTCTTGTTCAATTAATTTGTGGCGAAACACATTAAAAATTCGTTACTGCAGAGCGCAAAGCGCCAAATTGTCAGCTCTTTGTGTGGTTGTTTGAATGACGAATTCAGTTGTTTTAATAAGAACGCAGTTTTTCCGTTTTCAGATCGTACGTGTACTACGTAGTCATTCATTTATACTATTTATATACAATATGTATGTACATATATCTAGATGCATATGCACCTTTGACGCAATGACAGGTACTACAACTTAAACGTACGCAAGCAGGTTTAACTTTTGTACACTTATATTTCTTATAAACGATCTCTATGAAGTATTTTCCGGAAGCGTCGTCGGATTGCGAGTCGCCAAATTCAACCATGAAATTTTTTCTAAACATAACGTTTGTTGTTTATAAATATTGCATATTTACACAGCACACTCGTAACTATGTACGTATGTGTGTGTTGATTTGTAGGAAACGCTCGAGGGATTCACGTGAAGCGCCAAACAATGATTTTGTAAAATGGACTGACGTGTGTGCTAGCTGATAACCTTAGCGACTCTCCGAATTAGACTCTCCCAGCGAAGCTCAATTGAAACATGTGTCCGCATACGAGCCAACGGCCAGCCGGACTTTCTACCAGAACGTGAAAGTCAGTCTCAAGTAAGCACGCAGAACTAGCGCAATGCCGCGAAGATTACATCGGTGGTGGTGGTGTATTCTGTTGCTCCTCGTGGAGCGTTCGGCGCATGGTAGCGGCGCCCGAACGGTGTATCCGGACTTTCAGTCGGATAACGCGCGCGAAATCGTGCGTCTAGCCAAGTCGGCCGAGATGCGAAACTATATGATGCCGGAGGTGGATGCGTGCAATAATTTCTATAAATACGCCTGCGGCAACTGGCCCAAAGTGAATCCGGCTGGTGTCGCGGACGCGAAGACGGGGTTGTTCAACATGCTGAAGAAGGCGTACAACAGGCGTGTGGCGCGCATATTGCGGGAGCCGAAGCGCACCAGCGAGAGCCACATGGATCGCAAGGTGAAATACTTCTTTGAGTCGTGCATGGACACAGAAGAGGTGCGACACAACTACCGCGAAAAACTGCTCAGCGTGCTAGAGGAGTTTGGCGGAATGCCGGCGCTTAAAGGAGAGCAATGGCAGGCGGACAGGTTCGATTGGCTGGCCGTGACGGCGCAGATACTGCGCAAGTACGGCAAGAAGATTATCATCGGCGTCGACGTTTTCGCCGATCTCACCAACAACGAGGTGAACCGTTTGTACCTGGGCCAGCTGGACAACCTGGTGACCAGCCGCGCCAGCCAGTACTACATCGGGCTGAAGATGGCGCGCCGAGTTGAACTACAAGAGGTGTTGGGCATGAGCCTGGAAGTGGCGACGAAGACGGCAGCGAGCATTGTGGATTTCGAGCAGCAACTGGCGGCGGGCACATTGAATCCGCACGAGGGGCTGGGCTTGGAGGACAAAACGCGGCTGAGGTTGCTCGAAGAGATGACGGAGACGTACAAGCCGACGCTGAACGTCACTCACTTCGTCGATGTATGGCTGGGTCATTCGTACCACGTGCCGGTCTACGAGTATGTCGAGTCCTACTTGCGCAACCTGCGCAACCTCATCGAGAACACCCCGAAGGACGTGATTGCAAACTACATTATGTGGGAGCTGTTGGAGGATTTCCGCTTGGAGCCAGAGCAGTCTGACAGCAAGCACCTGAACAAGTGCGTGGAGAAGACGAAGCGCTTCTTTGTCAAGTATCTGGACAACATGGTGTATCGCCAGCTGATGTTGCACAACAAGCACGTTGTTTCCGATGTGTGGTCGGTGTGGACGGCACTGAAAACTGCTTTCGAGAAGATACTGCAGTCCGAGACGTCGAACTGGCTGACGGAGAGCACGCGCGACAAGGCGCTGGAGAAGCTGTCGGCCATGTCACTCGAAATTGGCTCGTACGAAAACGAGGATTTTGACAAAGAGTTCGGTGATCTGGTCATCAGCACAGATAATTACTTCGAGAACGTAATAAACATTCTGGAGTTGCGCGGCCGTAACTACCGTCTCAAGCTGCACGAGCCGCCCAAGTTGGAGGAGAGCGACACACTCAACTACACTCCCGCCTATGCGGCGGAGTACAACAAAGTGCTGATTTCGGTAGCGTTTCTGCAGCCGCGCTTCCTCTGGGACGATGTCTACCCAGCGGCGCTGAAATTCTCCACCGTCGGCTACATCATCGCGCACGAGATGGCCCACGGCTTCGACGATATCATACGTAAATACGACGCCAAGGGCAATCTGAACAACTGGTGGGACCGCAACTCCACGCAGGCGTTTGCTGAGCGCAAAGAGTGCCTCAAGCAGCAGTATAGCGAATTCAGGTACAACGGCCAAAAGCTGCCTAAAACCAACGCCCAGGACGAGAACATCGCCGACAATGTGGGCGTGCGCGTCGCCTATGCGGCATACGACAACTGGTTGGAGCAGGAGCGCCACAAAAAGACGCTGCTGAAACTGGAATCGCTGCCACACATGGACTACACTCCGCGCCAGCTCTTCTTCATCGGGCTGGCGCAGGTCTGGTGCACCGATGTGAATTCGATTTGGCGCAGTCTGCTAACCACCACCGACGTGCACGCGCCTGAGCAGGTGCGCGTGACGGCAATGTTGGCGAACTTTGAAGAATTCGCGCTGGAATTCATGTGCCGCGAGGGCACACGAATGCATCCGCATCACAAGTGTGCATTCTACTGAGGTTTGCATCTGCAGCCGGCAGACGGTGGGAATTGCCACGTTCCTCGCTTTGTTTATTTATAACATTTACCCCCCGATTTAGAACGTAGGTATAGTGATTAAAGTCAATAAAATAAAGTATTTTCGATTTGTATGCAGCAAATTGTCGTTTTCATTGTTTGAATGACATATGTACCAGGTGTATAAGCTTAAATCCGCTGTTTGCTCATAGGCGACGTTAGTAAGCGTATTACCAAATACCATGGAAATGTCTTAGCATTTTAGTATGAGTTCGACATCTGTTCACATCATTTAGTGTACATCATAAGCGATTTCATACAACAACATACATTTTTCTTTGTGTAATCATGTCTAGTTTTGTGCCAAAAAAAGACCATATGCGGGAAGCTCAGCTTTTGTTTCAATTTAGCTGTTGAAACCTGGTGAAACTGTAGATGCCCACCGCTACCACCAACAGTTGATCAAATTGAATCGTGCTTTACGTGAAAAAAGGCCCAACTATCAACAAAGACATGACAAACTGATTTTCCTCCACGATAATGCACCATCGCACACATCGAAATTGGTCCGAAATTACCTGGAAACACTCAACTGGGAGGTGTTACCCCATCCCGCTTATTCACCAGACCTGGCTCCTTCCGACTATCACCTGTTTTCGTCGATGGGCCACGCACTCGCCGAACAGCATTTCGATTCTTACGAAGACGTTTGAAAATGGCTAGACGAATGGTTTCCCTCGAAAGATAAGGAATTCTTTTGGCGTGGTATTCACAAATTGCCCGAGAGATGGACAAAATGTATAGCTAGCGAGGGCAAGTACTTTGAATAAAATTCTTTTTTGCTTTCTACACAAAACAAATGTGTTTTTATAACCAAAAAACAGCGGATTTAAGCTTATACACCTGGTATGTACATACCATGATACAAAAATATACATAAGCAATAAGCTTATCAATTCAACTTTCACTACAAACATCAAACATTTTCTCATTTACTGAATTGAAATCTTAGTTTCGATGATGCTAAGATTTGCAACGAAACGTTGCAAGCATCATGTGGTCAAACGGTTACACTGAACAAGTTCGATTGTTCAGTTACAAAGTTATACTCAAAGCTGTACAGACATATCTTGCTGTGTGGGAAATTATAGAAAACACGGACGACTTTTCAAATTAGACGGGAAACAGCAACGAATATCAACGTAAAAATTCAATATCTATCTATAACCGAGGTGAAGAAAGAGGAAACAAGGGTTTTAGGGTTCGCTAGGAATGGCTCTGGGGCGCTTTAATGTCCTCGACGTTACTTACGAAACATTTTCTTTCTTAGTTTTTAATTTGTATCATTTGTTCCCACACGAAGGCCGAACCAGCGGTTGTAATTTCCTCGATTGTTCTGGCTCAGGGTTTGTGTTTTACCAAATTAAAATTACAAATATTTAAATGCACAAATGCTATTATGTACTATGTACATATGTATGAAACATGCAAAAATATCAACATACAGGTAATTTCTTTCGTTTATTTCACATTGTATTGTGTTGAGTTCCATTAATTTTGCGCCCAATGTTTACACGTCTTTTGTTTTGTTTATGAATCAGATACAAATTGCATAAATTATTCAGCTGTTATTCTGTCGTCAGTGCCATAGCACATAAATGAGATATTGTGAGCAGTTGCTCTTGCCGGCAGGTAGCAGTGTTGCCAGTGAACTTCTGAAAGTTCAGCAAACAATATTTTACGAATTGTAAATGTTTGCTGCTAAGACAATAAATTGAGATAATTATTATCTCATTTATTTGATTTCGGCGAACAGAGAGCCACGGGAAACACGCACAACAAATTTAGACAAAGTATTAATCAAGAATTTAGACAAAATACTACTTCCAGTGTTTACAAAGTATTGGCACATAAAGGAGTTTTGAATAATGGCCACTCGTCTGTGACATAGTTATATAGTTAATAAATTCTTACAAACCTGTGGCATATTCATAATAATAATGCGAAATCAGCTATGATTTGAAATAGCTATTTTATGTACATATAACATATTTTGAAAATAATTAGCAAAAATCAAATCATAAAATAAAAAAATGATTTGCACTCTGACTGATGAATAGCTTGTATTTTTCAAAGTTTAAAATTTCTCTGATAAAGATGTGACCAGTAAGCAACAATAAAAAGCTCGTATATATTTGTACATATGTATAAATATCTAATAATACTATGTAAGTAAGTATTTCCATAAGTAAAGTTCGTTCTGCAAAGCAGCGTGAAGTATGAAATGCCTAGTCTTCGGCGATAGATGTTTCAAGTTGTTAACTTATTTCGTTAGCTCTTTTAACTTACCAAAGCTTTGGCTGACCCAAATTCCAACCATGTCCAACTTCAGCAGCCGGTAGTAGACATTCTCACCTTTTTCAATGTTCATGAAAAGATGATAGACAAAACTGCCGCACCACGGAGCAACCGAGCCAAAGAGATGGCAAAAAGATAAAAAACGATACTCTTGCTCCCAAGGCATAAGTCCAGGCACTGTAGCCAAAATGTAGACAATCGGTATTGCTGTAAGTAGAACAGATGAAAGTAAACATTAAAATTAATACAATCATATTATCATCAATCAATCATATATTATAAAATTTGTTTTTGGCCGAACCATTCCATAAATACAGTCGCAATACTGCCACAACCGTGACATTTGCACAGCAGAAAATTGCTCTGAGGCAATAAATTCCATTTTACTAAAATCAACAGAAGAATATGGAAAACATCAGCACCCGAGACGTTGCTCAATGTTATCAAACACACAATAGAAACCAATTCGATTGCGACAGTCGAATATTTGTTTCTCGCATTGTAAGCAAAACTTATGACAAACTGTTGTCATACTAATTTGGTCCTACTAGTTAAAGTCCAGACAACCATTGTTTTGTGTAAAAACTGGAAATGAGTTGCAATAACATTACTGCTATTTTATATAGATAAAATAGGTGAAAGGGATATCAAGTTGGTGGTAGCTCTTCTAAAGAAATTGCCTCTCTTCAAATATGAATATAAAACGAACTCAACTCTTCAAGTACTTATGAAAATCAATTTTCATGCTTATCTTTGGCCGAGCATAAACTTTTTTTGGGTCCTTAGCTGTACCAGATGGAGATCTTTAATAACCAGCTCTCCAACAGTGAATATTGTAGAAATTATTCTTAAATTTAATGTTATTGCTGAGTAACGCAGACTAATGAACTAGTACATTAAAAATGTTTCAATTAATCACTCCGCAATTAGTTCAAAGTTTAATTTTGATATGTATTTCATTTTATGTATTCAAGAAAATATGATTTCACATTTTATAGAATGTAAAAGAAATCCTTTTGATTGAACAGTAGGCAAGAAAAAATTGTTCAAATAATCAAAAAGTCAATATTTGTCGCACAGTGCAAAACGACGCTTTAATTCTCTGAGTTTTCTTCCACTCTGGCGTAAATCGTCTCAATTTCTGACGCTGGCGATAGCAGGATGACCTGCCGCAAAACTACACGCGCCCAGAGATAAGTCGTCGCTTGACCATAGGCTGAAGTCGTTGTTGTGGCCTTAGTCTCAATTTAACAAACATCGCCGACGGGCGCAAATGCAAAGCACTGGTGGAAAATGTACGGAAATGTCGACACTAGAGAGCTGATCGCCGCTGTGGCAATCATAATCGGTGTGTTACAGCACGGTAGCTGTGTACCAATTGACGATGCCAAGCTTACAGTGAACGCCACAACGCCGAAAGACGATCTGACCACGGAGTGGGCCAGACAAATAATGCGCCGCGCCAAGGCGGCCGAAATTCACGGCCTGCTGACAACGAAGGTAGACCCGTGCGACGACTTCTATCAGTACGCGTGCGGAAACTGGCATCGGAGCAATCCAGCACAGTTGCTCACGCACATCATGACGGACCGATTCCAGGTGATAGCGAAGGCTTTCGATCGCCGCCTGAAGTTTATGCTGAGCGAGCCGCGCAACGACAATGTGTTGGAGAATAAGGTGAAGAACTTCTACCAGGCTTGCGAGCTGCTGCCGAAGAACGAGCTGCGATATAAGGTGGCGCTACAGCACGCCTACAAGGAATTCGGCAAGCTGCCTGTGCTCGACGGCGAAGAGTGGAATGAGTCGGAATTCAGCTGGTGGGAGACGATAGCGAAAATCCAGCACAAGTACGGCAAGCAGATTATCTTGGCGGTGGACATAATGGGCGACATTAAGAACAACACCGAGAATAAGATCTACATAGGGCCGCCGGACTTCTCGATTAGCTCAAACACGAGGCTGCTCAGTGTGCTGCAGGAAGCGAGCACCGTATCGGATATGGAGCGATTTTTCGATATCGAGAGTTCGCTGGCGAAGAAAACCGCCAAGGAGATGATCGATTTCGAACGGGAGCTGGTGCGTAGCGGCACAAACTCGCGGCTCGGCCTAACGCTGCAGGAGTTGCTGACGCTCCGGCCGGTGAAGGAGCTCAAGGAAATGTATAACGAGAGTCTGGATATGGAGAGATATCTGAAGGAGGTGCTGGGCGGCACGGTGCCCGACAGCATTTATGTCTACGACGACCAGTATCTGACGAATATGCTACTGCGGATCTCGGAGACACCCAAACGTGTGGTTGCCAACTACGTCATTTGGAATTATCTACAGGACTACATGGCCGACGTTAACAAAGGCGACGTCACAAAGTGGTGCATAGATCGGACTAAGAAGTATTTCGGGAAGCTGGTCGACTTCATGGTGTATCAGCGCTATAAGGACGACGCCACCGAGAAGGAGGTCTACCAGGTGTGGGAAGAGATACGCGGAACTTTTCGTGAGGAGCTGCACGGCGACAAACTGGACTGGATTGCGAATGCCACGCGCGAATACGCAATCGAAAAGCTGAATGCCATTGGGCTTTACATCAATTCGTACGAAGATGAGAACTTCACGGCCGAGTATGAAGACGTCGAAATCAATCACAACAATTACGTGCAGAACGTGCAGCAAATACTTATGATGGACAGCCGCAAAAAACTGAATCGGCTGCACCTGCCGGCCACGCCGCTGGAGGCACCGGAGGTGCTCTCATTTACGCCCGCCTACAACATACTTGAGAACAACATCAAAATTCCGGTGGCGATGCTACAACCGCGCTTCTTCTGGGGCAACGCTTACCCACAAGCGCTCAAATACGCCACGCTGGGCTACCTGATAGCGCACGAGATGTTGCACGCCTTTGACGACGACGGCCGTAATTACGACAAAGACGGCAACTACAACGCCTGGTGGGACAACAAATCCACTTACGAGTTCGATGCGCGCCGCAAGTGTTTCCAGGCGCAGTACCACAACTACCGCTACGGCGGCAGACAGCTGCCCAACGACGTTTCGCAGGCGGAGAATATTGCCGACAATGCGGGCGTCAAGCTGGCCTACGGCGCGTACATGCGCTGGCTGCGCGACCAGAAGTTCGACGATGCCGACATCGAGGCCAAGGAGACGTTTACTGAGCTGCAATTCGACAATCGGCAACTGTTCTTCATCGCCTTCGCCCAGCTGTGGTGCGACGATGTGCAGTCGTTTTTCAAATTCTCGGTGGCGTCGGCGGACTCACATGCGCCCAGTATGTACCGTGTCATAGGTTCATTGTCGAACTTCCAGGAGTTCTCGTGGGTTTTCAAGTGCCGCTCCGATGCCCCCATGGATCCGGAGTTTAAGTGTGCGATTTATTAGCTGTAGACGACATTGAAGACTAAGTGAAATTAAACAAAAAAGGGGAAATGCCGCGAACGTAATTTGTGAATAGATTCCTCTCCATTTCAATAACTATGTATAACTATTCAGCTATTTATGTATTTCATTTTAAATAAAGCGAATTAATTTATCAGATGAATGAAATTTTAAAAAATGCGTTTTTGATATTTGGCAACACGCAGATGTAACTGTTAGGTGGAAGCTTGGAACTTTTGCAAACGTTTCTTCATTCATCAAGCATATCACGGACATAGCCGATTCCCACATACATATAAAAATAACAGACAGGGCACTAAGATCTTTATGACTCTGAGCGGAAAAACACAAAGCAGGACGAGCGAAATCGCGAACAGTATTGACCACGAGCAGTATTGAACAAAAATATGTATGAAACCTTAAGTCTGACGTAAAAATATCGACGCTTATGCTTCATGCTTCGATTACCTCCTAGAACTTGGTAGAAATTTAACGCATCGCATATGAAACATTTAAGGAATTTAGGTCACACTGTCTTAAAAATATACAACAAAAAGTATGTATAAAACCTTAAGTCTGACCTAAAAATATCGACGCTTATGCTTCATGCTTCGATTGCCTCCTAGAACTTGGTAGAAATTTAACGCATCGCACATAAAACAATTAAGGAATTAAGAAAAATATACAACTCGTATTGTCATTTTCCATAACAAATCAATGGATGCCTTACGTGATTTTCTCGTATTCATTTTGCTCTTGTTTTTTGTTTACTTGAATTAACAATTTTTTTTTAATGTCAAATGTTTGTTGGTTTAAGAATTTTGGTTTTACGAATTATACCAACCAACCAATTAGGTGTTGAAATGCCAAATTCAAAAATAACGATGTGCTGAGATTTTTTTGTAATATTGCGGCTATAAAATTGCTCTCTGTACATGGTAAACTGTCACTTTTATAAGATGATTAAGATGTTTCAAAGATATATATAAATGAAATGTCCAATTGCTAAAAACTGTATTTACAAGGAAGCAAATTACAATGACCGGCATATGTCGGCAACAGCAGCATTGCATACTTTTAGGGGGCATGGTAATTTTGTAGAAATGGTTCGAGGTGATGCAGTCGGGAACGGTGCTGCAAGCAGTTTCGTTTTCACAAGCAACGATGTAACCCGGATTAGAAGAGTAAAGCAAAAGTAATAGTGAACTGCGCAAAAGAATTTCAGTGTATTTTATTTCGGCACAATGCAGCGATATGAACTACACCTGCGTTGGCCAGCGGAAATAATTTTCATAACATCATTAATAAAAATCAGGGACCGTACCAGTTATGGTTTTTATCAAAAAAGTCAGATTTGAACTGTTATCTTTTAACTTTTTTTTTACCGACAAAAATAAAAGTTATTTTGTGCCTTTTATCATATCAGGCAAAAATAACTGTTACTTTTGACTTTTAGTTTATCGGTCAAAAATAACAGTTATTTTGTGACTTTTATTTTATCGGTCAAATATATCAGGCAATTTGAATTTTTTCAAAGGCCGTTTGACCGACTAAAAAACTATTGATACCATTTTTTTCATCGCACAAGTCTTAAAGCTCAGAATGTGCGGTCTGCTGAGACGAAAAAAATGGTATCAATAGTTTTGACCGATAGTATTTGACCGAAAAAATAAAAGTCACAAAATAACTGCTATTTTTGACCGATAAAATAAAAGTAAAAAGTAACAGTTATTTTTGCCTGAAATAATAAAAGGCACTAACTAACAGTTAATTTTAACTTTTATAGTAAAAGTCTAAAATTTAAAAGGCGTTTAATATTCGTGAAGCTGAGGCCATTACGATCATAATTGAAAAAGTCCACCGACAATTTTTTCGTTATGCCTTTTTGACTTGAAAATTGTAAAATAACAGTTATTTTCGGTCCCTGATAAAAATTTATAACAGTAATGATTTTTAATTTCACAACAAATTGTTATCATAAGGTTTTCTCAATGTCCATATATCCTCAAAGCCCATATTCATATATCTAACGTACGTCGAGACTTTGAACAGATTCTTGCTAGTAGTTTTTTGAGGTGGTGGTAGTTTAAGCCACGATGCAAACAAGCTCACTTCTTCCATTGCTCGTTTGCCAGCCACGTATTCAATTCACATACTGCCATTTGTCCTCGTAACTTGTCTGTTGGTTGTTTCTTTGCATTGGTGCTGTTTTACTAAAATTCTCTACAAAGAAAAGGCTTGAAATTCGGTAACAGTTCCAGCCAAGGCCAGTTGTCTAGTTTCCATTTTCAACACATTTTTAGTTGCCTGCATTAAAGCGACACTTAAGTTCAGCAGTAGAAGAAGTTTATCAACGAATTGCCTATTTTTATGTTGTTGCTGCAGTTAATGTATTAGTCAATATTCGTAAAGTACGGCTTTTTACATAGTACACTATGCAGCACAAAATGTCTGCTTAGGTTTATTTCAGTTTGAACGCTTGAGTTCTTCGCTCACTCTGCGGGGGCAGAGCGGTGTGCGCTGTTATGCGTCCACCAAAACCTTGACCTTTGCATGTGCACGCCAGACCTTGCCAAAAGCGAATGGCGCATAGAGCAAAAAACAAATTTAGCCCAACGGCAGTGTGGACAGAGAGGTCAAAAGCAGAGAACCACAGACAACTTTAGCCACTCAAACAGCCACACACACAAGCAGGCGACATACATATGTATATATTTATGTATGTTTGTGTATGTAGATGCACTGCGGAAACGAAGGCGACAGCCACAAACGAGCACTCCAAAGACGCACAGGGCTACGTGCTCTTACTTATTTACAGTCCATTCCGATTCGAACGAACGCATGCAGATAAAATTACGCGCTGTTTATGCCGCTGCAACGGTGCTGATGCAAAGCTGAGTGTTGTACCTAAGTTGTGTGAACTCGAGCTAATCTTCAATGTGGGATAGTTGCGTGAGTTATCGCTTTACACTGGCACCGGCCAATTTATGCCCCACAATGTGCGGGGTAATGTAATTATGTCCGGCACTGGACCATACAATTTATACTTAGCACGCTGTCGAAGTACTAGTCTGTTCGTCTATCCGACTTGGCACCGATTGTAAGTCTAAATAATCAACGTTTGACTTTTTAATAAACAACTGCGAACAATTCTTTCTTTTTTATACAATTGAATTTTGAGTTTTTAGTAAAATACTTTCTACAAAATTATGAAAAGATGGGGTGCAGAATGGCTTTCAAAATATATTTCTTGCATTCCCATTTCGATTTCTTTTGCCCCTAATCTTGGAATGGTAAGTGACGAACAAGGTGAATGTTTTCACCAGGATATGAAACGGATAGAAGAACGTTAGCAAGGAAGATAGAATTCCCAAATGTTGGCGGATTACTGTTGGTTTGTAATTTAGGAGGATTTTACAATTCACAAAAGGAAAAGTTAATTTTTCATAATTTTCTTTCATAACATACATATGGTTCAGTTTTCTATTCAATTACTAAACCTGAGCTATTTTAAGTGTACTTAGTTTATTACTATATTTACATTTTAATTGAATATACAGGCAAATAAACATGTTTGGATTTGATTTGAAATTTGCCATATTGTGCCATATTGTCCTTATTACACTTATGGAAATTAAATGTATCATAACTGTAAAATGTGGCGTGTTGCAAGAATTCTGTTTACATATTTGTGTTCAGCAGGCCCAATTTAATATAAATAAGCTATTTTACTCAATGTTAGAAACAATTTTTTTTTCCACACAGTGTAATCATTCTCAAATCACAAAAAATTAGAGTGCGCCAAACAATGCGTTTCAATGCCTTTCAAGTTGAAAACTCCACTAAGTTAAAGCCGACAAGCTGTCTGGCTTGTTTCGTCAAGTTGACTTTGTGCGCAAATGTTTGCTTTAGTATTGCAGAGTTTAGTAGTGGACGCTATTGTCTCCTCAAGAAAAACCCCAAAATATTTTGCCTTTTATCACTCAGATCGAGCTTCTCCTGTAATCCAACTACAAACAGTCAATTTGCTTGGCCAACTTGCGAACGGTTTGTGGTTGCTCGGCTTTTTCCTTTTTTGTTTCTTTCTTTTGTCAAGCACTAATAGAAAACTGTCTGTGTGCAGTTGGCAGTGCGCTATGCCATTTGATACGTGACCAGATAGCAGGTCAGATTAACAATGAAATCGATCTGTAAGCAATTCTTTTGGCAAAAAAAAGATGTCAAACGATATTTCATAAATGTTATCCCATACTTATTCTTTATTTTGTTTTCATTGTTCATACACAATGTCTGTCGCTAATTTGAATTCACTGTACACATTTGCATTGCTTTCAAATAACTCCTACTTCCTAATTTTCGCTAAAAGCTTGTTCAATAAATTCGACACTTTTGTTGGGGATTCATCGTGGTGCCACGCCTGCACCGAAACGCCTTTGCGAACTCCTCGAAATTCGCCAACGACCCAGTTACTCGGAACACCGCTGGTGCATGCAAGCTGACCAAGGACACTTTGTCCTTGAAGTGTTCATGTACATCGTTACACCAGTACTGCGCAAAGCCTAGGAAAAACAACTGTTTATTGCTGTAGTCCATATTTGGCAGGCGCTCGGCTTCCAGCAGTTGTTTGCGCTCCTCCGGGCCCTGCTCGCTCTGCTCTACATCCGCTAACCACTTCAGGTAGGCGCTGTACGCCAGCTGGATGCCGCCGTTGTCAGCAATGTTTTCCGCTTGCAACTCGCTTTCGGGCAGGTATTTTCCCCCGTAGCGGAAGCGCGCATACTGACGCTTGAAGCACTGCTTGCGCTCGTTAAAGGCCTGAGTTGAGTTCGAATCCCACCAGCTCTGCTCATTGCCTGCAGGATCGAAATTGCGACCCATGTCGTCGAAGCCGTGTATGAGCTCGTGTCCCACCAGGTAGCCGAGTGTGCCAAACTTGAGCGCATTGGGATAAAAATCGGACCACAGGAAGTTGGGCTGCAGCAACATGACCGGCACCTTTATCAGATTCTCACTGGCTATATAAGCCGCGGTGTAGGAGAACATAACCGGCAGCTCGACGGGCTTCGGTGGTTCGTAGAGGCTGGCGAGTGCACGCTGCGTCTCAAACTCGAGCACTTTCTTCACGTTGTCGACGTAGTCAGTGGCACTAACATTAAGGTTGCTGAATTCCTCATCGAACTTGACGTTCTCGTACGAATTTATTTCCAGCCTCATAGCCTCCAGCTTCTCCAATGCTCCTTTGCGCGTTATGGGTGAGATCCAGTCGAGTTGCTCCGACTCCAGCTCTCCTTTGAAAATCTCCTTTATCTTCGCCCATATCAAATTGATGTCCCTGACGGTGCTCGTATTGTTGTACTTGTGAAATATGATATTGTCCAGCATTTTGGCGAAGAACACCTTCGTTTTGGAGAGGCACAACTTTTCCCTTACCAAGTCCGTTTCCTCGTAATTAAAGAAGAAGACCTGCAGTAATTGATAAAATATATAATTGGCCAATTGCTCTTTCGGCGTCTTCTTCAGCAGATGCATCAAGTTCTTCTGGTAGTCCAGGTAGTACTCGTAGAAGGTGGTGTTCAGCTCATGTCCCAAAGCGATGCTAAGAAACTTTCTTATATCGATGACGTTATCATATGCGCCTTGCATCTCTTCCACTGTTCTCAGTTTGGTCATGGACTTTAGCGTTTTGCCTAGGCGCTTGTCCATAATTCCTTCAGCCAGTTTCGCTTCGAAATCGAGTATTTGTCTAGCTGTGCTCAGGGCGATTTCCTCCTTCACCCCCATGTACTGTTCCAGGTTCCTTTGAATTTCGAGTTTGTAAGCGTCGCGGTGCCACTTTGTCGCCTCGCTCTTGTACATCGCCTTGGACTCCAGCTTCAGTTTCGGCTGTCCAATAAACAACTTGCTTATTGTTTTGTTGTTGAAGTCCTGTCGCTTGCTCAGCTGCAATATAATGTCCAGCCCGTACTTGTTCTGAATTCTGGCGATCGTCGCTAACCAGTCGAACTCACCCTCCTGCCAGCTGCCCTCCGGCACTAGCGCGGGCATCTCGCCGAACTCTTCGGCAATTTCCCATAACTTCAGCTTGTAGCGCGCCTTGTGTTTGCGGCTCAAACGTCGGCATGCTCCAAAGAAGTGCTTCACCTTTACTACCGACTGACTGTCACTCGCCTGCGGTTCCTCCTGCAACACCCGCAACTGCTTCTGGTTGTACGTATTGGTCAGCAGCACGAAGAAGTTCGTTTCGCGCATATTCATGACATCGGTCGGATTTATTTTCGGCCAACTGCCGCACGCGTGCTTGAAAAAGTCGTCGCACGCGTCCACAGTGGGCAACATGTAATTGCGCATTTCGGCCGACTTGGCGAGCCGCATCACCTGGCGCACATATTCTGTGTTATGCTGCTCGGAGATTTTGAGCTCGTACAGCTGCACTTGCGGCACACTGGCTGGCAGACTTTCGCGCACACACAACTGCAACAGCCAGAACCCCACGCCGATCCACAGTGCTGGCTGCATATCGATCACTTCACTATATCGAGAACGGACTGCCACTTATGCGAACGTACGAGTATGGGAAGCTCGATTTGTGCGGTAGGCACGGCTTTGCGAACGCAACTGCTTCATGGCGCTCTCGGCCGGCGCTGGAGCAACTAGAACTAGACAAGGCGGAAAGTTCAAGATGTTATCGTGCGGCGATGTGCGAGTGGTGAGAAGCGATGTTGCAGTTAAGTAAACAGTGGCGTACTCGGATCTTTTGCCCGGAACGCCAATATGGCGCAGTTAACCCTTTCGACTCGTCTTCGGACAACAAAAATAGTCATTGGTTGAAAGAGGAGGATGCGACATGCGGTTAACTTGGGGATGATGGCAGACGATTACTTCATTCGGGATAGATTTGTGGGGTGTGTCTCATCCGGGTCGAAAGGTTAAAACTGTTTTGTTGTGGTCGACGGATTCAAAAAGCTCCGTTCATATTTTCCCGTTGGAACTTTTTCTAATTTTCCACTGTAGACTTATTTCTTTTCAGATCGCCAGTAACTCATTGGAATTATATTAGACCAGTCATAAAATAAGCTATATAAAAATGTTCTTTAAAAATATGTTTAAAAAATATTTAAAAAGGAAAAATATTGCAACTAAAAATATTAGTATATATAGTATATTAGTATTTAGTATTAGCACATACCTACTGTCAGACCCATTAAATAATACCAATTTTAGCACGCGAATGTATCAGAGTTAACAAATTTGTATTATAATTTATATATATTTTTTATTGAGACTCGGCCGACTTAGGAAGGAGCATCTCCCATGCCCAGTACGCTACTGCATACAGACTCTTTTTTTAGCACTGTAGCAGAGGAGTCTTCAAACTAAGATTACGATTAATGAAACCAAGAAACTTGGCAAGAGACTTTCCTATCCGGTGTTAAGAAATTACATCGTGTTCTTTATGTGCAAAGTTCAATGCTTTCAGTGATGAAATACCAACCGAAAAAAATCAACATTCAAGAAAAAATGAAAATATAATAAAGATAATTTCAACAAAAAATCTCGTATCTGAATCGTAAACTATTACATAGTCATTTGTTTCACAAAATTGTTTGTGTCGTTATTACATACAAGTTAAGTGCACAAAAAGTTGAAATCATATCCGCCTACTCTACAAGTATAGCCGCATACTTTTCATAAAATACAGTTGTGAAAAGTCCTAACCTTATTTTGGTTCCTGGAGGAGAGTAATTAAGATTCAGATTTCTAAAAACAAAATACAATAAGTGGGTCCTACTTGGAATGTCTGGAAAATTCTTAAATTAGACATTTACGAAGTTTGTAATTTTCAGAAATTTAGCACATTTAAACTATACTACATTAATATTTAAACTATAACACAAGATCTTCAATAACTCGTTGGAAAATTAAAGCCATTCATAAAATTAGCTAACTAGAAAATTATTCAAAAAAATAAAAATATAAAACTTTAACTCACTTAAGTTTCAAACACTGAGGCTGTGTAAAATTTCGATTTGCAGCAACACTCAATGCGGTTTATTAACACTCAACTCGAGAGATAACTTAAATACACAATGCACTTGGAAATAACAACAATTACGATTAGGGTTTGTCCTACTAATTTATACATAGCACTGCATTTTTAATTTGTCTACCTTCGCGTTTTTCCACGAGTGAAAAAAAACTGTTGAAATCTATGTTTCAATACAATGGGCACAAAAGAAAATCGTATTCATTTGGTTCACAATGGATCTGAATTACTAAAAAACTTTACGTATTTACCATGGTAACTACGTGGAAGGTTGTGAGCATAATTAATTGTTCGCATCAAGATTTCACCTTTTTTGGGAATTGTTTCGACAGTGAGCATAGCTAGATCGGTTCCCTTGGCCGAGCTCGAAATGAATGCAATTCATACGGGACGCGCCTTCCAACCAATAGGAGCTCCATTGACAGGGCGAGCAGTGGGTATACTCCAGCCGTAGGTGTACCAACAATCACGGCACATCGTCGCACCTTGCGCGCTAGTTCATTAACACAATCAAGCTCAATTTGATTTTATTAATTTGTATGTCAGCATTTTTCTCATAAAATGCCATCATTTCGTTCAAACCGGTTTCTAAAGACAATATTTATTATTTTCA
Organism: Melieria picta; assembly: GCA_964056695.1. NCBI lineage: Eukaryota > Metazoa > Arthropoda > Insecta > Diptera > Ulidiidae > Melieria > Melieria picta. The sequence continues at coordinate 98,338,145 of OZ057398.1, read as the reverse complement.
GGCTTTAGTTGCTTTCGAAATGAGAGCGCCAGCAACTCGTTAATTGAGCCAAAGTGAAACGTACAGTGGATTTTTGCACTTTAGTAAGTATTCGAAATGAATGAATGAAAAACAAGTTCAATCAATTATGATGAAAGATCCCGCGCACACAATCTCTGTGATTGTGACAACAGCGAACTGATGAGAGCAATTGCGGCGCTCGCGGCGACTGCGTCAGCGCCATTTCTCCATTGAACTCTTCTTCATGAGCGCATCCAACCGTGACTGTTTGCAGCCGCATTTGAGTTTAGTATTCATTAAAAGCGGCGCTACACCATTAGTCATGTACTATTTCTAACATGTAACTATAGAACAACAACTAACACGCACGCACACTGTACAGATTCCCTTGCACTGTTTGTTAGTCAAAAGTCCAGGTGGCGCGGCGGCACAAGCCACGAATATTCGCGCGAATTGCACGAATATTGGGCGTCTTTGCGGAGTGTAGGAATGGCAATCAGAAGCTCTTTCCACAGCCAGCAGTCGATTAGTCCGGCACCGCAAAAGCCGATAACCCCTGGTCCACTTGAGCGGAACAGGCCGCGTCGACGCACACATGCGCGCGCACGCCTCGTCAAAGTGTGTCACTTGCTGTACGCTTCGCGGCGCAGCAGTTGCAATTTGGATTTGAGACGCTAAACAAGCTTATTGACTACGACAATCTGCGCCATGGAACGAGTAAACAACACTTTACGAATGCTTTGCATATTCGCGCTGTTGGCGGTTTTGCGCTGCGCGCCGCACCAGGCACTGAAGCTCTCCGAGCGCGACAACGATTTGGAGTTCAAGCAGGAGATAATGCGGCTCGCCAAGCGCGCATCGATGCACAACCTGATGGACGAGAACGCGAATCCGTGCGAGGACTTTTATGCGTTCGCGTGCGGCAAGTGGAAGCGCAACAACCCCGCCAACAGCGCCAACTCGCTCACGACGGGCCTGTTCGAGACAATGAGCAGCGCGCTCGACCTCAAAGTGGCCAAACTGCTGGCCGGCCACGATGTGCAGTTCAACTATACGGCGATTGACAGGAAGGTGAAGGACTTCTATTTGTCATGCACGAAGATTGGCGCGCTCGACGACTATGTTGACAAGCTGCTCGCGATCATAGCGGAATTTGGCGAAATGCCCGCGCTGAGCGACGACGAATGGACTGGGCGCGATTTCGATTGGATGGCGACCGTGGCGCAAATAGCACACAAATACGGCACGGATATAATCCTGTCCGTTGACATAATGCCAGACTTCAGGGACAACGCGGTCAACCGCATATACATCGGGCACGCGGACTTGCCGCTGGAGAGCCGATCCATGTACTTGGACAATTCAACTCGCGTGTACAGGGAACACTACAAAAAGAAGATTGCAAGTGAGTTGCGCAAATTTCTGCATCTTAATACAACTCTGGCCTGGCAAACGGCCAAGGAGATTGTCGATTTTCAGGTGTCATTGGCTCAGGGTATGGTGGACGAATCGCTGGGGCTGGGCATTGAAGAACTATCGAAACTGACAACTGTCGCCGAAATGCAGTCCAAGTACGCGCCTACCCTGGACATTGAGAAATTTGTCAACATCACTCTCGGCGAGTTTATTGCCGCGCCGGTCTACGAGTACGCGGAATCGTTTCAGGACAATCTGCAGGAGGTCATAGCACGCACACCGAAACGCATTGTCGCCAATTATATTTTCTACACCCTGCTGGACGATTTCATGCTGGACGTGGAGACCAGTCAGGAGAAACAGGACAAGTCCTGCATCGAGAAAACAAAGAGCTACTTCGCCAAGAACGTCGACAACATGGTGTATCGCAAATACACCACCAAGGAGACTGAACGCGATGTCGAAATGATGTGGACCGAGCTGAAGGACACCTTTAAGGAAACACTGCTGTCAGACAAGCTGCGCTGGATCGATCTGCGCACACGACAGTACGCGGTGCAGAAACTGGATGCTCTTACGCTCGAGATAAATTCATACAAGGACCATAACTTCACGGAGGAATTTGGAGACCTGATCATCGGTAACAGCGACTATATCGAGAACATAAAGCACATACTACAGCGGAGCACCGAGCGCGCCATCGCGGAACTACATGCGCCGCCGAAACCACTCGAAGCGGGCGAGATCCTGTCGTACACCCCTGCAAACATTCTCATAGAGAATAAGATCAAGGTGCCGGTGTCGCTGCTGCAGCCCTACTATCTGTGGTTCGACATCTATCCCAACGCGCTCAAATTCGGCACGTTGGGCGCACTGGTTGGGCACGAGCTGATACATGCCTTCGACGACACCGGCCGCAAATTCGACAAGGACGGAAACAGCAACGACTGGTGGGATGAGAAGTCCACAAGCGCGTTCATCGAGCGCACTCGCTGCTTTAGTCAGCAGTACAGCCACTATGTGTACGACGGCAGGCTGCTTCCGATGAGCGTTTCGCAATCGGAAAACATTGCGGACAACGGCGGGGTGCGTTTGGCCTACGAAGCTTATCTCAGGTGGCACCAGGACGCCGTGCGCTCACAGCAGAATCTGACACTAGAAGTCTTGCCCAAAATGAACTACAGCAGCAAGCAGCTATTCTTTATCAGTTTCGCGCAGGTTTGGTGCAACGACGTGCACCCACAGGTGAAGCATTTGCAAACGTCGACCGATCAGCATGTGCCGGGCGAGTTCCGGGTCATTGGGTCATTGTCGAACTTCGACGAATTTGCGAAAGAGTTTAATTGTGCGGCCGGAACACGCATGAGCCCGAAGAAAAAATGCGAGATTTACTAACAAACCACAAACATTTAGTTTTAACTGAGTTCTAACGAGTATGTGAACACCTGTTGCTACTACTACAGGTTCAATTTAGGCATAAATAAAAATAATGTAAGGAAAGCAAATAGCGACGTCATTAATGCAAATCGTTTCGATTTATGGTAAAAAGTTATAACAACTGCGAAAACAAATCGCAAGCAATTATTATCGTTATGACTAATCACCTGAAAGTACATAACGACTCATTCGTACGTTAAACGGATTAATTTTATTTGGTACATACATATATTCAATATCGGCTTGGGAACTTTTTCCTCGCAATATCTTGAGCTTTCTAGTAATCGATTATCCTTTGTTATTCTATGAATGTCAAAACATCTTTGTGCTAAGTTGGACCATCTTGATGAAACCTTATGTCTTCCACATCAATGCCTTCGATTTTGTTCCGAAAATAATCGGTTATCATACACCTACAGCGCTCACCATTTACTGTCCGTTCCGAATCTAATCATTTAAAAAAAATAACGCCCAGTGATGTCACCTGATCATCGAAATCGATATTTCCGGATTTTTACCATATTGGGGTTACAATACGCAATTCGAAAAGAGTTGTTTTTGTGGGAAAAACGAATAATTTTCACGTGTTGTCAGCGGTGGTTCAGCGAACCATTGCTGTCTAATTCAAACAGTTCTCAACTCGAACTGGAAACTCGAACTGGACCTTCTTTACATGTCCACATATGCATTGCACATTGCACACATGCAGTTACGATAACAGTTTCACTTTGTCCCTCACTTACAATGGCTTTCTTGTATCGCTGATCAGGAAATTGCCCCTTAAAGAGTGTCGTACTGGTACGTTTGTAATCATTAATATGTCGGATGGTATGCGAAAACTGTAGCCGCACTACTCAGTACTCAAATGGCGCACAACGAGTAGACTCGCAAGAAGGTCGTGTGCTGCAAGCCGCGTCGCATGTCTTGAGTGTCGTGGGTTCGGTAGACAAGTCACTGCTACCATTTGTGCGCATCGATTTATAGGCAATTGCAAGCAATCACTTGCGCAAGTTCATGGTTGGTTTTTGTGTAATCCAATTAACGCGCTCAAGTCCATGTGCGCTGCGATGGATGCCATGTGGCGGGGTGTAAAACATTATTTATGCGTTAATGATATCGGGCATAACCTCTTTGGAGATCCAGCAGCGTAGGTTCAGACGTTTGGCACGAGAATTTCTTATCTTAAACTTTAATATTTGTCTAACCAATGCGTTTTATTTGAGTGCCGAGATCATTCGATTTAATACTGTTCGATTTTGTCTTTGGGGTTACGCGAAGCTACTCATCTTCGCCAATGCTCCCAGCACAATTGAGGAGATTAAGGAGAAATGTTATCGACAATTGGGCTAAAGACATAACGTCCGACAAAGCTAGCCGGGGAGGCCATTTAAGTGATGAAATTATACCATATTTCAAAATTTCAAAACGCACGTTTTTGATTACATATATTTCCAACTGAATAAAATGAATTGTATACATGAATAAAAGAGAACTTGTAGTTTTAGAGTTTGCGACAACTACTCACCATGGGTTAGTATGTTGATTGTTTCGTTGTGCCAGTAGAACAAGCTGAGCAGGCAGCCTTTGAACGTTTGCAATGGACGGTAACCCTTCAGAACATACGGATTGAACTGCAAATATTGTGGCATGTCCTGCCACAGCAGTAGTTGCGCCTCTATTGATGGTGATTTCGTTGAGGGAGTGATTGGAGTGCTGGAGGCGGAGCTAGCCGACGACGCGGTGGCTGTTGTGGTGGTTGTGGCAGGCGAATTTGAATTTGACGAAGACGATGATAGTTGCAGAGGCGTCATGGGCACTTCGGTGATGACGCCGCCTGGCGTCGTCAGATAATACTCCTCAAAGGTAGCGAATGAAGCTGATCGGGGCGATAATGCCTTACGGCTACACTCGTCAGTAGCGTCGCCTATAGTTCCGTCCCTCATATTATCGTTGGAGTTGTTTGGAAAGGCGTTGCCATTACGGGCGATTATCGGTGAAGCGATGACGGACGATGCGGCGGAATGGGAGCTCGAGCTCGAGTTGGAGTTGGAGTGGAAAGATGTGCTGGAACTGCTTCCATCACTGCTGCCAACGCCCGCCGCCGCTGTCGTTCCTTTTATGCTGGCAGCAGCATCTGCAACAACCGCACTGAGTGACAGTTTTACCGCCGCTTTGGCGGGTGCCGTCGAGAGTTGACATTTTTTGGATGGTGATTGTTGTGGTGAGGGTGAGGGTGTCAGCGACATGCGCTCCACATTGCTGCCCAGATACTCGGCCACATCGATGAGACTATGCTTTGCGCCGTTCTTATGTTGGTAGCCGGCTGTGGCTGCCGCATCTTTGCCAACACCCACACCTACGCCCACTTGCAATCGATGGCGCAACACGCTTGGCTGTTCTAGTACCGTCATCGGAGCGAGTATCACCGTTGATGCTGATCGCGTCGCCGTCGCATCGAGTGACAGAAGTTCACCACTGCTACTCTCCACAAGTGTGGTGGTTGTTGCGGTAATTGAGGTGTTGCTGTTGCTATTGCTGCCATTGCGATCGACAGCAGTTTGCATGGTTTCCGGCTTTTGATGCAATCGTGCCAGCGCCGAGCGGCCTCCACAAAGACAAAGCGTTGTATTATGGTAGAGATCGAGGAAGCACGGTTGGATATTGTGCGGTGTGGTGCTCTTCGTTTGTATATTCCGACTTTTTCAATAAAAAAAACTAAGTTTAACTTGTAAATTTAACTTGATCCTTAAGTAAGTAAGTCGAATTCGTTGTCCTGCAAGGAAAAACAGTTTCATTTTAGAGTCGCATTAGAGATTGTTGTTGTGTTGTCATATTCTACTAAAAAATGTAGGGAACTTGGTCAGACTAGGAGCTTTAACTTTAGCTGGCAACTAAAGGTTGAATAAATAAACTGACGTCAGTTAAATTTTTACTCATATAAAAAAATTCAATTATGGTATTTACAGTTTGTGGGAAAATTTATTTCGGGCAACTTTCCCTAATAAATAACGATCTAACTGTGAGCACCCCATTGTATATCTTTCAAACAATTGTGGAAAAATTGTCAAAATAAAAATGCCTTGCTCAAATGGCAAACAAGCGTTGAACATCAAATAAAGAAATCGTCCCGATAGTGGCATAAAGTACTCAAAAAAATTTGATCCGGAGATTGTGTCAAAAAATGCATTTGACTTTGTTTTTTGACTATTTCAATAAACATGCTCAGCAGTGCGGCACTTGTTTTTGATGCAAAGCAAAAACAATTGAGATACCATATGGGAAAATTCGGGAAAATTGCCAGGTGGGAAATTTAACATGCTCGATACCGCTGAATTGTGAACACCATAAATGAACCAGTTACATATTTATCGATTTGAACCGGTTAATGTGTCTACAAAATCGTGTGATTTATTACCCCTCAGTTATTTCATGTATTAAGTCAGGGCAATATATTAATTAGATTTGCACTCGACTCATTTCGGCTGATCTCTAAAATGTTTCCATCCTAACCCCAACCAACCCCTCAATACAATCAATGCGATGCTTGTATTCTGTTGAGGCTTGTAACCCACGCGCTTTAACGCTTTAAGAACAGTATTAGCTGGACCATTAAGGTCCGATTCCATTCGTTCTTCGTTATTATTATTGATGGGGATGATGCACTGCGACCTGTAGATCTATTGTGCCCCCTTCTTGGACTTCACAGACTGTCAGTGAGTCCGGTATCCAGGAGGAATTTGAGTATGCTTCCTACACCTCTGGATACCCAGTCCCGTACCTAGTATAAGATGGTCCCCCAGGTGTTTCTTTCTTTTATGCATTTATGCGTTCTTCGTTACAGAGTGCAAGAAATTTCATTCGCTTGAAAGACCGGAATTAACTGCGGAATTCAGTCTTCGTTACGTCGAAGCGGTCCTCGCACATAGGTATCGCTTATGCGCCACAAAGAAGCGGTAAATCGTTAAATTGCTTCCGCCAAACAGTCAACAAAGTAATTTTCAAAGTCCTTAAAGGGAAGAATCAGTGCAACAGTTATGCGCCCAGCAACCAGCCCAGGCTGTGGATGTGTCGCGTAGGCTTACCCAGCTGGCATTGATGAAATGCAAACCGACATGTGTACAACACACCAGCGGACGATTTCAAGGTGGCAAGCCGGCTGGCTTTGTTGCTGCACTGTAGCGGCATTTGTGTGCACTTCCGCACTATGCAGCTGGGGACTTGGATTTGTGTGTTCGGCGACCGGATAACACTTAAATATTGGGTGACACATTTCTTGTGCAGTGATAAACTCTGCTAAAGAATACAAATTAAAGCAGACTGCTGGAAATACCAGTTTTTGCTATTTAAATATTTCATTGAAAGCAACAAATTTACAATTCTCTGCAGTTCTGAATTTGTCATGAAGGGATTAATATCGCCACGGCATAACGTCCTGCTCCAAACAGTCTCAAACACATTACCGTTCATGGTTTCCTGTAGCGGAACATTAGTAAATAAATATAAATTGTTGTACTAAATTCCTCCTAATTTCACCTCGACTCTCCGACCGCCTAAATTCACCTAAATATTACATAACGTCTGCTTCTGGCGTTGACATGTGTAATTGTGTGGGTGGAAATTTATTGCAATGGAACAATTTGCGACGGCCACACGAAGGCTCCATTGTGACTTTTACATAATTGCAATTATTGTTGCTGCAAAAAACAAAATGAATGAACAAAACGGGGGCTTTGTCACAGCTAAGCAAACGCTTGCTAGATGGCGCGGCGTGTTGGCTATATTCGGGCGAGCAGCAGCTAATATTTATTTACATCCTACGAACACACGCAGAGCGAACTTATCTGAAAATCAAAACATTAATTTTAGAATTGCAAATATTCCAACTTGGGGCCATATCTATATTGCAACAGTGAATTCTTATACGAAAGTAAAGTAAGGCTTGTTTTAGTGCACAAACGTGTTGGATGTTCGATATTAAAAAAGGCGCTGCGCAGAGACACTAGTGGGCCTAGATTCCATTTAATATTACATTTTTAAACACAATTCATATATGTAGAATAAAGATGTTTTTGAAAGTCAGATCGAAACTCCACCCAATGGTAAAATCCTCATATTTCGCATTTCCATGAATATCGTTCAAGGTTCAAAAAGGCAGTTAGACCACGAATGGCACATTAACACCGCAGTATGGATTGACTTTAATGGGAAAACCAAGTGGATTCCTTAATGAACTGATCTTTGACAAGCTAGTAAGGCCGGCAAGGAGCATGAACCCATGGTTCAAAAGTTCAATATAGCTAAGGCTAGCGCTATCTTAACCCTTTGCCTGCAGCTTTTTATTGCGGAATGTTAAATTTCCGAATTCTTCGATTTAGTTCTCTGTGTGGCTACAGTAACTGTCTCCTAAAATTTCCATCCTTTCGGAACTAGCGCAATATTTCGTATTAATAGGGATAAACGGTAGTCGTCATAGAGTTTAGTGATTCGAGTGATAAACTTCTGAACGGGCGTGCCGGTGTGTTTTCGGAAAACAGAAAATTCTTACAATACTTGTTTGTCCTGACTGACTGACTGACTGATTCATCATCGCCCAGCCCAAACCGCAACAAACATGAAAATTTAACTGTAGGTACATTAAAAAAAATAAACCTCCGCTAAGACGGGATTTTTTGAAATTTGGGGTTTAAAGGAACAAAACATGGATTAAGGTGTTTTAGGGAGAAACGTGATTTAATGGACTTATTGATTTCAGACTTGGTAAAAATACTCCAAAGCAACTAATCCGATACGTATTTTTCAAATTTTCGAAAATCAATATTTAACAGAGTCAACAATGGGTTAAGGTTCGTGTACGGGAAGACTACGAACAAAACATCAACCATAACCAAATTTGGTGAAAACACTTGAAATAAACAATAATGAAACACGTTTCTTATTTTTATGAAAACAAACTTAAAGGGCTAAACAAAGGGTTAACAATTTGTATGGAGAAACAACATTGTTTTGAACCGTTTGTCTCAAACTTGGTGAAAGTACTTCAAATATGAAATAATTCAACACGTGTTAGTGGCGTCCCCAGGATTTCGGGAAGGGGGGATATGCAAAAAATCCAGTTTAACGTCATTTTTATACTTTCATCTTTGCGTATTATTTTTAATACATGTTGCATGTTCATATGTACATACATACATTTATATATATGCTAACATAAAATCCTTAAAACGAAAAGTTCAAGTGACATGTATTTTTAAGTCGTAAAATCCCAACTAAAAAATTCAAGTTTGTTTTAAGTTATGACATTTTGAAAACTCCTTCTAATAGAATTACGAAAAACTCAAAAGACCTATTTTAAAAAGAATAGCACACCAGCTATGTAAAATAAGTCCATAAAATAAAATAATAAAATGTATGACGTTCTGAAATTTAATTATGATAGAGGTGACCATGTTTCCATGTTTTCCATGTTTACACACAATTCACCAAAAAATGTAACTGTATTTTTTTTTTATTCCAACAGCTGTCGCAGGGTTGGCATGAAGCCTGCGTTTGCCTACTAGTTTGGTAAATATCGATACTTTTGAGAACACTGAAAATACAACTAAGTATTCTGCGAGAACAAATGCAATACTGATTTGTGTATTCATTTATTCTTCCCTTCTGCGGGCATCCGGTTCTGGCCAGACCATAGCGAACTTTGGATCCACTTTAGTATTGTTGTAGCTAAGCTATCGAGCTCATATTTCATGATATTCTCAACTGATCCTTTCTAAGCACAAAAACCAAAATCATGGTCTGGCCAGATCATGGTGTATTTTCATACAAATTTGCCAGTTAGTTAAAGTTTTTTTGTTATTTCCCACGTAATTATTGTCTGAACGGCTTAAAAATATTTTTTTCGTTTGTTCCTTATTTAGTCCTTTACGGAGCATAGGGCTTCTACTATTTGACTAGATTTTTCGTGCCATCCCATGTGATCGTGACATAAGTTAGTTGGCGCAAAATTTACCTTCACACGTCTTGACGTGATTTTCTTTTACGTTGGTAAATTATTATTTTTGTTTTATTCAAAATTAAAATATATCCATTGTATTCATGGTTATGTCCGCGTTTTGGTGTCAATTCAATTACATTCCTGAAGTGAAGGAAGTATTTGTGGTCTTGTCGTGTCTGGTTTTTTATCGATTCGATTGGGTGTTTTCTGTGGCAGAGATGGAAGAAAGGGAATGCTATGCTATGCTATCAGGTGGACATTGTTTTTGAACTTCGACGCTGGAGTTAAATCAGAGAGGACAATTTCTCTGAAAAAATTGTCTAAGCAATAGCGGAAACGAATGCTTTAGATCAACAAAATTAAGATGTTAATTAATTTGCTGCTAGAGGTAATAATAACGGTGCTGCCAATTTAACGCTTTCATTTGGTCCTGGACAAAACGAAGCTTCTGATACTGATAGAAAAAATGGTCGTTTAGATAGTTCAATGTGAAGATAGCGACGACGAAGGCGACAAGGAAAACGATATCCGGCCAGTTCAGCATGAACAATAACACGTTGAGCATGTTTTGCATGTTTTTCTTTGGCAAATCAGTTCAGAATTGTTAACAGTGCAAGGAATCCAGAAATATTAATAGATATATACAAACGCGATTTGTATGTGTCCAATGTAAAATCTCAATGTGCTTGAGTCATGAGACTAATACAGTACGTTGCAACAACTGCATTGGTCAAGCAGTTGAAGCAGATCTATAAGTAACGTATTTTACATTTAAACATTTTTTTGTTTGCTTGCTTTACTGTCGTATTTTTTGAATTTAAAAATTAATTCATTGAAGTTGAAACTCGCTATTTACTTAATTATTCTAGTATATTTTTACCGTTTTAAGTAAATAAAACGGAGGCAAGCAATGGGAGGTTCAACTACAAGGTTTTAAGTGGGTGCTCACCGAAGAGATAAAGCAAATAATAAAAATGTTTCAAAATTCTATATTGTTACATCAAATTGGATAAATGAATTTATCCACCAAGGGGGATCTATCCCCCTAATCCACCCTGACGACGCCACTGGTCGATCCCATCACTAATTCTATCCTTTCCTTTTCCTTTTGTACTCATGTTCCCCCTATTTCTGCTCCCCGGCCTTGGCCTTTTTGTTTCGTCAATTATTCACTTTCTGTACATGTAAGTTTACTTTCGTTATTTTGACTCCATCGAATAAACACCACCACATACCGAACCCAACCCGCGTTTTATTCCCCCGCCGACGATTATTCAACATCTTTTTGCCAAAATTTGTGCAACTGTTTAGCGTTTAAAGCCCCTGAGATGTCATTTTTAACTGCACCACTTAAATTGACAATATTCTTTATAAGCGCTCCAATTTAACCATCCCCTGATAGCATCGATGGAATGTATCGATGGAAACAAAAATATGAGGTTTTTCCCCGAATCGTTCCCGATATAGGGCAGTAAATGATTTCCCAACACTCCTTGGTATTCGGCGCTATTCATTGAGCAAGATACACCATTCCATTTGCGACTGTCTACCGAAACCCCTCACGGAGAAATCAAATGAGAAATATGATTTTACACTTACAGGTGATAATTTCTGATGAAAACATGCAACCTTAACAGTCCTGGCGGTTTCCTAGGATATTTCACAGTTTTGCTTTAAGAGAATTTTCAGTGGACAATTATAAAAGGTATGGAGTGGCTCTTCAAGGTGTGGCATGGTCGCGCTGTTTTCAATTAATATTCTTAAATATTTCCAAATAACTAAAGAACAAATGAGTGCCTTTATAGCTATGAAGCAAAGTTTACTATAGTTATGTAGCAATAATTCAGGAAAGACAGTAACGAAATACGCAGCTCTTTTAAAGAACCTCTGAAACTGATACTGAAACGAACGCACCAAGCAAAATTGGCTTTGTATCTCGTTTGTTAAGTTTGTCTGTTTCAAAGGCACCAAACAGCCATAATCGAGCGCGGTATTATAATTTAAGCGTCTGCTTAAAATTTTACAGCCCATCGAGTATGTGCGAAATGAGGCAAAATTACGTGCTCCTACAATTTCATTCGACGGAGGAAAAAATCAATTCAGCGCGTTTCTGTATGTTCCCAAATATTCATTTCTACGCATCATTTGGTAGCTGTAAGCATGATCTCGTCTCAACAAACAAATGTATGTATGTGTGTTTATGTGGTGTTGGTGTGAGTTTGGCTGCAATGGGTGGTACAATTGTGTTTCGTTTGTAAAAAGCCTGTTGTGGCGTCCGCGTCATGTAACCCACTCCTCTATGCAATGATTTTTGCAGAAGTTGACGTTATACATTTTCATAAAATATCCCATATCAAAAAACAGTTAAAAATCGTGGTTTCGAATAATATGAAAAGTATTTAGAATTTTTCGTCTTAGGTCGGGTTGCAATAAATATTATCAACATTTTTTTGATTCCTTGCAGCCTTCGGCGCTTCAATGGTTTCAGAAATGTTATATACATACACATGTATGCATTTAAAAACGACATACTTTTCGCACAATTGTTTAAAACATGTTGTCTATTCACTTGAGGGACCAGCTATGACTCGAATTTAGTCGAATGTTGCACTATTTATTTATTTTTAGTTTAGTTTATTAATCACTGTTTCCATGGTTCAATTGCCAATCAACAGCAAAATCCTGGTTCAATTACCAAATACTGGCGACGCATCTGTTATATGCATATACATATGTACATATGTATATGGTTAGGTCAGGTTATGGTGGCTGCCTCTGTAAGAGACACACTCGGAGGCCCGAAAGGCCCATTATGATACCACATATTTCACCCGTTTTTGAAATGTGTATGCAACACTGTCTTTTCCAACATATGTTACAGCACACATTTCAAGCGGATGGGGAAAGGGAGGGGAGTTTAACGCCGAATCCCAACGGTGATTGGCAGTTTTTCTTTCACACTTGGAGGTTTTGCCATTGCCTGCCAAGAGCGCACTTGTGCGATTCTTGTAATTCTCATCTGCTTCATGTGGATAACGATAGAAGTAGATGACCGTTTTACCAGCCCGAGCCAGGACCATATGATACCACGAAAACGATTGTTGTATGTACTATTTAATTCAATGGAACATACGGCATTCGTTTTCTACGGCGACGAAATGCGAATACTGAACTGGGAGCTTTTCTTGCACGTAGCAGTTGGGCAGTTGGTATTTGCCTCTTATTTTTTCGAACGGTGAATTTTTGAATAAATCAATGATTACTAGACCGTCGAAAATATTGGATGGATGGATGGATGGATGTGAGGGGGAGCCGAGGAAATAACCTAAGGGAGGTCATTACCTCAAGCACTCAGGCTTTATAGCCCATTGTACTTAAGGCTCAGGAAAAAGGTTGATAGAGGAGATTGGAATGGGAAAGAGAAAAAGAGAAAGTGGGTGGAAAGGGAGAAAGGGCTATGAGGTCTCCTGTGCAAATTTCCCGGACTCATTAATGAATCTCAGGAGATCACACAGGGTGAGAGAATGAACTTCGTCCATTCTCATTACATCTGAACCCAGCGTGCGCAATCTCGTTCTAGAGAAGGCAGGACATGCACAGAGAAAGTGCTCTGTACTATCAACCTCCTCCAGGCAAGACATGCAAGTCGGATCCTCGATGATGCCCATGTTGGCCATATGTCGCCCCCATGGATTGTGTCCTGTGATTAACCCGACCATTCGACGGAGGTCTTTCCTTCCCAGCTTCAGGAGGAAATTCCCTGCTTTCCTGTTCGGGCTTTTCACAAAACACTTGGCAGTTTTACAGCTTCCCAAGCTAGACCAACGTTCTCTGTGTAGGTTATTTACACAGGACCTGATCCAGTCCAGGGTTCCTGCTAGACTGGTGCCGATTATTGGTTCTGGTCCCATGGGTGTACACCCTGATCCACAGTTAGCCAGTTCATCGGCAGTTTCGTTACCTAGAACACCGCAGTGTCCCGGAACCCAGATAAGTTGGAGCTTATTACGTCTCGCGACTGATTTTAGCTTCAACTTACATTCTTGGACAATCTTAGAGGTAACACGCGCGTTCTCCAGGGCCTTAAGTGCAGCTTGACTATCACTACAGACTCCTATATGTTTCCCGCACCATTTCCTCCCAATTATCCATTCCGCCACCTTCAGAATGGCGAAGACTTCCGTCTGAAAGACGGTAGTCAGCCCACCCAGTGAGTAGTAGCACTTCCATCGAGGTGCCATCCAGCTCCAGTACCTTTATCGGTCTTGGATCCGTCAGTGAAGAAAATATCCGTCAGATCCCCTAGCATGGCCTGTGGGTTGTCCCATTGGTCGCGCGTTGGGAACCTCACTTCAAAGTTCCTCCTAAAGGATACTACGGGTATTAGGCAATCCTTAGGGGCCAGCAGCAACGGATATTGCGCTGACAACCTCTTGAAGATTTCTCCATGACCCGATCCCTTGTTGTCGTGCCAGTATCCATAGGAATATAGCCGACATGTCGCTTTCATCGCTTCCTCTTGAACTTTTAGGTCTAGGGGAAGCAGGTCAAGCATGGCATTAAGGGCATCACCCGAGACAGTGCTCATGGCACCCGTAATGCATATACATACACTTCTTTGTAGTCTGTTCAGAGCCAAAGCTGCGGACTTAACCATTGTTCGTCTCCACCAGACTACCGATGCGTACGTAATTATGGGTCTGATGAGTGCGGTATATATCCAGAGGACCACCGCAGGCTTCAGGCCCCAGGTCTTGCTAAAAGCTCGACGGCACTGTTGGAAAACCTTCAGCGCACGGTCTACTTTCGTCAAGACATGCATCTTCCACGTTAGTTTCCTGTCTAGGATAACCCCTAGATATTTCACCTCCGTGGATAGACTGAGGGTCACACCTTTCAGTACTGGCAGTTCGAGACCATCCAGCTTCCGCTTCCTAGTAAATAGGACCAAAGTCGTTTTACTGGGATTAACGGAAAGACCCTGTCCTGTGCACCAGTTATCAATCTTATCCAGGACTTTCTGCATTTTCTTGCAAATTATCCTGAGGGATCGTCCTGATACTAGTGCACAGACATCGTCCGCGTATGCTTGGACATGTATTCCGAGATCCTGCATCTCCCTTAGTAGAGAGTCGACCACGAAACACCACAGCAGCGGAGAGAGGACACCACCCTGGGGACATCCCCGTCCGACCTCTGCCGTGACCGAATTGCTATCACTCTCACCAACGGTCAGCAATCTCCCGGAGAGCATGGAGCGGATCCACCTTATCAGGGTCTCATTTACCCCATGCATTCTGGCTGCTGAGCATATCGAGTCAAAGGTTGCATTGTCAAAAGCCCCCTCAATATCCACGAAGACGCCCAAAGTGTAATGGTCAGCTTCCAGCCCTGCTTCAATCTTGGATACGATGTCATGCAGGGCTGAGTCGCATGATTTTCCACTCTGGTAAGCGTGTTGGTTTCTACTAAGTGGGCTTCTTGTCAGCACCTTCGCTCGGATGTGCTTTTCTACCATTCGCTCTAAGCTTTTCAGCATGAAAGAAGTCAGGCTGATTGGCCTAAAGCTCTTGGCCAGCGTATAGTCGTCTTTCCCTGGTTTGGGAATGAAGACCACTCTGACCTGTCGCCAAAGAGTTGGAATGTAACCATGAGCGAGGCAAGCCGTGAAGATCTTTATAAGAGCTTTCACCAGCTTGTCTCCACCCCTCTTTAGCATTATCGGGTAAACTTTATCAGGTCCTGGGGACTTGTAGTTTTCGAATGAGGAGAAAGAAAATCTTACCGCCTCCTCCGTTACTACTTCTGACGCGGAAAACCAGTTAAGCCTTTTAGTCCTATTACCTGCGTCATTGACCTCACAACTGTCCACCACAGTGGGAATTATCCTGCTTCCCGGAAAATGGGTCGCTAGGAGAGTGTTGTAGGTTTCCGACTTAGAGGTAGTATAGGAGCCATCAGGCAAGCGAAGAGAATCAAGCTTAACTGTTCGGTCTCTTTGTAGAACCCTACACAGTCTTGCTGACTCCTTCATACCTTCAACCTCATTGCAAAAGTCTCTGAAAGAGTCCAGTTTGGCAGACCTCACTTTCTTCTTAAATTCCTTTTGGACGAGGTGATAGTTGGTCCAGTCGTTCTCTTTTCGGGTTTTTAAGGCCCTATTCAGAAGCTTCCTGGATCGTTTGCGTAGCTTCGAAAGCTCAGCACTCCACCATGGAACTGCTTTGCCTTGTCTGCTCGCTCTCAGCGGACACACCTCCTCATAGCAGCCAGTCAAAGTAACTCCTAGTTCCCTAGTCGCTTCTTCAATCTTGGCTGTACTTCGGAGTTTTTTCAGGATTGGTATACGCTCTGTCAGAAGCTCACCAAACCTGTTCCAGTCCGCCTTGCGAGGATTCCGTCCACCTGGTATCGACATTAGATCAATACCGAGTCGGAATTCGATAAAGCGGTGATCTGAAAGAGAGACCTCCTCCAAAACCCGCCATTGCATGATCTGATCTGCCACTTTCCTATTGGTTAGTGTCAGATCAATCACTTCTTGTCTTCTGCTGGTCACAAAAGTTGGTTTGTTACCAACGTTTTGAATCACCAGATCAGCCGACATAATGAATTCCAAAAGTTTAGTACCCCTGGGATTGCATTTGCTGCTACCCCAAACAATGTTCTGTGAATTTGCGTCACAGCCCACTATGAGTCCCAAACCCCTGGATTCGTCGAAAATATTAATTTGAATTCAAAATCATTTAGGTACACAAAAAGTTGCGTTATTAGTGTGGTGGGGTATGTCATACCCCACCAGAAACACTTAATCATGAACAATACATAGCTTTTGCAATCTTCAAAGACTTGTAAAAAGCAAAAAAATTTCAGGATTACGTTAAAAATTATTGTTAAAATTTAGCTAAGAGACCTAATGGAGTTTTACAAATATTTCAAAATGTTCGCTGAAGGGATTTTCAAGACAATATTTATACTACTTTATAAAAAGCTCTCTTATTCTTTTCTTTTCTTTTTGGAATATGTTTGAAAAAATTTTTTACACAAAAAGCCACAAAGCCTACAAAAAGAAACTTAAGGGGGTAGTCAGGTAGAATCGACCATATTTTTAAATAATTTTTTTTTCATACACATTTTTATTCCACAATAACAATTTTTTATATGTTATTGTACATAGTCTTGAGTACTGAACAAAATTGTTTTTATAAATTTTCGTTTATATCCGGGGAGATATGGGCGATCGGAAGACGCCATTTTGAAATCTGGCTGACACGATTTTTCCATTTTAGATGATCTGAAACATACCAAACAAATTTCATTTTGAAGTACAAATGAATGGCTCTCGTTTGAACTACAACGGTAAAAAAATATTAATAAATAAACATTTAGTGCAATTGTAAAGTTTTTTTTTTTTTGCTTGTTTTTTGTTAATAATTGTGTCATAACTTTGTTACATAGAAATGGACAATAATGATCGTAGTTCATGCGATAGCCAAAACTTTTCTGAAAATATAAAAAAAAAGTTTAAGCAAATCGGTGCAGTAGATCGGCCGTAATCGTGTCAGCCAGCTCAAAACAACAGCATCTACTTCACGCGCCAGGTGTGCGATTCGAGCGCGCGAGCCCTTACAGCTAATCTCATTTTCAATCGCTTTCGGATACTATCCGAGGTAAAGGAAGGTTTCTACATGATTCCTTAGGGTTTAAATAGACCAAAACTGCCAAAAAAAAATTTTCGATTTCTTGAAAAAAATCTACCTGACTACCCCCTTAAATGAAAAAATGTTCAGATGAATTTTCGGAGTTAAGAATATTTAAGGAGACATCTTAGTGGGACTCCAGGAAGGGCATATAGTGCTTCTATCAAATTACGAAATCCGCGCGAGCTAATCCGTGACTAGCAGCTGGTATTTCATAGATTTATTAGGCAGCTGTTGTCTGCATCTAATATTTGTGTATTTCTGTGTATGTACGTTCGTATGCAGATACGAGTAGGTGTTGCACTCAGGCTTTAAATGTTTTTTCATGCAAGCAAAAGAATATAAAATACCGGGTGGGCCAGTGGTTTGTTTTTTCAATTGTATTATTTTGGCACTCGCTCGAAATCTTGACAGAAAGTCAGTATCATAAATACCGCCGCGGAAGGAAATGAGTCGCTTTACGCTTGAACAACGTTGGGAATTATTGAAAACTTATTTCCAAAGTGAGTGCTGTGTAGCCCAAACAGTGCGTTTTTTGTGTTATCCGCGCGCCGTCTTGGCGATGTCTATTGGCTGTCTCGGAGCTGCGATTTGACCCCTTTGGACTTTTTTTATGGGAAACCGTGAAGGACCAATATTATGCCAACAATCCAGAAACGATTCAAGCACTTAAGGCCAATATCATCCAAGCAATCCGTGAGCTACAGCCCGAAAGCATCAACAAGGTCTTGGAAAATTGGAGTGACAGAATGTGCTACTGCGAAGCCACCCGATGTAGCCACTTGAACGACGGTGTGTTCCATAATTAATGGGAATGTGTGCTCTTACTAACAACGCCATAATATATGGAAAAAATTAATTTTGCTCATTTTATTGCATTTTTAAAAAGAAACCACTAGATGACCCACCCTTTATACATTTTGTTCACAAACCACTTTGTATTGTATACTTTTAGGACAACTTTACATTGCACAGTGTTATTTACATGTTAGGTGTTGATTCTATTTATTTGTGATAATGTTTCGCGGGAATTGCACAATAGACTCTGCAATCAAATTCCGTATGCAATCTGATGCAGAAGTAAACATTTCATGTCTGTGTATCCCGAACAAAAACACTATTTCCTCCGCTACATACAGAATGACATATGTATGTGTGTAGGTGCTGTGCACAATTCATCACATCGTGTATGCCAGAACAACAACCACACACGCATACTGCATGCACTGCCGAATAATCTGCCGCTCCTCCTGGGACAACTTTCAATGTTCGTCCTTAAAACCAACAACAAAGCTCCCCGCCACTCCACTCCATTTAATTCGTTCCAACTTTCACTTCTCTTTGTCCGCTTCGAGCCAGTGCTTCGTTTCTGCTTCCGCGCCCATACCTTCGCCAATGTTTATGTAACAATTTCAAAAGTAGCACGTGCTTCCGTTATTCAGGGCAATGTCGTGTATGCGTCTGTGACCTGCGATTGTGCACTTGTGTGAGTGCGAAACGGAAAGCGTTCCGAACGGAACGGAGCAGAGCGCTGGCGAGCGGCAGAGAGCGGAGCAGTAGCAGCAAAAAAAGGAAGGACGAAACGGGAGTGTGTGTGCGTGCGTGGCCGTGTCCATGGTGCAAAGCGAATGCGAATGCTGACTGCAGATGAATCACGCGATTTTTGCGAATCGGATACCAAAATAGAGAGGTGCCAATGGCCAGGGGAAGCAAGAAATCGTGCAAATTGAATTTACCAAATTTTCTTACACCGTCGAGGCGAGGGGCTTATTGAGCTTCCATTTTGGCAACGTGCCCTCTGCGTTTTTAATTTTGCTCTGGAATAAATTTTTCTTTTGGCATAGGCGACAATGCAGGACACTTTCGCGGAACTCGTTTAATTGGGAATTTTTTCGTTAATTCGCTACCCCACTGTTTTTTGGGAGCAAAACACGCGCGCCATTATTTCGCGTAGGCCAATACACACACGCGTGGGGTGCTAATACTTTCTTCAAATTTCTTTACACATGCAAATTTTCACTTTCATCACAGCGACTTTGGAATTTCAACGAACTTGCCCACGCAAATGTCACGTGATTTGGATGGATAGCTTTGGAAATTGACTAAAAGAAAATCTAAAAAAATCCGTCTCACTGAGTAAATCATAAAAAAAACCCGATGTATTGGATAATTTTGTTGGCTGTATTCCGTTTTCCAAAATGTACATATGAATAATTTTCGCCTTTGTTTTTATTCTCATTAACTTCTGCCAAAATGGCTCAGGTTGACCGGAAATGCGGCGCGTTGCCACCTCGCTGAGACCTCTTTCGCTGGCAACTGAAATTCGACTGAGCTCGCATGTGCGAAATTCACCGTTATTTAGGGGTATTTCAATGCATGCCACGAATATCACCTCGCCTGCCTACCCATCGCCCCGAGCTGCGACTGCCTTTCCTCCGCACTGTGGAAGTGAACAGTGCGCGATGTTCAATGCTGGCCAGCACCGATTGACACCAACTAACGATTTTGAGCTGCTACTTAACCCATTTTCGGCCGCTACCAGAAATAGCCAATATTTTTTTAATTCCTTTTAAGGACTTACATTTAGGACCTTAATCAAGAATATTTTTGGATTTTTTTGGTGTTTTTTTTTACAAATTTTTTTTATAAATTAATAAAAATTGAATTTCAAATAAAAACAAATATATATGTATATAGTTTTAGTCCAATAATAATCAAGCATGAAAACAAACAATTGTAGGCTTACATATGTACATACATGACGACTTCTGGCCAATGGTCAATTTTTCGACCACTGAAAAGTACGCGGTGCTGAGAGGTAAAAATATTTTCATTATCTTATGGATATCAATTGATTGTGGTAATTTGGTCTTTAGGCTTCGTAAATAATCAATAATAAATCAAGAATTTGAAAAGGATATATATTTTTCAGAATATTCAAAATATGACTAAAAAATGCTTTTTTTCGTGCCTTCGCTAACATCTCTAAATTTATCTTTAAAAAAAAAAACTATTATTTCGAGGGGTTACTAAAAGACCAAAGCTATTTTATGCATCAAAAGTTCAAAGATATAATGTCTAAGTGCAGAGCTACTCTCCTTCAAACTGGCTGGTCGAAAAATCGACCAGCGGCCGAAAATGGGTTAAATCGGGAAATAGTCTCCCGATATTGTGAAATAATGCCTGGCTGCAGCACCACGTATTCAGTAAAAGCACAAAAGTGTTGGCATTTCCTTTTATTAGAGCTATTAGTATTGTTTTTATCAAGAAGTTGATTCAATATATCATATATAATCAATTGCAAAGTTGAAACGAAACAATGAATGTTAGAAATAGTATTGTCTCATAAATAACTTCAAATGTTTTACATCATAATTTAATTTGTTGTATTTTTGCCGGTGCTGAATGGAAAAGCTGAAAAGGGGCATCTGTCTATAATTTTAGACTTTAAATACATTTAGGCATCATATTTTAATATAGCTATTTTAATACAGCTATAGCGTCTCAGTAATATTTTTGACATTCGATTTTAAAGCTAGTAAAATTTAAAAATTAAGTAATTGTTCTTCATTTCAATTTTTCTTGACGATAAATTTGTTCTTTGAAAAACCTACTAAACTGGGAAACCTGTTCTTTTAAATTTAAAGAGTTTTAAATCGATTTCATGAATTTTTCTTTCCGCAGAGATAATATTTCAATGTGAATATTTTGCTGAAGTGGCAACAATTTTCTAATGAATTGAAACCTCAAAGACAGCTTTTTAATAAAAACTAGACCGACAGCGAATCTAGAAGTGTGCTATTTTTTAGGTCCTGTTCATATAAGGAGTGCGTCGTTAAAAATTATGACATGCAATTTTGCTAATAACTTCGTTAATACAAATTCAAATAAAACTTTCTTTGATCAGCTGAGCCATGAAAACTTTGTCAGTCAGTTTATGCCCATTTAGAGCATTGATTGAGTATTTATTGATAAAATGGTAATGATAAAATGATAAAATTAACGAAGGAACAATGAAAGCCCTCATGAGGGGTATTCCAAAAAAAAGTTTAGAAACTTTTGCTGGGCTGTTTTAATTTTTCGATGTCTACAAAGTGTTTGCGTTTCGGTTTTTGATTTCGATTTCTGGCTTGAAAACCGGTGGGCACAATTACTTTTTAGTGATCCAATGTTTGTCAATGGTTATACAAAAACATATGATATAGAAATTCGAATGGACAGTGTTTCTCTTTTCGCTTCCCAGCATTCTGCAAAGTTTGTTTTGGATATTTGCGTTGAGTTTCATGGTAAAACGCATGCGCGATTCTGGTTGTTCTGCAAATGAATGTTCATATGGTCGGAAATTTGCATTAGCAGCGAGCATAGACAGTGAGCGTTGTATGTGCGGTTACTTCCACTCATCCCAAAACAATGGCGGCCGCGAAATGAATGAATAGCGAAATATCAGTTGATTTGCCCCAACAATGTATGTTTGTACACCTCAAAGTATGTGAAGGCCAATGCATGCATTAAAAACTGCATTGACATTATATATTTTAATGGTACGGATGAATGCAGGCCACCCTGTAATACCGAAAATTGCAAAAAGTTGACGTTTTGTGCAAAGCGGTGGCATACGAGTTGGTTTATTTTTAGTTTGAGGTGAACATTGTGCAGTTTTCCATTATTGCACGAAGAATTATGATTCATATGAACTATGGAATTTTGAGTTTTCTCACAAGCTGATTAGTAGAGTTTCGAATAGAAAGCGCGAGTTAACAAATTTGCACCGAATCGAGGGAGGTAGACAACTTACAGGGTCCGATGTAACGTTTAGGCTTGGAGTGCGTTTAGTTAGTGTTTTTTTCAAATCTATTCAACTAAATTCCTAACATATGACCAGTGCTTAGTGTACCAAATGTTGCCAGGCCATTAAAACACAAGTGCATTGTTGATTCGTACTGTACCTTCGTCGATGCGGTAAAGTTTGAGCACAAATGACTTTATCTTTGCATTGCTTGTGCAATTATTGACACTCAAAATAAAAACATTGAAAAAGGATATTTATCAGTTGGTCTGTTGATACAGTATATGTGATAATAATTCACTTTAATATCATCAGCTGCGGGAGGCCCGCATTCGACCTTAAGATCTGGCAACACACAACTGGTCCTTTAGCAGCCAACTTAGCACAGACAACAAAAGAGGCAAAAGAGAAACAAGATAAAAATTTGAAAAGCGCTTTTGCATTCTGCTGCAGGCAGATACAATTTGGAATAACTGCAAGCCGAGCAAATTTGAGGATTCAAGTACTAGCGAAATAAATTGCAGATGTGAGTGTACTCTGCGACCCAGTGCTTATGGTGTGAAAGGGCCAATTCAGCTGAAAATTCGACTGGGTGCTTTAGTAGTTGCTCAATGTTTTTGCTTTTCTGTTTTTCGCGTGCACTTTCCACAGGTGAGCAGAAGACTATACAAAGACCGCAACACCAACAACAACACAAGCGCGAACAAGCGCGCTCATTTTTGCCCATTCCACTTGCCGTCTCTGAGGCTCGTCTACAGCGGAGTAAGTAGCACCACGATATGGACGTGATGTGTTTGTGTTTTCTGATAAGGCCTGTTAACGAATTCGATTTTAGCTCAATCAGGCAACCACGCACATTGCAGATTTTGCTGCATCTGGTAAAGTTTAGCCGATTCCACTAAGCTACTTATCTCGCTCGCGCTTGCAAGGGTCGTTAGGGTACGATAGAACGGGTCAAAGCTATATAACTGGTTCTCCTTCGGTTTGTTGTTTGACGTCTGTTTCGATTTGGACGCGAACAAAGTGGAAAAGCGTAAACGACTGAAAATCTGGCGCACAATACAAAATCTAGTAAAAGCAGGAGAGCAAAAATAGCATTTTGCGCGAGCAAACAAACGAAACATCGAAGCAACAGTGAAAGTCGCGCAAAACGCTTGGAAGAAGGTGAAGTCCAAATAAATCATATTAGAAAACTAATGTATACGCGCATTCAGGGGCCGGCCATTAAGACTTGGAAGCGAGTAACAAATTTCGTGAATACGCTTTGGCGGAAATTGTATCTGCCCGCGTCGCCGTTCTTAGCTCTTACCTATTTAGCGGCAGAGCCACAGTCACCCGGAGAGGAGGTAAGTGCCGTCCGAAACAAAGATAATTGCTAATGTTAATTGCAGTTCCTTGTGAAACATGTAAATTTATGTGCGGTCTATATTTCGCACGCATTCGTTTTTCGGTTGCACAGGTCACATCTAAAGGGATGTTTTTGTATGAAGTAGGATGCTTTGAAATTCACCACGTCTGGTGGGTGAAGTGATAGCAACTGGAAATTGCTTTCATATAAATATGTCTTCAATGCATATGCAATGTAAATGAAGTTAGGATAATCGAATTGGTTTTTTGATATCAATTCAATTAGTAACGAATGCCGTATGATGTGAACACCCATGCTGTAACAGCACTTTCGTTACGCGTATATAGTGTTTCGGGTTAATGGTCGTAGTCGTGAGAATTGTTTACACATATCTGAACAATATAAAGCCATCGGCATGTAGTTAAGAATGTTGTGTTGACTGTTTCTGACCAAGTTGTTGTAAACGCCTTCCTGGAACACTGCAAGCAGCATAAAAATGTTTCCAACAGTGCTGTAGAAAATTCACTCTGGCAACGTCGTAGGGCTCGCGCCATGGCCTGTAGGCCGTCCGTTCCATTCAGTGGGGTCTAGTGTGGTGTATTGCAGCCAACGTCATCTACCGCTAAACGAAGGCATTGCGCCTACTGTCAAACTGTCAATCGGTTACCCCTTGACGTCACGAGCTACTTTGACAGCAACGAAAAAAACTAGGATTGTGTGAATTTATAAAAAAATCTAGATTTGTCGCTGCTTCGTGCACAAATTAAACTGTTGTCTGTATAAAGTGGTTTCTTCTTTTGCGGAATATTCAGCAATATAGAGATACGCCACGGTGTGTGTAGTTAGACGTGCATTTGCAGCAAATTTCGTTGTACCTGTAACGTTGTACTACCAACGTTAAGCACAAAAGAAAATACAAAAGCGCAAAAGGCACAGAACAAAAAAGACAAAATAAATCAATTTCAGCTTTTGCGTTGCTCAAACGAGTTTTTGTCAACATATTGAAAGGAAAAAGAAGAGTACGAAAAACAGCAGCCGCACAAGCGAAAGAAACCGAAAGCGAAAAGGTAATAGGACAGAGAAATAGAAGCAAAACTACAGAAAAGTCTGCCAAGTTCAATTTGCTATTGGTGCTTTGTGCTATTTGGTGGCCATCTCTCGCTATCAGATGTAAATGCATTCGACGTTGATGGTGTATCAATTATCGTGTGTCAAAAGGCGTCGTCACGCTCCACGTTTTTACCCCTCGGACACATCTGCCACGCATCGCATGTCGATCATCTTTTGCTCCTCCATGGAGTACCCTACAGCTGTGCTGGTAGGCACTTCATTTACTAATTTCAGGAAGTGCAGTCAACTTTAGCTTGTTTTTGTGCCAAATACGGTCTGGAGTCCCGAAGAGGAAACCACTCTTCGTCTAAGGGCACATAAATTCACCCAATTCTTCCGGATTCCGCTGCCGTTATCTGGCGTTCGCTTGACCATAAACTGATGAAGTTGACCTATGCGAAAATATTCAATATCTCTATTAAGAAGGGCATCAGTAGTGTATATGCATATAGTATGTGATGTTAAAATAGGTTTTGTCTTATCTCAAGTAAATGTTCATCTGAGCAACGTGTCTTTGCAAATTACTCTTAAAACTATTGAATGATTTGGGAAATGATCGGAAAGCTATAAGCGAGGATGATTTCCCCGATTTTATTTATTACGAATACCCAAAAGACGCCTGCGAATCACGCAACCTACTTGCCTAAGCAAATATATTTTCCTTAGCAATGCCCACGGGCTATTTCTAACTGCTCGTAATAGCGTCTCTGTTGTAAACAAAAATTTCAGATGCCCAGGACACGTAGACGTCATCATTCCCGAGATCGCTCCTCTGCGGGACATAGAGATAAGCGTAGGCGTGTCGAATCGGAGGAAACGTCACCACTGGCCACTGATGCTACATCGCCGTAAGTTCTTTTACTATTGACTAATGGCAGTCTGCCTTAGGATTGTAATATTTTTCTTTGTTTGAGCTTTTGCAGGCCACGCACAAGGCATAACCGATTGGATGTAAAGCGGCGTCTTCATGAATCGGATGTGAGCCCGCGTGTCTCAAAGGAATCATCGTAAGTGGATTTTACCTTCACCTCCTAAATATTTATAGCGAGCACTAAGCTAAGACTTAAGCAGAGATGGGCTGTGTAAAAGAAAAGTTTAGTCAAGTGCACCTTGAACCATAAGTGATTTGTTAATGAAATTTGACAAAGTGTTTCACTTAAAGTGAGAAAGGAGATAATATTTAGAACGCAAATCATATTCAGGCCCAACGGGAAATCGAGCGCTCGAGGAGCCCTTTGAGAGTGCTCCCCCGTTCCTTATGGCCTTCCTTGTGTTTTATCATTGCATGTCATTGGAGCGAAGCGCTCCCGGTGAGCACTCCATCCATAAGGAACGATAAGCACTCTCCTTGTGCTCCGGTTAAAGCGCTCCATACACCAGCATCAATGAGCGCTCATTTTGATTTTTCCGTTTTTATGAAAAAACAAAAACTGTAAATTTTGCAATGTTCGAGTATTTGAGGGTATTGGGAGCATTTCTGGTCGATTTGTATATATTTATTTAATTTTTATCATTGTCATTTTTATTTTGATACATCAGCGTCAGATAATCCTCTCACGTATGCACGTTTTATTTATTGTACAATTGAAAATACAATTTTTTGAATTTTTTAACTTTGTTCAGCATACTGAAATTTTTTTTCAAATGTTCACATTGTGCTCCTAAAGGGCGCACGCTCCCTTTCCTTCCCGTTGGGGGCCTTTGAAAAATCACATTTGCATATACGAGTATATGGGAAAGTAGCCAAGCCAAGCTATAATTGAAACAAATCCTTTATGTCGAGTGAAGACTAGAAAGTAAATCTTGATGCGTGTTTAACGTGCCTCAGGGCATTGTTGCGGGTTTCGATGTATATTTTTCGTCTTCTATTATACTGTACGACACACTTTTGTCGGCTTGTTTAACATTATTTGTGTACTCATGGAAATCGATTGAAATGGCATATAGGGACCCCAAATCCATTGAAAGCGACGATGGAGACGATTTCAGTAGTGGTGATGACGGCGATCTGAGCTTTGTCCCGATAAAATTAGCCCAGAAGACGAAGAACGCATTTCATAGTGAACCAAACACATCGATGATAGTAATTTGTTTATTGTCGACGCAGCGATCTTTCGCTCCAATATCAGTTCAGCATCAATTTAGAGAAGAAATTGCCGCTGCTCCTTGGAATAACAAAAAGCGCCACTGGGTCGTCCAAGCAATCACCTACTTCCACCAAACAGCGAGCAACTCCACAAAGTGACCGAAGATAAAAAATGTACTAAAGCTGGTGTGGGTTACTTGACAATCTGGCTAAGAAAAAAATGTAGTGAAAATTGTGCAAAAAATCTGAAATACAATGTTTTTGCAACTACCTATTCCACTAAGAAATTTTGAGGATCTTGATTTTTGCATTTTTAATTTGTCATTAAACTGTTGCATATTTATAGGCGCAGTTATATTTGCCATCAAAATTCTCTGCAATCCTGTCACTTTCATAATATAAACCTAAGTTAATTTCAATATTAAATTTTTGAGTATGCAATTTACAGGTACCCCACAGACCCAGATTCTTGTCATCAAACAATGTTCGACCTTTAAACAATTGAAATTTCCCTTGGACATACTCGAAGAATGTTAAATTTAATAATCTGAATAGTTTACAAAATGTATGGCAAATATGTTGAACTTATCTCCAACCAACTGCTTTGCATTTCGAACGAAACTCAAGTCAATAACCGAATTGATAAAGAGCAAAGCATTTAGTTTACGTACACACTGTGACACTTCCTTGTTTTGCCAAAAGTGGCGAATGCGTATTGCGAAGTGTGTGGGTATACGGCGTAAGGCATATTTTTGCTTACCTTTTCGTTTTGTGTTGACGAAAAACTGTAAATATCGGCAGCTTTCTTTGTAATTAACCTGCTGTGGCACTGCGGTGCGCAAGCGATCATAAGATATCCTCGTTTGTCGATATGACAATCGTGTGGGTGGTGCGCAGTAAATTTATAATATTTGTTTGCTTTCTGCACATAGCAAGTGGCAAAAGTTTTTCCCCAGTTGGTTCTCGTAATCCTTCTTTCGGCTGAATTTTATTGACGGTTGAAATTTGCGAAATTAACAGAGGTTTGCTAAATTATGTTCGATTTATATGTTTTCACTTTTAGCAGCGCCTCTTCTGCCCTATTTTCAACATTTTGTTTTGTCAATATTAACAAAAATAATTATAATGAACAAATACGAACTTGGGTGAATGTGATACGACGAGTTTAATCCATACTCGTACTTAAGCAGCACTTTTCAGTTGCATAAGTCGCCTTACTTTGCGGTGTATGCGCTTATAGTTAATCGCGCCTGAGTTATCAGTACTAAAGTGTTGCTTGAAGTAGTGAGACTTAAAATTGAGTAATCATAAATAAATTAAAATATTTGTGTGTGTGATCACCGACAAGTACTTTTTTCAAAATGCGAATTCCTATCGAGTTCCTTGTACTATCTGAACACTCTGAGTACCATGTGCAGTGCATTCACACGTGCGAACATTGATGCAACATTTTTATATAATGTACACTTTCTTTTTTGAATTATAAAGTACAATTTGAAAGATCGATTCTTTGCCAAGGACTATCAATTTTCTTCCACAGTATGTGAAGATTTGTGTAGCAGTGGCAACAGTGTGCGGCATTTGTGCAAAATTCTACCGGAAGGATTCTTGCGTTGTGCACATATATGTAATACTTCTATATTGGCACTAAGCTCAAGGTACATTCGCCAACATCACAGTACAGCAATAGTGAGATATGAGCGAGAAAGCGTATAAACGAATGTACCTTGACATATGTCAAAAGTCAGGTGCGGTGAAAATTTACTGGAAATAAATAAAAATTTGTCGAAATTGACTGAAAAGCCTACCTTTTTCTTCAACCGCCCCTGGAGTAGTTTGATAGTTGTTCATGTGTAGAAGTGCACATGTATACACGCATAGAAATACATTCGCAAAATTTCGTGTTTTCTGTCTCATCGCTTGTCTTCCTTTGATTTCCGAATGAAAACACATTGTGAAGATAGGTTAGTGCCAATATAGAAGTATTACATATATGGTTGTGCATATTTATTGGGACTGTCGCCTGTTGCGAAATATTTCCGCATCAGTGTAACTCTTCTAGAGTGATGTTCACTCACGTTGGAGTACTAGTTTTCTGCATGAGGCATATGCAAAACCTCAAGTTTCTTATGCGCACAAATCTCATCAGAGTTGTGTGGTGCGAATTTTCGCAATCCCAAAACGACCTCACAGTACTGTCGTTCTTTTAATCAGAAGTAACTTCATGTTCAATTGTCATTGTTTCTTTCCATATTTCCAATTACGCATCGAAGTTTCCAGTGACGATGATGTCCGAACACGAAAGGTGCATATTACTTGCTAAAAGGCATTGGTAACGAATATTTTTAAAAAGGTGCACGAGTCGCTTTCGAAAAGTACTCTACTTGTGCAGTGTAATCGCTCTGAAAGTACTTCAATTCAATGTTTAAATACACAATGCATTTTAAGAGATTTGAACTGTCGATCGCTTCAACAGACACACAATAGCCTTCTTATCTCATTCCAATTCTCTGCGTATCACATCACAATTTGAAAATAAGGAGGTATGTGCGATTCGCACTAATGCAGCAGTGATTTCAGATAAAAGTTGTTGCTTACTTTTAATTGCTTCTTCCGCTGATTGTTATTTGATTTGTTTGCTTTTTTAGGTAAAAGTTCCAAGTGGTTTGCAAGAGGGCGATCTCTCCGTATACGAAATTGTTGAAACCTGCGATTTTTAAATGATATTTTATGTTTTTTACTGGTTGACTTCTGTTGCTGCTTTATTGTGTTGTCAATTATTGAATGTTGTCGTTGTGTGACTGGGAAATTCTGCAATTGATGGCAAGTCGTGCGCACCTGTCATTTGGTATGGCATTTTAAAATAAATAACTTGCCACTTTTCAATTGCGGTTTGCATATAATCAGCTGTATCCCCATTGTGATTCCTTCCAATGGAATTTTAGTTGAAGTGAACAAACGCCGCGCGTTTTACATTTTCCTCATAAACTAATATGGCAATAAAATTAATGTCCACAACTGTTTGCTGGACTGTTTTATCGCTTCGTATATTATTCCATACTCAGTCGGGGCTTTGTTTTACACGCGAATTAATCACTTTAATACGCTGATTCATTCGCTATCCGCACCGCGGACGCCTACGCGGTCGCCGGCAGAAAATATGCATGCTATTAATGTCGCGTTCACAAAGAAAGGATTTCTTTGTGTGAACGAAAGCTTGACGACGGCACAGTGTCACGGTTTCCGGCAGCTCGCGGCCACCGCTGGTAACGCTGGCGATTTTGTCGATGTTAGGTTACTTACGTTACTCAAGCAGAGCATGAACAGGTTTGCGAGCTTAAAATTGCTTTAAAAGTGGCAGCATCTCAGTGCGTACTCACAAGGCAGCCCCAAGGTTAATGTCGCATAGTTACCAAACTTTTTGTCACTACGATTTTTTGTGCTCTCGGACGCCCCTCTGTCTGTGGTGCGGGTTTTTACTTCTTGGTTGTTAACGCGCTGCAGCACACGGCCACTTGAATTTCATTTTGAGTTTATTCCGCTGCATGTAGGTGGGTGGTGGGCTTCAGCGTCGAACCGTAATTGAAATCAAGGCCGAAACTTGAAAATAAGCAGCGATTACGCACAATACAAATCTATAGCAAAAGAAAACAAAAGGAATCTACAGTGCACACCAGTCCCTCAACGTCATCCATTCGGTGCGCCGTGAGTGCGCTGCGCTGCGCCTGCAATTGATGTAAACCTCTTCGGCGCAGACGCCCACCAGCCACGCACTACTTGTATGTACCGGATTTACGTGCTGTATGAGCGGCAACAACAACGACACTGCAACATTTTCGACACCGCGTATTGAGCGATCACCGAATCAGTGGCGCACTTGCGCAATCTAACACGCCTACCTACCAGTCGCTTGTTTGCCCGCTGTCGTTACTTAGTGAGCGATGTTGGTTACTTGGTTTCCCCTGGCGTGCTTTGGCACTTTCTCATTTATGTATATGTTTGTTTTGCCGTGCGCCTGTCATTTCGTAAATGTGTCAAACGGTGTTAACACGGCCGCCATCGAGAAATAAAGAAAAAAGAAGTGCACATAATTGAAATTTATGGCTGGTTGATTGACTGCTTAATAACTGCGCTTTGGTTTCGATGTTTTGTTAATTGTGTGAAATTAACGGGATTAGGTGTTGGAAATTGGTTGCTGCCGCTTGGGAAGATTGTCCGGTGATTAATGATGTTACCTTGAAAATTCCCCACACGCCTGCATGGCGTTCGCTCTTCAAGATTAGACTACAAACGATT
Source organism: Melieria picta (assembly GCA_964056695.1). NCBI lineage: Eukaryota > Metazoa > Arthropoda > Insecta > Diptera > Ulidiidae > Melieria > Melieria picta. The sequence goes on along the minus strand of OZ057398.1, from coordinate 98,306,975 downwards.
TGTTGTTGTCCTTTCACTTTCAGTGCAGAATGCGCGGGTTGTTCCACTTCCAGATAGCGTTATGCCCCGAACACATAGACGACGGCAGCGACACGGCTGCATCTGTCAAAATATAGAATCAGAACAATCGTATGGGAACGATTATTTTGACAACAACACGAACACCGAACACAGATGTCGCTTTCGCCAAGCTTAGAGCTAGTCTCTATTTCGTAGGCGGCAAAACCAAAGCAATTGGTATCACTGCTTAAATTGGCAACATCGATTGCTTGTTTGCATACTTTGCTCAGCTGCCCCATGAGCCAAATGCGTAATATTTGTTATTTTCGTAAATTGGAAAATTCAAGCGTCACAAACATACGATTGCTGTGCTGTTGCTGCCGCCATCATTGCAATCACGTTGCCAACTACACCGCGACCATTGAAGCCGACGCCATCTTGCGGTTCCGTGGCCGTGTCGCTGCCGTCGTCTATGTGTTCGGGGCATTAGCGGTGATACCATGTACCATGTGTCTGTTTCGTAAACTGCCGAAATAGAAAAGTTTCATAAATGTACATATTTGATGTAATTATGAATAGAAAACTTATTTGTATTCATAGTTCCATTGTCTCGCTGCCTCTGACAACTCTGTTCTTTTTGCTTTTTATTTAAAACTATGAAAATTGATGTAAAACCATTGGAGCTATCACACGAATGGATCTTTTGAATAAAGAAGTATAAATCGTTTCATTGCTTTATATGTCCTCAAATATTGAGAAGCTGACACTTAAAAGCGGAAAAGCATCTTTTGTAATTTGAAGTTTTTCTCTGGAATTGAACATGCGTCACCTTTTTGTTCATTCTGAATATATGTATGTATGTATATTTTGGAGTTTCGGTATCTTCCTTTACCTCAAACCGATTGAACACTCCAAAATGAAAAACCGTGAATGAGAAAATACATTCCAACGATGGTTATTTGTATCAAGCACCCAGTTTAATTCATAAAGATTATTACGAAATTACTTACTTAACTGGCGCTACCGAATCCAAAGAAGCGCGCCAGCCGGTTCTGACTTGTGCTTGCTGGCGCCACTTGGAAATTCCGAGCGCCGACAGGTTCTGCGACACTTGCTCCTTCCAACGCGGATGCGGTCGTTCTCTTCCGCGCCGTCCACCTGGAGATACCGTCTGGTAGACCCGCCTTGCCGGAACATCTTCCGGCATACGGGCTACATGGCCAAGCCAGCGCAAGCGCTGTATTTTTATGTGCTTGACTATGTGAATGTCCCTGTCCCATCGAATACGGTACTCATCTTCCTCGCGGACCGAAGACCTTGCCGAATATCTTTCTCTCGAACGCTCTCAAAGCACGTTCATCGGTGGTCCTTTCTGCAAGCGCAGCTGTCGTCTTTCGTAGGCATACATTTTGTTCACGGCTGTTTTCAGTGATTCAGTACATGCCTGCAAGCAATGGATTGTATGATTTTGCTGTCGTTTTTCCTCCTGTGCACTTTAACAGGCCATTGTTTTCCAAAAATGGAATCTTCCTGTCTCTTGCGGGCTGCTCACAATAGGCCTTAAGTGCAGTGTTCATTGTAAAACCGTCTCTTGTAGCTGTTGGCAGAACTTGTTCGGTTCTTGTTCCTGTCATAGTTTCTATATATGGCGAGTTGTTCTTGCCATTAACTTGCGACGCATTTTTTCTTGCTCTCATTTAAGAGTTTTTCGCAATAAGCCCACACTCATGCAATTCTAATTGTGACTGTCGTCGCAAATCTCTGTCGCGGAGATAAAAATAACATCCCTTTTTGCGTTGTAAGCGAGCGATGTCTTATTAGCTGATAATTTATTTGAAACCACGATTTATTGCCTTAGGTAGCTTTTGTTCGGTGTGCGTCAAAACACACCCAGATGCCGTTTTGTTTCGAAATTGTGAAAACATTTGCAAGTTACAAGTTGTTGATCGGTTTTTTACTTGTGTCTGTCTGCCCATTGACATTTAAATTGGCATTTACATAAAATTTTCAAGTGTGCCGATGCGAATGCGTAAACGTCTCTATTAATCGCAAGTTTACAACTCTACGTCGACAGATGCGCCCTGATGTCTGTCTTGTTCGTAGTCGTGTCTTTGTTTTCTGCATTGCAGTGCAACCGAACGGCTGTCCACCCGTTGCTGGTGCTGGCTTTCAGCGTTCTCCGTCGTGCATGTTGCATGAATATGCAAAGAGAGTTGTGCTTGCCTGATAATCGGCGCTGCGGCGGCAATGCAGCAACCGCTACAATTTTCAAAAACGTCCTGTCATCTTGCTTTATGGCATTTCTATATATGGCATATTTACCTTTTGCGCGGCTGCATCGAGTTTTGTAATGAGTGTTTCTTAAATGCTACAAGTGGCATTAACAATTCCAGCCCACGTCTGAACGCTTTTGACTCACAGGGGTTTCGAAAGGCACAGTAGTCGTAGTCGTTGAATTTTCTTTTTTAACAAAAACCAAACAGTTTTTTACATACATATTTATTTTGTCGATGTATTGTAATGCTCTTTGTATATTGTAATTAATTTGCATTATTTGGGGCTGTGGCATGTAGTTGTTTTCATGAAATGTTTGCTTTTGCTCATTTAAGGTGATTAGGTGATTTAGGTGATTAGATTTACCGAGATCGTAACGCATGTGCAAAACGTTAAAATACAAACGAAAAAAAGGAAACAAGGAAAACATCGCAACATCGAAATTGTGCTCGAATACTGAATAAACCAACATCAAGTGGAGAGATCAACCAGAGATCTGCAAGCGGTCATATTTGTATGACTCAATATGTATTCATGTAAAATGCGGTGCGAATATGTGCCACTACTCAAAAGAACGGATATGAGTACGTATCCCCATCGCAAACGAAGCATTCATTCTGTATACTACTACTACTACTACAGCTTGCAATACTAAACGAAAGCAAACTATCCCATCTTCTTCGGCTATGCGGTGGTGCCGATGATCCAAACAAACTATGCAAATATCCGTTTGAATCATTCGTACCACCGCATTCTCATATCAGTTCGGATGCGGTGGTGCGAATGATTCAAACGAATATTTCCATCTTTCTTTGGGATCATCGGCAATAATCCAAACGAACTATGCAAATATCCAAAATGATCCAAACGAAAGATGGAAACACCGCATACCAACGCATTCTCATATCACTTCGGCATGAGGTGGTGCTGTGGTTTCTCTGAGTTCGGTTTGTTGATTATTCGCTGGTCAATACAAAAATAGTGCGACATTGTCCCATAGCTATCCATAAATTTTTGATCCATATATCGTCAATATTAAATATAATGTGACCCTTTAAAGCTAAAATGACGGCTATATCGACATGCAAAGATATTTAACTTTGTTAATCGACGGAATAACGAAACATAAAGATGGATGGCTGCATAATTGCAGTTTCTTAAAAATTATTTCTAAATCTTTACACTACTTGAGCTGTGTCTATTAAGTATCGAAATATCAATATGTACCAGTCGACGACTTTGCCCGTTGTCATAGAGTATTTCATTGATGTGGGTCCAAATATCGACAATTGATTCAATCATCATATATGTAATTGCTTAGAATATTAGCAGCAGTTGAGCTGGCAAAATCCATGCCGCCAACATTTCTTCCAAATGCGTATACCTACTTCATACGCTTCGCAACTTGTGCATTATGTATAGTTTACTTATATTCATTGCTTTCACTCACTGCAAACAACGAATACCGACGGATACAAAGTATTCGTGTGAGCAATACTTATAATGATTCATCATCGCAAATTCGATCGGGTTTTGTATTCATGCGGTTGGGATACTTATGTTATGCGGTGCTTATGAGTAGTAGGTAGTAAAAAGAATGAGTATGAGTAATGAGTAATGCGATGGTATCCAAAATTGCGGTACTCATTGCTAATCTCTTGCGCGTACCCCTTTTAGCAACTTCCTTGTGCGATGGCTTAAACAGTTGCCCAAAAAAACAAAAACTCCCAATCTAACCTGTGTGTTTTTGCAAATTCACTAACGACTACAAATCGCAACACATGTTATGTGCTTTTTGCGTAGCTGGATTAAGTGTTGTAACTGAAAAAGTGTGTATTTTGAAATGTTCCTTCCCTGTTGCGTTGCCTGTTAAATTAACCGTTAATAATCGTACACTGCTCCAATTTCCAACAACGAGTTATTTTCCCGCTAAACCAATGCGTAGAATTCAGCAGCTACTGCGCCTGTTGGGCACCGTCAAGCGGAATGTCGGAGCACCAGTGTCCCACTTTTGTTCGGGTGCGTTTTGGCAAAATTGCGGATACTGCTCGAGTGGCAACAGTTTGCTGGCGGCAAATCCAGCGTTCGAAAAGTGCTGCCCGGTTCTTGTGCACCGCTCTTCCAGCAACTTTAACACAGTGTTTCAATTGTTTTGGCTGTTTGCTTTGTTGATTTTCTTCTATTTCAGGATTTTCTACGGAGCGCTTGTGTAGTGTAGTGTTTACTTTACAGTTATGAAAATAATTCGAGCCACGCATTGTTGCCATTTGGTGCTCGTGGTTATACAAATCCATTGAGGACTGCCTGGGGGTGTTGTGAAATCCCAATTTAATTTGTGCCGCAGACAGCGCGCTGCGGTGATGTAATTCGAAGCAACTTGTGCTGGTCGAAATTTCATTCAAAGGCGAACTCGACGCACGATTTGTACTGCTTAATTGATCTATAAACTGAGAATAAATATATTGGAGTTTGCGCATCTGCTTTTATTTTGCGTAATTCAATCGTTGCGATTAGAGCAACATTGTTTCGAGTATTCACCGCAACAACCGCCGTCCCATGTGTTTCCGTCAATTCGTAGTGGCGGACATGTGGTCGCTGCTTTCTCATCTTAATCAAGCATATTATTTTCAATTGTTCTATCCGGCATTACGGCGGTGGTGTCTGTTTATTTCTCTAGTACACACATGTGTGTCATTACCCACCGCTTAGCCCTTGCAATTTTTCCTATTTGTGCTTTTCCATACAAGCAGAGCGCAACAACTGATGAATTTTGTATTGTACTATTTTTCAAACATTCATTGCATTTTCAGCGCAAAAGTGCCCGTAATTCGCAAACGCAGCCACGTACAGAATAAGAAAGTGTATCGAACTGTAATTACAACTTGGAAATCCGTTGCTGTGGTGGCACTGTGACCAGTGTTTTTATGTTAACTCTCCTTCTGCCGTTTGGTGTACCGATTTTCACTTGTGAGCTCCAACTTTCGATTTCAAATTGATTTATGTTTCGTGTCTTTCCTTTTGCTGTTTTAATGCACGTTCCGGAAAAACAATCAGTTCAGTTTCAGTTAATACAGTCAACAGCGGCTGTGGTAAAGCCGATATATATTCCTAAATTTATGTGTGCACTTGTGTAACGGCTTGTTGTATAAATCGCAGGGTCCACAGATGCCCAATTCTAAGCGCAGATTTGTTGTAGACTTTTTATCCATCGTTCTGGAACGATAGAAGACAAGGTTTTGTGTGAAGATTTTAGATTGTTTAAATGAACTCGGCCTATACATTTACTCAAGATATAAATAGCAAACCGCAAGTGTCTTACAAACTTTTGCGATTTATGTATAACCATTATTTTTATATTACACATAAAAAATAGATCTAGAAATAGCAAAATTCATCTCAAATATTTGCTCGCTAAAACAATAAAATCTGTGTGTTGAAATGGTTTTGGTATGGCATTGCAATGAGATTTGAACTTGAACAGGAAGTTTATAAAATTGTTTCGGCTATCCTATCGACCAAAGAACGGCATGTGCGATAACTACAGGGCCGATTAGATCCTGCCCAACAGAGGCTCTGAATGTGTTGGCGCAGTTACTTCCGATAGATTTTCATATCGTCAACACCGCCACTCTAAGTGCTCTCAGGCTAAGAGAGATAGGATGCTGGAAGAATAAGCCGTATGGACACGGGTCAATACTAAAACAACTACAAAATGCACACACTGCGGAGACAGACTAAAAAATTCCCACTGTATTTTTCGGGAAATGGTATGGCATCCGAATTCCCTCCCGTACGGAATGGAAGAAAGGAAGAATCACAAGTGGGAGCGATACCGAAATCTACACTGATGGATCAAAGATGGGCTGCGGTGTAGGAGCGGGAATCTACTCAGAGAAGCTAAGGCTTAGTAAATCCATACGCCTCCCAACACAGCTGGTGTCTTCCAGGCGGAAGTTTTCGCTATTAGAGAGGCCTGTAGGATGGTAATGGACGATACCACCTACAAAAACAGTATATGCATACTATCTGACAGCCTAGCTGCCATCAAAGCGCTGGGCTCGTCTGTTATAACATCCAAGCTGGTCAAGCTGGTGTGGGAATGTAGGAAGCTTTGATGGATCTTGCTCATCGGTTCCAAGTTGCCCTAATCTGGGTGCCGGGGCACAAGGATATTGAGGGTAATGAAAGAGCGGATGAGCTGGCCAGGGGTGGTTCCGCACTTGACGAACGGGAAGCGGAAATGGTCCGTATCCCAATCGGTTCTATAAAATGCGAAATCACCAAAGGCTTCCTTGCTAAAGCCGATACCAGATGGGCCCGGATGCGTTCCTGTAAAATCAGCAGATCCTTATGGCCAAGGTACGACAGGAACAAATCAGCTGAACTAATTAACAGCAGCCACTAATTAACGTGATGCAGCCAGGCTCACTGCTGTCATCACCGGTCACTGGCCCATTAGAAAACATGCTGCTAAAATGGGCATTCCTTTTAATACCTGCTGCAGAAGCTGCAACAATCCCGCCCTATCAAGGAGGCGGTAGAAAACTTTAGGTAAACCGACGTTTACGAACGTTGACGATATTGGAGACTACAGGGTAAGCTCACTTCTTGCCTTTTTAAACCTCTCGAAATGGGTGTAGCGGATAAGTCACCGGGAGTGCGACAACCATCTACCTAGGTTGAATCAAGATAGTGGTTTCAAAACAGCGCATCTGCGCTAATTGGATACTTGGGGCATCACCACTGTAACCAACCAACCAACCATCCTATCGACCTGTTATCAAGAATTCATTTTAATGGAATTAATGCGAAATAAACACAAAACTCGATCGGTGGACTGCATTACGTTTTGGTTATTCAAATACCGAGCATTCTCCTTAATTTAAATGGACATAACTGGTGTCATATTTATGTCAATGACAGCTGCTGCCGCTGCCCGGCAGGCAAATACGACCAAAACATTCCGCAAGCCGCACTCGCGAAGCAGTCATTAATATGCATGAGAAGTGAGAAGCGGCCTGAAAAGGACAAATTAAATTAAAGAAATATGCAACTTGTATGTTAAAGCCAACACATCAACAATAACAACAAACCTCGGTCGAATGCATTATGCAAAGGTGGCCAAAAATATGCGCACCGCAAACACCCGCACACTCATGCACCGTCCTTAAACATGGAAGGAATTTATGGAGCATGCGTTTTGGGCCACCAAAAAAAGTGCGCTCGAAGCAGCGCAACACTTCAATTCAAAACTCATGAGGCGACAAGTAGAGAGTGAAATTGCACGATCTACAGCTATTTTCAATTCGCACTTTGTGTTCGAGTTGAATCGGGTGGATGGATCTCTGAACTATTGCTCCCAAGCAGAGCGAAACGATTTTCCTGGCTGCAACACTTGGTCGCGATTCGCCGCATTAAAATGCACAAGAGTACAATACGATAGCTGCCACTCGGCCCATAGTCGCGAGATTTCATTATTCAGTAAACGCAGTTACGGTCCGAGTGTGTGTGAGATGGACACGGCGCAGACTGCTCGATGTGCGGCGCACGTGCAGCCTTTGAATTGAAATTGCGGTGACACGGCCCCGCAGACCGGCCGATAGGTACATCAGCTGTACTAGACAGACACCACTGAGTGTATATATCTGGAATATAAAGATGCATTTTGGTGGCGTGCATAGTTAATAAATTCGCCGGGGCTGTGAATTTGCATTTGAATATGGCGACACCAGCGACCAGTGCAACTCGGAACAACGGCGATGGAAATTAAAGTGACATTGGTGTAAAGGCTGCAAGTCGCTACGCAGGAAGATGTAGTCGGCTGTTAGTGCAAAATATTTACATTTCAACAGCGAGGTTGAAACAATCTAGGCTAGGCTGCTGTAGGGGATGCAATTTTTATTTTTTTCTTCCACCACCTGTTTAGCATTTTATTGTGAATGTGTTGGTGGTTCACATTCAAGAGTCTGCAGTCTTAAGCCAATTGAACAATTGCAAGGAAAATGCTAAGCAGCTATTTTCCAGCAGTAACAAAACAATAACTAATCGTTAAGAAGCTTTAATAGAAGATTCTTTGTTCAATTAGTGACGGCTGTTTAGGCTGACGGCTGACAGTTTAAGCTTTGCTAAAGCCCGCACAGACGCGGAATTTGTGGTCGTATAAAATGCACTGCATTCAATACCCCAGATTGGGTGTTTGAACACAATTTTGGAAATCTGCCACACGTCTGTTGCAATGTTGGTGGTTTTGCATGTCGTCAGCTGGCTGCCAAGATGCTATTTAAAGACATTAGTGGAGTTCACTCTTCATAGCATTTTAGGTGTAAAGTTGCTTTCGTAGCAATTGTTGAATTTTCGCAATGTTTTCGAAAGCTGTTGTAGCGACAGATTGCTACGATAGCAACTTTACACCTAAAATGCTATGAAGAGTGACCTCCACTATCGTTGCTATTATTTTTGGCAATTCATTTTTTTAGCCTGTTTGTGATTTCTGATTGAACTGGGATCACCCTGTCCTCGACTCGCTACGCCAGGCAGTTTCTGCAACAGACAGCTGGACAGCACACGCCAAATGGGTGTGCAATTGTTGCTCTTTTTTCGTATTGTGTCGTCTGCTAATCTCAAACATTTTTGCTAGTGTGAATTGAAAAATTGAATGTCAATATTTGGCGTTTGCGTATTTTGAGTTGTGCCAGCTGTGTATGAGGTGGCATAAGTGTTGTTTTGCAATCGAGTGATGTGAAATGTAAATTTGGAAACATTTATAAAATGTTCAATGAAGGTCGACATGCAAAGAGTTGGGAGCGCTCTCTCTCCCCCAGCGCACTTGCAATTTGAAGCGATCGCAGTCGGTTGTGTTATTCGTTTGCACTTGAAAGTGGACGCCGTAAACAAAAAAGAAACTACCTCTTGTTTCAATGATTTGTTTTGGATTTGGCATCTCTCAATCTGATTTCCGTTTACGTTGAGTTGTTGCCTGAAGATATCGAATACCGAAAGCGTAAATGCATATTTAAATAATTGACTCGAGTTTGGACGCAGCTTGCCGATATTGGCGGGAATGAGAAGGAAACACACTGCAAAAATGCATTGCATTAAATGATCACAGTGTGCCCCTGAATGCCCATTTATTTTGCGCGCCAGTGCGTGGAATTGTGTGCAGTCGCATGTCGTTGACTTTTGCCCACTGCGAATTGTCGTTGATTGTCAATAATGGCTTTCTGTAAATACCGCGCATTGTAATGCCGGCCGCTTAGACAATAGTCACATGGTAACCTTTTTGTCTTTGGCGATAACCCAGCTGCGGTGACATACTTTCGACAGTGGCGCGCGCCGTCGCTGGTTTCATATTCTTTCAATGCCCGGTGGGGCCGAATGAACAGTGCAAACGAAATCAAAGCAACTGTTGTTCATTTATGCGATTGAGTGCCTATTTTTCGAACAAAATTTTCAGCTAACTAATCTCAAAAACAAGCAAATCCTAAAGTCACCAAACAGTCTAATTTGTGTAAAGCTACACGGTCTATGCGATCTGTCGATTGGTAGTTTGTGAATTGGATTGTGGTATCTTCTTTAATTGTGTTCACACCCAATGAGCAAAAAGAAATGATGCAAAGCGTGAACAGAAATTTTGAATAAGCCTTAAAGTTTGTGTGAAACAAAATGTTCGTGACATAATTATTTAACTTCGCTACTGGTGAGGCTTTGATGTTGCTGTTGTAACGGCAACGCCTCTGATGTTGTTGAATGCGTTTTTCTGCGAGTCATCAGTGAGGTGTGAAATTTTACCTTTGAATTTTATAAATTTGATTTGCGCAGATATGGGGCGAAATGGGCGCATGAAGACGATTTTTGTGGTACATATGTAATGGCTGACTTGCAAAATGCCGCAATACAATGCCATTAGAGTTTGAAAACTGCACATCCAAAATATGTGAATAAATCCAGAATGTGAACAGTCTGTGGCTGCGTAGTTTTATTTTATTCAGTCGAAAACGTCCGACGGCTTAAACATTAAAAAGGAACAGTGTGTAACCTTGAAGAATTATAAATCGTTTAAACGAAAGCAGTACCTAAAAAATGCTAAGTTCGGGCACGAAAGCTAAGTTCTAGCGATTGTCCTCCTTCAGCACACCTTTGTTTTGGCACAGAGGTAATGTTTGGCAGCTCATGTCATACATGAAAAGTTGTTATGTCTGGCATATGGATTATGCAACTAGGAGCTTCATTTTGTGCTTCTGCTAAAGTAATAAGGCACTTCTTCAATGCCGACACGTCCTCACTGTCTGTACACCCACGAAATAAATTAGATTCGTATTCAATTTCGAAGTACGGTATGCCACTACTGTAATGTTATTTCTCTCTCACTCTCTCTTTCCGTCTTTCTCGCTCTACTGGCACTCGGTGCAAAGCTAGATTAATGAAATCATTAAAAATCATACGCAAACCACCTGTTGTGCCGATTATTTCCGCTGTTCGGCGTTCAATGATCCAATGTCGTTTACGATGTGGTATGAACGCATGCAGCACACTTTCAATATGTAAATAAATTCTCGACAACGCAACACGTCTCTTTTCAGAGATGGTTTCAACCGAGGCAGCAAGGCAGAAGTTATAACAAACAACAATAAATTATAGTTGGAAGAGCCGCGGCGTACTTGGGTATGTGTGTGTGTGTTAGGCCATTGTCGTCGCTTGCGACGCAGATCGCACGCGAGTGTTGTTTGTTGTTTTATATATAAATAAAAGATGAATTCTTTTAATCATTTCAACAAGTTTATTATTAACCCGGCGTTGGTGTGGTGGAAAAAAATTACGTTATTGGTGTGGTGGGGTATGACATACCCAAGCTTTGATATAGCAGCAACCTCACGAAACAACACAAATATAAAAGATAGCAATTCTATATTATTCTTCATTTATTTTTATGTAAGAAAATACAAAAGCACTTCATGTGCAAGCAATTTGTAAAAGAAAATACCAAATATAACAAAAATAAACGAAAAATACTTATATTTATAAGTTGACTTCATATAATGGGGTTTAAAAAAATTTCTTCATATAATTTTCCAAAAAACATAGTCTGTTTTAAAAACGAAATACATATAGTTATGTGACATACAATTTTTGGTAGCTATCCTGAGGTTTTTGCTCTCGGACAAACCGAACATCGAGTGCTGTACTAACAACGTTTTGGTACAGCTTCGACTTATTTCAAGGATTTACAGAATCATAATGATGTAGAAAAATAATGATATTTTTTGGAACATATGATACGACGAAAACGATTGTCGTATGTGCTATTAAATTCAATGGAACATACGGCATTCGTTTTCTACGGCGACGAAATGCGAATACTGAACTGGGAGCTTTTCTTGCACGTATCAGTTGGACAGTTGGCATTTGCCTCTTATTTTTCCGTACGGTGAATTTTTGAATAAATCGATGACTACTACACCTTTTCAAGTTCGATTTCAGAAAGCGTAAAAGCAATTTCAGAAAGCGTAAATTCAATTTCAGAAATATAAATTTAATTTCAGAAAGCGTAAAAGCAATTTCAGAAACTGTAAATTCAATTTCAGAAAGCGTAAATTCAATTTCAGAAACATAAATTCAATTTCAGAAAGCGTAAATTCAATTTCAGATACATAAATTTAATTTTTTTTCTGAAATTCTGAAATTGGTTTTACGCTTTCTGAAATTAAATTTACATTTTTGAAATTGAATTTACGCTTTCTGAAATTGCTTTTACGCTTTCTGAAATAGCTTTTACGCTTTCTGAAATAGCTTTTACGCTTTCTGAAATTCTTTTTAGACTTTCTGAAATCGAACTTGAAAAGGTGTAGACCATCGAAAATATCAATTTGAATTCAAAATTATTTACACAAACAGTTACGTGGTGGGGTATGTCATACCCCAATGAACTTTAGCGGGATGTGACTGAAATCTGGTCACACTCAAGTTGTTTTTGGATAGCAAATGTGTATGGTTGGACTGTTATAAACAGCTACTAGAAGCAATAGTGCCCACATAAACTGATATCCGTATTATTTACAAAAATACAACCTCTGGGGTATGGTATACCCCACCACACCAATGCCGGGTTAAGGCGAAGTCGTATATCGACTGTCGCCTGCCAATGGTAAATCCAGAGTGCCAGTTTTGTACATCAAAACAGCACTCTACAACTTAAACTACCTGCTAATTCTTACTTGCTATCAGGCACTGTTTGTATCATAAGACTAATGCTGAAGACAGCCTAATCGCTTATCGATTAGTGCAGCGTAACATCTTTCGCTAAGCAATATTCGCGTTTACCGATATCATTTGTTTGTTTAGTGCACGGCTCATGCTTATTCGTTGCACTAAACATTATCGGTAACACATTTTGGGTAATATTTAGGGTGGCGGACATGTCCATAACTCGCGGCTACACATACACTTGCTCACATTCATATGCGGCGGAATTGCGATAGATTCGACTTGCGCCAAAGGCTGCGTCGTTTTGGGACGCCCGAGGCACTGGATGAGTAATTTCCGCCATTGGGAGACAACGAACACGTTGGCTGGCAGTTGGCGTGCAAGAGGCGAAGCAGTGGGCACAGCCACTGCTTCAGATCCAAGTGAAAACAAAACGCAGCACAGTTCTGGCGGCGACCGAGGTGCAGCGGAAGATTTAGGGACATTTCTTGGCAACTCTTGCAAGATACACGGATCGGCCGTTCTCTGAAAGCATTGCATCGTATTTGCGGCTCTCCCATTTAACGGCGAATTGGCGCTCAGCTGGTTTATTTTTGTGTGTCGGCTTTTTCTCCACCTTACATTCGTAGTAAAACATGTGGAGCTCTCGACAGTTCGTTTGCCGCACGCTTCAAGCTGGTACACTCACTGGGAAATGTTTTTGGTGTGGTTTTCGCCATGCTGAATTCGCCTCAAAGCCGATCGCGTACATTATCGTCGATGTGTTGTGGTCGTTGCTGACGCTTTCGTTGTTTTATCTGGTTTAGTCAGCTTATATGTACTGCTCATTGTGTTGCTGTTGTTGTTGTCTCTTTGAGACTGAAAGAGGAAGACCTACTCTGCTGCCGTTGGCCACTTTGACTTTAGCTTTGTTTAGTAGTGCTCGTGTTGTTGTTGGCCAGTCCGTCGACACTTGTTTGGAGCGAGGTATCGTGCTGAAAATTCAGTCGATGCGATTACTTTAAAGCGGATGGAGGTGCCTGTTGTGTAAAACGGAATCAACGTGCGTGTATTCTTTACTTATGTGTTTTTAAAAGGCGAAAATAAAAGTGTGTATTTATGCTGTTTTCGAAAAAACTAAAAATATTTGATATAATTTGTGCGTTTTGTGACCGACGGTTTTGGACTAATTTCGATTTTTGCTTTTATGGCCATTTCAAGTGTTTCTAAGGTGCGCATCGCACTAATCGATGTTGGAAAATGAATTAAAAAGTGAAATCAAACACAAAACACAACAACAACGACAATGGCGATTTCGCATAAAAGTTTTGTGCATATGGCAGTGTCTATTATTTTGCTTGAATGAATAGTGTTGTGATTCTCAGAAATCTATGATGTACATTTAAGAAATGAAAGAAATACGTCAAACTCACGTAGTCGCACTTCGCTTTGGCCAAATTCAAAGTTACTTGAGTTCCGACTCCGGAAGTGCACAATAAGTTCAAATCAGATAACATATCGAACTCGCCCGAACTCGAGATTCTAACTATTGCTGGACTGTGGTCTCAATTCATGTCGGCCATGTCAGTGTTGTCTTGTGCGGCGTTAACTGGCAACGTCCCCTCGAAAGAAACCAGAAAGTCAGAGTCGAGACTGGAGAACGAATGCATTGACCACTTGTGCGTGTCCAATTGCGGTCTGCAAGATAAAAGCGGCGCACACGCTTATCAGTTGGCGACGCGCGCGTGTGTGCGGGTGTGCGTCGTTCTATTTCCCCCACCCCATTCTAAATGCACTTTTACGCTCTCCCTGAAAAGTCTGTGTAGCCTGGCATTTTCCGCGAATTTTTGGCACTTTTGCCGAGCGCGCTATCAAAGCATTTTTATCGTTGCGTGATTGCGACTTCAAATATTGCAACAATAAAAATTTTGGTGTGTAATCTTGAGTTGAAAATGTTTGTTTCTTGTATTTTCGTCTTAAGCACGCTGCAGTGAATGTGTGCGCGAATGACATAGTTGAAGAGAATTCATTGCGTTCAATTTTAAAATGAACTATTCACATGGTTTGTTGTGTAATATGTGTAACCAGTAAATATTTTAATGTATGCGTTACATGTACTAATAAAATAATAAAACTACTAGGCAGAGTTTGGCGGCAAGAAAATTGAGTCGAAAATATGCTTGAGATTTAGTTAACCAAATTTAGTTAACCAAATCGTTTTCGAATTTCAATGCAATTTGTGTCGCGTTCTGCTTCTGAGGCGAACACTGAGGCTTGAGCACTGTCTGCTTTGTGATGATAGCAGAATAATAATCAGCGTAAGAATGTAATCAGCGGAATAATAATAAAGGTCACTGTGTAGCTGGAGTTTTTTTCCATTACTGAGATCAGACTTGCAGTATATTAATGTATGCATATCTGATGGAAAGTCAGCGCAAGATTTAGTGACCCGGAATACCTCAGTTCAAATCTCAGCGACGTTCATTAAATAGCTTACAGTTGCTTTTGTCTGTGCATTTCTACTAATGATAAATTTGTGACTCGAGTTTGAATCGCTAAACTGACAAATTGTGACGCTGGATTACAATGAAGCTTTTCATTTTTACGCAAAACAAGGTCAACGTCAAGCTCAGTGGTTGAAGTTCGTTCGAGTCCCGACTCAATTAAAATCAAACACAATAAACGATTCTGTAAACTCTCAAACTACAGGTCCTTGAGGCTCTTGAATATTGTAAACAAGGTTTAGCTTCAGAGATTTCACTTCATTAGTGAAAATTATTCATTCCTTGATCCGAGTACATTGGTCAAATAAATGGTCTCTTCTAAATCATAAGCCCGTCTTGAATTGTTTGCACCATTCAGATGCTTTTTTCGAAGGGTCTTTTCAATTGGACTAAACAATGTTTCTATTATCATATTTTATTAACTTATTTGTATGAATTTCGCACACTGACGCATTGAAAGTTTCTTGTACTTAGCCGCAGAAAATAAAAAGTCCAAAAAAACGCACAGCATTATAATTGATTTCGAAATCCCGGGCTGACAACCTCGCACTCGTCGCATATCTCACTATTAAAATATGCGATAAACGTGCAATGAAGCGACGCATTCCGGCAGCGCGGAATTTGGTTGAGCGCGCCCCCGCCCCCCAATCGGCGGTTGCATTAAGAATGTGCGCATCGCCGCTGCCGGTCCGCCTTTACCTCTGCTGCAATGATTGAGCGCAGTAAAATCTCAAGAATTCATACTGGAGTGACTTTCTTTTCATTCTGGTTTAGTCGCTGCACGTAGACTCGCATAATTTGTCTGTGTATAAATGAATTGATCGTTGGCTGGGTATGCGCCAGTCTAAGGCGAACGTGTTGGTTTTGTCGCAAAGTGCAGCGAGTGCAACGCTGCGGCGTGTGGTGTGTGGACCAATACAGTCAGCGCGTTGGATAAAAGCGACAATAAGCGCGAATGCGAAGCGAAAAACCTGCTAAACAAGTGCTGGCACATTCACAACACAACAACACCAACACACCGCATCCTACTTTGTGGCCAATTGCTTGCGGAACGCTCATAACGAGGCGGCACGTAAATGAAGCTCATAATAAAGTTTAGTTTTTTAGCGTGTCTGCTGCTGAGGACTAATGAACCTTTTGCAGCGCAGCGCGCTTACTTTCTTTCTCGGCATTTGGCTGCGCCGCTGCCCCCAAGCTGGCAAAACAGGATTTCACAGCGGCGGCAAACAGTGGGCAGCTGTAATGCACCAAGGAAATTGTTTTCGCAGTTGCAGTAGCAATGAACTTTTCGGTGCCGAGCGCCGTGTCGGTTGTCTGTCCAGCGCGTCTGGCGTTCACGCCATCAACTCCTACAGCGGTTCGCACTTTTACTTTTAATTTGTGGAAATACGCATTCGGCAGCCGAAACTTTGTCCACTTCCCAACACATAGCGCTGCTAATCTCCGCCACGTGTTGGCTGTATTTTTAAACACACACACGCACGTACATACTGGACGGCAAATGTGCGATTTATTGGCACATTTTTGTGCGATTGCACAACGGGCACTCGAATTAGCTTGAGAGCAACGAAAGCCTTCCGCCGCTATTTATGCGTAGTCTGAATTCGTATATTCGTATGTTTGTTCATTCAAATAAGTTTTGAATACGTTTTTCGCTGCCGAGAACCAATAAATGTTGCCTTCTACGCGACGCAAATTAAAGCACTTTATGAATCCATTTTTTTAATTGTCTGTCAACGAGTTTTCGAAACTTTTGCTACTATTTCATCGTTTTTGGAATGTTTTGCTCGGAATGACAAAACTTAAGGCGCACCACTCGGCCGTTCGCAGCGTTCTCATTTCACTGTATGTGTACTGCGTACATATAAGTTCATGTTGACGCGATTACCCTAATGTCTTTCGATTTATAAGCCGATTTGAATAAAATGCTGAAAAAGTGCCTTTCATAACGCCAAATGAATTCTATCTGTGAACGTGTCGCGCCTTATTCGTCGGCCATTAGGAATTGCACTGGTTCGCGCTGCTCTCGAACGACGAAACAGCCGCTAATTACGTGCAATTTGATCTCGTACACATAAAGTTGGAGTAAACCAACCAGCGGTTCAGTTAGTCAAGTTTTGCTTAGCACAAGAGTCAACCGAATTCCTTTGAGGTATTCTTTACTTTTGTCTTCTCGTGAACATAAAAGGCAGGCCATTTTAATTGGAAGCATTTTTTTCTGAAATAAAACATTAAAAAAACGATTCGTACTTTATGTGGATTAATATATATTTCGATATAGCGGCGATTTAACATCGTATGCTGGCTTTTGAGTGGTCGGCTTGTCGACGTATAGCTTGGACTTCAAATATCCCACAAATAAAAGTCGAGTGCCGTTAAATCGAGTGATCTAGAGGTGGCCAATCAAAATCACAATCTTTTTATATGAGTCGTCAATGACCGCAATAAGTTGATTGTTTGTTGAGCTGTGTGGCATGTGGCGCCACCCTGTTGAAACCAGTAGCCTTCCATATCATTTTCACGAGCAATGGGCATCACAAATTCCTGAGAACGGCGATAACTCGATGTCGTTGAAGTCTGCTCAATACTGGCCCGTACGGCTTCGATATTTTCATCGGAACGTCTTGTTCATTGTCTGAATGAGTGGCAGGCATTACTAAGACTACCGGAGCTACGAAATGCACGTTTAGTATTCATAATTGAGAAGATATTTCGAATGTGTAGCTGAATAATTTCAGCGCGTTCTTTCGGAGTGTACTGCTCCATGGTATACATTTCCTTTGACTCACGTTTCAAACGCAGTTAATCGTTCTGACAGCTCTGTCAAAAGTTATAGGATTGCCGATGCCGATGCTTCCACTTTAAATGGCCTACCCTTTATTTCTGTGCAGCGCATGAAACATGTCGAAACTTTATTTGTTTTAAGAAAGTCAGCACTTGAGTGCTTGAAGAGAAGCGTTTACATAAATCTTTGTTTGTAGCTCTCTTAACTTCTTTAATCGGTGGTCACAAAGTTCCATGGCGTGCCAACACTCCCAGCGATCTTCAAGGTTGTGCTTGTGAATCATAAACCATAAAATACGTGTCGCTACTATTTCGGACCGCTCTATCCTCGTCTCTCTTTCTCTACCAAGTAGAATTTATTGTGCCGACCAGACACAAGCCGTGATCAGCTCATTGGCCCGGGCCCAGAATACACAACTCCCCTCCATGAATATGTGTTTGTATAATTATTTTCGTCTGTGCGTTTTGTCCATGTACACACAAAAGTACGAGATCATGTTTGTCCATTGATAATTGCGCACATACTTAGAATTAATTATTAGTGAGTGTTGTTTGTACGTTGTAAAGAGAGATATAAGCGTTGACAACTCGTAAGCCTTAACAGCGAGAAAATAAGAAAGTCCAGTATTTCTAAGGTCAGTCGAAACTGATTTTAAAACTAAATCGTAGATAGGAAAGTCGCGACTTGTAAAAAAGTCAAACATACTTTTTGCATAACCACTGTCATAATTTTAGAATCGTGAAAAAGCGTAAACTTGAGCACAAAATATAGGCAAACAAATTTTGTTCGGCGAAAGAAAAACTCCCAGAACTTTAGGTCCCAGCCATTTGTGTATAAATTCACAAGCTCAACATGGTTGTTTGGATATTCGTTATGTTCAATGTATGCGTATTTGCGCTGTTTTACCAAGGAGAAAAGGTGCTCGGTTTTCAACCCAAGCCAAATTCGAGCAATTGCAGAAGAGAGCGGTTCTTTATTCTTCCCATAGTTTGCACGGGTTGCTAACTATTATTTTCTTCTATATCGACATAGCCCGGTGCCAAACTGACAGTCTCATCTGGGCGACAGGTACGAGTTATAGTCTAGTTGACTCACAGCTTTGGATCTGAAAATGTTTGATTTTATGCTATTTTTGTATCGACAATTCAACCGGAATATCGAAAAGTTTGATACTTGCCAAACACTCTCTTGCCAAATTTCTGTTTTGTAGGAGTGTCAGTAGCTTAGCGCACAATTAGTTGCTGTTTATTGTGACAGTGTCACGTGACACTTATCGATCGGAGCAGCATTGTCCCAGCTGCAAATTAAGTCTGTCCTCCATAGAAATCGCCCCCAGCAAAGCGATTACATTGGCTGCTTCGCCAGGTTTTCGTGTTTCTCGCTGACCTTTTCGTTAAATGAATGCGGTCACAGGGAAGACCGCCAAGTGTGTGACAGCCGCGTCAGCGTTGAACAGTAGTGCAGAACGCCCTCGCCGCTACACGTTCGTCTGTTTCGAGTGTGTGCACCACCAGACAACATTGACATTTTTGCGACAAGTGCTGAAGCAAATAGTGCAACAGTGCCTCAATAATCTTTCAACCGATTTTCTACGGACCTACAGATCTGGCATACACGAAGGAGAGTACGAAGCGGCCAAACGTGCGCTTGAATAAATAATGCATCGGCTTGTTTCAGTTAAAGTACCAATGAAATTTAACTCGAAAGCAAGTTGCACTCCGTACGACAAATCACAAGTTATAAAATATACAATAACCAATGGCCATCGCTGAGCAAAAAACGCAAGAACTGATTCTACACCGGAGAGCGTTTAGCAGGCAGCAGCAGCAGCAGTGGGAGGTGCTACGAAATGAGATCAGATGAACTAGTAATAACGTGTGATTCCTAATGAGCGTAATATCGTAGTGTTATATCGTAGTCGTGTTAAACCAATGCAATTTTAATCTACTTCGGCCGGGTGCAACAGAGCCGCGCGGAATGAATAGAGAAAGCAACGAATTTAATTTAGTGATAAATGGAAATGTGATAGCCCACGCAAAGGAGGCGTTGTAGCGGAGTTTTAAGTTTCAAATACTCAGAATAGTATTCGCGAGCGCATTTTGCTGCGGAAGTTCTATTTCGAAGTATTCAATGCGCTAACTCAATTCAAAATCATTCATCCAAAATCCAAAACGGAAGACTAATCCAAAATGCCGGTGGGATACCAATTCGCGTCCAGACCGTACAGCTCGTTTCGAGCGGCACGTGGCAGCAACAACAATCAAGGCACGGCGACCAACAATGCCAATACTTACCAGCATCAACATAGCTACAGAAGCGGCAACAGCAGTTTCGGTGCCCCGAACAGCGGCAATCACCATTACTTGCACTCGCCGTTCGCGAACAACAGCAATAACAACAATAACAGCAATAGCAACATTAACAACAACAACAACAATAATAATAATAATATTAATACGAACAGCAACTTTAATCGTCAGCAACCATTTCGCAACAGCTTTTATGGCACACGCTATTGCCATAATAGTTACAACAATAACAGCAACAACAGCAGCAACAGCGGCCACATCAACGGTAACGGCAGCATGGCCGACAAGCGTCTGTCGGGCATTGCCACCACGACAGCAACAATTAACCCGCTTACGCCGAAGTTGGTGCGGCGCATCGAGACCACCTGTTCCAACGGCGGCGCCGGGGCTTGTGGTGGCAGCGCACACAAGCCGCGCGCGCCACTGCCGCCCTGCACCCCGCCCACTGCCAACAAACAGTATTTGCGTGCGCGCAACCAGCCACCCACGCCCCCCGCGCGCCGCCCACCTCATTTCGAGCGCTTCCACAACACCAACGTCAGCTTTCGCCAGAAGACGGCCAAGCCGTCGCCCGCCGTCAGCAGCAGCGGTGATTCGCACGAGTCCATACAACCAAAGTACGTCAGCAGCGGCCCTTACAACAGCGCCCGCGCCTCGGGCGGAATCGGATCTCAGAAGCGTGCCTACTGCACCGTGAACAAGGTGCACAAAGAAAACCAGCCCTGTGCGGCTCCGGGCGGCAATGGCGTGCGTTCGGTGAAAAACTATCCAGCCCCGCAGCCGCCGGGCACACCGAAGGGTGCTATGAAGAAGAAATACAAAGAGGATCAGAAGCCATCGTCGGTTTCGGCGTCGCCCAATCTGAACAATCGGCGCTTCTTGGCGGGCGCTATAAACTCGCACAACTGCTCGTACGGCAAATGCACGCCGACCGCCCAACGACGCAAGCAGCATCCACCGCCAGCTGAGCAGGCGGCCAGCGTCAATGCGCCTGCCAAGAATGGCAGCACCGGCAGCAACTCGTCCGTGGGCTCGACCGACTCCCACGGTTCGCCGCAAACGAAGAAAGCCTTCTCCACCAAGTTTCCGCAGGGACTGCCGTTCGAGGACGAGTTCTACCGCCGATATCGTTCCTACTCGCAATCCTCCTCCAGTAACTATAGTTTCTACAGCTCGGTCGGCGCCCCGAACACGCCGCGCAGTCGCGACTTTGACGACGACGTCGCTGGCGCCGACGACGACGAATTTCAACGCAAACCATCGAACGACGAGCCACTCTACGTCGACTTCTCGAAAGTAATGCAACGACGCGATTACGCGCAGCCAACACACTACAGCAACTCGTCGTCGGCAACGACGATCGTGCCGACCACCACTTGGATTGGCGCGCGCAGAGTGCACTCGTCGCCGTCGCCTTCAAACCTTGCAACCGAAGCTAGTCTCATAGTGAGCGCGCATGTGCACGCCAACGCCAAAGCCAACGGCAGCGTCGCTCATGATTCGCCACATTTACGACGTACAACGAAATCGAAAATCTCGCATTCTATCAACGATTATCTCTACACCAGTGATGGTGTTGCAACGACCCCGACGTCCACTTCATCGACCAGAATATCAACTGGCGATAGTAGGAAACTACTGGATGATCCCGAAGACGGTTACTACGCGCACGCTTCGCCCGAGCCACCCCCGCAGACGGATATCTATCTGGCTGTCGCATCGTGGGCTCCCAAGTGTTCGCATCCCACCAAGGTGCAGATACCAGCCACGGCCGACTCGAACAATAACCCACACTATACGAGGGGATACGATCATCGACTGCACTACCAGAAGCCAGCGGGCAACACTTCGGAGCCCACGATGGTTGAGTTAGAGTAAGTGTCGTATCGCTATTAGCCAATGTTTTGTAGATGTAATGTCTTGCGTGGCGTTATGAGTGAAGAGTGAATGTGCGTGGCGAAGGCGCGGCTAGCAATTGTGTAGGCGTGAATAATACAAAAATTGGCGGAAGTCGCAATGCAATAAACGTAAAAGACAATATTTGCTTGCATTTCTTCAGTCAGATATTTTTTAGTACAAATATTTGCAGCAATTGCACAAAAAAAACCAATAAATATCAAATCAAAAACATTTTTATTATAAGATTTAAGATTTGGAATTTGAATCGGTTATAAAAAAAAGAACTAATGAATATTTTTTGAAAATTCCTGTTTTATTACAAAGCTTGGACTTTGTTATTCAAGAATGAAAAACGATATCGTTCATATGGCTGCCACGACTGGCCTTACAGTACGCCATTCGGTCAACCCAATTTTGAAGTACTTTTTCGATTGTTCCGGGTAGAATTTTCTGAATGGCAACTTCGATTTCATGTTTCAAAGCTTCAATCGTCTCTGGATGTCCAACGGACTTAAATCGCAGCTCCGAGGCGGCCAATTGACTTCAGCATTTCGGCTGATTATTCGATTTTCGAAAACGGTGCCCAAAAGTTCGATTGTTACGTGCCGGATTGTCATGACCCTTCAGTTCTTGGACCAATTGAATTTTGTAAGCCTTCATACCGAGATCTTTATGCAAAATTCTCATCAAAGAAGTGCGGGAAATGTTCAATTCCTGAGAGCGATAGCGAGTTGACGTTGATGGATGTTCACGCACATTTTCGGCTACAAAAGCAATGTTTTCGGCTGTGCGCACTGTACGAGAAAGGGAACTGGTTGTTTGGTCCATTAACGATCCAGTTTCACGAGCTCGCTTCACAAATTGATCCACAAACTGAGTTGAAACTGAGTTGATCCACAAACTGGTCAACCCAATTTTCAAGTACTTTTTCGATTGTTCCGGGTAGAATTTTCTGAATGGCAACTTCGATTTCATGTTTCAAAGCTTCAATCGTCTCTGGATGTCCAACGGACTTAAATCGCAGCTCCGAGGCGGCCAATTGACTTCAGAATTTCGGCTGATTATTCGATTTTCGAAAACGGTGCCGAAAAGTTCGATTGTTACGTGCCGGATTGTCATGAGCCTTCAGTTCTTGGACCAATTGAATTTTGTAAGCCTTCATACCGAGATCTTTATGCAAAATTCTCATCAAATTAGTGCGGGAAATGTTCAATTCCTGAGAGCGATGACGAGTTGACGTTGATGGATGTTCACTTCGGCTACAAAAGCAATGTTTTCGGCTGTGCGCACTGTACGAGAAAGGGAACGGGTTGTTTGGTCCATTAACGATCCAGTTTCACGAGCTCGCTTCACAAATTGATCCACAAACTGAGTTGAAGGCCAATCTTTTTTTTTTAATTTCTTACAGTTTGGGTTGTCGGCCTCGATAGCTCAGCGGGTAGCGCGCTGGCTTCTCATACCGAGCGCTCCAGGTTCGATTCCTGGCTTGGGCTGGAAAAAACATTCATCTACTTCTGTCGCTATCCACATGAAGGGAATGAGAATTACAAGAATCGCACAAGTGCGCTCTTGGCAGGCAATGGCAAAACCTCCAAGTGTGAACGAAAAACTGCCAATCGCCGTTCGGATTCGGCGTTAAACTGTAGGTCCCCTCCCTCCCTTTCCCCATCCGCTTGAAATGTGTGCTGTAACATATGTTGGCAAAAACAGTGTTGCATACACAGTTCAAAAACGGGTGAAATATGTGGTATCACAATGGGCCTTTCAGGCCTCCGAGTGTGTCTCTTATAGAGGCAGCCACCGCAACCTAACCTAACCTACAGTTTGGGTTGAAGACTCTCCATTCTCGAAATAAAGCGTAGTTCAAATTCCAAATCTTAAATGGTCCACGCTGTATATACATTCATGTTTTTAATCAGTTAAACAGTGGCACTTTTTCAGTAGCTCAAACAACGCACATCTTATGCTATGAAATAAACATACTTAATATGTATATTTTACCAAGCGTACTTCTCAATATTATCATTAGTAAATTGCACCCGTGCGAAGCCGTGGCGGGTGGATAGTTAAATATAAAATCGTTTATTTAAAATTATCAAATGATTTCCATCAACTAAAATGCTATAAATGGTACAACAATTAATAATATGAATCATAAAAAACATTTAATTAAGTGTTGGGAAAAACGATTTGTATGGGATTTTCTATGGTGTTTTTGGTCCGGACAGTCTCTTTGCAAGTTCCAGCAGTAGTCTGCCATCATATGGCGATCCCAGCGGCCTTGATATCTATCCTCCATAATCTTGATGTTCTGGTGGAACCGTTTTCCTTGTTCTTCGCTGTAATCACTCAGGTTGTCAGAAAATGTATGTAAATGACTTTGCAAATAATGAAATTTAACACTCATATTAGCTCCTAGTTTTTGGAATTTCTGGAGCATTTTGTTTCTGGAGTGAACAGTTCAAGTTGCTAACAATCCTCTGGGATTTTTAACACTCAATAACTAAGAACAATATCATATCCCTTTAAACCTCGGGCAAAGATAAGCATTTGTCATGTTATGTATACTTCGAAAAAGACACGTTAATGAGGGTAAATTAGTTACAAATGTGTATTTCCTATAGACCGATTTATCATGAGAACCAGAGTCAATCTGGAAAAACTAATTTATAGGCTGAGTACTTCATAATCATATGTATCCAAATTGACCCAATTAACCCTGGCCGCAGAAAAAAATATTTTTTTTCTTTCATAATAACTTTCAATAATGTTTGACTTATTGCTCTCTTTGGAAAGAGGGGAAAATAACGTAAAAGCTATTCGGAAGTTGATAGTTTTTGGTGTAGGCTATAAATTGGTCTGAATTTTGTTTTTCACTTCCGCTTGAGCCCTTTATGGCACTAAGACAACTTGCATTTTTGCTCTAACCAAATTTAAGATTTTTGTTTTTAGTTCTGAACTTCGCCACGTTCGACAGTTGCCTTAATATATCTTATGATGCAACCGCATGCGGTGCTATGACCTTCAACAACTTTGTTACGAATGTTATCATTCGGAAATTGTCCGGATTTTGAGTGAACCATGCCTTATAGCGGTTTTTAAAGATTGCTCGCTCAAGTGAGACCAGTCGCTTTGTTGACGTTATGCAGAGCATTTTTTAAACTTTGCTATTTCAGTGAGTAATTTACAAGCTGTAGTTTTTTGATCACAATGTATGTTTGCAACTCGAAATAGCATAAATTGAAATTAATTTAGCTAAAATGCGATATGATTTTTCAATGTTGTCAACAATGTGACCAAATCTGACTGCAGACCGCTTACAATAGCCATTGTTGTTCTTCCCACACGAGAATACTCTTCTTATTCGAAGAGAGTATGTATGCATTTATTTGAATGTTTGCATAGGTATGCGATAGTCACAGCTTCGAGCAGTAACAGAAGTGCCGCAGTCGCACACGACCTGCCAGCAGTAACCTTTATTTTTCTTATTGATATTGTTAACGGCAACACGACGAGACGCCTAGACCCAATAATCCGACACTTGTGTGTTGTTTTTGCATGGTGTCTGCTGCCATTGTTGCTGGTTGGTATTGGCCGTGTTTGGGAAGATGCCTGCTAACCGTTTGAATGATTTAAATTTAGCGCCATCTGCGTTTAACGATTTGGTTGGTTTTAATTTAAGCAAGTTGCTTTGGCGCGGCCGTGTTTTGTTTTTTACTTCGCAAAAGTATTTTTTGCTTTTGACGCTTTAGTTGCGCTCTCTTTGCATAGGTTCACTGCGCATAGGTAGAAACACTGAAACGATGTGGCTGAAGGCTCTTCGCTGTGGTGTAGAGTATGAATGAGTCGTCCCGGCCGATTGAAACACTCTGACTTTTGCTTGTTCAGCACTCGCTCACTGTGGCCGCTCGCCGTTGTGGATTTGTTGTTTGAGTAATTAGCAAGTGCGGAATGCGCCTCGTCCCCGCCCCCGTGGAGGGCGCGTAAGTTTAAGTGGAGTTCACCAGAGATTGGCAAAGATATTTATCGCCTCCACGAACGAGATCTCGTTTTTGTGAAACACTAACCTCAGCGCAGTCGACTCTGCGCGATCCTCAGAATCTACGAAACTGGCCCGCTGGCCGCTTGAAGAGAGCGAGAAAGAGTCGTTGTTGGTGCTATTGAGGTAGCCGAGAGATCGAAATCGGATTTTACTTTTAAAGCGGCTTAAGAATTGATGGCTTATTTGCTTGAGCAAATTAGCAAGTTGCCTTTTATGGGTAGAGCTCAGCAAAGTACCACGGAACGACTGAAACTACTTTGTTGACGTTTTATTTACATTAGCTACGCTTTGGCTTTGTTTAATTTTGTTCTCTTTTGATTATATTTTTTTTTGCAAATAAAACACAAATAAGCAAATATAAATACAAATCCAATTATTATTTGTAGCAAAGGCGGGGAGGCGGCGGAAATTACAATCTTGACGAGTGTGCAGTTCGACAGACTGATAGTTACGTTCGTACGAGAAACCTTTGCGGACGGCGAGTGGAAATGTTCTCCGGTTTTGGAGCGAACGACTTGTACAGCTGTTGAAATATCTTTCAACAAAAGTCGCTACCAAGTGGCGAACATGTAGATTTGGCTTGCAAAAACTCGCTAATGCGGTATTCACAATAGCTGGTAGAACAGTTTGATCTAGAAAATCAGATTTGGATACGACCTTTTAAGTGATGTGGCGTCACGTTGGAGCAGCTACAAAGTTAGCACCCTGAATTTGGCAGAACTGCGCGCAAGATTCACTCAAAGGGTTTTAGACGAGCCGAAGACGACCCACCGTTGTTTAGGGTAGCGGTCGCTGCAGATCGTGAACTCCGCCAATGTCTCTTATTGCTTAATTCGATGTGTGTCTCTGTGGAGGTGTTGCTGCATCGTCAACATTAGCCGTTTTATTAGCTGTGCGCGGTTTTGTGTTGTCTCGCATTTTCCGCCTCTCACATAACAAAAACCTAGCAGCAACAATAAAAATTCGCGAGTTGCCTTTTTGGGACGTAATGCCACGGTGATCGAGAAAAAATCGTATTTGCGGTTTCAGCGCTTTGCTTTAATTCGCGTTTTTTGTTTTTAACTGGGGCTGCTTAACTGTTGCGCCTAACTTGGCTGTTGGTGTGCGGTTCGATGTTCGATCTCAAATTTGAGCTCTATTTTTATTGGCGGCTGAAGTAAAGGTGCGGGCAACACTCGGAGGTGCCAAAAAGAGTAATGCGAATTTAATATTTTGTCAAAAACGCATGTCAAAATGCTGCGGAAAATGCCAGGCAGACAGACGGACGAAACTATTCGGCGCATCTCATACCTAGTTGTGTTGGTGTTGAAGGTTTTATTGGACACCTTCGATTTATTGCGGTTTGATTTGCATTGAAATTGCTAAGTAAACTGTGGGAGAAGCGCTGTCGAGCTAAAGCGACCAAACAATACGCTCGGCTAGACGCCAAGTCTGTCACACTGTCACAGTGTCTGTGCCAAATTTGCATTTGCTTGTCAAATTTCAGGTTATCGCGTTAAAGAGATGGGAGGAACTGAGATCTTGTAGGATTAGTAAAATCTTTTGGCCCAAATTCTCTCAACACAAAACAGACTACATTCTCAGCCTCTCTCGAAGGTCCACACGAGTGATGATAGGTTTGACAACAGGCCATTGTCTAATAGGCACGCATGCCTGCAGGCTTGGTCTTACTGAATCAAACATCTGTAAGCACTGTTCGGACCCAGAGGAGGAAGAAACAATAGAACACGTCCTGTGTCATTGCCCAGCTTTGTCAAGACGCAGGATGGAAGTCTTGGGTAGCGCCTTTTTGGGTTCTCTACACGGTCTAGCAGACACCTCCTTGAAAGACCTACTACTCTATGCAAATAAGACTAATGCAATCACAATGGACTTAATCCAGTAATGAGGAAGGGATCAGACGTATGCGGTAGTACCGCATACCTAACCTTGTCAAATGGAGTTATTTCTCACAACTTCTTCTGATGCGCGTAACCCAGTTAGACGTTGTTGTTGTCATAACATGATTTTGATTGTAGCGGTAGTTTGAATTTTTCACTTTTTGTTGATTATGTCAAATGTAGAACAATGCGGTTACCATTTCGCAATTTCAGCCAATTTGCACATAATGTACTCAAACATCGTAAATTTCCGTGCTCAGTGACGACGCGACGAATTCAATTCGGCGATTTCAAAGTGTCGCGCTAAAATACACCATTTGGCGTGTCGTGGTGTGCGTTCGTGTCAGTCACAGCGTCATAACGGAACTGATTAAATTGACTAGTCATTTCAAAGAGCACGTTGCTGACTGTGGTGCCGTACGTTGAACTGTCGATTTTACAGTTTAGCAGCAGCACATTTTGTTCCGCTATAAATATATGTAAATAATCAAACTCACATCTTAAAACTTATGACATTGCGCTGAACCAGAAACTTGAATGATTCATATATATATGTACATACTATACATTATTAATCTTAATATGCGTGTATACAGAGGTCTGCAATCCCAGTAGGAAAGTGGCACCTTCCGTAATTCATTAGCAGCATACTTACTTTTCATCCGGGAAGCATTCCAACTTCCATGCCAAACGCCCATTACGTTTGTTCTTATAATTCTCAACAGCTTCATGTGGATAGCGATGGAAATAGACGAGTGTTTAAAACAGCCCGCGCTGGGAATCGAACCAGGGCCTCTGGCATTAAAAGTCAGCGCGCTACCCTCTGGACTACCGAGGCCAACTCATTAAGTTTGTAAAATCACTTCTTCTAGATTCGTTCTACTTAAATGTACATTCCACGTACATTACAAAGTAAAGTGCACTTGGAAGGGACGATACGAACAATCATTCGGGTTTTAAATCGACTTTTTTCGCACTTCCTGTGCCTTCTTGTTTGCTTTCTTAGCGTAAGCTACAACCGGAGGTACTCGGAACGTACCTTACTAATACCTTACTTTTGGTAGCATGCCGTTACCACCGCCAAAATGTGGAGGAAAACATGCATTATTATGGTAAGCACCTTACCATTTTCCTACTGGGATGGTTTGCTGGGTGCTTGTGTGTCTGTGCAGAGAAGGTTCGGAATTCGGTTTCTTCTATAAAGAGTCACTGAGTCAGGTTTAGAGACTGAAAGAGGTTCAGGTGCAAAGTATCCATAATATTATTTTGAAAGTTTACACAAGTCTCATTTAAAAACGTACAGGAAAAATTTACTAAGCTACCACTCAGTGTTTTTGAAAATCATAAAATACTGGCGGTGTGCCAAGAAAAGATGTTACATGTAAATACATATAATTAGAAAACAAAGAAAAGTACAATGCAACTGAAACTATCGACTAACACTTAACTCTGACTTGGAAACTAAAGACAGCAAAAAAATATATGTATTTTCAAACTATTGTAAATATATTTATTGTGAACGATTTACAAGAAGCACTGTTGTTGTATGACTAAAGCCCGATTTCAAAGTCTCTGGTTAACCAACTGTTATGCAGCCAATGTTGAATGGTTAACCATTGGTTAACCAAGAATTAAATCAGCTGATTTGACAGCACTCATAATTTGTGAAATGTGACAAAATTTGAAATTGAGGAATTAAAAAATGATTGCCTTTTATTTTCCACCAGTTGAAAAAATTTATATTTTAAGGTTGAAAAATTCGACACTCTTATTTTTCACTAAAATTCAAACGAAAAGTCGTTTTTTTGATTTTAAGAGCGTCAGAACAATGCTCCCAATGCTATGCAAGCAGTGCTGCCACACATAATTTCTAAATCAGCTGTTCAGATAACCAGCCGCTGTGAAATCCGAAACTATTTAACCAGTGGTTAACCATCGGTTCTTGATTAAAGTTAACAGTTGGTTAACCAACCACTGTGAAAT
Source organism: Melieria picta (assembly GCA_964056695.1). Lineage (NCBI taxonomy): Eukaryota > Metazoa > Arthropoda > Insecta > Diptera > Ulidiidae > Melieria > Melieria picta. Next base: position 98,277,120 of record OZ057398.1, on the reverse strand, counting down.
CGGGCCTAAGTTGAGTCGGGCATTTTAATGTTTCTTACTTGTAGCAGCGTTGCTTTCTGTGAAGAAATGTAATACTAAGCGCAAACATTTAAATTGTTTATCGCGCCTCGCAGACGTACTCAGGGAGGGGGAGTGGTAGAACTTTTTGGCGAGCCGCATACGACATTTCTTGGTCAATTCACTGATGGGTTAAATGACCCGCTTTCCGGGCATACAAACAGCTACGAACTCACTATAATTATTACGAAAATATTTTTGGAGTCTGGAATGCTGGCAGCGTATATGTCGCACTTGTATATTGGCAACAATCTACCTTCACAATAAGTTTTCATTCCGAAATCAAATTGAGACTAACGAGCGACAGACTTCAGAAAATTGTGCGCATGTATTTCTACACATTCTATACTGTTCCATTGTGGGAGATTTAATTGCATCCAATATTGGGCTTATGCGTTCAGGAATTAATTGGGTTAAAGCGTCGAACGCGATATTGAGCGACCATTGCTTTGTTCTGCTTCAACTTCAGAAACAAACTCGTTAAACATAGGTTCATGTTTGTGTGCATTCAACATAGGAATATGACGTATGCAAATACAAATTTTAACATTGCATTCATACCCTCGAGTGTAATGGAAATCTCGCACTACACAGCCGTTCTTGATTCTTCCTCTGTCATTTTATCCCACTTGAAGAAGGTCCACACAGGAACAACAACGTATTAGAAGGTACCGGAGTCATTCATCTAGATTAGGCCTTCTGTTTAGATAGGGGTTCAGTTAAACACAAAAGAAAGGCTCATCAGAAAAGTTCATTGGAACGTAGGGGAATTTCGTCGAAATACGTAAAGTCTAAATATTTACTGCAATCACTCTTGCTAAGTGCCAGAAGAAACATGAGAGCGAGAGAGAGAGAGAAACTGAAGTTCTTAGAGTTATAGAATAAAAAGGCAAAAGTCCCTAGACTTGCTTCCGACTAGGAAGCAAAGACCTGTTTAGATTGTAAATTATTTGTTTTGGATTTCATTTTGTTTTTATCGAATTCGCGTCGCTTTTTAATTCAGTTTATTATTTGTTTTCCGCCCCGTCTTTTGTGTGTGACTAAAGCGCTCGCACGTAAATTCGCACAGCACACTCACAAACGCCAACACACACACAGAAAAAGAGTAAACGACCTTGTCATGTTTTTCTTTTCTGACTTGTTGCAGCGTCTTTGTTTTTACGACTTCTGATGCTTCTGCTGGCTGAATTTCATTTGATGTTCGGCCGCGTATTGCGGTGGACAATCACCCTTTTCGACGTTAGCTGTTGTAGGAGGGAATGTTGGTTTTTCAATGCTCGATTACAAGTCGTTGTCTCGGGCGGTGTTCGTTTGGCACTCAGCCAATTACGATATGATTTCGGTGAGATTCGTGTCCATCAAAATCGTTGTCCTGTTGTGAGTAGGGAATTTGGCGAAATCTGTCAGAGGCTTGGTTTGTTTTTGCATCGCAGTCTTCAGGCATATTTATGTACATATGTGCATGTGAGTGATTCAGTTGAATTTTAAATTAAATTGTGACTTTAGGTGGTTTTGATTTCAGCTCGCGTGCGCACACTGCGAGTTCCGTTTGAGTTCCCACAGTCATTATTTGAAGATTTGCAGTCTTTTTGTGTTCACCAACTGTCGGCCTGACCTCTGCTCGCCACATGTATCTGGCAATTACATACATCGAATTATTCAAGTTAATTACACCATAAAAAATTGGAGTGCTACACATAATGCGTCATCGGTGTGGATCTGAACGTGGTCGTGGTCATCGACCGATTTGTTGATTCGATTAAAAATGGGGGGAAAATATAAAAAGGCCGTATGGCAATTTACCTGTAAAGAAAATGCATTGTTTAACAAAATATGAACAATGCACGTGTTGGGTTTCTAGCCATACATATAGCGAAAGTATGGAAATGTGGATATACCATATATATAGTTTATCTCAATATCTGTGGTGTATATTTAAAAGTAAATTTCTATGCAGTTCAAATGTTAATATTTGTGCACATTTAAGCAAGTCTACTACAAACTACGAGTTTGCTGCCCAATAAATAATCGAATGGCGTGCTTCATGTGTTCTTTTTTTACATCAAGAACAAAAACCTAATTGCCAGAGATTTGATTCCATGATTTCATAATTGTTAGGGCCATTATCGGGTTTCGAAAAATACCGCCATACATCTAATTCTCATTACATAAAGTGTCTTTATTAATGTATGTTTCTTTCGATAAAAGAGTAGAGTCGACATTCGTAGAGCATGAAATCCGCTCGTCTCTTGCATCTCCATAAAATCTTTCGATTTACCGAAACCTCCATTCGATTTGGTCACCTCTATAAATATCGTTAGCAGTTTTTGTGTGTAGCAATGCTCTTTGAGAAGTTTATTTTGTAATTAGCCGCCACTCGAAGGTGGCAGCAAATGAGCAGCTGGCTTTGCAGGACAGCCGCCGCCAATCATAAAAGCCAATAAATAAACCACATATAATTCTATTTCGTTTGAAATGGCTACGCTTTGGTTTGATTTGGCTGCGATTTCGTCAAAATGAAATGCACAAATATTGCTACCACTTTGAATCCATTCAGCAATGCCAGCAGCCAGCAGGCAGTGTTGAACCAAAACGCGATTTTGCCGCTCTGCGCGCGCCAAACAGGTTTTTGTCGACGCTGCCGCCGCCATTGCCGTCGTCATCGCCGCCACTACACCGCTTCTACCTATATTTCATGACAAAATTCCTACATTAATTGTTGCACTTTTTCAGGACGTTGTCAGCCATTTGGTGAATTGGCACTTATGAGCTAATTCTAAAGCTGATCAACGCAACGCAATTATGCTTGGCACTTTTGGTTTCCACTCGAAGTGATACTGAAGTTGCCATACAGTCGAACATCAAAGGGCTTACAGTTTTTCGTCGTGCAATTCAAATACTTACACAATGTAGAGAATGACGCCGGCTACCGAAGCCTTCCAGGCGCGCCAATATGTTGGGTTTTCAGAATTTCCACTTAATCCAAATTTGCGCCTGACTCATTCAGTAAAAAACGGTTCCTCTCTCTTTTCACGCATATTACACCGTTCAACACCAGTTTGTACACGTGATAAATTCCTATATGTTCCGAAAGACTGGACAATGAAATGCATTTGTCGAATAATTGAAAACAATTACTCATACGATCCACATTGCATACCATGGGTACATTAGTTTTTTATCCCTGTTTAAGTACATCGTAAGTGCGGTTTTTGGCTGTGAAACTGCTGTGTGATTGAAAAGATGATAATATTATTACAGATTTTTAGATTTGGATTTGAAGAAAAACTGAATACGGCATTGTGTTCAGCACACTAAATCCAAAAGGATGCGATAATCTTCCTTTTGAAATCCAATATATTCGATTTGATATTGAAGATCTGCCGAACTTCAGTCAAATTTATATCGGATTTCATCTTGATATCGTCAATAATTTGGAACCGGACGGACAAAATCCAAATCAATTCGGCTGGTTCTCCTCCTGTATTCACAAAAAAATACATTTTATATCGGTCAAGTGCAATAAAGTGCAATAATGTAACGATTTGATCTATTGTGGAAAACTGGCAAACACGTTATTCTTCTTTCAGAACGTGGTAAATTTTGTTGAGTGGTGTAGCAATTTAATGTTTAACAAATCGATTTCTCACAGCCACGCTTAATATTTATGTGGTTGACCTTTGACGTTAACTCAAAAATCAAACATGTCCACCACGCCAGAAAACCGCCACGATGTGCTGTATATACATATAGTGAGATAGACATCCCTTCACACTTCGCTTGGAATTAAAGTTAGTTATAAGGGGTAACACCACTCTAGGGCTTTGCAAATATAAATTTTTTGTTTTTTGGCTTAAACTATACGTTGGAGTCATAAAAACAATATCCAGTTGTTCTTACAGAAAAAACAAAAAAAAAACATCATAACAGCTTCAATTTTGATTTTTCCACAACGCCTTGGCTCGCAAAGCTTTACACGCACTTTTCTCAGGACCACTTTTTGCAAACTGGGACAGATTACGCGAACACCGTTGCATGGATTGATTTGACAGCAGCTTCACAATTGTTTGTTCTAAGTACGTAGTCGTTTTTTGATCTGATTGCAACCTTTTTGTTCTAAACTATTTATTGAAAATTTGTTGGCCGAAAATCGACTTTTTTAAGTGTACCATTTCTACAAAAAATGATTTAGAAAACACCCCTCGCACAACCATAAATTATAGAACAGAACATAAATTGTAAAATGTATTTGTTTTCTGTTCCAGGTCTTATACTTTACGAGAAATACGTCCACCCGTTTGGGAGTTAATAATGAAGGCGATTTCAAAGCATGGCGCTTACGCCGCAATTTTGAGTAAAAATAATAAAAAAAAATGTCCGCACTTTGCTATGTGCCCAATATACATTTTGAAAACTTACTTTTTTCATAGTGGCGAAATAAATCGTCCAAGCTAGGCCTGTTTTTAGCCCCTAGAGTGGTGTTACCCCTTTAAGCTAGCGAAGACCCATACGTGTGCGCAGTTTTAAGGTGAGCAATCGCGCTGAGAACAGTTTTCCGTTCCACATGGGTTTAGGGATTGCATTGCTTGCGTATTCAAACAGTTGTGATGAGGTGCTTTCATTTCCATTGCCGCAGTTGTCTGAGGAAAGAGCCGGACAGTAATGGGTAATAGTAGTTATTCTCACTCTCTGTCCCCAAGTAGCTCATGCGTTGAATGTTTCGCTATTTCCACTCAGAGAAGCCGATGCTCAGCATAACTTCCCCGATAAATAGTTAGCTACTTAGTGTGCCAAAATGTCTTCAAATGTTGAAATCGTCTCTAGCAAATTGATGCACTGTCTGGAATATGAACAACCTTCAGTTTTGTTGAAAACAGTCAGCAGTGCTTGGTCGAAAACTGTGGGACAGTTGCTCGAGGTAGGTCGGCGCTGAGCTGTAATACGCGTTGCCTCACTGTATATCGCTTCGACTATAACTTTTTTTCAGTCATTTTATTTTCGTGTAGATTTTTCAGAGATCTTTGCATGAAACGTTGTGACCATTTGTTTTAACGGCAACAAGCACATTTTTTATACCGAACTATTAAGTTTTTGTTTAGCTGAATATACACAAATTCATAAGCAGACGTACATAGTACATACAGAATATATTGGCTCGTACGCTATTCCGTTGTTTCAATTCGTGATTATTATGCGTGGCTGTGCTTTTACAAATGTCATTCTTCGTTTAACAGTTGGCAGTCGAGTTTTAATGCGAATATGGCGTGGCGTGGCGTCTTGAGTTTTCCGTTGGATTTTTAATTTATGTACAAGTTGATAACAAAAAAAAAAAACAACAACATCGGATCCGTCAAACGAACAACGTAGTCGCATTCGAATTGCGTTTTGTGAGATTTTCAGTAAAATACTTGAGTCATTTACAGATATGCTAATATAGATTAACGGACACCGGAATAAAATGAGTTCGCGGACTTCTTGGCTAAGCAGAAGTCGGAATTTGATATCTGGGCCTTAACCCTTTCGGGACTACTGGGATAATACGCTTTAAATGTCCCTCAAAACAATTATTCAGATCTTATGATCCACGTAAAATATTTATTCGAATTATATGTATGTACCCGGATGCGTATGTATTTGTATGAGTATGAGTATGTATTTCTATTTTGGTTTTCAAAATTAAACTCCGTCCCCAAAGGGTTAAACCTGATTTTGCTATAAAGGCCTGGATCGTCGGAGATTTCGCTGACAAGTGATTAAGTTTTATAATCGCACATCGGATGCGGTTGAATGAAACAACCAGTTGCAGCTTATTTAAACTACCTACTCATTTGGAGTTTTAAAAAAAATTTGGATTTTCATGTTCTTGAGTTACCTGAAAAGTAACTAACATAGATCTGAAATATTTAAAAATAATCATAATTCAAATTAAATTAAATAATTAAAAATAATTATAAAAATTCTGACTACACTTCTTGGAACTAATGTCCTGTTCAATTTAGTTCTTAATTGAGAACACAGTTCCGTTTAGGTTATACGTCAATTTAGCTGTTATCGAACATGTTTTTGTTTTGACAGCCGCCGTAGCTCGTACCCATGTTCAAGACTCCGTTGCTGCTAACACCGAAAAATAAAAAACAAAAATGTTTCTTTCGGCAGCTGTCCTCTCAGCAGGAAATGGCAAACCTCTGAGAGTAAAATTGCCTATGAAAAAGCTCCCAACTCGCCGTTCGGAATAAAACTGTAGGTCCCTTTCAACCTTCTAAAAAAAAAATTCGCACGCACAACACGGATGGTTGCTGGTAGCTAGGCCTTAGTCGCGGTATCGGGCTGTCGTGCCAGTCAATTATTATATTTTGTTTTGACGGAAGAAAGGTTTTTTCTGTTTATGTATAAAAAAGTTCTTAAAAACCTTTATTGAACTTTAAGTAATATTTTTTCAACATCCCTACTGATGCACACAATTTTTAAAGGAAATTTCAAAGCAAACAAATGTAAACAAACGTCTTTCGCTGTTGTTTTTGTTTTGGTTCCGTCAATTGTGAATGAATTCGTTGCATGGGTTGCAGTGTTGCATGGCGAATCGAGCTACATTCATGCTCAAATTAGCGCTAATTGCATTTGCTAAATGAAAATTTTTGTGTGACAAATTGAGTTAAATTTAGAGCTGTCTAAATAGGGTAGGAACCTGATCATCTGTGTAGACAACCAGGCGGCAATCAAAGCACTGGCCTCTCACACTGTAAAATCGAAGACAGTAATGGAATGTCGTAAGTCTCTGTATGGCATCCGGGACCACAATATCACACTCTGCTGGGTGCCTGGTCACAAAGGCATTCCTGGCAATGAAAGAGCGGATGAACTGGCTCGGAAAGGATCGGAGCTTACGGATACGAGCATGGTGGCAGGAATCTACCCGCCACTTCAGGACTTTTACACTGATCTGGACAGGAAGGCAATCAAGCGCACCAATGATCAATGGAGCCTTCGGCCTGACTGCAGGATCACACGCGCGCTGTGGCCGAAACTGGACCAAAAGAGAACACTGCAACTCTTACGGTTTAGCAAATCAACACTTCGTACTCGGGTCCACGGGGGTCTTAACGGGGCACTGCGCCATCGGCATTTTTGCAGAAATGCTCGGTCTGCCCCATCGAGACTACTGTCGCAGCTGCGAAGATGAGGAGGAAATTGAATCTGTGCAGCACCTCCTATGCGAATGCCCTGCGCTTCACAGCATACGCCACCGGTATCTAGGGGGCAGAGTGCTGGGCGATTTGGGCTTGGTTTGTACCACGCCACTGGAGGATATTGCCAGATTCATTCGACGCTCAGGTTGGTTTCAGCCAGCACCGAATACAGGATGACAAGGGCTTGCCACACTCTCATCGGGCATCACAATGGGCCTTTGGGGCCTCCGAGTGTACTTGCTGAGAACCAGCAAGCCGCCTGTCTTACCTAACCTAACCTAAATAGGGTATAAGCGACCCCAAGAAGCGTCGACAAATATTTATTTAATTTTTATTTTATTAAGTCAAATAAATACTAAGAAGTTGTATTAAATTACACGTCAAAATTTCAACAGTAAAATTATAATAACATGAATTTTGGTTCGTCGCCGCGGCAGTCCATAAAAGTAATCACACCAAAAGTTGTATACAAATAATGTTATGACGAATTTAGGTTTTATGTTGTAGTGGTTATTCAAGGCTCCGCTCATCAACAACCCGAAACTGTTTGCCAAACGCTGACCATGGCTGGCAACGGTTGAGGGTTACCGATATGAACAATGGGTGCGTCTCATATCAACTGTCATAAAACGTGTGTGTGTATGGTTGAATGAATATACAAATTTCGGCACTTCTATGCCGAGGAAATGGACGCATCTGGACAACTTTCCATCAATTAGCCTAAACGTATACGGAGACGCAGGCCGTGCAGGCAATACAGTTCAGCACAGAGCAGTTTTTTGTAAATAATGCAGTACCAAATGACGGCGTATACAGCGACACAGCCGCGTGTGGCGCAGGGACGTACATGCACAGACTTGCGTAGCGTTGTACTCGAAATACAGTTTTCTGCGCGCAGCCAATACGTTCTCTTGCAAAAATTGAAGAACTAATTGAAAAAGTGCGCGTCTGATTCAGACAAAGAACTCATATTGCTGGGTCTATGGAATGAATACGAAACACGTGTGCTGGTGCTGGTGCTGGTTTTACGAGATTCGTATATGCAGTTAAAATATTTTCTGGGTCACACAGTTTCATCTGTGCTGTGATGCCCTGTTCTGTGCTGCGCGTCCTGTTCCCCCGTATACGTTTAGGCTTAATGTCGGTGCTCTCGTGTGTGATCTAGAATTTGTAATAATTCAATAACATGTTAAAAAATAATAAACTTTCATTTAAAAGATTTTTCTGTAATAGCACTTGACAAAGTATTCTGTAGTTCTTCTATTGTACTTTGGCTTCAAACTGCTCCATCCGACATTAACTTGACGCGAATGTGGAGCACTTTCTCCAGAATGGAAATCGGCTAAATCGTAAACCGTGTGTCAGGCTGAAAGGGAAATCTTGCACGTGGCTCTAACCGCCTGCGCGGCTTTTCTCTCCCTGCGGCACTGCACCAGCTGTGGTTCAACGCGTTGCCGCACGCAATTAAAAACGCCAATGCTGGGTGACACTTTTGCAAGCCAGAAATTAAGCGGTTGACTATGTAGCACTCGGGCCCACTTCTTGCCGTTCGACCTACGCCTTGCCGTTCTTGCACGCTCGCGTGTCATAATTTTCACTTTTTCGACAACATGTCGACATGTGCAATTAGTACGAAAAGTACTGAGTGAAATGAAGCAAATATGAGCAGAACACAAAGCTGACTCGCCGCCTGCTGGAATGAAAGTGTGCGAACGCACGCCGGCGCGAAGAACGCTGGGAGAGACTTTTACTCGGAGCACTCTAATTATGCTGACTCAACGCGTTGCATTTTCAGCTAACCTAGTTTGCTTTGGTTTTGCGCTCTGCTGGCGTCCGGCCTTGTCCGGTCGCGTAATTGGTCCACTCTTGGCCGGGTGGTTGTGTAATTAGCCGTTGCTTGTTCCCTGGTTCGGCAGTGGGCCGCGATCGACCGCAGCGCTTTGCTTCAATTTCAGATTGTAATTAATATTTGAGGCCGGACGCTGCACGAGTGCATCGTCTCGTTCTAAGCATAGCCGAGCCGCAGTTGCCCACTGCACAGCTATGGCCGGTCATAGACTAATTTCGATTGCAGACAGCGACCGACCTTCTAACGTCGTATTTTACGCGCATTCTTCGCGTTTCGATAAATCCGGCGCAGTTGCTTAATTTTCGTGCTTCGGGTTTGTCTTCTCCTTCCCGCGCAATATTTGCGGTCTAGTCGCGTCCAAACAGCTGGCAGCTATTGTGGCCACAAACAAGTCTTAGAAGCATAAACTGGTTTTTGATTCATGATCACAGCTAACGAACAAATGCTGGTCGCTGCTTTATTATTTTAACTTTTTTTTTCATTAATTTACTAGCAACGGAGCAGCTGAGGCATCGCTCGCCGCTGTCCGCTCTCGAATAGGAAATCAATGAACCCACGTACTGCCGCCGCTCCGTTCTCTAGTTGACTTGCACGTACCGGGCTGCGGAGCGGCTGGTGGGCGTCCGATTACCGACATTGCTCGCTAGCCGGCGGCTGCTAAGTGCACACGAATCTTTTCCGAAATCACTTTCCATTTCGTTGCCGTGCCTCATTGCGCGAAGTGCCACTTTTGCTGCCTTATTTGGCTGGTGAACTTGCACTGTAAACAGCAGTGCACAACAGCACATTCGCACAGTTGATGAGAGCCACCTAAATAGGTTCAATTGGAAATTGGTCAAAGAATAATGCCAAGTCGAGAGTGTTTTTCATTTTGGGAATTATTCAGTGGAGTAGTTTGTGCACACATCACGATTTAATTGTTATATTTTGTTTTTTGGATAAAATATAAATATTTGCATTCACTTGTGCTAGACTTTTTTCTCGACACCTGGAGAAGTCGAAAACAGTGCAAGAACTACATAGTCTCGGAAAAGCAATTCTTTACCGACGTTAGGCAATGCCGTGTGGGTCAGTTAAATCGTTTTTTAGGTCGACCTGTCGTCACCTATCAACTATATCTTGTCGTTTACGAATATCTTCACGCTTGTCATTCATACTTCCTAACTAAAAGTGCTGATTCTTTGAAGATTTAGATCACAAAGTAGCATTGCAAGTGACACACTTAACGGCGTTCAAGTGGGGTCAATTCTCGTAGAATCTAATGTTAAGTGTTATCTAACAAACGAGTCTTTCAAAAATTCGTTTATTCATTAGTTATGTGAAATAATGTCAATTCAATTTTAGAACGTAGTTTACCTGTTAATTTAGTTAAATCCGAAATTCAAAATCATTAGTTCTGTGTGTAATTTCAACATTTGAATCTGTAAATACATTTGATATTTTCTTGGAAATAAGTTTTTCCGGTGGGTGTTTAGCTGCATATCGCATAGTAGATTCAGTGAGACATTTCACATGAATGTAATGTAATGTAATGATAATGGGTAGGGACACTGCCCTTGCGCACTGCAACCTAGTAGGTTTATTGTGCCCCTTGAATCATCTGGTGTTTTATGTGCTCAGGTATTGAATCAGACCTTTCTGCGATATTTGCATCAGGTCCTCATCACCGAGAATATGTTTCCCTAGAAACTTTGCACGTCTGTGTGCCAGAGCTGGACAGTTTATGATAACGTGTTCCATTGTTTCATCGACCTCATTGCAGTATCTGCATGTTTTGTCGACGACCAAGCCAAGTTTGTGGAGGTGGTAGTTACAGGAATAGTGGCCGGTTAGAGCGCCACATAGGATTTTGAGTTGTCTTCTGCTAAGAAGTATAGCAGATTTAGCTCGTTTTGTGTTAAAGTTTAGGAATCTTTTCGAGTGCCGTAGTCCCTCAATATTATTCCAGTATTTTTGTTTTTGTTTCTGGATCCATTTGTGGATGTCCTGTTTTAGGTCGGTTTTACCGAATCCAAACATCGGGCCCGGCCCTATGAATGGGCTTTCTGCACCATTTTTAGCTTGTGTGTCTGCCCTTTCGTTGCCATCATGGCCCTCATGCCCAGGAATCCAGACGAGCACAACCCTGTTCTGGGTCCCTAGGGCGTTGAGTTCCTTGTGGCATTCAAGCAGGATTTTTGATGTGTAGGAGTAGCTGTCAAGTGCTTTTAGAACAGACAGACTATCCGAAAGTATGGTGAACGTTGTTCCTTGAGGGTGCATTTTAGCAATTGTTCGAACTGCCTCATATATTGCATAGAGTTCAGCTTGAAATATTGAGGTATTGTAGCTCATCGGAAGGGCTAAGTTGACCCCAGGGCCCACTACTCCAGCTCCTACACCACAAGGTGTTTTAGAGCCATCGGTGTACCATTTTTGAGCGTCCTCTTTTAACCATTTCGGGTTGTTGTCCCACTGTTCCCTAGTCGGAAAGTCAACTATATATTTCCTTGTTGGGCTGAAATGGGGTTTCATGAAGTCAAGATATGAGGATTTGTGGAGGGTGTCCTCTATTTGTTTTAAAATTGCCAAGTGGCCCGTTAGGTTGCCCTGTTTAAGTAGGTTATGCCTATATAGCGTGAGTGCACTTAAGATTGCGTCCTCTTGGATGGCTATATGTAGCGGTGTTAGATCGAGTAAGGCTTCCATGCCGGCAGTAGGGGTTGTTTTCATTGCTCCCGTAATGCTAAGGCATGCAAACCTTTGAACTCTGTTTAATCTTTTTATTGTTGTGCTCTGATTGGTTTTGCCCCACCATACTAGAGCACCATATAGTATGATGGGTCTTACCATTTGTGTGTACGCCCAGGATGTCATACGGGGTGAAAGGCCCCAAGATTTACCCAGTAATTGTCTTATGGTCCATAGCGATTTCGTTGCTTTTTTGATGACTGTGTTTAAATGCGGTTCCCAGGTGAGTTTTTGATCTAGGGTAATTCCTAGATATTTGACCTCAGCCTTAACGGGTACAGTTATATTATTTATTTTTAGTGTTGGAAGATCAAGCTTCCGTTTTCTTGTAAATGGAACGATGGTGGTTTTATTGGGGTTAATTGATAGCCCCTCTCTACTGCACCAGTTCCAGGTTTCGTTTAGAGCTTTTTGCATAAGGTCGCGCAATGTGCCTTCATGCGTGCCCTTTGTTATTACTGCTAGGTCATCCGCGAAGCCTATAGTTTTATATCCTTTCGAGTTTAGCAATTTAACTAATTCATCAACCAGTATAGACCATAATAAGGGAGATAAAACCCCACCTTGCGGGCAGCCTTTTACTACGTTGATGCTTAGTACTGCGGGTCCTAAGTTAGCGGTTATTACCCTTTGTTTTAGCATGCTGCATATCCAATTGGTAACCTTGTGGTTTGTCCCTCTATTAGAGAGGGCTAATACCATAGATTGGAAGTTAGCATTATCGAAGGCGCCCTCTATGTCCATAAATGTACATAGGGCTATGCCTTTTGCATCGAGTGCTTTTTCTATATCTGTCACCAAGCAACTCAGTGCTGTGATAGTTGATTTGTTCTTTTGGTATGCAAATTGATATTTATGTAGTGGACTTTGTAATAGTACCCCTTCCCTTATGTAGAGGTCTATAAGCTTTTCCATTGTTTTTAACATAAACGATGAGAGGCTGATGGGCCTGTAGGATTTGGGGGAGTCAGGGGGTTTGTTACCCCCTTTAGGTATAAATATAACCCTTACCTCCCTCCAGACTTTTGGAATATAACTAAGTATAATACTGGCTCTGTAGATTAGAACCATTTTTTGAATTAGTTTATCCGTGCCCCTTGAGAGGAGTGCCGGAAATATGCCATCTGGTCCTGGCGATTTGTAGGGCTTAAATGAGTTGATCGCCCATTTTACCCTGTCAAAGCTAATAATTTTGTTAGCTATAGTATCACCTGGCCTAGGCTGTACAGGTGAGATAATTTCGGGAGTGCATTGACCCCTTTCACGTATTTTGCACTCTGGGAAATGAGTTTTTAAAAGAAGCTCTAGAGTGTCTCCAAATGAGTTTGTTAGGGTACCATTAGCGTCCCTTAGTGTGCCTATCGGATTAGTATGTCCTTTGGACAGGGTACTTTTGATTCTGGCCGTTGCCGGAATGTCCCCCAGATCCTCGCAGAATTTTTTCCAAGATCTTCTTTTGGAATATCTTATTTCTTTATTGTACTTTGTAAGGGCTATCCTATAGTTATCCCAGAAGTTAGTTCTTTTGGCCTTATTGAATTCCTTCCTAGCCAATTTTCGAAGTTGTGCCAGATTGTTGTTCCACCATGGGACACTCTTCGTGGAGGTCTTAGTTTTGAGTGGACAGCAATCATGGTACGAGTTTGTAAGTACGTCAGTTACGTTTGCAACTTCTCTGTCTAGTTCTTCTGTTGTCCTAATGAAGTGATTGTGACTTGTTATTTTTGTTGAGATATTTTCTGCATATCTCTTCCAGTCTGTCCGTTTTGGGCTACGGTAGAGTGAGACACTCTTTGTTGGCCCTTCTATATTAAAGAAAATATACCTATGATCCGACATTGAGTCCTCTTCTGAGACTCTCCAGTTCTGAATCAGATCAGAGGTTTTGTTAGTGATTAGAGTTAAGTCGAGTACCTCTTGTCGTATGGCATTTACAAATGTCGGTATTTTACCTTTATTTGCAATTGCCATATTACTGGTTAATAAATAGTCAAGGAGTAACTCACCTCTACTGTTTGTATCCGTACTAGCCCATACTACGTTGTGGGCATTGACATCACAACCTATGATAAGGTTTTTTCCGTGGGCTCTGCAGTGGTCCACAAGATTTTTCACTGTTGGTGGTGGAATTTCGGCAGCATCCCCAGGGAAGTAGGCTGAGGCTATAACTACCTCAGTCTTAATCCCATCTTGCATCACCTCCAGGACTATCGCCGCTGTGTCACCGTCTAAGAATTCTGTGAAAGGTAGAAAATTAATACCGGTGTCTATGATGACCGCAGCCCTTGGTCTAGCTGCATTATTGTCATATATTACCTGATAGTTTTTGATGTTTAGGCCTTGTATGCGGCCTTTGTTGACCCAGGGTTCCTGGATCAGGCCTATGGTAGTAGTGCCGTTGATAAATCTTCTGCTGAGTTCCGCTGTGGCCCCCTTAGCATGGTGAAGATTTATTTGCACGCATCTCATGCCTTTTCCTCTGACTTTTTGGAGCCACTGAGAGAGTCAGACTCTTCTTCCACGATCTCCACCTCATCTAATTGCTTTGCCAATTCATCGGCACTTGTGTCGTCAGACTTCAGTTTGAGGCTAATTTGGCCCAGGCAGAAACTAGCTCTGCCCTTGGCTGCCTCTATAGCCGCTGCTGATTTCTGGTCCACAGCAAGAACCAGCATGGCGTTAGAGCCCTTTTCAACTCTTCTTAGGGCTCTCCAGGCCGTCGTGTTTAGGCCTGTATTTCACATGAAACATTGAACTTTTATCTAGACACCAATTTAATTAATTAAGCTAATTACTGCGTTGTCGTAGCGCCTTTGTGAAATATTGAACAAAAGTCAAGCAGATAAACAAAAATTAACATTTCAAGCGATTGCAGACGAATGCGTCGGGTATCTGAGGCGCCTTAACCCTTTCGGGACGGAGTTTAATTTAAAAAACCAATATTCTCTTGGTAGATATGCTCTCATGCTATGAAAGTTGGGCTCACAAATTCTGAAATCATTCTTTTATCCAGGGACATATATTTCGAATAAACATTTTGCGTGGGTCATAAGATCTGAATAATTGTTTGGAAAGGTATTAATAACTTGGTGGGACACAAGTCCCGAAAGGGTTAAAGTTACGAAACTACACCACTCTTTGCCGCCTTGGCGCCACTGGCACGAAAACCAATAGCACTTCATAATGTGAGAATTACAGCCAATTACGGCGCCGCTGCCGCCGATGATGCAAATGTGCGACGCTACATTGGTGGCAATTCCCATAAACTCACCTAAATCTGCTTGGATTTTGTTACATTTTCCTTAAAAAATTGATTCAGTTAAAATAGTTCTACTGAAATATTTATTGTATAATAAAGTCTATAAGAACTAAAAGAAGAAATCGCAATTAATTAACTGTTCTACCAATTTATTTATTGTTTATTGTTTACATACAAATGGCACAATTTGAGGTGGCAATTCACATAAACTCAGTACATAAAAAATAATAAAATTGCGTAAAGTAAAAATGTTTTTTTTTTTAATAATTTGTCCATTTCCCATTACGGTTTTAGATATTTTAGGCACAAATAAAATAAGATTCGGAAGAGTTTGTGCCGGTATGCAAGCCCCAACCTATTTAATCGCTTTTTTTAAGTCAATCTTTGAATAAAACTGTTGTTCTTTTGCGTAAACACCTCGAGCAAGAACCCAAAGGTGCTCGATGTGGTTTAAGGCAGGATTTCGAACTGGCCAATCAAAAACTTTATTAGCTGTGAATTTCGTAATTTGCAACAAGTATTGCAAACTAAACAGAAACAAATCGCTCACAGTTTATGGCAAATGTTTGCTATTGCACAGGTTACTTATTATAGTACTCATCCGCAGAAGATTAAAAAAAAGCATTTGTGAGATTTTCTTTAAATTATAAAAGTATTTTTACTTTCAATGTGTTTGCAAAATGATTTTGCCGTACTTGGTGTTGAGTTGTCACCGCGCTTCTTATCGTGTTTTAATGCAAACATTTGGCCAATTAATAACGGAATTATGCGGAATTTGCCGCGTCAGAAAGGCGTCAGTTCGCTGTTGCTTTGAAAGGAAACGACTTTACGCTCTCCCTATTCTTCGGTAATATCGTATTTTACTTTATTTTCACAAACAAACCAACGTAGGGCATTGCTTAGCGTAGTAGATTAGTTAGCCTCTTAATTTTGGTTTGGCCGTTGTTTCGACGCTGGCTGCAGCTAAGTAAACCTATGTACATATATCAGACATTTCTATTATCAGTGCAGAGGCAGTAAAAAATTAGTTTGAAGTAAGAATGATGACGAAAAACGGTTTGTTTTATAGGCGCGACCGCGCCCTCAAATAAGAAAAAGCATCCACAATTATTTCCTTGGACAAAACACATATTGTGTCAATGTTTTATCTTAATCTCCCAAGTATGTAGTGCCTGAATTTTTTTAAGGACAAGCATAAAACAAATACATAACCTTAGCTTTTATACATAGAGATTTGTTGATATTTAAAAAATTAAAATTCAGATAAAGTTAATTTCTTGCACAACGGTAGGAAAGATGCGATTTGAATTAAAAAACGAGAAAATCGCTCATATTATCCTTTTCATTTTATATACATGTGATCTAAAAACTATTTATTTCAGTATAGGAAATGTTAAAGGTATATACAAATTGACATTGCATACAAATAAAGTTTCATTGATATATGTTGCTATACGCTCATAAATATTATTAGCGATCAAAATTACCGCTGTGGTCTTCTAGGTATGGGAAATTTCCGGTTTTTCTAGTGCTAAGGCTCATTGAAATGCGGTTCGTTAAAATCCGTTGCGCTCCAGAGTGCAGTTGCCTGGCTGGAGTGAACTCCGTGGTTGTGAAATCATTTCGAATTTTGATCAGACTCTTATGTAAATATGTATTGGATATACCAACTGTGAGTTAAGATTACTGGCAAAACAATTATACTCCCTTAATCGTTTAAAAAGAGCTTAACCCAAAAAATAAAATGGGTAAAAATTTACCCATGAAAATTGACTTTTTAAAAAAATCACAGAAAAGTTCGTGGTAGAGATATCTCAAAATCATTGATAGGGATGGTTGGGGTAAAGATGGAACTACCTTAGTCTAGTAGAGGTCACCCTAAAATTCCGCCATCTAGCTAGAGTTACCAGACTCCAAAAATTGTGAATTTTCCGGAGGTGGAAAATGTGGCGAAACGTAGTGGCCTTAGAACTTCACAAAGATCTGCCTCCTAACTCACCTGTAAACAATTCAACTTTTGTTCACGTGTTTAGCTGATCACTTCAAAAAGTATGGAAAAAGGCTACCATTGCTGCCTAATGGGTGAAAAATACACAATGAATATTTCAGCAACGTGCAGAGATAGAAAGCTGAAATTGTTTCTGATCATTTTGGGTCAATTCCAGGTCGTGTATGAAATTTTATCAAAATCGTATGGGCGGAACTGGTACCCGGCTTTAATGGGTTAATTCGCTTTTACTGACTCCAGGCCATGTGTGTGTATGTGTGCGCGTGGCATACCGCTCGCGCATAACTAAACAACAACAACCAGCCCACAGTACAAGTTTTGCCTTTCCAATTGAAAGCGAGCAGTGTCAAGTCACCATACCAACTGACGCACCAACTAGTTGACGCACAACTGGCCGCTGGGTGTAATCGTCCGACCGAGTCCATTTTAACTCTTTTGAGTGACGCTTCCTCTTAATCAGAGTAATTGAAACATTTGTCGGTCGCAGCACACGAAGAAGCGCGTTTTTATTAATTTGACCCTTTGGCGAGCGATGGCTGCAAGTTGTGGCGAGTTGGTGAATTGAATTGAAAGCATTTTCAACACTTCCTTTGTGCGACAACTGCCGCCCGTCAAATATATTTATTTATTCTTCATATGACGACTCTTATCAATTAATATCAATGAGATAGCGAATGTTTTTGCTCGGATCTCGCTGCATGTTTCACATTTTCTATTAAAAATTGATCATTGTTGTGGCCGATGTATGGAAGTGTCTGTGTGTGTGTATGTATGTAGAGAGCTTTAACCCTAATTCCCAGAATTTTAAAAGTAACGTAAACCCAGTAGTCAGACTGTCAGGCTCATATGAGCTAAACTACTGAAAAACTAAATTTATTTTATTTTTCCAAATCTAGTTACTACTTAAAGACGTTTTTATTTAAGTTTTTTTATTTTAAGTAAAGAACTTGTAAATACAGGGTCCACAGGAAAACAATTGCTACTGCAGCGCTAGAGGCCATGCATTAGGTTTGCGTTTTTTGATGTACCCATCATACAAATTTTTTTTTTTCTGAGTGTACGAACCTCGCATCCAATAAACTATTAGCTAATACCTTACTGGTGAACTAGCTGGTCATTATTACATTTGTGTTTGTAAGTCTCAAACAGTTTTTCAACACCTTTTTCGCAGGACCCACAGCTCCTTGATTACCAACTTTGCATGTGTATGACATTTCAGGAAGTATTAGCACCGTCGCACTTCCATATTCTGTTTACATATTTATCGGGATTGGAAGACATAAACTGCATGAACTAGCATCAACCTCGGTAAGGCATAAATTCTTCATAATATGTCGTAGATTGCAGTATTTTCAACAATTTTAGTAGACTTCATCCCATGCCGACTAGATGTGTGCTAGGCTTAAAAACTATGAACTTGGCACGATCAAAATGCATCTAAACATGAAAAATAAAAATATTCTTCCATATGGTTGACAAAAAGCCAAGGAATTCTGAGTAAATTTGAGTTTTTGTTCAAATGAGCTCCTGAGGCTCACTTCTGGGTTTACGTTACATTTTTAAAAAATTCTTAAAAAAAAAGTAGAAAAACTGTCTAAAAAGTCAAATTTATAAATGAAATATAATTCTAACATTCCATTAGAGGATTACATAAAAAAATTGGAATCGAAAATCTTTTGGTATATGATTTATCACCATTTGAAATCTTAAATGAGACTGTGAGGCTCACTTCTGGGAATTAGGGTTAAATAAAGGCAATAAAAATGCTAGAGAAGCTCGATTAGATAAATATTTGAAAGAACTGCCAAACCTTATGTGTAAAATTGACACCAAAATGTTTTTGGTGTTCGCCCCCAGTGGCTTTGTTCTCGGTGTAGGGTTTGAACACGTCGACTAAAACACTTTGATTTACCTGTTTTGAAACAACTCATTGCCGTATTTCGTTCGTGCTGGAATTAAATTTTAAATAGGTTAACAAAAGGCGTGGCCTTGATCAGTCAAGACGAACTGAGCACACACATGTTTGTTTGGCACTTGGCAGCTGTTACCACTGCCCACTTGTGTGGCTTACCCGCAAACAACTGCAAGAAGAACCTGAAGCCTTGGACACAGTGCAAAGTTGCTTTCCATGGGAGGCGGTTCAAAATTTGTTGCCGACATTGTTACAATTATTGTCGCAACTGCGGCAGCTGTTGTTCGCCGCACTTTGGCACCGCGGTTCGCAGTCGCGACGAGTGCTTGCAGAAATTTCACCTGGAAGATATTGACTGAACTTGGCTCGTTCGCTTCGACTCCATCTACGGCGTTGCCGCTCGCATTTTCAAGCTCCAGCTCACTGCGAGTGGGCAGCGAAACAACCACAACAACAGCTCGTACGCCATTGCCGTTTCTATGCAAATCACTATTCCGCAGCCGGTGCGAGTGTGGCGCGCGAGCGCGACTCGCATGCAGACAACACTGCGTACGATCGGCGAATTATAGATCACGAATCAAAGGCGCCAATTAGCTGCTAATTACAAAATGCGCTCATGTCCATGCACATGTCTAATGAGTGCTGCGCGTTACCTTCGTGCCGGCGAAGGTAACACACACGGGCACACATAAGTACATATGTACATACATACGAGTATAGTGCTTAATCGGCGTTTCTTTCGCGCAAAAGCAAGATTCAAGTGCTTTCGCTACCTATATGTATTTCCGTGCAACCGCAGAGTGCACTGGATTTGCCATTGCGATGGGCACTAATCGTTGCGCGCTTTCCATATTTGTAATATTTAAACCATTTGCTGAAGGTCTACATATGTATGTATATTTATGTGTGTACATATGTATGTATGGTGGGCAAGTGATGCACGCAATGCTTAGTATTTGTTTGTCCTTCGCTGCAAGGCCACAGGCTGGATGGAAATCCAGTTGCAAAGGGTACGACTGCAATTAGTTTTAAGTTCTTTTGTTGATCGTATTCAAACTAACTGATGTTTTTATTTTTCTCTTTCTCTGTTTCTAGGTAAGTCAAAGTCCACAACATATAACCGAAAGTTATTCGATGCACAATACGATTGTAAGTGGTAGTAACGACGGCTTTCATTACAATTATTCAAAGTGTACAAGATTGAGCCATTTAGAAGTCTATTGAAGTGGCGCACATATGATTTCATATTGGGGGGGTTCAGCACACAACAATGTGCACTCCTTACCCATTTGTTTAAAGATAGTGTGGGCCTTGCCTTAGCTGCCACAATAACTGAAGAGGGGCGTGTAATGTCACCGTTTTGCCTGTCAAGTGTCTCCGTTTTTGCTTTTTGTTTTGATATACTTAGTAGGGACATAAATACTGTTACACACGTTTTATGCTATAAAATTCAAAGGAGTGAATGTTTTTGGGCTAATTTGTTTAATTGTTTACATATTTATTGATATATATTGTATACAAAAAGCAAACATTCATTCGAAATGTCCGCCTTTGGCCTTCACGCACGACTTAAGTCGGACTGGCCAATCATCAATAGCCGCACGCACCTCGTCCATCGGAAAATTGGCCACAGCACGAATCAAAGCTGTCTTAACAGAATAAATGTTGGGGTATCTTTTGTGGCAAACCATGCCCTCTAAAACTGCCCACAATTTGTAATCGAGCGGTTTCAAATCAGGACTGCCAGAGGGCCATTCTTCAGAGGAAATAAATGCTGGTAAATTGTTTTGGAGCCAGGTTTAAGTCGTTTTAGCTTTATGGGCCGGCGCAGAATCTTGCTGGAAAGTCCACGGCTGGTTTTGGAACAAAGAATGGCTTTCAAACCGGTTTCTTAGTAAACTGTGGCCAATGTTTTGACCCCTTGTTCGCAGAAATGCAAGTCAGTGACCCCATCGTAAGAGACACCCCACTAAACCATGACTGAAGCTGGGTGATGACCCTTTTCGACCCGTGGAATCAGTTCAGATGCTTCCTTAGATGACCGTGCATACACCCTATCATTTTGCTTGTTAAATTTTTCCTGCACGGTAAAAATTTTTTCATCGGTAAACAAGATTTTTCTGTGAAAGTTCTCAGCGTGCTTCACCAAAAGACGTTTGCATTTTTCCATTCTTTTTTTTTTCCAAGCTGCAGTCAACAAATGTTTGGTACGGCGTTTGAAAGCCTTTTTTTAATAATTCGATTCATGGACTTTTGCGAGATATTCATCTCCCGGGCCATGATTTTCTGTTTTCGGAGCGGATTTCGCTGAATTCTTGATTTGACAGCTTTAACGACTTGTGGTGTTAGAACTATGCGCGGACGGCCCGACCGGTGGCGGTCTTTAACATCTCCAGTCTCCTCAAACAGTTTTATGCACCGGTAGACGAACATGCGACTAATCCCGAGCGGGCGGAGCGTTTTGAAAATATCACCTTTTTTCATTTCACACTTAAATAACGCTATAACAGCGATACGGTTCTCGCTATCTCACCACTCCATGGTGAAAGCTAGAACAATTTAGAATTCCCGGTGCAGACTAACGCTTTGCAGGTTATGTTTCATAAACCATGTGGAAATAACGGGGTATGTTCAATTCAACTATTACAATGGTTGTGTTCAATGTTGTAACAATATTTATGTCCCTACTAAGTATAGAGGATATTGTTAGAAAACTTATTTTCGTTATGAATGTGGTTGTGTCATGTGGTTGTCAACCAACATTGCGGATTTGGAATGACATTTCATTTTACGTGAGCCAGGCTGTTATGAAAGTTCACGTTTTTTTATTGTTCGGTTGGAGTTGTCTATTCGGTTCAAGTTGTATATGAAGCTGTGCTGATTCGTGGTTACCTGCGAGGTTGGGTGATGGGAGCAATTTGCTGCATAGAAATTGCCGTTTAACATATGAAGCATAGTGTGCTGTTTCCTATGGTAGTCAGAATTTGTTTGTGCAATATTTGTTTGGAATGGAATATGGACTTGCATCTCTCACTGTCTTTCAGCCAACCACAATCAGTGTAAGTGTTCCATTTTGAAGTCGTGGATATTTTCAAATCGTAGACATACTATTCAACTGCGAAGTTATCTACAAATCACAACCCAGCAGAAGAGACATTCATTGGACATTATTGGAACTCATTCAATTAGTTTTACAATGTGTTAGGCAAAGAACTAACGCCCAACCGAAAATCCATTAACGACAACTTGATCGGGGTCGCAGTTGGTAACGGACCACCTATGCGCATTGCGAACTTTGGAGCCGTGTTGCCCGCTGTTAGCAACTACCTTAACGGTGATAATTGGCTGTCGTTAGGCGTCAATCAGAGCGAGGTGTCGGAGGTGCAATAATTGCATTGCGCTTGAAGTTGCTTTGCGGCGTGCTAATTGTCAGAAGGCATGTTTGAAATGCTTTAACGCAACAATTCATTTGCGGGGCCCCTCTCTCCCCGGCTACTTCATCTGCTTCTCCTCCCCTGGGCGCCCTTTTCCGGCCTACACACGGCACACTGGCGTCGGTGCTAACAAGTAGAAACCTGAATAGAAATGATAAATTGCCAGTTTACTTGAAATTGTGACAAATTTGTATCAATTGTCGCGCCAAACTATCTGCTGACGTATGTTGATTGCACATTTTTGGCGTAACTGCGGTATTAAAATGACATAAATCAAATTGCTTCCAATTAAAATTCAAATACCAAAAAGTATCATACTTCAATGGGTGCATTTACACTTTGAGCTTTAATTAAGCACTTTTGTGTACGAGGTACAGCGAAGATTATTTGTTCATCAAAATCTATTTTGTCGTCTTCAACGTAAATCCCCGCTTTTCCAATCCTCGAAGAACCTCTGATATGGCCTTGAATGCTTCTAGCGATGCAATCTTTATCTCCAATCAATCGTGGCAAATCTCCGTCTTTAATGGTTCTTTTTAGTTTTTGGAACAGGATGATTTTGCAAGAGTTGTTTTTGGAGCCACGGCCTTCCCGTTAGTTCTTGATCTCTTTCTCAGCACAAATATTTGTATGTGCCCGACACGCCTTTTTGTGGGTGCTACAATCTTTGTTCCGAACAGGCCACATTCTGGCACTGCAATGCAGGTGCAGACCTCGAATAGTTTTGACACGAATACGAAAAACACTCGTATTTGGCTTCGTTTGCTGGCATAATTCAGCCAACAGCAACAATTAACGACAGCTTTGACAGTGGACGGCACTGCAGTGGCTCATAGTGGCCGCCTACTGTTCGCCGACTATTGAGCAAGTCGCGAAACGAGTTTTATTTGTGCCGCATTCAAACCGAATTGTGTTTATTTGAAATGCAGTAGCAATTCTGATTTTCTGAAATTTTGTAAATGTCGTTACTTCAACGATTTAATTTGTAAGAGCGACTTTTAATGTCGCGTCGAAGGCGGCGCTTGATTTTGTATCGTTAGAACCTCGTTTGAGGATCCTCGACTCAGGTTTGTTTGGGTTCTGGTTTCGCATTCTGTCGCAAAAGTTGTCATCCAGTATTCTTTGGCTCTGATTTGTTTATGAATGAATGAATGAATGTCAAAGAAAAATTTACTTTTGCCGCCATTTGCAAAAGTTATAGCATCTGCCGATAAGGTGATGACTTTTGCGCCACCCGGTAAATAAAACGTTTCTCTCAGCCGCTGTTCTCACAGCAGGAAACGAGAAACGTGTAAGTGATGAATGAAAAGTAGGAAACTGTAGGCTCTTTAAAATTCAGGTGTAAAGTCACACGTGCAACACAAATATTTGCAGGGAGCTTGTTCTTGGCCCCCTTAGGGCTGCCGAGTCCGTCATATATTCAGCTACTCGTACGTTCCAGAGACACAGTTTCGTAGCAACAATGTTTACGACACAACAATCAATTGCGCTGTTTTTGTGACAAAACAGCTGCCCAGTAGCCACCGATACGCACATTTGTGCACATACTCGATCCAGCATCTAAACACTCGCCCCACATCTTATTACTAGTTTTCAATACAGAACAGGCGAATGTTTCAAAGTTACATACTGAGATTTTCATATTCATATATAAAGAATTGATAGCTCTTGCTCTCATTTAACTGACTTTTCATTGCACTCTTTTTTTGCTGCAATTTTGTTTTTTTTGTTTTTTCGGTAGAGTGTAGAACAACCAAGCATTTTGGCAATGTATGCGTAAAAAGCACTGAACAAAATCGGGGTTTCAATATAGTCAGCTTTACTATCAGTTGTACAACTTTGCTTCCGCCGTTTTTTCCAAAATTAAAAGCTTTATTGCGAAAAAGTGCTTACAGATGTATTATTCAAAGTATTGTCCGTCGCTAGCGACAACTTTCTCCCATCTTTCCGGCAATTTTCGGATCCCGGCTCGAAAAAAGGGGTCCTCTTTTGACGCTATCCATGAAGCAATCCATTTTTCCAATTCTTCGAAGGATTGAAAATGTTGATCTGCCAGGCCGTGTGCCATCGAACGGAATAGGTGGAAGTCAGAAGGGGCGACATCTGGGGAATACGGCGGGTGGGGCAAGACTTCCCATTTCAGCGTTTCCAGGTTCTTTTTGACCACTTTTGCGACGTGAGGCCGTGTTGGAGGATGACTTTGTCATGTCGCTCTTGATATTGTGGCCGCTTTTCTTTTAGCGCGCGACTAAGGCGCATCAGTTGCGTTCGGTAGCGATCTCCTGTGATGGTTTCACCCGGTTTTAAGAGCTCGTAGTAAATCACACCGAGCTGATCCCACCAAATACAAATCATAACCTTGGCGCCGTGAATATTTGGTTTTGCCGTCGACGAAGAAGCATGCCCGGGCTTTCCCCATGATTTTCTGCGTTTAGGATTATCGTATCGAACCCACTTTTCATCACCGGTTACGATTCGATGTAAAAACCCCTTACGATTTTGTCTTTGAAGCAGTTGCTCACATACAAATAGACGGCGCTCGATGTCCCTCGGTTTCAACTCGTACGGCACCCAGTTTCCTTCTTTCTGAATCATGCCCAGGGCCTTGAGACGTTTTGAAATGGCTTGCTGACTCACTCCCAACGATCCGGCAAGCTCTTCTTGGGTTTGGCACGAATCTTCATCAAGCAATGCTTCTAGTTGTTCATCTTTGAAGGTTTTTTCTCTTCCACCACCATGTTTGTCTTCGACATCGAAATCACCATTTTTAAAACGTTGAAACTACTCCCGACACGTTCTTTCACTCAGAGCAGCATCACCGTAAGTTTCTGAGAGCATTCGATGCGCTTCAGCTGAATTTTTTTGCGAATTGTAACAGAAAAGTAAAACTTCCCGCAAATGGCGAGAATTGGGCACATAAACGGACATTTTCGAGCGTGAATAATACGAAAACAAGAACAACTGTCACTGAAACGGCGATGACAATTCGTTAGGCACTGTCCACACTCACTTTAAAGGCATTACCATCTATGCATTTCAACCAGCCTCAGCCGGTACAGCCACCTATCGGAAAACGGCGGAAACAAAGTTGTACACCTGATATATTAATTTGTAAAAATAATCATTACCACTTTTTATGTATAGTAAGATTTCAAAATGTTTGTGATAAGTGCTTACAATGATCTGATATCGTACATTTCGTAAAAAAATACGCAAAAAAATACCCACTGTGCAAAATTCCAAGCAAACGCTCAGCAAATGAGCTTGATGCTGCTCGGATGAAGTCTAAAACGACACCAGAGACAATAGACATTACACTTTCTCATTTAGCCAAAAACAACTGAAATTTCCTATACGTGTTATTATCTAGATAACCAAAATGACAACTTTTTGAGAGCACAGAAATCAGCTGCTTGCAATGTGCCTCAGTGATGGAATTCTGGATACTATTGTACTTTTTTGATACAGTTTAAAAAGTACGTTGGTACACAGGCCTCGCTTTTGGTACACACTGGTCGAGTAACGAAAAGAAACATTTTTATTGCGTATAGCACTAAAAACAAAAATTTTTTAAATTGTGTGGCAACCTTAAAAGGAAAATTGGTGACATAGCTTAACATCTCTAAATAGTTATGGATAGTTTTTGTCATATTACCATCTTCAATGCAATCAGAAGACGCACGATTGATGGTAAAGATATGTACGACATAAATTTTAATATCAATTACCTGTTGGTGATGTGCATTGTGGAGTTGGAGTAGATTTGTTAATTGGCTCAGGGGTTATATCTGATGAAGATGTTTCAAAATTTAACGAAAATGTCTTAAGTCTTTACATAAAGTTTTTTTATTTTTTAAGAAACAGAGTTAACTTTAATAACGAAATAGTGTTCTGTTATAATAGTTTTCACCCGAGCATGTCTTGCCGGGTAAAACAAATACTGTTGTACCAAATGTTTCCAAGCTTTTTCCCAAAGAGATTAAATATCTCGAAGAAATTAACAATGAGTATAGGTCACTATCAGAATATGAAGAACTAAAGTCTTTTAAAACGTTGGAATTACTGAATTTTGGGAAAAGTTTCTTGCCTAAACAATGAATTAAACGAGCCTCTTTTCAAAAACATTTTAAGAGTTGTTAAAGGTATTTTATCTATTCCCCACTCTTCAGCCAGTGAAGAGCGCGTATTCCCTGTACAAAATTTAATCAAAAGCAATCCGAAACCGTTTACAATCAAGCAGAAAAACAGAAAGAGGGACGTTTTCAGTGCCAAAGCCAAACTCGTACATATCAGTTTTTCGGTTTGTGTTTTAATAATACGTACTAATTAATACTTAGTATGTATTCCTTTGTTCTTGATTATCAGTTCAAGTCCATTTGGCATACTTTTCACCAGTTTTTCACAATAGTTTAGTTCAATTTTTTCCATTCCTCAAGCAATACCCGTTTTAAGTCTTCATTGCAAGAAATGCTGTGCTGACAAACTTTTGGGTCTAGATAACTCCATTAATTTTCTGTAGCATCTATGTCTGGACCCTGAACTGTTGTATACAAAATGCTCAGGGTCGTTGTCATGGTAAAAAGTACCAATCTTTCCATCTTAAGAGTACTTTATAATCAGTTCTGCCGAGGCAAAGAAATAATGTTCTTAAGGCGTACGAGTTTGGCTTTGTCCTACTGTCAATAAGGGGGCAAAAGTTTGCAACTGCATAAAAATGAAACAAAATATTCAATACATTTTATGTTGCCGAATGTCGAAAATCGAGTTTAGAAATTTTAAAAAACTTTTAGTTTAAAGGGTCATATACTGAATAAAATGAAATTGCACTTTTGTCCAAGTTGCATATTGTGTTGTATTTTTTCACATAAAGTACTAGCATATTTTTGACCCGTCAGATGTTAATTTTTGAAGAGTGAAAAACGTGCGCTGAATTAGCTCTGATTTTTAATATTTTTTCCAAGGGCTCAATAAACTAAGTTTCTCGTAACCCTAACGATAGATTTTTTAAAAATATGTTTAAAAATTTATAATCAGTTCTCATTTGCCCATGAAATCATCATTCCCTATACAAACTTTTAATACATCATTGACCCCGTTAGGTTTTGATTTAAAAAAAGATAAAAGACACTTGTCTAATTATTTTCTATTTTAAGTATTTTTACCAAATTTGAAATCAATCAATCACGCTTCTTCCTACAACACCTTAACCCGCGTTTGGTCCTTTTAGACCCCGAATTCCGTACTTAGTTTATCTTGTTTATTGTATCATACGCTCTACGTAGAGCTGCCCCAACATCTGAAATGAGTATTTGTCAGCCGAAATGATTTGAAATGACTACATTTTTGCATGAGATTAGTGTTTGCGCGTGTTTGAATTTTGATGCGAGTGTTCACCTGTCGGGATCGCATGTCCAAGCTGCATTATCGTTTGATCTGCCTTGAAGAGTTCCGCTTTGAAATCGAAAGTTTCTGAATACGACTCAAGCTGTTTTACATGTACAATTGTTGAGCATATTTCATTCATCCGCATTTAGACTACTTAGACTCGTTGTTAAATGTGTTTTTATGTTTTCTTTTTGTGTTTTTTCGTTCCGTTTCGATGTTTTGTCTGCCACGAGCGTTCACCGAAGCAGTAAAGTGTAAATTTAAATCGATTAGTTGAACTTTCTTTTTCCTTGGTTTGCTGCTTTTCTTGATAGCTTTGTTGGAGTATTGTTGTGCCTGTATGTACAATGGATCAAATGTGCTATTACGTTGGCAGTTTCTCTGTATTATAACAATATTGAATTTAAAACAATTTTTCCTCTGGTGGGTAACTTAACTTCCCATTCATTTAATGGCTTTCCCGTTGCCGCAAGATTTTCAATAACACACATTCATCGAAATATTTTAAATTATTCATAAAGTCATTCCAATTGATTAATTTTTCTTAAAAAATTTAAAATATAAAAAAATTCTAAGTAACTAAGGCTATTACATTTATTTTTCTAAATTAATCATAAAATTTTCAACCCTAACAGCAGTCGCGCTGCCAAAAGTGAAACGGATCTGCTTCAGGTCTGAAAGTGAAGCAATCATCAAGAGAAAGACTACTACAAATTTTTGAATCAATATTTACCGACTTACATATTTATAACCTCCACTGTAGCCCCTTTTTACCGTCGAACTGAAATATTTTTCGTACTGTGAAAAACTTATTTGAAAGAAAATTTAGTGGGTATATTGAGGCCACGCCCAACCCATTTCTTTCTACATAGTTTAAAAATCCATATCTTCATTAATGCTTTGTCGAATTCTTTGCAAAATCCTTTTGTGGCAATCTCACAAATTCGAATTACTGCGTTGCAGAGTGCAGTGAGTGAATTTTTGTTGTGGTTAGTGCTGTCATTCAGACTTGTACGATAATCATGTTTTGTTTGATCTTTTTGAAACCTAACCGAACTTTCGGAAAACCCATTAGATCCTGTGAAACCAAGGAGCTAAGGCGGTTGCTGCTAAGCACATTGGTTCCAGAAACCTCAAACCACATTCAAGCGAAAACGATCCCACAGACTTGGGTAGAGTTGTAATTTGTTGGACATGTTTCTTGGAAAGTAAACCGTCATGAAGCCGCCGCTATCTGTAGTTCGTCGTATCCAAGGACAAAAGAAAAGGAGACCTTTGGTTTGCCACACTTTCTGAGAGGAAAGATGATCCATTTGTTTGCTCTGAAGCCGAGATCGTCTTCGCCGTCGACCTACAACTATTGCGTAAAATACCTTCATGGAGCTTCATCGTCCATGCTGGAGACATGGCCAAGCCGCGTCAATGTCCATGTTTGTGCGCTATGAAGGAGCTTGCATCAATTGATGCAGTTAATTCATCTGTTCACCTGTCATTTAGTTGAATTAATAAGTCGATGTTAATTTTGAGCACCAAGTGGATTAGGCACAGTTGTGGGCTGGTGGTGAGAGCACCCCAATTGCCCAGCACCAGCCCGCTCCCACGTCTTCAGTGGGCTTTTGGCCAGCCCAAAGGCAGTCTCTATGCGACTTTGACTAATTTTGCTGTTTTGATTTGTCGCTTCCCCACAACTGCTGTGGTTCGCCGACGAATGCCGTTCGCCACGCTTCCAAATAAGCAGCGAGTTTGCGTAGACGAACCGGTAGCGTTGGCTTGCCGTTACGTGCTGTCCAACTTGGAGCGTTTTTCTGTGTTTTTCGTGATGCAACGACTGCGGGCTGGGCTCAAGAATTGCAACCGGCGTAAGAATGCTTTCTGCGTCCAAAATTGCAAAAATGGCAGCAAGCCGCATTGTGTATAATATCATTGATAATTGTATAATTTTTTGCGCCGAAACCCCGCATAAAAAAGCGACATTAAGCCGCAGCGCCAGCAACAGTCGGCCAACACTTGTTGCGCCGCATTGTTGCAGAGGCGGCATTGATTTTGGGTGTTGCGACAAGGCCGGACGTTCGGCTGCGAGCTAAGCAGCAACAGAAATCCAAATGTGTTGGGCGCGCGTCGGAAAGTGACTCGGAGGCGAAGTGGCGCACATTCGGTCGGTCGGTCGGGCGAGATAAGCACGAACGCCGCCGCACACTTCTGCGCAGAAATCCAATAGTTTACACAGCTGCGCGCGCACAGCTGCTCTGTGACTTTTCGATTGGCACGCACGCACACAGTGTGTTGGTTTGGTTGGCCGTCGCCTCGTATGCGGATTATTGTCAGATTTTTATCAGCGCCGCTTAAACGAAAGAATTGCTTAAGTTGGAATCTGACAGGCATGAAGTGACAAAAAAGTTAACTTAAATTTGAAAATTCTTATTGAAACTTTTTCAGAACATTGCTTAATTTTTATTTAGAATTATTTTTCATACTAAAACTCCATTTCATTTCCCTTCATCAGTACCTCTCAGACACCTCTTTCGTTGATAGATTTAGCCTCTTATCGCCAGATTCGGGACTGAGTTATGTTCGAAACCGTGTCTTTTGTTTTAGTTAATTTCGATTGCATTCGGGCCGAATAGCGTTCAAACGCTCTATTCGAAGAGTTGCCCTCTTGGCACAACGCTGACGAAATATGTTGCGTTAAATTGTGCGGCTGTTTGCAATAGTGGTTTGCTGCCATAACATCAGAGGCATATAATAGTTCTTAACCCTTTATCGGTCAACATATTTTAAACCAAAACGTTTTTTCCTATAGCTCCTGTTTAATTAAAAAAAACACTTTTGTAAATTTTGTTTACGGAATTTTAAATCGTTTATTCAAAAAAATGCCCCTTTGTTACAGAAATGTTACACACAGTATTTCACCATATAAAAGCTGAATATTATATATTTTGACTCAAAATTGGTAAAAACCCTTTATTTGTATAATTAGACACATTATTTATAAAAAATTTGAATGTATTTCGCACTTTCCAAATAATTTTTTTTTTTGCAAATCAAACACTTGTTGCGTTGTCAGAAAATTGTGTGCACTAAACTTTTGGCGCAAAAAAGTAAACACACATACTGTATTCACACAATTTCTTGCATGAAGCACAGTTGTGCCTGTTGTGTTCCAATACCCAGCATGCCCACATCTAACAATAATACTGAAACTTTAGTTAATTTTAGGGTTTGTAACATTACTGTCACACGGCCAGATAAAGGGTTAATAGAAGGCAGACCTCACTTCGCTAGCATTATTTTACATAGCATTGCCATTCCTCACTTTTTTAACCCCACATTTCTTTCGATATTTTTATGCTTTCGAGTTTTTAAACTTCGGATAAACTTATCTTTCTGTCTGCAATATAAAACTCCAAACCAAGTATTTGATTAAAGGAAAAATTAATTAATTAATTTGTTCCGCAATCAATTCTTGACGAAAAGTCCCTGTACAACTTTCAAGCGTCGGTTTTGCTCTGCTCTTTTGTATCATATCTATTTTGTACTTTTTAAGACGTTCAGCGACCAAGCCGCAGGGAATGAATGCGAAATACGTGTGCTGGTTTTACGAGAATCGTATACGCAGTTCAAATTTTTTCTGGGTCACACAGTTTCATCTGTGCTGCGATGCCATGTTCTGTTCTGCGCTGCGCAGCCTGCGTGTCCGTATACGCCTAGGCTTAGGATTGCCCTATTTCTGATTCTGTTTTGAACAGTTGTTGCAGAGATTTTATTTTTAGCGGCAACAACACGTTCAGGAAGGTTTCGATCCCCCTTGTAAGGCCTTAACACATCTTTCTCAATTTTTTTAGATTGCTCATGTTCGATTTTCAGCTTTTCAATTAACCCTGACATTGTTGTTGTTATTTGGTGATACCTTTTATATCATCGAACTTCGAACATTCTTCCTATGCGTCATTAAAAGTTGCTTCGATTTTGCAGGTATTTGTTGCTCTCTATGGCCCATGTTTTTGAAGCTACACACTGAAACTTAATAATTGAGAACAGTCTTAGTAGAATTAGTATTAGCACACCAAAGGAATAGCTGATCGTGCAATATACTTATAACAAAATTGTGCTTTATGAAGTGCTGCCAGATTTTGACTGAAGCAGTTCTTAGCTAACAAGAAGCATGAAGTAACACTAACATTAATGTGGGACAGATTGAAGGATTGTTTGACATTGAGCTAAAAATGATGGCGTACAGATCGAGCAATCGATGTGCTACTGCGCACTAGAATGGAAAGCTTAAATAGGTAAATTGGCATTTTTATTTAAAAATTTTGAGTTTAAAAAAAAAGTCTTTGTGTTAAACTTGTAGTTTGCATTAGCCAAAAGATTGGTAGACAGATGCTCTACAGTTATGGCTCAGTCGATTCCGCCTGCTAGCACACGCTCTCGGCCGAACACATAACGCACCGGTCAAACAAATTGACTCCAAGTTTCCATGTTAATTCAATTTAACGGTAGTTTGTGAATCTAAAAACACTTGCTCACACACACACACACACACACACACACACACATAATAAAGCCTGCGCTACTGTTATTCACGCCGAAATTGGCAAAAGTCTACAAACTGGAATTGCGATTTATTTGCTATGAGAGCGATTTGTTGATTGTGTTGACAAGCGAATTGGAAACGACAACTGTGCACAATGAAAATGCGATGAAAAATGTCAGCGTAACATTGAAAATTATGCTCCCGCGTCTAGGCATTGCAAGCGCGACAGACAGACATTTCGACTTGCTTTCAACATTGGTTGGCATCTGTTTCTTTGCGAATAACTGAGAAATTGCGTTTGTTGTTTGGCTGTCGTCGAGAACTGTCTGGCGGAGATACGTCGAACAGTCGGCGCACCTTCTCGCCTAGCAGCGCGCGGCGTGTCTGCTCCAACTCACTGACGCAATCGTGTTATCTGCCTCTGAGTAGCTTTATAATTTATTGGTTCGTTTTGTTTGCAAACAATACAAATTCATTGAAATTCCGTTAGCAAATTCATTTACTTGCTTTAGTTTAGCCCGCTCAATGTTGTGCTCATGCAATTCGCGTGCTTTCACGTTTTCCTCCTCGTTTAGGTGTTGTTATTAATTTAAAAAATAAAATTAATTGGAGTAAATATGATTTGAAGACAGTTCAAGTTTTGCACTTAATATTAAATGGTCTTTATTGTATCCGTACTCGTTTTTGCTGCAATCGAGCTAAGACAGCCAATCAGTACAGCCAATTTGTCAAATTGCAGCAACAACAATTGCATTGTTAGTGCAATGTTTGCATGCTGCAGGAGTCAGATCTACAAGAACGTACCCTCCGCCTCATTTGAACTAACCTTCGAACCCAGTGTTCATCAAGTGTCTGTGGATTAAGTGCAGAATATCCTTACCAAACACCCGGAGAAACAATAAGTCTCCCCGAAAGTGGAAAAGCCTGTGTCCGAGAATGTGCAAAGTCCATTTTCTAAGTTTCTTCCTGGTTGATCGAAACATATCTGCGCTTCGGAAAAATCTGGCCCGGGCATTCAAGCACCATGGCCAGTTCATACATGGATCTGTCACCATGAAAGCGCTGACGTTGGCATCGAACTGCTGGACATTCGCATAGGAGGATAAGAGTGTACTTCCTCCTCCCCGCAGCTGCTGCTGTAATACCGATAGGCCAAGTTTTTCTGTGAAATAACTTAATTAATTTTGGGGGTTCAAACACCCCAGTAAAAAAATTGCTGGTTCAAAATAAGATTTCAAATGATATTGGGCTCAAAAGTTGTACTCAAAACTCCCCCCCGCCTCCCCTAAAATGAAATCCTGTGTGCGCCACTGATAATCGGCCAAAGTTTTTGTTTGTGATGGCAAGTCTGATTTAGATGTTTCAATTTATAAAGAAATTGTAGATAGCTAAACTTCGCTTTCGTTCGCACGATTATAAAAAAAAAAACAGTACAGTTTGTACCAGGCGAAAGCATCCGATGTTGTTTTGAAGCTAATCACGCCAAATCTTTCGAGTTACCCTTGAAAGCTGCTTCTAATTGTAAACAGGCATTCCTGCAAGCTGGCTCTTCTTAACGCTCCCGACGTTTTCGATGGGGTTTGCGTCTGGAGTTTAAGAAGGCCAATCTATGGGGATAATGCCATTTTCCTCGATCCAGGTGCGGCAGAGCCAGCCCTGATGCTTCGGGACATTGTCCTTTTGCAAGCCCCGATTAAAATCAATACTACGTGCTAACCAGGCACGCTTCACCTAAACACACGCCCAGAAAGTCGCTTTTAAAAAAATATCACCTCGACCAATTGCAATCTTTATTCTCGTTCGCCCAGGTCCGGCGCTTTTGGAAGTGGGTTGCGCTAAGCAGCGGACAATATAGTTATTTTACTTCGTGCTATCGTCGCACATTGAGAAATTTGAACCAAAAAAACCGCGTACTGGCACAGTTTTGAACATAAACATTCCAATATAATTAATTAATTATGAATGATTTTTATTTTTTTTTAAGAAATTTGCAATAAATGGAAACAGTTCATATATTTTAAGCCACCTGAAATTACAAAATAATGACTAATCCATATTATTATTGGGTATTTTTCCAAACGGGTTTTTTTATTAGAAAGGTACATCCATGCCGTTATGTTTGAAATACAATTTCATTCATGTAACTGCCGTTGCTGGCTTTACAGTACGTCATTCTTTCGACCCGATTTTTCACTACATTTTCCAATGTGTGCGGTTCTATCTCACCGATGGCTTGTCGAATATTGGCTTTCAAGCCGTCAATCGGAGCTGGCAGGTCCATATAACATCTATCCTTCACTGTTCCCCACAAAAAATAGTCTAACGGAGTCAAATCGCAGCTGCGCGGTGGCCAGTGCACATTTTCAAAGCGGCTGATTACACGATTTTCAAACTGATTTAAAAAAAAATTCAACACTTCCCAGCGCTCTTTGAGCGAAAAGCGATCCATATTCATTAACCGCAAACAATAAACTAATTATCTGTCAAAGAATGACAGACGTAAGTGCTGTCTAAGTCGATTTACTCGCTACTTCAAAATGCAACCAACAGATGGGACACCCTTTATATGAATTATATATATATACATAGGTATGTACTATATTTACTTATTTAACTGTCCTTAACAACCGCTTACCGGATTTCGGCCTGCCGCAAAGGCGTCTCTGCTTTGCTCGCGCTTTCTTCCCATCTTGGTCCTTCTACCGGAGACACGGTCAGTCTCTTTGCCGTCGACCTCCAACTACCGCGTCGAACACCTTTTTCGCCGGAGCTTCATCGTCCATGTTGGAGACATGCCCCAGCCAGCATAGAAGCTGGATGTTAATTCGCTGTGCTATGTCCATGTGTTCATACAGCCCGTTGTTGGTTTGAATTCGATAGTCGTCGCCAATAGACCCATTTCGGCAGATTCACGCACTTAAAGCTACCATGGGTTTTATTCACCAATACCTCCATTAAATGTTATATACGTCTCATCATGACTGGATATAACTACAACAAGTTACAGTACATTGAAAGTGGCAAAAATGTTTGAAAAGTTATGAAAAGGATAACAGTTATGAAAGTTTTTTTTTGCGTTTTATCAGTTTTGTGAATTTCTTTTTAAACTGTTAATATTGGCGAGTTCGATTACAAACTATGTGCCCATCTTAAACAACTGCTCTATATAAGAGAATAAATTCTTCATGAATGTCCCAATTTCGAAGGGCTATTACGTAGAACCAAAGAAGACTTTTAATATAAAAAATGCATTTTTTGAATCTTTGAACAATGTAAGTTAGGAAAATAGACGCAAAACAAGATTGCCCGTAAAAATGATGTTTACCTCATTTGGCTCCAAGCATTTGGAGATTGGAATGACTTTTAAACATTGCTGGACATCGCGTTCGTTTTCTCCCGTTCAGGGAATTCATCAACATTTTTCGACTGTTTGTACCGCGTCACCCACTTTTCAACAAACGTCTTTGATTTAATCACTTTGGCTTGATTTTGGGTGCTCAACGTGTAAAGTGAAACGTGACCTCTTCGCACTTTCCTTCTTGAATCAGCTCAATAATTGGGTTACTTACTCTAAAAGAAAGAAAAGTCTGTCTTAGATCAATGCAAAACCGCTAACTAGCGAACAGGAGTTCAATAATTTGTACCTTGGACAGTGTCATATTGATTAATGGTGGGCATTGGCTATCAGGCAATTCGATTAGTTTGTTGCTGGTTTAACATGATCTTATCGTCCATCACTCTTCAGTTTTGACATCGACAACACGTGGCCGCATGTGTTGGCATGGTTTTTGTGATTGCTTTCCGCTCGCTGTTTCGCATATTTTGTTTTATTGTGGTATGCTTAATAAACTTTAGTAAACTCACTGATAGGTAATTTGAAACGCAAAAGTTTCAAATTGTTCCATCTTATCACATGCCAAATCATCAAACAGTTTCGGCTGCTCAAGAGTCGCTCAGCGCTTGGGCGGCGGTGTTCGTGCGCGTGTCTGGCTGCAAGCTTTACAACTCGGCGGCAGAGACGGTTAAAGCAAACAGTCATTTCGTGTGTTGCTGTGAAAAAGTTGTGTCAATGTAAGACTGACGATTTGCGAAAGGGTGTCAAGTTGCGGTTAGTTAATTAATATGTGTTGCTTGTTTTGTTTCACGCGATGCGTTAATAAAGTTCAATTACAGTTGGAGTTATTTAAATGTGCAATCGGCCCACCAGCCAACGCTGCAACCCTGTCGCGATCGCCGCTTGGCGACGAGACTTGCGCGTGGGCATGCCCGATCGCAGCACTCGTAAAAGTTCATCTTTTATTCATTTTTTTTTTAATTTTTTTCCTTTTGTGTCTAACAACAGTGACATTGGCTGCTGCATTCTATGCTTTGTGTATTGAGTATTGTGAGTAATATTCGCATTGTACATAAACAAATATGGGCTTTCATGTCAACTTTAATATTAGAAACACCTATAACATATTTCTAATATTTTTTTTAGAACAAGTCCTAAATTTTCCATTACAAAGGAAATATTGTACAGAACTTGAATGCACCCGATCTACGGCATGTGCCATGGTGGGTGTTCCAGGAAGACTAAATTTCCTTTTCTTTCTCAATTACCAAGTTTAGTTCATATTACACGGACATATCTGTCTCGATGTCAGGGAGATCAACAACCTTTGTTGCCTTCTCATTCTCTAACTTTTTGGCTTTTACTCTAAAATGTCCGCGAATAAGCCTAGTGACTTTGTGATGCATCGTTCGTCACAATACATATCACTGAATATTCTCCGATTTTCGAAAAGCAGCGACTTCAGTGCAGCTTGAAGAATTGCAATAGATTTAAAATAACATGTGACATAGCTCATGGGTCACATTGTAGTTTGTCTCTATCTGTAAAAATAAATGTTTGCTTGGACATTGAACGAGAGGGCGTGGCGCTACCCATGCTACTAACATTTGTAGTATGAAATAGTTTTAGAGTAACAAGTTGTACAGCTTTGAAATTCGGTATAGAGCTGCAGTAAAATTGTATAGGCATTGGGCGAGGGGCGTGGCATTTTTAATGCAACCCAAATCGATTAATAGGTATAGGTATCAAAATAGGTGTTGGTAAAAGATTTCAATGGGAAAAATATTGTTCAGCACGATTGCCGAGTGCAGCAACCCACATCGAGTCTGCGCAGACTCGAAATACATTTTAAGTAACTTTAAGCCCACTTTAATCGAACGGCCTTCTCCGTCGAAATCTTACAACGCTGATAGCGCTATTGTTTTGCTTCTGTCAATATTCAATTTTCGTTGAAATCGGTTCGACCTTCACAAGTCCGTTTAAAAATGGCATTCATAGAAGCGCCGGCGCCTCAGACCAATCATACACATATGTACGTACGAGTGTAAATGTATGCGCATGTGCATGTCTGTCGCAGAATACAGCAGCTATGAATTGATATGGAAATAATTTTGTGTTGAAAGTTTATTTTGCCGATGTGATTCACGATGGCTGCCAGCCAAGCAGCCGCACTAGTTATTGCCTTTGCTTTTGTTGTTACCGATCACATTAAACGTTGATAGCAATCCGCGGAGACGTCGTCGTTTGGGGTTCGTTAGCATTTATGGGCAATCGATTATACACAAACACACTTAGACTCATACATATGTATGTATATATATATAGTGGGTTTGTGTGTGCGTGTGTATGCAAGTCTTTATTGATGACGAACGAGTCGAAAAATAAAAATAAACTCGCTTATTTACGTATTTTGCACGGGCGTTGAAATTGGAAATGGTCAACGAGTTCTTCTTCTAGTTTTCTGGTTCGTACTCCAATATTGAGCAAAATGTTGCCGACTTTTTTGTGCGCCAATGTCGCCAGTGCAAATTGCGTTGAAATAAACCATTGCTGAGTGTGCTGCCGCCTCTTCATTTGGTTTCTACCTTGTCTAAATTTTGCGCTGCAACCAGCAATCGCGTTACACGCCACTGTTGCGCTGAATAGTGCTGCAGCAGCATTGTGTGTAGGCTCAAAACTTGTAACGGGAGCGTTTCCCTTGCTGTAATAAAAAATATGTCTGATTTGTATTATTTGATTTTCTTGAAATGCTCCCAATTTGGCAAGTTGCTCGCTAACGACGACATTAGTGAGCAATGAACGTCGGTTTGTCTTATTGAGAAGCAAAAGAAACAATAAAACATACTTGTATGTACATATGTATGTGTGATTTGATGTGCGGTGCATATAGAATGACTCGTTAATTTTTTCGTGCGCTCGTAAGATGTGGGAATTATTCAAGTGCTACACATTTCGGTTTCAGTTGGGGTGCGCGAAAAGCGCTGCATCGGGTGTTAACCTCAATTTCCTTGAGTTCAGAGCGCACTCTCAAAACGACACTGACAGCAACAACACTTTTGCTGAATTGCACACTATGAATGCATGCATTGAATATCTTTTTTTCAACATGATGAGCAACGTAATGGGCGACAGCGCCGTCCCTGTATGTGGTTGTTGTCCGTCTATGTGCCGCACACTCGACGTAGACTTTTTCGCTTGCACCCAATCTCTCCCGCATCAGTCCGTTCGCTATCAGCAATGCTTCCGCTTTTGTTATGCTTCTGGCTGTTTGTATGTCTTTCGGGCTGGCCGTTCGCAGAAAAATATCAGCAAATGGCTGTTTGTCGCTGTTGCTCTCTGCGTACACTGTACAAAATTTTATTATTTATACTGTAAAATCTGAAAAAGCAGCCACGGGGAAGAATTGTGTCTATTTGATGCTTGTTGAGTCGAGATTGCAACCCACAATTCTCCGACTTTTGGTCTAACGTACCAATACCATTTCCGTTCAGCTTTAATGCGCAAAAGATGACATTTGGTCCAGCAGAGGCGGTGGGGGTCTACATTGATCTCGTTGTCTCTATGAATGGTCGGCTGTTTGGAGCAGTTTCACCTCAGTGTATGCGATAGTTTTGGTTGCATTTTTGCCATACCGACCACTGCACTATCTCGTATTTATTACGCTGAATAAGCGAAATTATAATTTGTGTCCCTTCTGCCGCCCGAAAGCGTGCTCCGTCTGTCGCAGGCGACAAACTGCCGCTGCTGGCGGCGTGACGATAATTATTCATACTAAAGCAAAATTTTAAACTTGTATATGCTCGCAAATTAGCGTTTTCAGTACTTATTGTGCCGCAAGGGGCGACTGTTGCATTTGTTTGAGCTTGAAATTGTTTCGTCGCGCCCCGCGCATTAATTTCCGCTTTCGTCAAAGCAGCATATGACCTCAAAGGTCGAAAAGTGTTGTTGCGGTTAAAGTACAAGTCTTGGCTTCGCAGATTTAACATCGACCGCACTCGCTATCGGAAGTTCGCAAAATACGCAGCAACATTTAACATAAAGTTGTCTCAACGCTATAAAACAAGTGTGTGAGTGTATGCGTTGCTGTCATTGTCGCCTGCACCGATGCGGTTGCGGTCGGCGACAGCGCCCGCCTGCGTGGATCGTCGCTCCCCGGCCGCAGCATGTGTTGGAAATTCTCATATCTGCTCGGGCGGCAAACGGGCGGCCTGGTCAACGTTAAATCGTGTGTCTCGAATTGGATCTTGTAGGTATTCGCCACGCGCCAACTGTGTTTACCAACGTCATACCCGGTTGTCCGGTCTTCCCAAAATAGCCCGCAAGGACCGCAATCGCAGTGCTCAAGTAGTCCTGCAGCGTGCGGACACTCCCGCCCGCAGCATGATATGAAATTTTCGGGGACAACTTCCATTTTGTTTCTAAAACTCTCAGTCGCCATTTTATGTGTGTGAAAAATTTTGAAAACTTTTGAAAAATGTATTTCGATTTGACACTTTCCCTCAAGTGAGAAAAATACTTTTGTTTTGAGAGCGAGCAGAGCGAAACGTTCAGAAAATACAGCAATTAAGCGCTTCAGCCGAAGTACGCTACAGGTATCCCTCGACCCGTGAGGCGCACCGGAGCAAGCACGCAAGCAAATAAACAACATATCTAATAACATTGTTTCGAAAGCCCACGTAACGGAACAATTGAAGCACGAGAGTAACTTCCCCAAACTGCCGCCAATCACTTTCCAAACGCTCTCTGTGTATCTAAATGCAAAAAAGTTTTCCGTCAATAGATTTGAATGATTTTAGGTCATATTGTGCATCGATATTTGTTGAACCACAGAAAATGTTTAATAATTACAACGCGTTTTGTGCAAATCTTCTTCAGCTTTCCTCAGTCACGTCGCCGCAAGGAACGCTCCAAACGTTCGCACCGTAAGTCACCCACGTCAGGCAGACGTGTCCATAAGTATCGTTACAGAGACGAGACATCCCATTCGAGCTCGCGACGACGCCACCGGGACCGTGCCAAGGATGAGCGGGACAGCGGGCGCAACCTGCGGCGTTCGCACTCTAAGGTAAAAACTTTCATTTTGTACGCAGGCACATAGAACGAATAACAGAACTAACCCCAGCTTACCTTACCGTAGTAACTTGAACAACAAATTTAACAGTAAAAAGAAGAAGTAAACAAATACGTAACAATAACTGCTTATAGAGTCTTTATTACAAGTAGTAAAATGCCCGTAAATTTAACCGACTTCAGTGTTGGTCTATTGGACTTGTCTGGAAAAACCTTGCTCCGTTCTGTGGGTTTGCGTACGGCGATCTACGCAAAGAATTAGCAAATTGTAAATTGTCAAGATTGCATAGATTAAACAACCTGAGACAGAACACTTCTTCCCCAAACACTTGCAAATATTTGGCAATGTGCTGCTGAGTACTAAAATACTGGGTGGCGCAATTGAAGTGTCTGTATTTAGAAATAGCACCGCTTAGTTGTATGTCTTGTTGTATTGTCGACCATTCTCGAGTCAATGAGAATGTCAGCGCATCCAGTGTTGATTAGTTAATACAGACCTTGGCCTGTAAAATGCTCTAAATGCCGTAATCCAGCGGACTTAAGTCTGGCAATGACGACGGCCACTGTTTACGTGCCCATGGTAGCAATGCGCGTTCCAATACCTATTCCCGATAGATTTGCTGGTTTATTTTCACCTTGGTGTCGACCTATAGAAAGGAAGCGGAAAACAGTGTTTTCGATTAACTGCTGCTCACACGATAATATGGTGGGCACTTTGCCATCAGGTGACTCTTAATTCATCAGAATGATTGCTGGAGCGCCCTTTAACCTAACCCGATATGTTTGTTGACGAACTGCTCGACACGTAAACTTTTTTTGTGAAAAAAACCAAGTGCAATTCACCACAATCCTACAAGCAAATCAGCTATTTCGGTCGTTATTTTCGTGAGTTCAGAGTGAGTGAGTTCAGAGCCTCCGTGTTTTTGAAAAGTCTCACTTTCAGCTTTCCTTTAAATATGCGTTGGTCAGATCTGCGGCTTAAGCCCAGTTCTTTCGCCAGCTGATTTCCACTGCGCTCCTTGTTTCTACACAGCCGTAAACGTACTGTTTTGACGTTATTAGCTGCCGTTGCAGTGCATCATCGGCCACCTCCGCAGCGTCTTTTAATACTACTATCTGTCTACTCAAACCTTTTGATGGTAAGTTGCACAAATTTCTCGCCCAACTGGCATTTTTGTAGCTCTCGACGTGTTTGGATGTTGGTTTTTCCTGCTAAGTGAAGGACTACAACTAAATTCCTTTTTACTTCCCAGTCGCACATCATCTTCGTTCTATTATAAACATCGCAATTCTTTAAAATTATGGAAAAGCATTAATAACAAATGACATAATTTAGATAATTCGTGTTATGATGTTTTTTAGGGCTTGCTGAACCTTAGCTTTAAGAGATAGAAGGCAATGTGTAGGCTGTCCACCAGGTCTTGTAGCATTTTCTAGGAATGCAAGTCTTGTGAGTCCATGTCAGAGACTCAGTCTGCAATGTATTCATACATAGTTCTCTTTGTTGTCAGTTTAACAAATAGTCCTGTAAGATAGCTATGGATGACATTTGCTGACACTCCGCGGTAAAAAAGCCCGTCACAATCCGAACGCCAGCGTCACCAGTTTAATTCTGTCGATTTGTTTTCTTCTGCCTCCATTTCGAAGACACTATGTAAAAAATATAAAAATCTTCTGTAAAATTCAGTCAACTTAATTTTAAACCACAAATCGCACATTAATGCGATATCGCACCCTTAGTGGCATTTGAGTCAAGAATTGGAATCCGTTTTGATCTTTGCCACCTGCCCAATATTTCGCTTACATATTCCTTACATTCTATGTTCGGTTCGCGTACCTTTGCCGCCAATTCATCGCAACGCTTTAGTTGAAAATATTTTCAACTAAAAATAAAATTACAAATAAAAATAACGACATTGCCAATTTGGTTCCGAGCACAATCACACACACATGCGATGTGATTGTCGCCAAAAGACAGTTTGCAGTGCACTCAGTGCACTGTTAGCAATCGTCAGCACGGATCTGAGTGTCCTCCCGACAAGTTTCGAATTATCGGCCGGTAAGCCTCAGTCCACTCCCTTCGATTTGCCGCCTATAGTTGTCGTTCGCATTTTTCCCGGTGAAGCGTTCATCTTCCGCATCCGAAAATGTTGTTCTTCAAGCGCTACATGGAACGGTCGCAAATAGTTGCGCGTGAATTTGAAGAGTCCAAGATTCCCTGTTACTTCAAAATGCGCGAATTGGCCGCGCCGAAGCTAATCGACTCCATGTGCGATCTGGTGTGGAAGTGCTCAGCGCCCTTTCGGCTCTACACTGACGACTGGATTGCGGCTGAGTATTTGGTGGATCATGACAGCGATTATCTCGTAAGCGAGTCATTTTTGATCACTTAAAAATGTGTGCTAATAGCAATGCACGTGAGACTGCGTATCCCATGAGAAATCTCTCCGATCAGCATTGCATTCGTAAAAATAAACGTATTTGCTTGTGTTTTGAGCTTGGCGATTGCGAATGTCAGAGCATAGTGATGGCCTCCAATCAATTTGTTGCACCCTTCATTGAATTGTCAGGGTATAGTCAGTTGGATAGGCAGTTTGTAACGATTGAAAGAAGGAAGAGTTCACTATTGGCATTGTAACTGATTTGAAATATCTACCTGACAAGGTCCATAATATGTAGGGTGCGAACTACTTGTGGATGCTTGGTTCACAACTTAGCCGTGAATAAATTTACATTGAAGAAAAGACGGAAACGGTGATATCGACATTTTTGCCCTACGTAATTAAAAATCCGT
Organism: Melieria picta; assembly: GCA_964056695.1. NCBI lineage: Eukaryota > Metazoa > Arthropoda > Insecta > Diptera > Ulidiidae > Melieria > Melieria picta. The sequence continues at coordinate 98,233,567 of OZ057398.1, read as the reverse complement.
TAGGGAACAGGACTGAACTTCTTATCGCAAAAACCGGTGATTGGCAAATTGGCTTTCGGCTTAATTTTCCCACTTGTTTGGGATTTCATTTTTAAACAACGTTTATGCTCAATCTACGGCCATTAGGTAAATATATGTTTTCGATCGATACGTTGAATTGTTATATAGTATAGCCCCATCGTGGTCTTAGAATTCACTATAAGAGTAAAACACAGACAGAATACTGTGTGCAACACAAACATTCCTACCCAAAGATATTTTGCAATCAATTTGTGACTGTGGCCAAAAACAAAGTTTCGTAGCAACCTTAAATGTGCAGCATCGCCCATCAATTGTTTCTCCTACCTTATCAATGATCTACTTCGGCATATTCGTGTGCATGTGCCGCGTCCGTCGTCAACGAATTCACACACATCGGCAGCAGCTCCCTTCAATTGAATTCAATTTAAATAGTTGGTTCGCTGTTGTCGTTGTTGAAGGCTGGTTTTCGCACCGTCTCTTCTCTCTGTAGATCGTAAAAATTCAGTTCTTTCGGAAGCTAGAGCAGAGCAATCTGCTCCAGAGACATGCCTTCGAGAAGTCGGTTCAAAGAGATCGCAGCAGCGAGTTTCGCGAACTGCTGCTGCGCAAAACGGTGAAAAGGCGAAGGAATAACTTCGACTTGATAGCCCAGTGCGACATTCTGTTTCAGCCGTACACCGCCGATTGGATAGTGGATGAGTATTTTGTTGATCATGACGATGACTACCTTGTGAGTAGTGCACTATAACATTTGTATCTTGTGTGGCAGTGCAATCATTTATCTAACACTAACAGGACTCGGATGCCTAATCAACTAACTAGTTGTAATGACGAACGTCGCTCTTGCAATGAAGAAATTATAAGCATCAGAGACTAAATAAAAAGGAACAAGCAGTGGTTGGTTGGTTGGCAGACAAATTTAATTTTCTATGTAGACTAGTACAGCTCTCTTTTACTAATTGGACTGATTCCGATGGGGTCAATGTCTGTTCACATTACACTTACTTATATTCTGTTTTCATGTCGCTACAGTCTGAACAAATGTAAAGCGTTGTTCTGCGTAAAAGCCATTGTTAAGCAGTACGTTTGGATAGGTATATAAAATGAACTCAATTCACCAAAGTGAAGTTGCACTTTGCAAATGTTCTTCAAGTTTAGAAATTACGATCGAAAATGTGGAAAAAGTCGAGTCGAAGTTAACATGCAAATTTTTTGCGAAAATATGAACTAAGTTTTAACTCTGGAGGTGCATCGTTATTTTGACCCTTTATGAAAAAGTATGGTATTTGTTAGTCGATTCGATTAACGATGCACTTTCAGGGTTAAAAACGGCTTGCGGATTCGAAATTCGAAAAGCAATTACCCTAGAACTGATGTCGAAACCAGAATCGGCATTTTGCTGTTGATCAGTGTAACCAATCAATTCGTTTTGTATTTTGGATGGCACTTTTTCCTTCTGGATGATATTTTTGCTGTTGATAAAATGTGGCTGAACATGAAACATTCCTTTTTATCGATTTATTGTTGAAAACGGAAGCATCTTAAATAGAGATGGGGCCGCGGTGTGTAGTTTGTGGGCAAAAAATTTAAATCGAAAAATCGATAGCATTATCGACATGAAAAGGTTTTTGGTTTTGGTTGGAAAAGTTTTGGAACTGTACAAAATAACATTCGAAGCGTTAGCCTTTGTTTGTTCGATGTAGAAATTTTGATTAAAAGGTTCAGTGACATTCTTGGGCTATTTGGGATATTGAAAGCAGTACAACTAAAGATAATGAAGAGTTGAAATTAATGGAATTGAGACTTGCTTGATTGAAAACAGTGCGCTCCGCCAGTTCCTTAATATAAGTATTTACTATAAATTCGACCGCGGCAATTATTTTGTCGTGAGTGTAAGAGTTTAAAAATAGCTTTCCCTCTCTCGTGCTCTCCTCATACAAATAGCCGTAGTTCTCTCAAACTCCCTTGCAAATGTGCGATGTGTGTGTAGCGAGCCGCTGTCAAACGGTGACGTCGTCAGAAATGTGTATGGCTTTTCGTTTAGGATGCGCGCGCATCATTTCCACAACACTTCCGATCATCACCAACGTTTTCGAACACGCCATTTTTTATTCGATTTGCCTCGTCTGTGTTTTGTTTATTTGTTTGTATCTTTGCGATTTTCTCCTCTTTTCTTTCTACCCATTGCGCCAAAGAGGCGCAATCGGGCAGTCCGCAAGCGTTTCAATTTCGAAAAACTAAATCAGAAGAAGATCAAAATCTTCGTTAGACGGTTGTGTGTGCGGCACACGAAAATCAGTTTTGCAAGATACTTAAGCGCTTTTGTATTACGGAATCGCAACGGCCGACGGTACGTCGGGAGTATAAGCAATAATAAGTAAATACATATAGACGGTTCATTCTATATGCATATTCGTTGCTCGCTGTGTGGTCGTGTTCCGATCGCTGGAACTCAGACCTGTATCGCTGGTGTTAACTGTTGTCAGTTAATCGGGAAAGTCATTAAAATAGGCGCGCCCAACCTTCTCTAGGTGGTCAGTCGCGACAATCATTAAATGTTTGGATTTCATTAAAAAAGACCCATTGCTGAACGAAGAAATCGGGCAAGACTTGTGTTCGATGTGGATTCGGCACTGCACTGATCGAACGAAGTGATTACTCAAATATGATGATATAACGAAAGGAAATTATAGATTTAAAACGAAAAAGAAGCAAACCTTTGACTAAGTTAAAGACCGAAACAGTGGCGAAATATTTGCAATGTTCGGGCAACGCAGCGTGAGGAACGAACGAAGCGAATGAAAATAAAACTAAGTAAAGTGCTTTTAAAATAAATTCAATCCAAATGAAGCCGAACGCAGCGCCTTACTACACACACACACGGACGCACAAACATATCGAAGTGTTTGGTCGCAAGCGTTTTGGTGTGTTTTTTGGGCGATGCCGCGCACAAATTTGCCGCACCAAGAGCAACATTAACACGACAGTAACAGCAGCAGCTAAGCAGTTGCGCCGACAAACGCCAGACGGCACCCGTCAGGCGGCGAACCAACCAAGCAACCAACCACCCCCAGCCCGTCCGGTGCGCTCTGGTCCCTATTCGCACATGATTGTGTCTTTTATTTTTTGTTAACTGCGCAAAGACCGCTGAGATTCCGATTTGTGTGTTGCTCGTTCTTGTTCCTTGTTTTCCGTTAGATCCGAAAGTACTATGTAGTGCACAGCAGCAGTTCCAACTCAGAACGCAAGCGCTGTGTGCGCGCACGACCGCATTTCCTCAGCCAGCCGACACTGGTGTGGAGGACGCGGCGGTGTGCGTCTGTGGCTCGCTCGCGCGCTGCTGTGCCGTGCGTACGCCCTGCGTCGAGGCAAGGCCCGCGGAGCTCGCGGTGCTCTACAGCAGAAGCGGCGCACGCGAAGTCCAAGCACACAGAAATGATGCGCTTTATCGAGCGCACTGACCGTTTTGTTTACGACTGTCACCTGCAACAATTTTGATTCCACACGTTGGTGAGGTGCATCGCTTTGCAAAGATTTAAACAGAAAAAACAGGTAGAGGTCAGTGCAGATACGGGGGGGCCTAAGGTTTGTTCCGAATACGTTTATTGTTTCTACATTTGCGGTGATCACGACGCCCAGTAAAATAAAAGTAAATTTTCTCTAAACGCAAAAGTAGTTTAGTGTCAGACTTGCCGCATTTTCAGTACACTTTTCGTCTTTCAATCCTTGTGTTGCTTTTGATTCTTTTTTTGCCCGACCTGGCGTGGGTATCGTACAAAATTATCACTTGATTTTGTATCTCGTTGTGCTGAGAAACCGTGAAGACCGTCGTTCAGTATTCATCTTTTCTGCCGCAGCAGTTGACATATATTGTGAATACCGCAAATTTTTCTCTGTTTTCACAATTTTCACTACTGCTGGTGAATTTATTCGTTTAATTAATAATTAATGGATTCATTCATGTCTTTTGGCTTGTTTGGACTTTGTGGTTGTTGCTGCTGTCGTGGTTAATTTGCGTTTTTTTTACCAATCTGCTGTTCCCCGTTGAAGTGCATAAAAGTTAACAAAAAAAAAGTTTAAACACAACGAACGTGTGAGCGTGCCGCCAACGAGTGCCGAAACATTAGTGCAAATATATTAGTTCAAAAATATGAAAATTTAAAAAAGTCGTGGTTGCAATCAGCTGCCACAACTGTTCATGTGACAATGCAAATAAAAATTAACCTATAAATCTAAAAACAAACATTTAAAATTATAAAATGCAAAATCGTGTGCTACTTTTACTTCGAGGCGCCGCCAAACCCTGTGCAACTGAGTTGAGCCGAATTCGGCGCTGATCCGTTTGGGTGCCGAAGAAGAAGCAAGACATATGCACACTTGAAAATGTGTCCGCTTGTTTCGAGTTTGTTGATACATTTTGTTTACATGCCGCAGTTTATAAATAAATTCGACTTTGCAAATTTCGCACTGAGACTCGGGTGTGCGTGAATCGGTCCTCGCCTCGCATTGCAGTTGCAACATTCACCTTTCTTCTCTCATCTCTTTTAGTAGACAACATTTTATTGCAACCAGTAAATCCGTCAAACCAATTTTGCGCACATTTTATTATATATTTTGTTTTTAATGCGTTGAATGCGTTTCCCTCAACAACTGCCAATCGAAAAGTTTCGTATGCCGATTGTAAGTTGTAGAAGAGTCGTACGGAGTGTCCTCTCAGTTTCCAAAAAGTCCGAAAAATAAAATAATAAAGACTAGCAAAAAACCAGCCAAGTTTATTAAAGTGAAAACTTAAGCAAACATTTTGTTAGAAACTTGAATTTTTACTAGAAAAAATAATATAAAAAAGCAAACAAATTACCGACATACATAGTTTGTCGATACATTGAAAACAGAACAGAAGAGGACAATGCAATGTTTAATCTAATGTTTTAAAAATTGCATCAGGGTTTATTAGTTCTCCCTTGTTTGGGATAACGTGTATGCCTTTTGTCACGCACTCTTTCTACATTCTCCATATAATGTGTCTTTCCGCTTTGCTCAATACCGCCGCAATCTCAAAGATCAAGGCCGCACAGACAGCTTGGTTTGGCTATTTTGTGTGTGTTGGCTGCGCGCCGCCAAGTAAATAGCAGCGTATTTCTTTGAGGGATATTTAAACAGATTTCACATCCCCTTGCTTGAGAAATATTGCTGTTGGTGCCAGATTTCGTGTTCCGTTGCCGTGTATACTTTCCCCATAGACGTCATGGCATTAGAATTTCCTTTGCATCTCGGTGGCTAGTTGGTGAAAACCCTTGGCCAGCGTTCGGTAATAGTGGCGGCGCCAGAAGCATTGCACGAATCACTGCCAAATTAATTGCAGGCGAAATTTCGTTTGAATTAATAAATCGAATGTTTTATGTCGAATGTACGGCAGATGAAAGCGACTCGTGAATGGCGCTGCCGCTGCCGCTGCAAAATGCCAATGCTGAAGCGAGCGTGCTGCAGGCATTGACATTGATCAGCGGAAGCTGCGATACCCTACGGTACGATGCGTTAATTTAAAAAGGCAATGGAAAGAAAAACAAATAACAAAAAAGCTCTGAAATAGAAATAAAAACAAAGTACGCTGTTCGAAAGTTTACGTTAAGCATACCTTGGGTATTGGCCGTTGTTGCACTTGAAACGCATTTCTCAAACAGTCACCGAGAGACTAGCAACGAAAACCTCGTACTCGCCAGTTTTGTGTTGAATAATCACTTTTCGACAGAAGCCAAATTGTTCGCAAGGAAGTGTTGATGTGAAAACCAACGGTCGACCGCGATCCAAGTCAATTGCCAGCTTCAGCAGAGTTGTTAGCGATCAATTAGATTAATTTAGACCGCAAGAGGTGAACCCTGAACGTACGCAACCAACCACATTGCACGACCCCAATTCGCACTCGCCCTGCCGCCAGCAACAGCGCAGCATCCCGCAGCAAAGATCGAAAATGTCCAGTGAATTGAGTGAACTGATCGCGTTGAGCTGCCCCGATCTCGCCGCGAGCGGAGGTCAACGCAGCCAAGTTCATTTGGTCGACACAGAGCGCCGGCTGAGCGTGAAGCAAATGACTGCCACGGAATTGGCGGCCGCGCGCACTGCCGCTGCCGCTGAAATCCAAACTGCACTCGCCAAGGCGGCTGCCATCGCCGAGGCGGAAAAATCGCAGGCAGCCGCTTTCGCAACAGCAGCCAACACCAGTAGCGAAGGCCCAGTTGACACGCTAACAATTGCGACCACGGCGCGCAGCAGTGCGGGAAGCTCGCACTCGCCCAGTCCCTGCGACAGAGCCACACTGCTGCCACTCTCGCCCGCAGCGCGCGACCGCATCACCTCCCTTTCGGACGTACTCGACGACACTGAGTCTACCGCAGCTGCGGCTGAGCACCCTGCGCGACCGCAATTGGAGCTCTACTCGGACGCGAATTTGTGCAAAGGTCATGAGACCGCAGTCACCACCCAATCGGGTGACAATGAGGGGGCCAGGGCCAGGGCCAAGCGCTCCAGTTCCAAGTCGTCTGTCGAAGACTACGACGCATCGAAACTTCGCTCCATTGCAGACTCGATTGAATTGCTGCGCATGCAGCGTGCGGTGCGTGGCGCTCGCGCGCAGCAGCCGTCAGAGGCCGAGCCGGAACGCTCCATCTCGCCGCCCGCGCAGCATCAACAGCATCGCGAGCGCAGTGCCGCACCAGATCGTCTACACAGTTCGAGCTTGTCTAGCATTGGATCAGCGATGTCCGCTTCGGCGGGCTCTGCCAGCGTTTCTGTGTCGCTAAACGCCAGCAAAAACGTGAGCAGGCGCAGCAGCGCGGCCAGCAACACTGGAGACGCGGCCGCAGCCACCTCGGCCACTATCGTACCCCCATCGCCGCTCGTATTTCCGCTGTCGAAGACCGCCTCCGCGCCCAATATGGAACGGCGGCGCAGTAGTCTGACAACCTTGTTCCCTGGCCCGTCACCTCTGGTGGCGCCCGAGCCAACGCTGCACACCGACCCCTATCTGCCGAAGAGCGATGAGCTCACCATGGACGACATCAAGGAGATCGTGGAGGACACGGTAAACCGCGAGTTACCTAGCGGCAGGGCGGTCCACCGCACCAAGACGCCACCGCCGGTCGGCGTCAAGCTGGGCGTCAACCTGAAGAGGGTCTCGCCGCCAAAGTCGCACATCACCGTGAAGAAGAACGAAGCGCCAATGCTAGGCGTGGTGCTGCGTCGTGTCGAAAAGAAGAGCGTGCCACAGAAAAGCGTGCTGGACGACGACAAGCCGCTGTACCACTTCTCAATAGTGCGCAGCGGCGGTGACAGCAAGGAGCAGAAGCCAGTACCGAAACCGAAGCCCAAGGCGGCGCCGGCGCTACTGCAGAAGTCAGCAACCACCATGGTGCACCCGAAGCTCAACCCGGGCGGCATTCTAACCGGACCACAAGTCATACGCACCGCGGTACAGCCGGGACAGCAAGTGCGCCCACACGTTCAGCGCCCACAACCCGGCGTGCCCATAACGATACAAAAGATAGAGGGCGACAAGGTGATCATTATCAAGAAAATTATGGTGCCGAAAAACGGTAAAATACCGGAACAGTATCTGAAGGTTGGTCATATGTGTTGGAGCGTTGTGTTCGTTGCAGTGTGTGTTGTGGCATGCACGCCACAAGTGCCACGTGTCTGTTCAGTGCTGTGCTGTACTGGTGTTTAATGTTACACATATAGAATTTACCTTAAAGTTGAGGCGAAAAGAGGCAAAAGAGGTGCTTAAAAAAATTAGTACATACACAGTTCAAGGACAGTTTTATTCCCTTTTTTGCATAGAATACTTTAAACAAAACCCACATTTTAGACATGTTTCTCGGGATTGTTTAATTCGCGTTGCTTTACGGTTTATAAAAAAAGTAGGGTATGGTTCGAATATTTGGTGAGAGAAGAAAGGTAAATGTGGTCCTGCGGCCTTGACGATGGTATAAAATAATCAATGGTATTGAAACCAACTTTTAACCCCATTGCAAAATGTTCGTCCGCTAAATTTCAATTGCCCCGCAAGTGGACAATATTTAACATTGTTTACTGCACATTCAAGAAGAAGATATTCTTTGAAAGCATTTGTCCCCATAACCGTTGCCGAACTAAATGAGTGAAAATGCGAAAAAGTCCTTCACCGCAAATACAAGCAAAACAAAACAAACAACACCTGCGGTTGCCAATGAAACATCAAACACATTGTCTGGGGCCGCGCTCGCTGCTATTAACGCGGTTGCGTCGACAACATCAGTTCCACCTACCACCGAAGTAATTATGCAACTTAAGAGCTGTCCCGACAATGCCAACTCCAACACAGAGGGTGGAATACGGCCGAGCGGTAGCGGTAAAGAGACGAAAGTCCCCTCAAAACCGGAAGAGAAGCCGAGAAAACCGGTGCTGGCGGCTTCCGTGCCCAGCGCCCAGTCGCCACTGTTGCAACGGCCGCCGTACCACATAATTTCGCCGCAGCTTTCGACTGTAATGTGTTCCGGTAAAGCGGAGAAGAAAAGCGGCATCTGCTCGCCGCTGTCGTCGCCATTAGCGGCCCGCAAGAGTCGCCCGCTCCTGCCCGCCAGTCCCAAATCGACACCGCCTTTGACTCGAAAGAACTACCCCCTGGCCTACAATGCCATCACCGGCACGATAAGCTCCCCCACTGCCATACCGGCAGTGCCGCCCCGTATGATGGCCACCATCGCATCTAGTCCGGCCTCGAGCTTGTCGTTGTCCTCCACGTCATCTCCATCCTCCTCGCCGCCGCCCCCAATACCGACGCGTGCGCCAAAGTATAGCTCAAGCAGCAATGTGCATCGTCTGATGAATGCTGGGCCCAAAGACGGTGCCACTGCAGCGCCAGCAACAGATTTAATAAAGCCGCAGCCATCGTCCACAATCGACAACTACAACCACGTCGCACCAGTGCCGGTGTCCAGTCCGGTTAGCGCAACAAAGTTTGGTTACAATTCATTCAATGTGAAACCGTTGCGTGGGCTGGATTTGGACAAACTGGTGACGCAACAACAGGAGCTGGAAAAGCAGACGGCCGCCGTCAGGATGGATGCCAATTTCTACGACGCGGAAATCGAGATGATGAACAAGTACCTCAAAAGCCTTCCGGACTACAATGACCTGGACAAAAAGTTGTACAAGGAGTTTCAGGAGTGCGAAGACCTGTACGACCGCTTGCAATGCAGGCAGCCTCCTTTATCCAAGTCGAACTCGCGTCAAAGCATCACGGCGTCGGGTCAGCCAGCGCCGAACCCCCTAACCAACAGCAGCAGCACCTACTATGAGCCCAACACAGGCCTGGCCAAGTCGTCGTCCGTAAATTTTGGTAATCACTTGCCTGCGCAGGCACCACAGTTCGGCAACAAATCACGCTTGGCGTACCCGTCCATATTCGCCTCGCTGGGTCAGCAATCGAGCGCGCAAGGCACAAAATTGCAGCGCAGCACATCCAGCAACAGCGTGCAACCGTCGCCCAACCTCTGCGGTTTTGTGACGGCGGACATGCCGACGCTGCTCGACCAGCAAAAGAACTCAGCCACGACCGGCTCGAACCTGTCGCTCAACAAACAGCTTCTGAATGATTTCTGGACAGAGAACTTGGCCTCGTCGCAGAAGCGCCAAACACCGAAACGTTCTATTTGGAACTACGAGAAGATCTGCGCGCCGTCCGTGGGTGCTGGCGGCGCCCCGCTGAAAGTTGATGCGCAGACTGCTAAAAAGTTGGCCATTTTCGACCCGACTGTGGCGGAGGCGGCGCAAAAGGAGCTACGCAAGCCGAACAAGCTGCAGAAGAACGCCTCGCTGTCACATTTGGACATGAAGGTGCGGCAGGCCGTGACCAAAGAGGATCTCTACAAACTGATCTGCAACGAGCACTCGCCCACAACGCCAACAGCGCCGAATTTCATGAGTAAGGTGCCGGTGAAAGTGAGCAGCGCTGCGCCACAGCAGGCTGCAGTTCAGCAGCCGCAGCGCCTGCCACAGCTGGGCGCGTCCATTACAAATCTGAACAAGAGTGTTTCACTGTCACACGTACCTTCGGGCATTGTGGCCGCACAGAGTGTACCAGCGCCAGCGAGTAATAATCTGGCGCGTTCCTCCAGCCGAACGCAGATTCCCTGCTACATGAAGCACCTGCCCGCGCTGAGTCGCAGCACCTCAAACACGGCAATACTGCTAGGCGCCCAGCCGCAACACAAAGACGTCGCTGTGCCAGGCGTGTCGAAACAAATAAGTCAGCCGAGAACAACAGCCGCTCCCAGCACAGTCACCCATCCCGTGCGCGGCCTGCTAAAGAGTTCGTCAAGTTCGAGCGTGTTGGGTGTTGGAAGCGCTCCTAAATATAGCCCATTCTATATACAACAGCAGCAGCAGCAAACGCAACCCAACCGGCAGCAGTGGCAGCATGAGTCATTGCAGTTGGCAGCGCCGACGACAACTGCGCCTTCAGCACTTGCCCCTGCAATGACAACTTCGCTAGTAGCTCCGAATGAGAAGCCCACATCAGCGCTGAGCGACGAGCTGATGATACGGCAGAAGCAGAAACAGCAGAAAGAACTATTGCAATCGAAAGTGACATCAACACTGTCCACCAGCAAGGAACAAAAATTGCCTAGCACAACGGACAATGGGAATGTGACGCTAGCAGCTACCGCCGCCGATTCGCCGTCGCTTGAGCGCAAATCGGAGAAGAGCAACAGCACCATCAGCACCGGCAGTGTGACAGCAACGAATTGCTGCAGCACCCATTTGCCTCACTTGTCGAAGTTCACCTCGACGTTTCACATACCTTCGGGCGCGGCCAGCACAGCGGATGCCAAGTCCAACCAGCAGCAGCAGCAACCGCCGAAACCGACTACAAGCACCGCAGGCGCTGCCGGCGAGGGGGGCCACAAAAGCGCGAAAGTACAAAGCAGTGCCAACTTAGAATTGACAAAGCGTCAAAAGGACGCCGATAACAAGATCGAAAAATGCTTGAATGATATGTTGAAAATGGACAGCGGCAGCCACAATAACAACGCGACACAGCCAACAACAGCTGCCCCGGTGTTGACAGCCGGGCAGGCAGCAGCTACACCGGCGCAGGCGCCGATGGCGGCAACAACCACATCACAAACAGCCAATGCTGCCGCAAAAGCAGCGGAAGCGAAAGATTTACTTGCGCAAAATTCAGTTGCCAGCAAAACGAGCGACACGACGATTGGGTCGCAGATACCGCAATTGCCACAACAACAACAATCGGTCCCTAAGAAAAACTATCCGATCGCAAAGTCAAATTCCACGTCGCAAATCCAACAGTCCTATCAGCGGCAGGCAATATTGCAGCCACAACAACAATCCGAGATGTTGCGCCATTCGAAACAACAACAAACGACAGCAGCGTCGCCCCAGCCGTACCCACAACAGAAGCGTCCATTCTTGAACTGGAACTCGTTCGCTTGCTCAGTCATGAGCGGCGCCACCGACCCCTTCATGCAGCAGCAGCACAAATTGCAGCACACCGCCTCGGCCACGAACGTTGGCAAGCGATTAATGCAGCAGCAGCAGCAGCCCAAAATGGCCACCGGCTTGGCCGCTTTCTTGCAAAAAAACACCAACAAGGAGAATAAGTACGTCAGTCCTATGCAACAGAAGCCACAATTTGTTATCCCTGGCACACAGTACAACTCGCAACCGCAACCACAACCTCTACCGCCACATCAGCAACAACAGCAGCAGCAGAAGTGTGCGTTTCTCTTCGGCCAGCCCCAAATGACGCAGCAGCAACTGGCAGCGCGCCCCGCCGGAACCAATCCGCTCTCGCATTCAGCCTCCTTCACCGCGGCCCAACACCCGGCCGCGTTGCATCTGCAACTGGGGCAGCCGTCAGTCAACAAGCAGCACGTCGGCTTGTACTACAACGTGCCCGTGCAGCCGCAGCAACCGCCGCCGCAGCAGCAGCAACATGAGCGGAAAGTGCTGCAGACGTTCGAGCCCTACTTGTACGCAAAGCCGGGCAACTTCAGTGTGGGCAACATGCAGCAGAAGCTCTATCAGCAGCAGCAAAATGGTGGTGCAGTTTTAATGCAACAACAACACCAACAATATCCACAACAACTTCCCCACCAACACTTACCCCACCATGGACCTCGTCACGCGCTCGTACAGTCCGCCTCGTCGTCGGCGGTTTGCTTCGACCGCAGCCTCGCTGCGGCGACGCCCATCTTCCATCAGCTGACCATGTCGCAGGCCAGCCAACAGCAGCAACAACAACAACTGCAACTGCAGCAACGGCAACTAAGTAATTCTGTTATTTTAAATCAGTCGCAAAATCAAATGTCCCAATCTGCACTAGCACTGCACTATATCGAGGTAGATTCTATATATTATTCATCTAATTTTATGTTCGTCTCGTTCAGTTTCGTTCCGTACGTGTTGCTGCAACTGTGCTTTCGAGCTGCGCTTTGCATGGCTTATGCTTTCCAAGTGATTAACCCGTTAACGGCCGCCAGCCGCAAAGCGTGCAAATGTTATTCGGTGTTTTCATTGCTCGTCAACATTCTAATAAACACAACCAACCGTAAGCGGCCATTTTCGTTTCAAATGAATGCAGGCAGCGCGAACGCTTCACGCATCCCTAATGAGCGTGGCCGGCGCAGAGGAAGTGCGCAAAAACCAACTCGCGCAAGAATCTCAAATACTCGTCGCTGGGCTGTCCAATTGTACTTCGTTCTGTTAACTGGTGATTGTAGCGTTACTGTATTTGGTCGAAAACCATTCACGCAGTTTGTTGACATAACCCGAAACGGCCACGCCGGCTGACAATTAAGCGGGACACCTGCGCAGTGTGCTGCGGTGCCGAAATTATCATTCGCAGTGTGTTGTTTCACAGCGTTTGAAATTGGCGCCGCCGTATTTGCATTTGACCGTTACAGACGTAGTCGCAGTCACCGGTTGCCGCAATATCGCGCCAGTGATGCATCCCAATCGTCAAATATTATGAGTGCAAGCTGACTAAGGCGAATTTCCACTCCTCGACTCCATAATTTGCTATTTCATTTTTGGGATTGTTGTCTTATTCTTGTGCTTTCATTTTATTCAAATGCCAAATCTGGTGTCTGGTAAATCTGGTCAAGTCTCTATATACGCGACAGTGTTGACCTTGTTGGTTCAATAATTCGGTTGCTGGATCGGGGCAAATGTAAAACATTGCAGAACAATTTCAGTTTCTGTTCCATCTTGAACGATCTTTCATTACTGGGGATAGTTTTGAGAGTCGGGCATTGGATATTTTTGCAAAAGGTTAAGGCTTTTCTACAAAGATCTCTTTGTGACTTGCGAAAACCAATTGTTTTTGGGTACAAAAACGACTACTAGGTACTCAGAATTGATGCTTTCAAGAACCGTGCATTGCCGCTTCGGTTGAGAATATAGTTCATACTACTTTAAGTTCGACTATGCCCAACGATATCCACTGCTCTCACCAAAGAAATTGTAGTTTTATTATTCAACAGATTGTTTTTTTTTTACCTATTTGGATGTTTAAAGGTTTTTTATTCAAGACGACACCGAATTTAAGATCCTTCCGAAAGGTATTGAAATATAGTCCTAGCGCAATTAATTAATTTGTGCAATATTTACGCGCAGTGTAATTCTCTTAATTGCCATGATTATTACACACATTTAAGTTATAATTAAGAAAACATTATTAATGACCCAGTACATAGTGAATTGTCTGCTCTATCTGACGTATACGCAACCTGCTAATGTGAACGTTAGCGCGTTAGTTTGCGCGTATTGCATGTTACGCATACGTCACGGCGCACCACCACCTTCACTCAGTTCCTCAAACCGTTGGCGCTGTGCAAGACAGCCCATTTCATATTTTGGGTCGTTCGTCACTGATCGCGCACACAAATATTATTATTATTATTATTTCATTTACTGCTTTAAACGTATCGTTTGTAGCAGGAGTTTCACTTAAAGAACTATTAAGCAGGTATAGTGGAAAAATATGTCGGAACAATAAGCTATGAAATAATTTACATGTTATGAAGTACTTTACAAGGTATATATACAACAAAGTGAATATATGGTACAACAATATGGTAGTCGTATTTACAACAATATGGTTTGGCATAATATAGATGTTTGTGTAATGTTATTCATTTAACAAGGTTGCTCTTAATCTAAGGCTGTTTACAATATAATAGTACAACATTTTGATCGGGTACGGGTCATGGCAATTTGCCAATGCATTTAAGTGGTCATTTGTTTGGGCAAGATAGCTCTGTACGTATCGCCTTCTAATTGCAAGGAAACTCGGACACTCTAGGAGAAAATGTTGTAGGGTTTCAAGTGTATTTAGGTTGCACAACTTACAAATATTATTTTGATCAATTTTATAAATTAAGCCTTTAATGCAAAACCTTAGAACGTATTTGGTTGACAAGCGAAGTTGGGCGAAAACCTTGCTCATATAAAATTGGTTGCGGTGAAATAAGTAAGCTGCTACCTTATCATCAAGTGCCCTAAGTAACTTACAGTTAAGAGAAGAAGTACTTGCGCAGCTGAGTACATCTTGAAATTTCAGGTGGCGGTCGAAGCGTTCGAAAGCAACTGGTTTCATGCTTAGCCAGTTTTCTGCATTTAGAGATTCCCACATATTTTTTAAACCAATTTTATCCAGGAAACAGTTAAACTGAGTAACCCAATTGTATTCCATTTGTGCCACTGAGGACTGCTGGAGATGAGATAATCTAAGAAGGGCGATTTTTGGTAAACGGTTTTGATCCATTTGAAGCACTTTGATAATGTAGTTCCAGGCGGCTTTAAAAATCTTTGAGGCAACTTTATATAGACCCAGCTCAAGTCTTAGATGTGCATTTGGAGTAGCTTTTGGTAATGCAAGAAGTTTTTTGAAGTACGTAGTTTGGACAATCTCCAATTGGTCGGTGTACCTTAAGCCCCAGACTTGGGCCGCGTATAGAACAGACGAAGAGATAACATTATCAAAGAGTTTGACTCTTCCATCCCAAGAATCTGCTTTGCAATTGCTTAAGGTCTGAAGAGCCGCGCCTAACGCAACTCTACCCTTTTTAATGGCCGAATCAGTCGCGCCTTTTCCTAGTGCCGAGCTGGAAAAAGTTACTCCTAGATACGTGTAGTTCTTTACTATATCCAGCTTTTGTTTATGAAAGTAGAAGTTTTCTGATGAGGATTTCCCTCCTTTCCTGAAATGAATAATTTGGGTTTTTTTTGTATTTATCTGGAGCTGATTTTTTTCGCAGTATATCTCTAGAGCAACTAGGATTTTTCTTAAGATTACTGGGGACCTTGCGAGTGCCACAGCATCGTCCGCAAAAAGCAGTAAAAGTAGGTCAGTTACCCCGTCAATGTTTATGCCTTCTATACCTCTCTCCCGCAGAGCTTCCTCGAAATCCGAGATAAAAAGAATGAAGAGAAGGGGACTAAGAATTTCACCCTGAAGTACGCCTTCAGTTACTGGAATGGATTTTGAGTCAATGCCGTTTTTTCTAATAACAAACGAGGCACGATCGTATATCGCTTTCACTATATGGATAAATCTCGCGCTAACTCCTTTTGCATAGAGTTTTTGCCATAATAAATCATGTTTAACTGAATCGAAGGCACGCCGGAAGTCAATGAATAGAGCAAGGGCAGACTTTTTTTGGTGCCTCAGATGGAGCTGAATAGCAGATTGCAAGACGAAGATGTTGTCGATACAACTTCTTTTGCTTCGAAAACCGTTCTGCGATTCCGGAATTGCCCCTTTTATATTTGCCCAAGCGGCAAGCCTCTTAGATAAAATTTGCGTGAAAATTTTGGCTATGGAGTTGCAGAGCGCAATGCCTCTGTAGTTTAAAGGTATGTTTTGATCCCCGTTTTTATGGAAAAGAACCAGTGACGAGCACGACCACGCATCTGGAGTTATTCCGTAAGTTAGTACGTTATTAAAGAAACGGTGGAGGAAACTTATGCCTTCAGGGGGTAGGAATTTGTAAAACTCACTTTTAACCATGTCGAGACCGGGGGATTTATTATTTTTGCAGCCCTGTAAAGCAAGTATAATCTCAGCGTGTGTAATTTCCGAGTCTAGGGAGGGGTCGAACGTACCACAGAAGGATAGGTGCGTGTCAACACGGGGCGGATAAATGCTAGCATAAAATTTTTCCCAGTCCGATAGCTTTATCGGGTTGGGTATAAACTGTCTTTTGTTACATGACCGGATTACACCCCAGAAATCCGTCGGATTCTTGACATTAGCAAATTTGTTTTTTAGGTCTGTATAGTAATCTTCCTTTTTGCTGAGAAGAAGTTTTTTATAATGGCGCTTTAGGGAGTATAAGATTGATGCCTTTTCTGGATCAAAATTTGATTCTTTGCACGATTTTAGAGAATTTTTTAAATCTTTTTTACTGTTAAGAAGCTCCTGGTCAAACCATGGGCTCTTAAAAATTTTTGAATGCCTAGTAGGTACGTGTTTAATAAGGTCTAGCTCTTTGGCAGCATTTTTTATGTGTACTAAAAGATGGTCGTTTTGTCGGTTTATTAGTGTAAAAGGACTGTCACCGGGAAGAACAGGGGGAAAACGTAGTTCTTTTAATAATATGGCATACTCAGACGCTTTTTGGGCATTCCACTTCATCACCTGCCTACTAGCGCCTTCAGGCTGCATCGAGCTCCCGGGACCAGGATCATTCCTTACGTTAGGGAACGAAAGCCTGAGCAATATGGGAAAGTGATCTGAGCCCGTTGCTTCATATATGACCTGGAGGTTGGATATGACGGGTAGGGCAGCTAAATTTGCCCAAACTAGGTCTATGGTGCTCGTACCGTTGCTGTTTGAGAATGTAAAGTTTCCTGAATAATCGCCCGGGGTACGACCATTTAGTAGAAATAAGTTGTTTTTTTCCATAAAGTTACATACAAGTTTGCCGCGCGCATTTAAGATTTTATCTTGGGAATCTCTTATTTTGTGTAGGTTGCAATCTAATTCCGGGAAGGCGTCACCATTTGATTCCAAGCCCACTCGCGCGTTGAAATCACCCCCAATAATGATTGGAATGGTACCATGTTTGACTGATAGCTCATCGATAAGAGTTTCTAGTGATTCAAGTGCAATAGCAATATCGTAAGATGGCTTAAAATATACCGACCCGATCAAAATTTTACAACTGTTTATAATGATTGAGGAAAAAATCCAATAGGAAGAAATTACTTCTACAGTAAACTTAACGTTTTTATGAAAAAGACTGAGCAGGCCACCGCTGGCCCTGCCTGTTGACTTCTCCCTTGTTGCAATAGATGATAGGCGGCTGAAACCATTCCATGGAGAGGCTAGGTGTACAGGATCTGACTCGAGCCAAGTTTCACTGAGACCGACGAACTGCACATCTTCAAGAGCGAGAGTTTCAGGAGTTTCATTAAGGAGGTTTGATATGCCATGGACATTCCAGAAAGCAATCTTAAGGCCAGTTCTAAATGAAGATTTGCACGTTGGTTTGTTCGTCGGTTCTATGCGGACCGAACATCTGTTTAGTTTTTTGGGAGGGCTTTCAATAGCAGTTGGTTAAAATCGGTGCATATATGCTGATAACAAGTTTCGTATAATTGTTTTAGTAGATGCATTGCGTCTTCTCGACCAGAAACTAGTTTCTTTTCACTGTTCCATCTTAGCCAGTTGTTAGCAATTCTAATACGATCTTCTCTTACAATTACGCTGTGGAGCGAGCTCACTGATTGTATTTCTTTCTTTAGTTGCAACATCGCTTTCTTGTTTAGCTGTTTATCGCCATTTAGATCACGTTCGATATAGACCGCTGAGCCAGATAATTTACTCGTGTTTTTGAGGATATACTCAATGGATTCATCCGAGTCAAATTCAGCTATGACCGCCAATTTCCCATTGCGCTCAAATAACTTCCTTACTGCTTTAATAGCGCTGGGTGCCTGAAGGGATAACATGCCATTGACTACACGCTTTACTTCAGACAGGGGTGACTTAGTCGCTTCCAGGCCTTTGAAGATGAGATTTTTCCTTTTTAATTGATCCTCTAAGTTACAGATTCTTTTGCTGTCTTTATCCCTTTCCAATTTTAATGCTTCTAAGTTTTGCTTTAACTCATGGTTTTGCTTCTTTAAAGCAGTGATTGTATCACAAATATAGCGCGATTAGTCATGCCGCTCGGGCGAGTACAGTTTTTCTCCTTTTCTCGATTGAATTTTCGAGCAGACGTGCACATGGTGCACTACGAAATTTTCGGCATAATTTATCGCACGTTATGGAGATGTGCAGCTGCAGCTAGCTTCCGTTGCACGCGGGCCGCGACTGCCGCTACAGATACACTGGCGAAACGCGGCAAATAAACAAACCATTTCAATGTCAGTTTTCCCGCACTCGCCAACTGTGCAAGTAGTACACACGTCCCCACTTACGGCTGTGGGTGTGCATGTGCTCGCGCTGTCTGGTGTGTGTGTGTGTGTGTGTGTGTGCTGTTGATACACACACACATGAGTGGATGTGCGAGCACTTTGCTCATACATAGTTTTCGGTTGTCTGTACCGCTGCCAGCCAAGTTTATAAAAAGATTGACACGACTATGCAGCGAATTCGGTAGCAATTAGTTACCAGTATTTATTGTGTTTCGATTTGTTGGTCCCACTTTGCCCTTACAATCAATTTTCAGTATATATAATTCTTCAGCACGTGGCTGTGTGTGTGCTCTCGTCGTTGCGCAAAAATATCTATTG
Organism: Melieria picta; assembly: GCA_964056695.1. Taxonomy (NCBI): domain Eukaryota; kingdom Metazoa; phylum Arthropoda; class Insecta; order Diptera; family Ulidiidae; genus Melieria; species Melieria picta. The sequence continues at coordinate 98,214,745 of OZ057398.1, read as the reverse complement.
GGCTTGTTTTGTCGCTGATACTCGCATCGTCGGTATTTGCTCGACTCTGCGCTGCTGCACAGCTGTTGCGCCTCCTATTATTAGAGGGTTTGCTGTTGATCCCACAGCTCACAGTCAGAACTTTTAAGCAAAATGCTTGCATATCTTTAGGTGCTACCGTTAACCAGCTACACCTCACAAATTGAACGTTAAACCTGAAGTAGCGGCTGCCAATAATTTCTACGCAATTTTACACGTTCCGTTCCGTGCGTGCTTTATGTGAGTTAGCTTCTCGAAATTAGGAAAAATTGTTTTCTAGAGAACAAAGCATGCATGCACCCAATTATTTAACGGCATCCCCCATACAAGCGGGAGTTGTAAATTTCAAGGAATCTAAAATGGTTTTACAAATAACAGTCACATTTCCACATTGTGATTCAGATGTACTACAATAAAAATAAAAACCCTAATATACTAAACGCCATTACTTTTCCGGTGTTTTAGCCATACAAATTGCCAACTACGTTGTTTGCCGCTCACAAGAGATGCGAATTTTCAACGAGCGCTGTGCACCAAAGATGTCGAAATTAGTTTGCAAGCAGTCGAATCTGACATTTGCTAATTTAGCGGTCTACATGCGTGGCGTGTTTAGTCTTCGTACAAATTATTGCGTACATTTTTGACACTAACATTTTCCATTTTCCTCGCGAGAAATGCGAGAGATCCTCGTGTTCCTACTGGACGACTTTGGCGAATGTCAATAACGCGAGAAAATGTTACAAAAACGTCGGCACGCGGCGCTTTGCTTTAGCCCGAAGAAGAGTGCACAAATGCACAAATTATTGTACTGAAAGTCTGCATTCCCGCTCGCAACTTTGCCGAACATGTGCGGGGATCTTCTCGACGCTGTCGCTCTCTCGCATGTGCCTGTCATTCCTACGTGGCAGCCGTCTTCGAATGCTCCCCCTGGGAATGTTGTGTTTTGAAATTTTCAGTACTGCTTCTGCCATCTCCGGCATAAACAAACGCGATAGCGCAGGCATTCGCGAGTGCTCACCAGCAGCTCTCTTGGCTAGGGAAATTCGAAAAATTTACTGTATCTCGACAGCACCGCATAGCGGCAATAGTTGAACTGAGACCAACTGAACCAACAAACCCAAAATTATTTTTAAAATATCGAAAAGCATTTTTCAACACAGTAGTAGCCGCCGGCCACAGTGTTGCCTCCAACAATGCCACCACAGAAGCTTAGCGCACTGTCGCCGAACGGGCGCGCGCGAACACTTTGTGGCCATTTGCGAGGCGATATTTTGAAATGTTATTAGTGCTGCGGCGGGGCACATACGGACGGTTATCGCAGCGGAGTGAATTGTTCTCGTTTCGGGCAACTACGGAAAACGGACAAGTATCTTAAGATCTCGCCACGATCGACGATCGATAAAACAACATATGAGTGACACTGTTTGAAATAATTTTGGCATTTTCATGAGGCTAGTGACTGCCATAAATGTGTGTTAAGCTGGTAAAAATCGTAAAAAAGTAGTCCGAAAAATTGTTTACCTCTGCCAACTTCCGGCCGACTGTTTGAATGCATCGCTTTAAAAAGTCATTAATTCTGTGGAAGTGTTGATGCTCCAGCGTAAGGAATGAAATTGGCCCGCAGCTGCGAACAAACAGATTCTGCACTGTTGAAACTGCAAAATTGTTCAATAATACAGTAAATAGATAAATTCATTTCGGTGTATTGACGTAAGGAGACCTCGCCACAAATCGGAGCCCACTTCAGGCTGTTGGCCAACGTACGGAAACGACGGAAGATACACATACAGCAGCAACACAAAACAACGCCAATAATAGCAATAACAACAATGAGCATGCGGCTATTTTGGTCAAAGCGAAATTAATTTTCATGAAATTCAAACATTTATTTAATATATTCGCTCAGAACAACGTACAAGTATAACGATCTCAAGTCAGCAGGCAAATAGACAGTATTCAACATACGCAGCGTTCTTTGAGTAGGCCAACACTCGACCTGCGAAAGCGATTCAGTCGGTTCCGATGTACCGGCCCGTACCTTGCGTTGAGTGTGTGTGCGTGCCAGGCGTCTGTTTAGGTTTTCTGGTGCCAGGGTGTGACGTCCGTAACGCCCAAGAGGAGGCGTGTGCGACGTCGACACGTGTTTAGTGTGGTTCACTCAGTTTTGAGCAGAACTCGTAGTTTGCGAAAGGTAAACATTTCAATCATCTAAATAATCTAGAACGATCTGTTCGTTGAAAGGCACACCTAGGATTCCTGAACCTATTGTGCACTTAATAATTTTTCGAGTTCTAAAGCCAGCCTGTATCGAAGCCAAACACTGCGCCTTGCTTGAAATCTTTTCGAATTAGCCGAATGAAACGTCTAACATTTGCGGTAAAATTGTATAATACAATTTCAAGGAATCGCTATAATAAATATATACTTGATCACTCATGCAATCACGTTTTCTTCATTTCCATTCAATGACTGAATTGCATTGAAATAGACGTTGACCAATGTTGTTGGCCTGGTAAAATAGTTCGTTGCTTTGTGGTTTACGTTGTTGTGTGGGTGTTTTCATAAATCAAATAAAGTTCGCCATATCTATAAAAATAAAAATATTCTTAATTTCCCGCAAACGCTGCGAAGGAAACAGTCTGTGGCTGCGGGTGATTCAAAGCGCGAAGGGCACAGGAAATGGCCACAACGTTCTTGAGTCGCTTTCATCGGGAGAAAAGCGAGCGACAAATATTGGCCGACAACAACGCCAACAAGTCAAAGAAAACCAAGTGCGAGCAAAGTAATGGGTCCACGTCCACCAGCGGCGTCTGTGCAACGACGCAAAGCACAACAAATGTTTCCAACGCCGACGACTCTTCGTCGGCGCGATCATCTGTGTTGACAGGGTCGACGGACAACTGCAGCAGCACCTTGGCAAGTACTGGCGATGCGCCGCCGCCGCAAGCGCGTCCACAGCGTCGCTACATACGTAGCGCCACAGCGGCCAGCGTTACGCAGTTGCTGTCGGAAAGCTGCAACAGTCTGTTGCAGCGCTTTCGGCGAAATCCGAGCGAACGACCTGATAAGCACCAGCAGCAGAAGCGAAATCGGTAAAAACAACAACTCGGCGTAGCCGAAGCGAACGACACAGTGCCAACGCGCCCAGATGGGATTTTTCTTTCGTTACTTCGGCGAGTATTCGGTCAAAAATCGGTGCTTTGACAATTACTTACGCCCGCATCGAAAGAAGAATCTCTCAACACACCACCCCAACGTAAATCAAATCGACGACGACACTAGGCGTCCGTCCTGCGACAGTTGCGCGGCGACGATCACGATCACGCAGAACACAGCACGATCCTCCGAACGATCGCCGCTCTTGCTTTGGGTGCTAGTGCCCCGCGTACGTGATTTGCCATTGGTGACTGTGAATTATGTAAAACAAAACGCTCCAATACGCCTTATGGAATTTGCTCTTCCCGAATGTTAATAACGCGTTCTCGGCGAATGTTGTGTGAAAATGGTTTGTGGCTGCCGACGTTTCCATGAAATTGTGACGTTTATGTCTGCGCTTTGGTGCTGCACTAAAAATAGTTGTCTCCAAATGTGAAATCGTGTTGCACCATTCGCCGGAATGGGTTAGGATGAGTGGCTGCTTGACACGTGTAAAGGACCGGGCGATTATCCAGATCCGCAATGGGTGGTTGTCTGTCTCATACATTTAAATATTACCACTCGAGTAGTGGTAATAACTGCAAAATACTGAAATGTGCAATTCTATAATTTCTGACTAGTTTCCCAATCGGTTTGCAGCTTTCTGTTTAATAACTGTCCAAATATGAATAAAAATCCATTGTGATGTTTACAAGAGTGCAAACGTCATTCATATATTATGGCATTTTTTCCTAAAGTGTGTAAATTGCAAAAACTTATTTTGAGTCAACGTTTTCAAAAATACACTCGTGCTTTGTAGAAAAGATGTATTTAAAAATAGCCTCGTATGGCTCTCTCGTTCTCTCGCGCTGTTGGCTTCAAAGAGTCGTCATTTATAAAAAGCTCGTGCCGCAGCTACAGCAACAACGTCTATGAATTAGCTCAGGTGGATCAACTCGCACAGAGAGCCTCACATTCGGCCAATAAAAACTTCACAACGCCCACTGTCCCTACGCTGGTTCGCAATGTTCCTTTCCAGCTTTTTACCCGTCGGGGAACTGTTCTATCCAATTTACATACCGACACACTTTCAAATGTGAATGAATCAACGCAGACGTGCTCGGTTTACCCGAATGTTTTCCTATTTTTCGAAAGCAGTGCGTAATTAAGAAGTCGTTGTCGTCGGCGAATGTTTTTGAGTTCAAGGTTTATGCATTGTTCTCTTCTAAGTGGCCGCATAAAGGAATATATTCATTCACACATCCTTAGAGATGAGTGCGAATTGGCCGGTAATCGGGCAAATTTTTGATTCAACAGTCAAAAGCTCGTAACTCTTCAGTTGTCTTCTTATTGAGTTGTCATTAGCTTGAGACGTCAATGTAGCAGGAAGTAATATAGCACAACGAACTATCGGTTGATGTTTTCGCCGTGCATTCAGTGTGCGGAATTTATTAAACAATCTTGCATTGTTTTCATTCTTTGATTGTTTGTATGTCCAGGTTGGGAATGAATAAGGAAACAAGTTGAATATTTTCATTTCTTTTGTGTTGGACGATTGCATTATTACACCCTACACTGGCAAGGCCGGCTTTATTCACTGTGGTGTAAAGTTTACAACGTCCCGAGCGATGTGTTTCTAATTTAGAGAAACGTTTATATTGCGTTACTAGGAGCTTGCACTTGGAATTTCCGTTGTATGCGAAAAACAATTATCCAGTTCTTGTTATAAAATGAAGCTTTATGTATTTTATTCGGGGATGATGATCAAATGAGCGTCCATATTTAAATATAAGCTCCATAGAATTTTGGAAAGAGCGTCGAAGATCCATCCAACCCATTACAAAAATGTAAAAATATGGGACACGCCATAATTTTATGTTTGCGCCAATCAACAATATTGAGGTATTTTATTCACTTAACATAATTCAATCGTTGATTTCACTGCAGTTCGCTCAAATTGTTTCCGAAGAATATGTTGGGCCAAGAAAAACTATTTTTCACTTCAATGTCTTCTATGTAGTATTTCAGATTTTCCAGCGTCTCCTTTGCCCCGTGCCATCTCGACACTTAGACTTTCGTTTTCGCGGTTACTAAAGCGGTTCAAAGCGAGTGTCTGATCGGCGGCCCCCACCAGGTGTGCCAACGTACATATTTCCGTTCGCGGCGACTTATTTCGGTATTGTCCGGATGAACTTCCCGAGAATTTCGTCTTCTTTTTCGGTGTGTTCACCTTTGTTTGCACCTTTGTGTCGCAGTTATGAAAATTTCCATTGAGTTTTACTGACAATCGCAAAAGTAATGCAAAAGCGAAGGCGAAGGAACAGCACGCTTGGAAAAGCTTTCACGCCCCCATCTGTTCGTCGGCGATTTTCCTTGCCATCGCACACCACTGTTCGGTGCGTCGCTGCTCTTCGACGCTTGTTGTGCACAGTGTTATCGGCACTCACGCCATTTCCACACAATATTTCTATTTTAATTTATTTTGTTTTTTGTGTGTATTTATTTGTGAATCGCAGACTTTTTAAATTTTCTTTGCTGCGCGTTCAGTTAATTTTTGCTCTTGCGACGTAATGTTATTCGCGTTGATCGCGCCGATCGTGATAATTGGGATTTCATATATACCGTGCACTCTGTGAATTCGCAGATCGTACATATAGAATCGAAAGTTGCAAATTTATAGAAATCGAATCGAATTGAAAATAGTGACGCAAAGCAGGCGAGAGCGATCAAGGCGGCCAGTGCGGTAAAGGGTGATCGTATGTATCCGAGTGTCGTTTGATTTGATTTGCGGAAGCGTTGCAAAGATTGGTAGGCGTCATTAATGCTTCGTTGTATCCACTGACAGTGATATCAAAAGCCCGGTGACCCGAGAACGCAGTGGCAGTAAAACCCCAACGAACGCCAGCAACAGCAGCAAAAATTCCCAAAGCGAAAAGGACACGCGCCACGGCGAAGGCGAGGGCGAGACTGCGTCTTCCTCCGGCGACGTCGCGATGAGTGACCGGCACCGACGTTACTACGGTGGGTACGGCGGCACCGGACCCAGCACCAGCACCGGCACAGGACGATACCAGAAGAGCGCGACAGCTGTCTCGGCGCTGGATCGTTTGCGCTCGAACCTGAGCCCAGTTGGCTCTTACTATAAGCCGTTAATGCGCACGTTCGGCCGGCGCACCGACGATGATGTTAGTACAGTATGTGGCTGAAAACGTACAAAGTCCTGGAAGTGATATTACAAATGTGGACATCAGCCGGCATCGACCAATTTCCGCGTTCAGTGCCGTTGTTTGCATAGAGAAAAGTATTAAATTTTAATGCCGGTGACTCCCTTGGTTTTGATTTTTCGGTGGTAGCGTTGGCCCGTAGACGATTTGTGCCGGGGTGGAACGTCCGCCAATATTAAAGTAGCTTCCCACACGCGGTCTTGACAATGCGACATACATACTTACAAGCAGCGGAGTGCTTCCTGCGCTGCACTGCGATCGGTAACACTGTAGCAATGTTTCGTATATGCAGCAGATATTTTAGCAAAGATTTTCACATTTCGTTGAGTGTTTCTAGTACGTTTTCGTCAGAAGGAATTTATGTTTAGTTTTTAGCTCACACTTTCATTGGCTCGCTTTGTTGCCTTGCCCACACATGTTGGCCACTGTTGTGGTATGTGTGTCTTGATCGCAATTTTATTTCGGTGTTTTATACACAAAATTCGGTCGTGGTCATGTGTGTGTGCATATTTTGAAGGTCGATTCAGAAATGTTATGGTGTGTTGGTGCGGCTATTAAGCAAGCAATCGGTGTTCGAGCGTGCATACACAAGAGTTTTATTTTTAATTTCAATTCAAATAAATATTCGTATGAGTTTTCTTGAGTCGTCAGTTTAACATTAATGTTTATAGAACAATTAAAGTTTGACAGTTTTGAAAGAAGCAATCGACCGGCATTGTTATGTACACACATTGATATTCGTGAATCGCAACAGCATTAATATTCCACCTTTAGTGGGTTTATGTCATGCAACTATTTTCTCTGCCCCCGTTTATTTTTAGACTTCATCGAATGACAGTTTAAGATTCCGAAAATTGTAGATTCGTTACTTTAATTGACATTAAAGGATATGAAAAAGATAACCACGTCTATCTTCCTACGCTGATTCTTAAATTTGTAATATCACTTCTTAAGGGATCGCATGCGAGTTCCTCTTCCACTAACTTTTCCACCGGTTTTCTTTCGTAAAAGCAGAGAAAAGACATGGATAAAGACAAAACCCCCACAGTGGCCGCAACCAGCAAAGTCTCCACGATCTCCCGCCTCGAAAACAAATATTCAGATATCTTAGACCGTGTAGGCCGTCGCAAGAATCACGATACGGATCGTGACAAAACACTCGAGCCCGACGAGAATGCCAATCCCCTTGCCAAGTCGGCCACAAGTCACAAACTACTGAGCACCACAAAGCCAAAGTTGTCATCGAGCTCATTCAACGCCGCCGATCGCAAAGAACGCACGCCATATCGCCTCACCAAAAATAAAACTAGCCGATATTTGGGCGATTCCAACGACAGCGGTTACCTGACCAGCACGACAAGCAATGGTGGACGCAGCGATCTGGCGCTGCTGGATAGTAATTATCCACTCGACTACAGCAGCAGATATCGTTCGGGCCGGAATTATGGTGGCAGCCACTACGATCGCCATTACTTGGACGACTATGATGCGCTACACGCGCGCGGCGGCACTGGATATCCCTCGACGTCGAATCGGTACGCACGGGCCGGCGAATATGCCTCGAGCTACAAGCCACGCAGCGGCCTGGACTACAGCAATTACTATGACGGCTCCAGGCTTGACGGTCAGGACAGAAGTCGTGATCCGCACGCTGATCTCGACGTGGCTAGCACTAGGAGACCGCGTACCTATGGACGCAATAAAACGAGCGAGAGTTTAATAGCCGCTCCAGAGCCCGCAGCGGCTCTATTTTCGCCGCATTACGATGCCGAGGAGCATACGGTGCCCAATTCGCGAAATCGCTTTGCGCATCGCCGCAAGAACTCAGGGCGGGATGCACCGCGTGCGCAAGCACAAAGTAAGGCGCTGAATGAGGAAGAGCTGGAACTACTTCGGGATGACCGGTCATCGGCCGATAATGCGGCGATCCTGGCTGCCCTAAAAGATGATAACCAATTCCTTGAGGCACGAAAATTTGAGGAGCGAATGCGCAAACGCAAGGAGATCAAGGAGCGCATAGCTAAATACGCGCAGGATGAGGCAAAATTGCAGGAGATCCAAAAAAAGGACAATAACAACGGTGAAGAGCATTTGGAAAGTAATAAACAACCCGATGCTAATAACAACCAGACGAGCGCTGGCGCTATAGAGACGTTGCCAGCGACAGTGACCGGTGACGATGGCGCCATGGACGCCAAAGAGGAAGCCAAAACGAAATCGAAACCGAAAAAAGTAACTAGTCCCACTTTGGAGAGTGAGTCCTCCTCGGAGAATAGCTCTGAAGAGTCCAATGAGAGTAGTAAGGAAGTGACAAAACCAACCTTAACACAAAACAACATTAACAACAACAAAGACAACACAAAAATTACCGCAAGCACATCCAACACAACGACAACAAAGTCGTCCATCCCAGGCACTAGCCGTTTCGTGCACGCAGACCGCAACAACAACGATCTCGCCAAATATATGCCCACGGCCACAATCAAGACGAACGGCTTGAGGCAGTCGGCCAGCTCGAACGCGCTAGCCTTTGGCGGGATTGGCGAGCGTCTGGCCGCGGGGCGCTCGCAGCGTTATCAGCCAACGGCGACGTCGAGAACGGCGGCGCTGTTAGGGGAGCTGGATTCGGCCGGCGGCAGTCGCTATCAGCCGCACAGCAGTCTTGCTGGAAGCTCCCACAAATCGTATCTCTTCGATCCGTATTACTCGTACGGCGTCGGTGGCATCAGCAGCGCGAGTGCGAGCAGTCGTCGAGCTGCCGCTGCGGCCGCTGGTGCCACGCCGTCGTCCACGGCAGCTTATCAGCGCCAGCAAATGCAGGCTTATCAGCAGCACCAACAGCGCCAGCAGCACATGCTAGCCTTGTCGAAGAGTGCCACCTCCGCGGCACTCTTTCAAAGATCTCGCATTCCAAAAACCTTATCAACATTTGTAAGAACACCTTTCTATTGCACACTACTCATGCTTTCTTTGTTCTGCCAACTAGTTTAGAGGGCTAACGCTTTGCACGGCACGGAACATTGCAAGCACTCGAAGTTAGCTTATGCCAAATGTCGGACGAAATGTGTGGGCCGCCGAGCATAATGGTCTGTACTGTATGCTACAGCTTGACCAGATGTGAATTCGCGAGCGAAATCTGACAGTTTTGCGTTCTGCATTTGCTTAGTCGCATCAGAAACAATCACTACACCCACCAAAAATGTACACTAACACTAACATTACTACCACTAAAATCACTAACAATTCAAATATAACAAAAATTTCTAGAAGTAAGGCACGCTTGCTGTTACTTTGCATGTGTTTTGGGAATACTTTAACAACTCTAAACTCTGTGATTTTCCTCAAATATTTAAGAAGATATTAAAATGTCTGACAACTTGTCATAATTTGCATTCATTGCTTTTTGCAAGACTATCTCATGTCAATACGACGACGTATTGATTTTTAATCTATGCAATCTTTGTGTTGTAGGTCATCAACCCATTGGAATCGTTTTTGTTAGTTATTCAACATCAAAACTTTCGGGCTCTTGATAGTCGGTAAAGTGGGAAGAGTTTGTTTACTTACAGCAGCCTGGATCATGTCCGCTTGTCCAGTCTTCGCTTTGGCGAATTTTCTTCATCTGTTACATCCGTTTAAAGTCGTTATTTTAATAGATTGCCCGAAGAAGAAGCACTCAGTAATACCTATATAGAAACTAGGCGGGCTTAGCCCAACTTAACCCCTTTACTACTTATTAAACACTCTATAACTATATTGCATTTTTCAAGATTTTATTGAGTTCAGTTTGAGTTACTGTTTTCTTCCATTATATTATGTTACTATAATTTTTAACGTTTAAAAAGACAAAATAATACTTTTAACTACTACATTTATTAAACAAAAAAAACAATGTTTGTAAAAACATACCAAATCAAAAATTTGTCCGAACTATTTTCTTACCGAAAAAACGATACGTATTTTTCTCGTGTTTTTTTCTGATTATGATGATGATGATAATCACATGATGTTGGGTATGATGAACAACTTGATGATGATGATGATGATGAAATTGAACAAATGGTGATGATGATGGTGATGATGGGATAACATTGGTTTTGCTGTGGACTTTGGATGATGTTGATGAACTGATGTTAATGTGGTGTCAACGTGGGATGGAAACGCAATCAAACGGAACCGAATAATGAATAATGGCTGCCTGCAATGCTGTGACGCTGAACGATGGCGCTGTAATTGTTGTGGACAACGTTGCCGATGATGATCGTGATGACGGCAATGATTTCTTGGCAATTGGCTGCGCATCGGATTTTTTCTTTTTTCTCTGTTTCTTTTTTTCTTTTCTCTCTTTCTAACCTACACCTTCACGACCGAACCCAATTGCATTGCAAAACGTCGAACACGACCACGACCTGCGATCCATCCGCCTGCCTGCCTGCCCGTCTGCCTTACCTTGCTCTGCTGCCACAACATCAACTGCCACACTCGCCGTCGTCCTCATCGTCGTCGTCGTCGATCGACCACCTCGCTTGCCCGTACACACCACAACTGCAACCACCACCGCCGCCACCCTCACCGTTTTTCGCTCAACCAAATTCGCTCTACTCGTTACCGTGTCGCAAAATCTATTCCGATTAACGATAACAGACAGCAAAGCCCGTCATACAAGATGATGCTGATGGCCACTTGATATATCACACCGGCGACATACTTCATCACAGATGTTCGTGACAACTTTTTGTTTTTCTTTCCTTTTACTATTTCCTTTTTTCCTAATGATACGCAAGAACAGCGCAAGCTAATGAACGAAAAAAGCCAACAAGCAAACAAAAATATCTGCAGGATAATGCGCGTTCGCGCCGCATATCCGCACATAAAAGCAAAAATAGAAACATCGCCCGGAATCGTTCCGTGTCACGCATAATTAAACAGGTTCCACTCGTACATTTGCACATCGTTCTGCAAACGGGCGTATTTGTTCTTGGTTTTATGTGCAATTCTCGAAGATGCAGCAAAGAAGTTCTAGTTGAACACCTCGCGTTCCAGTCGTCTTGTACTCTAGATGCTTGAATATGATAACTTTTTATTTGAATTGAAACTGATGTCGATTTTAAAGTTCACGTTTGAGTTTGCAATACTTGCCCGATTCATGGGGGAGCCTTGCAAAGTTGCTCTTAATTTGCTTTAAAGTTCGTTTTAATTGTTATCGGTTTGCAATTTTTCACATATGTCCTTTTGATTTTTTTCACGCAAAACTTGTTTATTTGAAATTTTAAGAAATGGAACTCGTCGCGCGTTTCAATAACTTATTACGGGATATGTCATTTGGAGCTTAAAATTTTCATTACAAAAAAGGAAACAAGTTACAATTTCAGTTCACACTTGTTTAATTAATTAGCTATTCCAAAAAAAGAAAAAAGAAAAATTATGAGGCATTAACTGAATAAAATTTAACCATTTTGAACTATAAAACTACGATTGGTGCATTCGAAGTTCGTTTTTAGATTACAATTTTGTCTTTTTTTTACGAAATTTCAGATAAAATCATGGCTACCCTGGGCGAGGGTACGTTCGGACGTGTTGTTAAAGTCAAAGATATGGAAAGGTAATTCCGGCAAATTTACTGTCTCCACTTCGAAATAATATCTTAGAAATAAGTGCTTTTGTGTGAATGAAAAATGAAATTTGTAAATGACGCGTACTAACTAAATTGCAATGAGATAAACTAAGAATAACAGAATAGAATTGCTTCCATCTAGTATTTTTGTCGGGTCATCAACGCGTTTCGGCAATTCCACGTCACCAGTCCTTACGTGTAGGTTAGTAGTTTACGAACATAGTTTACAGTTCCACATTTGAAAGCAGAGATGAACAGAACTTTGAAACCGGCCTTTGCAGCATCGCCACTGTTCGAATGCTTAGTGCGTCGCGCTACCAGCCAGAAGAGATAGTGGGCTGGAACTCCAACGCGCAACACGCTGGAACTCGAAACAGGCAATTTTCGATTTTCCTTCGTAGGCGCAGCGCCAGAAATATGTGTACACAAATTAATTAAATAAATAATAGACTAGGAGCCACTTGCGAAATTTGAGAATTATATAGTATACATATATTCAATATGAACTCAATACGTCGTCATATCCGTTTTTAATTGAATTCATTTAATTGCTCTCATTGTTTTCCTGACCAGGGATTATTGCATGGCCTTGAAGATCATTAAGAATGTGGAGAAATACCGTGAAGCTGCCAAGCTGGAAATAAATGCCTTGGAGAAGATAGCTCAAAAGGATCCACATTGTGAACAGTAAGTGATGGCATCAAAATTAAATCGTTATGTAATGAAAAATTTCAATTCAGTTATGGCGCATTTTTTTTTTAAATTGATGTAATGTCCTACACTACAAGCAATTGCGAATTAATTTTATTGTGAATTAATTATGAATTATGTCGCTTCTTAGTCAGGCTCTTCTAATTAAGTCATGTGCCGGTTATTTCAAAAATAATTCTAATTTCATTTAAAATCTCAAGAAACACATAATATTTTTATTTACTGAAAAATCAGTGCACAGTTTTTAGTAATTAAATGTGAAGACATGAATCTCAATTTATTCTTTCAAATTGCTTTAGTCAAAGACTTTAATCGTGTTTTGATTTAATTTTATCATTCCTTGTGGTTTTCTCTTTGCAGTTTATGTGTAAAAATGATTGATTGGTTCGATTATCATGGCCACATGTGCATCGTTTTTGAGATGTTAGGCCTGAGTGTGTTCGATTTTTTGGTAAGTGTTTGCTTTCGCGTTACAACTAACCTCTATCGTACTCATTTCAATTTGTTTACGTACGTTTTTGCTAGCGTGAGAACAACTACGAGCCATATCCATTGGAACAAGTGCGGCACATGGCCTATCAATTATGTTATTCAGTGAAGTTTTTACATGACAATCGTTTAACACATACAGACCTCAAGCCTGAAAATATACTCTTTGTTGATTCGGAGTATACAACGCATTATAATCATAAGATTGTAAGTTTAACTTATGCACATAAACATGTCAGCCATATAGAAACCGAAACGATTAACTGTCACAAGTTTTGTTTGTAATTTTTCGTGATTTCGCTGAATTTTTCGTTTAGTGAAATGTGTTAACACATGTATATCCTAAAGAGTAGAGCTTAATCGATTTGGTTTGTGAACGACTCCTGTGCACATTTGACTCTCTCATTCATACGTCTTGAATAGTGTATGTGCAAACTGAACCGAAATAATTTTCGCATTTTCGCTGGTATTTTTAGAATCGCGAGGTTCGTCGCGTCAAAAGCACTGATGTTCGTCTCATTGACTTCGGTTCGGCTACTTTCGATCATGAGCACCACAGCACAATCGTCTCGACACGTCACTACCGTGCGCCGGAGGTTATACTCGAGCTAGGCTGGTCGCAACCGTGTGATGTCTGGTCAATTGGGTAGGTTGCCAGCTCGCTGCAACCAGCTATGAGCCAACAAATCAGTACTGACGCTTCTCCTTTATTTACACTTTCCACGAACAGCTGCATATTGTTTGAACTGTATCTGGGAATAACGCTCTTCCAAACGCACGACAACCGCGAACATCTCGCCATGATGGAGCGCATTCTGGGACAGATACCATATCGCATGGCACGGTAATGCAAAGCGAAACACGCTTACATACACCAACGCGCAGTTCACTTCACGAAATTCAATTAATGTACAGTAATCACGTTCTTTACAGCAAAACAAAAACAAAGTACTTCTATCATGGTAAGTTGGACTGGGATGAGAAATCCTCCGCCGGCCGTTATGTGCGCGATCACTGTAAGCCATTGTTCAGATATCAAATGAGCGACACCGAGGATCATTGCGAGCTCTTTGATTTGATCAAGAAAATGTTGGAGTACGAGCCATCGCAACGAGTAGCATTAGGTAAGCGGGCTGTCCGATTTGAATTTGTTGCTAGTTCTACGTGGCATGCTGGAGAATTGTGTATACAATATTTGTCAACTACTTAATTTCTAATATTCGTCTAATACAACTTGAAAAATATGTAAAGTACATTTAATATTTGAGCTAACATTTGACAAGTAATTCACTGCAACTTCTAAGAATGTTTGGATAGTTTTGAAATTAATACTTAAAAGAGATGCAGTGTGTGCAATGCAAGTGCAACATCGCAACAAACTCAACAGGTAGGATGCTCTTTCTTAGGTGTGCACATGGATGCGGCAGACCCTGTGAGTACCAGTAGCAGTAGTTGTACTATGTATTGTGTACTCGTATGTATGCGCAATAGTCAACCAGCAGCAAGCCACATAAGAACTGCCAGCAAAGTAACCGTTTCTGAAATTAAACTCGTACTACATGCTATTTTTGTCTTTTGATATTGTCAACTTTGCGGCGCATTAGGTGATGCTCTACGCCATCCGTTCTTTGAGAAACTACCACCGCATCAGCGCATTGGTGATATTGGCATCAACAAGCAGATCGTCTCGTCGGGGAGCAGCAGCAGCCGTGAACGCTCGCACAGTTTGTCCAGATGAGATTTGGCGCGATTTGGTTATTGTTAATTAAAATTATAACTACACAACAAAAACAACGACAACAAGAGAGCAGTAACGACACCAGCCTCCACATCCATCACAACCAGCACCAGCCTCAAGCCGGAGCTGTGGCAAGCGCATGCAACTACCACAGTAACAACCTAAACAAAAAACAGGACAGAATTCTATAGTTTACATTAAGCCCATAACAGAGTAATACTTTTTACCAAAGCACATCAGTGAGAAGGGATTTAAATTCGTTTTTATTCGATTTGTTGAACGACAGAATCACACAGCACCACACCGTTGTGGGTGTGCGCATTTTACTTGCCCCAACAACACCACACCAAACACATCAACTTGCTGCACTTCTAATGTAATGTTTAACTACATTTCAAGTTCAATTGCCCTTTCTTTTTTGGTATTATTTGATTTTGTAAGCAGCATACAGCAGCGCACTTTCCTGCCTATATGCGCGGACATTCCCCATTTCTTTGTACTTCCTACTTCATTCGCTTCACAGCCGCCACATACAATTTCACAAAACGGCAGTGCATATATATTTTGTATGATATTGTACAACTTTTTTGATATTTGTGTGTGAATCAAGACATGTTTGTAGCCGTATCTGTAAGCAGGGAGTGGGTGAACACTGTCAATAATATTTATTTTTATGCAAGTGTTCCGCAAATCAAGTCTGTTTCCTTTACCTGCAACGATTTGCAGCTGACTTGAGGTTTTAATCGTGGAAATTGCGACATAAAATTCCGATCCAGAGTTCCAGTAGCTCGTATTGGTGCTTCTTTGTTTGAATTTAGTTTGGAATGGCGGCGCGTTGAATTTCCTATTTCCCTTGTCTTTTGTTGATTTTCGTAAAAAGCCTCTAATTTGTTTAGGCAGCAATCGGCATAGCCTTTGAATCAACTGTTGTTTACTGTATCGATTGAAGCAGTGATGTTAATCATAAATGGTGCTTTAAATGGAAGCATTTAGAGCACTCAATATCTTTCATCATTATCGTCTATTATAAAGTTTTGTATGTTCGAGTTGTAATTAAGAATAACCAAGTCCGACGAGTGTCATTGTTTGTTTTTATGTTTCATCTTAACATAATTGTAGAATTTTTACTACCTTACACACTTTTGAGCTTCTTCGTGAAGGAGAAAACCCCCAATATAAACCGAAATTCACCAGAGACGGAACAGAGAGAATATAAAGCAAATATTATTGTTTAAGCTAGTAAGTTGAATGTTTCTATTGAGGTGAACCTTGTAAAAATGAAAAAACTTTTACACTGAACGCCGAATGAAATTGCAGAAATATTCTTAAAATTGTGCCACCTGGCATCAATTTCACGTTATTCTTCCAACTCAACAGCGTAGAATATGTTTCATTTGAACTACCCCCTCATATACCTCTCCTATTTTGCGAAAGAAAAAACTAAAATACAATTAAGTCAAGTTAGTAAAATGCCGGAATTGACAAACACAAAAATTGAAAATAAAGCAATCACTACAAGCGGTGAATGTATTCCCGGCACACTTCAGTTTGTGTTTCAGTTTGCAAAGTATGAATGAATGAATGAGTACCATACACACAAACACTATACGCGATACCACACCTCAATGTTATGGGGGGGCGCACGAAGCATCGTCAGCTATCGCTCGCTCTTAGTTAATAGTCTAGGAATAGTAAACTTGAAAAGTAAGAAGAGCGTTTGCTGGCGCCTTCACGCTCCTGATCTATAGTATAGCATAGCTCATGGTATGGAACTGATTAAGCTCTCATACGCAGTCGTTGTTAAACTCAACAGCATTATTGCAACTCTTCATCGCGCAGATTTAGTTCATTTTGAAATATTTATTAAATTTCATTTTCTTATTTCATAAACCAATATAAATATACAAAAATTAATTCCTTTGGAACTGTTAAACCTAGAAATGTAAAATAATGTAATACATGAAAGCATGTATAGCCTTGAGGAGTGTAACTTAGTATTTCATTTTCGCTCAGTAATGGCGCGACTAGGAGTGCGGAGCAAATTAATTGAAATTGATTCTCAATTCAGTTTTATGTTAGTTTTTAGTTATGTTCTATTTTCTTAAACAAACAAAATACACACACATGCTATCAATTATATATGAGTACTTTAATAATTATATTACTACAATTTATGATTATAAAAATACTATTAAAACTGATGACTATAAATAAAAAGCTGAAAAATACATTGAAATTCTGTGTTTTTGTTTTAGAATTTTTTGGCAAAACAAGTTGAAATAACATCACTAACGGAAGCTTCTTTCACATCACGATATCCTCCCGAACAGTAGCTAGTGATAAATGATGGAATAATATGCGAAGACTGAAGTCTTCCGTGACTTAGCGGCTTTGCTAATTGCGATTACCTTATTAGGTTTGCTACTTGAAAATTCGAAAAATGCAAAATCTTACCAAAATTATCTTTCGAGTTCTCTGGGGACTTACGGTATCCTTAGGCCCCAGTCGCATCCAATGTCCATGCACAGACACTCCTTTCCTTTTACCCCGATGGCATGTTCCAAACTCCATCAGAAAGATAGATTGTGAAGTAATACGCCCGCTTGCCGAACGCTCCCATTTTTTTTCTGTAGAATGACACTATGAGGTCGAGTAGTTCCAAACCTTCCTAATGTTAACCGTTTTGGAACATCAAAATTTTGGGAAGTTTGGTTGGAAAACAGCGTTAGTGAAAACAGAGTATGTGAAGAAATACAGTGTTACCATGGTTGCCTTATTATTATTATTATCGATGAGGAAAGTGCACCACAATCTACTGTGTCCTCTTCAAACTCACAGTTTATCTATAAGTCCAGTATCCGAGAGGATTTTAGTATCGCTCCTAATCCTCTTGATTTCCAATTACCACTTCTTATGAAGTATGTACAGAGCATTCTTCTAGCAAAATCTGCAACATTCGTTTGTACGAATTCCTTGTTTAGTCAGCTGATAGCTCAACGTGCGGTGCCCTGTCAAGATGCCTTTAGTAATCCTTAGATTATTTTTCGTTAAACTCATACAATTCTCGAATTACCTCTGCTGATTACCTCATCCTTTCTGGCTAGGATGGAGAGAGACCCTTTTCTCAAGCCACCACTTGATTTTCATCAGTACCAGCGTGACCTGGCAGCCAGAGGACCCATACCTGGTTGCGAAGGCCGAGAGCGTTCAGCTTCTCAAGACATTTCAGCACCAGTTTCGAGGATATACATATGGTGTGATCCTAATGCCTTAATTGCCGCATGGCTATCAGAGAGGATCGGTATCTTCCGGTTCCAGTAGTTTCTCGATAGATTGAAGTAAGCACCCCTTTCTGTTGCTCATATTTTTCTTTCTCAAATATTATTGTGAACTTAGTAACTTACCCGTCGACTCAAGGTATCTTATCCTCGGCCCATGTACACAAATGTAAGGATCTGTGTACTGGACTATCAGATATGTCTGTGATAACCGTACCCAGCTCTTGTCTGTCACCCAGCCCATGTCTTTGTAAAATCGAACCGCGGTGTGATTTTGCCCCTCGGTATTGCAATTTCGGGATATTGGTTCGTAAGAATATTGATCTGCTTGCGACTCAAAAATAACTCGAGTCCGTAATTTGTCATGTAATTTGGGTTGTCGTAGTAAAAAGCATTCAGTTTTTTATAGTTGGATTCAAGCCAAGGCCCAAGAACTGGATGCACGGCGATTAACAACTTGTAACTAACTAACTTCTTTTCAAAATACTGTGCGCACTTTATATCCCTTTGGGAGCCAGAAGTCGAGAAATGCGTCAGAATGAAAACTACTCAAGCATTTCCTTTCGGTGCCGAGTTCAATTTGAAGACTTCTGTTGCCTACTCTGCGGTCTTAGTGACTTAGTGCGATCGCGTTTGTTGAACTCGCGCTGTGTACGTATGCAAGTGTGCTTCTAAATAAATTCACGCAAAAGTAGCAGACTCAAGTGTCAATTCCACTGATTTAATCAGAGCCAAAAAGGCGAACGCTCATTGGTGAGCTATAAAAACGCGAGTTGCCGACGACGCGCAATCATTCAACTGCAGTGCAGAAATCAGTCGACTCACAACATGAAATTCGTGATCGCTTTTCTGATGGTTTGTGCCGTGCTAACGCAGGTAAGTTGGGCGCACTTCGAGACTGCATATGACAACTTGCCTGACGCTCGGTTTACCCCTTGTCAGCACATCGACTGTTTCCGTCAAGGAGGGACTGAACAGCCCGCAGACGTCGAATTCGACTACAACGATCGGCAACAGCTGCGCGAAACTCGTGGTCAGGCGATCGATATGAGCACCGCTGAATTCCTGGCCATAGCACAGCCGAGTAGTGGTGCGGCCACCAAAGGACAAAGTACACCTGCCGCGGTATTACCGGGTGCGGAGGCACTCCGTCGGAAGATAAAACAGCGTGTGGATAATTCGTCGGTATTGTCCCTGCGACCAGATGTCAAGGATAAGATCCTCAACTACGCGAACGCCCGACTGAACGCCTGCAAAACCGCAGGAGGCGATGGGCTCGACAAGCACTGCGTTTCGCTACTCACCGGCCTTATAATGCAGCTGATTGCGTCAATGGAGCACATGATGCACCAGTGGGCCGGAAATTGACTGATTTCGAAAACCACTCGTTAGTAATGCACGTTTTTTCTGTGGGAAATAAATATTGTTTGCATCGAAGGTGGTGGTTTCTTTTGGTTTAAATAGTTTGTATATTGGGCGTAGCATAAAGATGAATAACAAGATATATGCATAGGTCTTAAAAATAGGCGATCGGCAGATCGTGCGGAATGCGATCAAATAAAACCATGTGCTATGTAGCATAAAAACAACTCTATTAAATATATGAATACAGTCGAGAAACGAAATTTACTTTCGACATGGCGTTCTAATCAGAATTCGCCTTCGCGTATTTACTTCTGTCGTACAGAATGTCCTTGTAGCGCTGCTTTCTTTTCGCATCCATATTGTAGCGCCGAAAAATGTCCCGATGGTTCTCGAGCGTCGTGGATATATCCTGACAGTCTTTCGAGGGCCTCAGTATCGACCACGAACCATATATTGTGTCAATACCACCGCAAGTGCGACAGTAACCTGAAATATCAGCAACGGTAAATTCGATATGAATGTATGCCCCAATGCAGCAGCTGAGTACTTGAATATCTGTGCCATATAAAATAAATAAAAATTGTATATGGCCCCGTATATTGTATATGGTGCC
Organism: Melieria picta; assembly: GCA_964056695.1. NCBI lineage: Eukaryota > Metazoa > Arthropoda > Insecta > Diptera > Ulidiidae > Melieria > Melieria picta. The sequence goes on along the minus strand of OZ057398.1, from coordinate 98,194,560 downwards.
CTAATCCAATCTAACCTTTCAAACTGATTCTCATCTCGAAAATATTATGAACATATACAAAATTTTCAAATATTGCTTGCCGTCTTAAGTTATAGTTAATACCTAAAAATGTGACCGCCATATCGTCCAGGCGACTCTCCGTGTACATGAAGAATGGGCCGCCCAGTTCTTTCATAGCGCTGCCCATGAACTTCCAGCCGGGTTCGACGATTCGGTGCTCCTTTGGCGGCACTGCGTCCGCAGCCTCAATACTTAGCAGTTTGTTATTTTTTTCGGCCAGCCCCAAATTCCGCTCGGCCGATTTGCCCGGCGTTATTTCGAAGCGCAGTCCTGCCACGTAGGCGCTCCAAGAGCCGACCACATTGCACGGCGCATCTGAAACCTGAGCAGTGCTTCAATCGAGCTTAGAATCGAAACTTATTAACCGGACCAACCTTCGGGTAGGCAATTTTCCGCCACGCTTCCTTTATCTTGCGTGCGCTCCTGCTGCAGACGCTCCAACTTGCTCAGCACTTTGTCCAGCACGAACGATATATGGGCGGACGCAGCGCTGTCGGCCGACGAGCCGCCGGTGTCACAGGCATGCAACGGCTGTTCGCCGTTCCGCAACTTGTCGTAGAGTGCCGAGTTATCTTCGCGGTGTGGCGCTTCCTGCTGTGTGCCCGAAGGCGCCACCAGTGGCGTTATTGGCACGGCCAACGACGGAGCCAAGGGTGGCGCTGCCGCTGTCACGGGTTTTGCCGGGGGCGCCTCTTGATCTTTGAACCCTTTCGTTTGCACTACGAAAATTAGGGTACACCTCGCATTCCACTCTTATTCCGCCACAGAGCCTTACCTGTACTTTCGATGAATTTGCGCAAGTTATCGGCCACTTTGGGATCGGTTTTGGTTTCCGCGTCATAAGGATGGGTCATTCCAGCCAGCTGCTTTGCCAGTTCCAAGGTGGACATGTTCATTTTCTGTGCAACCGAAGACAAGAGTCCTTTTGGCGATGCATTGAGCGGTAACGCCCCGGACTCCAGTACCTTCGTTAGCACCGCGGGATACGACGAACCCACGTCGATGCCATAGGAGAGAGTATCGCCGCCATAGCGATAAGCGCTTCCCGTATCAACGGCGCTTCTTTTACTTTCTGCCGCTGCTGCTTTCTTCTGCTCTCTTTTGAAAAGGTTGACCTTGCCAGTGTTTTTCGCGCCCTCTTCGGTGTTTTGATTGGATGTCCTCGACGCTGGCGATCTAATGCTATCCCCTTGAGCGGATTTGCGCTGCAAGCGCTCACTATCCTTCTTGTACAGTTCACGCGTCAACTGATCCAGCCGCTTCTTGTAGTCTTCGTAAAAGTTGCCCTGCACCACCGTGTCCACATCATCGGCCGCCCCGGACGTGCTGTGCGCCTTGTCCTTTTCTACTTGCTTCTTTGCTCTCGGGACACCCAGCGCATCCAGAATGTCACGGCCGCTGCGATCGAACACCTTCTCGCCGTCTAGCGACAGGTCGTTGCCGATCTTGTCAAGTCGTTTCTTGTACTCCTCGTACAAGCACTCCCTAACCGTAGAGCGCTTCTCGCCAGTGCTCTCGTCGGCCTCACCGCTCCGCCGCTTGAACGCCTTGCCCGAGTCTAGTATAAACTCGTTATTGAATTTATCCAGTCGCCGCTTGAACTCTTCATAAAGGCAGTTGCTGACCGCCGCCCGTTTCTTGGTCCCCTCTGGTATCTCGGGCATTTTTACCTCGTTCCCCGAGTCGCTAACGTTGTTGTACAACTCCTTGAACACCTCATCCAGACGCTTTTTGAACACATCGTATAAATTGCCGTTGTATCCCATCTCGCTGTCGCTTTCCCCGTCGGCGCTGTGTGTCACATCAACGGCCACACTCCTTAGCAGCAGCATGCACATTAAATATATACCAACTAGTAAGCGGAGACCAGTTCCATTACCATTCATTTCATGTTGTTGAAATATAGTTTTTTTTATTGTATTGAAATATCAAAATATCGCTCTGACACTGTCGACCCGCAATGTTGTACAGTGAAAGTGGAGCGTGAAGTGAGTAAAATAAAATCCAAATCGTGTTTGAAGGTTTTAAGGTAGTTTAATTGCTCGATATCGGCACTGGAAACAGATCGTCCCAGATCTTGTAGCGCTCCGAGTAAATGCCGCCCTCTTTCATCTTCAAATCGTTACCGATTCGTAAAAACTGCTGCTTGGTTGGCGAATACAGTTCCCAGTGTACGTGGCGTAGATATTCGTCAGTCGGGTTGTTTGGATCACTAGGGAAATGAAGAAAAAACATATATTTAATACGTGGCCTCAATCGGAATATGACACTGCAAATGTCAGCTTGACAAATACGCCAAATGTATCATTTCGAATATTTCGGTTTTTGTGGATAGCGGTTAATTGCTGTAGTTTTAATAACAAGGCTTTGCATCGGCGCCCAGCCGGAATGAATGTGTAAAGCTCGGCTTGAGTCCTCTTAAGACTGTCGTGCCAATTATGGGTGTAAACTCTGAGGAAGTACATTTAAATTGCTTGCTCAAGACAAGCGGAATCTTTTCAAGTGTGTGGAGAGCACCACACAATTTAACGTCGACCCCGGAATATTGTTAGCATTATATACATATTTATATGAATTGATATCGTCGTGCCTTTTTTATATTTTTAGCCAAGCGTTACTTATTAGTACGATTTTGTATCTTTACAAACCAAAGGGTTTTTTGTTTCGTTTTTTTATGTGCGTAATGCTTCAAAAAGCATTAAGTTGAAATTTGCTTGCATTAAATGTTGATATTTAAGTCCTTTCGCATTACTTCCTCAAAAATTTTTATATTAAAATCGGGATAAAAGCAAATTATAAAAAGTTTATTAGCGAACTACCTCTTCGTGGCAAATTCGGTCCACATTCTTGTTAAACGTTCAATAATGTCATTTTCGGGATCTGTCTTCGTAAATAATGGTGTTTTTATGGGCACATGGAACAAGTAGAAAAGCTCATCGTGATGCACCGCACCTAAAAAATTAATAAATAAATAAATATATATACAAAAGTGTAAATGAGGCTACAAACATATTCAATCGTTCAATCTGAGAATATGACATTTTCTTTAAACTTGGCTAAATCGACAGAAATCAACCATAACTCAAGGAAGGAACAAAAAATGTGAAAAGGGCTTTATTCTCATTGTATTTGAAATGAGTCCAATAAAACCCTTGATTTAACCAGTAATACCCCTGACAGACATACGGTTTTTGTACTACGTAGCATGATACAAAATCGCGTCAAATCGCGCGTGCCAGATGCAAATCACGCTTTTTTATTACGTCATGGCTACGTAGTACTCTTTGGCAAATGTGAAAACGAATTTTGAAAAAATCTGATATTTTTTTTGTTTTTCGAGGAAACGACACAACAATTTCTCACTTTTAAAATTTGATTGCAACATCCAAAATTTCGATTATCGGTAGAAATCGAATACCTTTTATAATTTATAGCAAAACTATTCGTACGTTTTCTCTTACTCCGATACATCTGTTGAACACAATAAATTATTGACGATTTCTTCGATTAAAATTGCTTACTCTGTAAACGTAAAGTAAAACGTAAGTAAAACTAAGTACACTATGCGAAAAGTGCACCGAATTTTTTTAGTGTGTACGAGACCTACTGTTCTACGTACCATAGACCTCATTCTGATATTTGAAATGGCTGTAACGGCCTTTGTACGTGAAGAAATACGTGTAGACGGGCGTGAACCTGGCCACTAGTTGCAGAAAACGATGAAATCCGAATCCAATAATCGCGTCACTATACATGTCCGAAAACGGTGTCAACGATGCCGGCAGCGTCAGAGTAGCATTTTTTAGGTATTTATTGCGCAGCACAGCGCTTATTTCCTTGGATCGGGCTGTATCTCTTTCGTACATAAGGGCGATGGGCGCATACTTTTCAAATTCCTCATTGAACCACTTACGAATCGTCTCATTGTTTAGTGCATCTGTAATGAATACACCAATATCTGAATTTTCTAAAGGGAATGGTAATCGCGGTGGTTGCACGCTTACAGTACGCTCCCGAAATGAATTCAAATTCTGTCACACCGGTTATGAGTGGCACTTTGTGGAACTCGCCGCCCTGTATCGTCTTGTAGGGGTGCTCGACCAAGAACCGTTCCTGGCCGAAATCTTTCTCGATCACTGGATACCAATTCAGGATCGGATTCCAGCTGTAATCAAACATGTCCGCCATGGTGTCCACAAAGTCCATCATAGGTTTCTGCAAACATTCAAATGCTCAATTCATACTCAAAGCTAATATCTCAGTGTGAAAATAAATTTACCTTTTTTAGACATTTCACCAACTCGCTGACCGGCTGCGTCGGGCAGTTCAATAGGCGTGCCTGCTTTTCCGCCAGATGCATTTGCTGATCCTCGATATTCCACTGCCCCAACGGGGAGGCGCTCATCATAATGCCGCGGTGAAACAGCCCCCTCGACATCGGCGACAGCATATGCAGACCGATGCTCGAACTGCCTGCGCTGTAGCCAAGCATAGTCACCGAGTTCGGGTCGCCGCCAAAGTTCTGAATGTGACTTTGTATCCAACGCAGCGCCACCACCTGGTCCTTGTAGCCCGCGTTGCCCGCTGCATCTGGGGTGCCCGTTGCCAGGTAGCCCAGGGAGCCGAGCCGATAGTTAATCGTCACCAAGACAACGTCGCGGTCCATGAAGTGTTGTGCACCCGCGAAAGTGCTATGGGCAGACCCCACGTAAAATCCGCCCGGATGCAAATAGGCCACTACCGGTTTCCTACCCTTCGTGTCTTTCGTGTACACATTCAAGCGCAGGCAATCTTCCGAGAGGAGAGTTAGATTTTTGGTCACTTGCGGGCACATCGGTCCATCAGTGGTGGCATCAAATACGCCGGGCTTCCACGCCGCGATGGGCTGCGGGTTTTGGAAGCGCAACTCCCCAACGGGCGACTGAGCGTAGCGTATGCCACGGAACGCGTAAAATTCTGCATCCAAACGCGATTTCAACTCGATTCCACGTATCTTTCCCAGCGATGTCGTCACCTCAACATCGCCACAAGCAATCCCGAGAAGCAATCCGACAGCCAGAATGAACAACATTTTTCGCTTCTTCAACGGAATACAAAACACAACTGATGAACGCTTAATCGGAACACCTATATTTATTACACTCCACTCAATGTTATTGTTTGCATTTAAAGAGATCAGCGCGCAGGGAAAACCCAGTTGTGTGATACGAATTTAGTAGGAAAGAGAAGCGGCCGGCTTGGATTCTTAAGTTGACCGCATCTAAATGCCATATACTATAAAGAACTTATTCTATACATATTGTACATATGTTTGTATGTAAATATGTATTTTTTTCCTAGATTTTTACCGCGCGTATGTTGGGACGTATTCAATAACAGGTACAAGGTACTAATAATTGTTTCTAATTTCTGCGTAAAGTAAATTAAATCATTATCAGCTTACAACCTTGACCCAGGTACAGAGTAACTTGTACACATTTGATAGAAACAGAGTCAGTTTTTATAACGAAAATTAATAATCTCCTTTCCACGGCGAGTGCGGTGACATCTTTTTTAAATTGTTACACTTCACAATTTATCTGTGTCAGTTGAAAAAGCACTTTTACGTCACATGGATAGATTATACACCCTTCCATACTCTTGTTCTCCAAGCGGTTCATGTTAAGTTTCATTCCCATAACTCCACAAGACATATTGAGTGAATGTGCATAGATTGAATATGAGTTGATGGGTGGCCTGTTGCACCCATTTTAAACATAATCATGGTCGAAAAATGGACGAACCATTTCCATTTTGTGTTCCACTACGTGTTAAAAGGGCGTTGGGCTGACTCTTGGGGAAATATAAGGAAACTTGCAGGGAGCAATGAAGTCTATTTAAACTGACCGAAATACTTTTAAATTAGTTACCATCTATAAAATAATCGATGACAAATTATGTGAATTTTCCCGTTGTTCTTGCATGTTCTTTCAAGTTAATATTTGAGTATATTTTGGAATCTTCAGCACATCTTTCATATTTTTATTGCAGAATGCAAAAATGTGAACTCGTCGCTTCGGTCTATTCGTGATCCTAAGGTCATTAAACTAAAGCCATTTATCAGCTTTATGATTAATGTTACCAATAGTTAGTTTATCAATTAATGATGTCTTTTATTTAAGATAACATCCATTCAATACAATTACATTAAATCTTTGAGCTTATGACAATGACTATAAAAGTCGTCTGTCGTAAATTCTGTAGCAAATCTTCATTTACAGTAAATATTTTCTTCATTGATAAATGAATGCGCCGATCAACCTTGGACTCAACCTGAAGGGCATGAACACCGCTAATTGTTCGATGAAGCGGTTGGTGAATCGATTTAGACACTAATTTTTAAAACATCAACTGCGAAACGGAATCGTAAAGTTCGATTGCTTAAATTTCCGTCGAAAAGGAAGGATTTTTTTTTAAGAATTTTTTTCAAACCCCTTCCCCTACTTTAATTATCATTTACAGAGTTGAAGAAAATGAATTCGATCCAATGACCCACCATCCAAATCTCCATACCTAACGGACATCTTAAACCCATTATTCCTTATAAATATATATATTAATGGTTTTAATTTTGCAATTCATTAAATTAATTCTTAACGTTTTATTTTCGAATACATGCGAAAATATTTTTCGAAACGAGTATTTAGTTACATAAATTCATATAAGGATAGTAAATATCGGTAATCGGTACAAAAGTTTCCTTAATAACCTGTGGCGATGTCCAGCGCAGAATATAGTGCGGCCCGCCGGCTTTATCATTCGTGCCCGACAGACGACCACCTCCAAATGGTTGCTGCCCTACAACAGCACCAGTTGACTTGTCGTTGATATAGAAATTGCCGGCTGCATATTTGAATTTTGTCAGTGCTTGCTTGAGGAATTTCGCGTCAGTGGCGAAGACACTGCCGGTCAAAGCGAACTTCGTCGTAGTGCACACCAGGTCCATTGCCTTCTCCAAGTCACTGTCTTTGTACACATACACTGCCAATACTGGTCCAAATACTTCCTCTTTCATAAGGGAATCCTCTGGGTTGTCGACGACTATGATTGTAGGGTCCACGTAATGCCCTACCAAGTTTGTACTTCTAGCGCCGGTAAGAATCGTAGAGCCAGAGGAGGCCCTCGCAAGGTCGAAGTATTTCGTAGCGCGGCGCATAGCTGTAGTGTCTATTACTGCAGATAGGAAGGTATCATAGTTGCACACGTCGCCAATGATTAATTCTTTCGTTTTCGCCACCAATGGCTCCTTTACCTTGCACTCCCAAAGTGACTCGGGCACGTACAGTCGCGAGCAGGCTGAGCACTTCTGGCCGCTGTATTCGAAGGCCGAACGTATGGTCAGTGCCACAGCGGATTCAACATCTGCGGATGCGTGCATGAAGTGGAAGTTCTTGCCGCCGCATTCACCAACTATGCGGGGGAAATGGTTGCAAAAGTCGATATTTGCAGCTACTGATTTCCAGATCTTCTTAAAAGTCGGCGCAGACCCAGTGAAATTTATGCCAGTCAGGTGCTTGGAATATGATATGACGTCGCCGAAAGTCGGTCCATCGGCGGGGACGAAGTTGACCACGCCGTCGGGCAAGCCAGCTTCGCGCATAATCTTGAATATTATCCAGCTGGACAACAAGGCGGCGTCGGACGGCTTCCATAGCACAACGTTCCCCATGAGCGCCGGCGTAAATGCCATATTGCCACCGATAGCTGTGAAATTGAAGGGACTTATTGCGGCGACAAACCCGCCCAAGCCCCTTACACGCCAATGGTTTTGCGTCACAGATGGATTCGGGCTGATTGGCTCATATTTGGTGGCCTGCTTTAAGAAGCCGACATTCATTCTGGTAAAGTCAATGAGTTCAGCAGCGGCATCGATTTCAGCCTGATAGACCGTCTTGGCTTGTCCCAGCATAGTAGCAGCCAAGAGATCGGCTCGATATTTTCCCGCCATGAGATCTGCAGCTCGCTCCCAAATCGCTATGCGGTATTCTAAAGATGTGTTGTCCCATTCCTTCTGTTTCTTTCGAGCAAAGTAAATAGCGTCGTTTAAGCATTTCTTATCGGCGTAGCAGAATTCGGCGATTTTATGAGCATACTTGTGGGGCATAACCTGGTACCGTACCTCATCGGTTCTGATATCCTTTCCATTTACTACAATTGGCACTACCTCACAGTGTGATTGAATTTTTTTCAGAGCTTCCTCTAATTTAGCGAGCTCCTCGGAACCGGACTTGTACTGAAGTATGGGCTCATTTTTCACACATCCATTGTCCAAAACTTCGCATGGAACCACCGTGTCGGCTAATCGAGCTGCAGCCGGCTGAGCGCGTGCCTTCGAAGTGGCCGACCTGGCAACTGGAAACCAAAACCTTCGGGGAACAAATTTGTTGACAACGCTGTGAAGTGTTTTTAATGTTGGCATTTCATTAAACCTGAAATTAATGTGCCATTACAGTCATATAGTACACACGAAAAGAGAACAAAATTTACTCTTTGAATCAGCAGATATGTTCAAATTGAAAAAGTGTACGGCACTATCAGAAATCCTCAATTGGAAATCGACTGGCACTTGAAAAAACTTCCAACTATACTCACTTAATCTTACTTAAGCGGTGTACGCCGATTTGATTATTTAACACAGCATAGCAATTAACTTTAATATGCAAATTAATTTTTTGCTAAGAGCAAATTTACAAATTGAATAAACTGACAACAGCAAAAGAAACTTGACATGTTTATCATTATGTTTTTGTTTTTTCATTCTAATTAAACATTTTTTCTAAGGCGACATTCATAAATAACGTGGTAACCAAAGCTAGAAAACAATTCTAAATGATCAGAAACGCGGTTTTATGAATTAAATGTATTTTTAGAGTTTCAATTTAAAACGATTGTTTTTTTGTTTTTAGTTTAATAAATTGACCATGCGCAGTGACTTTCAAGAAAACCCCAAATTTCTTCTTATACTATGGAAATTGCCTGAAGGATGGACGGGCACAGGACCTATCCTACATTACATATTAAGAGAAAATAGTGATGAATGCAGCGAGAGGTGTTTAAAAATAAACTCTTTCTTTTAACTATAAAACGGCGTTTTGTTATTAGTTCCTTTGCATTAAGAATTTGTCCATAGTCAATGATGTTTATACAAACAGAAACATTGCCAAAATAATAGCTATTGTAAAGACAGGCAATTATGTACACCTCTGTAATTACACATTAGAACTGTAAAAAATACTCTCCTTCAAAAATATATATATATTTTTTTTAAATGTACTCTAGGAAAGGAATATGCTAGCACCCTTAACTCAAGAATTTCTTAAATCGACTTAAGGCCAGCGCCTGGTTTAGAAATTAGAAATTTTTGAAATTTTTTTTTCCCCAGAATATGATAGTTTAATATGTTTGGAATTATGTCCTAAAATATTTTGTCTCTACTCGAACTCCTTCACGTCCAAATTCAGGAACAAAGCACCGCGCTCCGCCTACATGCGGCTTTAAACCGAAACTTTAAACTCGTTTCCTGAAAAGTTAGTGTTTTTCCATCGGTTCCCATCATTACTCGTAAACTTATGAATCGAATTTAATAAAAATTGGCGCACACACACTCTTCAGATGGGTTCGCGTAAACTGGACCATTTTGAGGCACATCGTTAAACAAACAAACAAAAGTACGCTCATTGTGAGCGTACCCAAAAAGTATCATTTTCCGACTTATGCCACCATTTCCGGAATTTTCATTACTTTTCACTCAATTTAGGATCAGTTTACAGACAAATTAGTTCTTAACAGAATGCCATTCGATTTTTTCAGATCTGACGAGATTTGCGAACTGCACGCTGGGAACCATGCAAAATGAACCCCAACTTCACGCCGCTATACGGCGGCCATTTTGTAACACAGCGGACAAACAAAATTTTTTTTTACATGTTCAAACAATAAAACATTTATACCATGGCACAATAATAAGGTAATAGCATGCCCGCAACACCAAAAACCACATGTATTTTGTTGGTAGGATTGTTTATGGTTACTGTCAAAATCAGCTGATATTTTCCGACGAAAGAGGGAGAAACTGAAAACAGACAAAAGTGATTGTTGCCAGAAAGCGCTGTTTTTCGAGTAAAAAAACGGGGAGTACTTGAAATTCGTATTGTTTAGTTTATTATATTAATATTGTTCAAACAATTGTTTTAGCGTGCCTCTTGATTGCAACTGCCGACTGCACCGTTGCGCTGCAGCAACTGCGTTGTGTTGTGATCTTTGGAGCGGATATCTTGTGTTTTGACGGCGGGTGCTGTGTGCGAGAAAATATAATTAAATTGAAATTGTTTCGGTACTTTCAGATATTTTCCTTACCAGTTATTTCCACCGTCTGCGATTGACGATGGAAACTGCGAAATAAAAAATTGGTTTAAATAAAACACACGAAAAGTTTGGGAAAAGGCCTGTGGCAAAACACCCAATTTATTTTATATGGAATAAACGCGACTAACTCCTACGGCCAGAGACGATCGTCGCAGTCTTAGAGGTTTATTTTTATGAACTTCTTGTACCCCATGATTCTCTGCTTCGCCTTCATAACTTTGAGTCGTTTGTTTAGATGGCGCATGCGAAAGTGGACTCTTACATACTAAATATAAATCACAATGTCAAGCCTTTAAGGGGGTCTTCTGGTAACGAGCTGAAAATTTAAGTCTATTTTTCGGAGTAAATTGCGAAGGAACTACTTGAGATAATCCAGTAATTTTTTTTTTATTTTATTGATACATGCTTTATATTGTAAGATCAAATTTTGGAAATTAAAAGTCATCACACTCGCGACTTTAGAACGACCTTGAGGTTGTTGCCTTTTTTAAACTTGTTGGTAAGACTTCTTCAAGAAATATTAATCGAATTCGATCAATTTTTTTTTTCAGTTATTCAGGAGACATATGGCTATATTTTCCCGTGTACGATTTTTTTTATTTTGAAAATTTTCAAAACTAGGAGGTTTTTTGTAAAAAGTTTGATTTTCGACCATGTTTTTTGGTCTATTGGTGAGTGTAAAAATGGAACAAAATAAAAATTTCAAAATCGTACACGGGAAAACATAGCCATATGTCTCCTGAATAACTGAAAAAAAATTGATCGAATTCGATTAATATTTCTTGAAGAAGTCTTACCAACAAGTTTAAAAAAGGCAACAACCTCAAGGTCGTTCTAAAGTCGAGAGTGTGATGACTTTTAATTTCCAAAATTTGATCTTACAAGATAAAGCATGTATCAATAAAATAAAAAAAAATTACTGGATTATCTCAAGTAGTTTCTTCGCAATTTACTCCGAAAAATATACTTAAATTTTCAGCTCGTAACCAGAAGACCCCCTTAACAAATTAAATAACTCATATAAGGGTTGGAAACAATGCGAATCATTATTTCTGTTCCAATTTGGAAATTGGTCAGGTGTTTTCATTTCAACCTATACGGCAACACAGCACCACTGCTGACACCGACGATTTTGACAGAAGCCATAAACGATCAGCCGGTGGCTTGCTACAACCTTATAGTTGAACCATGATTTATACCAAAAGAGTTTTTGACAACCAATCTACTCCTTCCTTGAAAAAAAAAATAAACAAAAACACACTGTCTAAACCAGGCGCTGGCCTTAAGGGTGTGTTGTTTTTGCCACAAAATTGGCTGCTCGCGTGCTTTGGGACTTACAAAACAGTTTTTACGCTCACAGCTGATTGTTGTTTTTATTTTGTCGAGTTTTCTGTAACGCTACCACATACTTTTTGTTATTGATACGCACGTCCACTTTAGCGCTCGTCGGGACAAATGACCGCGAATGAACGCTCAGGAAGAGAACAGCTGATTTTCTATTTACAAACACAGCTGATGTGGTCGTAAGAAAGTTCAGGCATTGGATGGAGGGGACAAAATTGCCATTAAACCATTAAAAGTGATTTTAGTTTTTGAAAATGAAACTCACTAGGCTTTTGCTGAAGCCTAAAGCGTCCGACGTGCTGACTGCGTATCTAAAACAGTGCAATGAACCGCCCTGGACCTCTTACTTCGTAAAGGTATGCACAGGATCTGTGGGCTGGTAGACAACTGTTTAGTACTGCATCAATATTGCCTCCTAGTTTAAAGATGTCAAGAACGACCAGCGCGGCATGTCGCACTTCAATTGGACTTTGGACACCGGCACCAATTACCACATTTTGCGTACCGGCTGTTATCCTTACATGAAGTATCACTGCAGCAAGCGCACTTTACAAGATATCTCGCTGGAAGACAAATTCTTCCGCTTGTTAAAAATAATGAATTTGGGTGAACTGCCTCACGTATTTTGCGCATTATTTCTATTGCAAGTTTGATTTTATTTTTAGGTCTGCCGTTATTGTTTTATGGACTGGCTGCCATATACTTAATTAGCTACACGGAAGACGTAAATTTACCTGATGGTAGCAAAGTTCCCATATATTTTCTGTACAAAGAAGACAAAGGATCACGGTTTTGATTGTACTTTTGATTGTTCAATTGCGCTGATTATTGAGTTTTCAAAATAAGGCAACTCGATCGGAAAACTTTCTTGTTGACTTTCTTATTTCACTAGGCTTATAACCAGTGATTGCCATTTCGGTTAAACGAAAGTCTACAATGTAACATGGATGTATGAAAATATAAATACATACAAGCGTAAATATGCATGAATCTTAAAAATTTATTGTATTATAAATTTCACAAATATGGCTGGCCATTAAAACGCGTTAAATAGTTAGCCTTTTCCAATCCTTGGTCATGAAGTGCTTCTCATTCGCAAGCGCCTTCTCTTTCTGGACCTACCAGCGATAGCTTCTTTACTTGTCTACGTCACCCACTGACATCTGTACTGCAGAAATACTCTGCGCCATACAACTCTTGATTTACCTGGATTGAAGTTGGAGACCTAAATAACACATGCAATCATTCTTGGTTTGATCTCCAAGCTGACGTCGTTCTGGTTAGTAACGGCTGTGTTAAAATAATTCCGCCATTATAAGTTAGAAATTAATTTTCCCATAGCAAATGTCTTTCATTGTAATTTTCTTTTAACATTCTACATATATATATCCACGGAATTCATTACGCTACTAAGTTAATTTCCTTAAAACAAAATAAGTACAACAAATATGATTTCAGATTTAGTCAATCAAATTCGCAAGCAGACCAAGAAGAACTATGGTAGTTCTTAGACCGTGCAATTTCCGCATGCACATCGTATGTATATTTCGAAGAAGAATTATCAAGAACACTAAAAATAACAATGCATCTTAGATTACAATTTTAAATATGTACATATATACATACTATTTGGGTAAGTAGCGCTTTTTTAGATGTAAGTTTTCCATCTAGGACATTTCATACCCATTAAGGTCGAACAAACATTTCGCAAACAAGTCCAATAAGTTCAACGATTTGTTCAGCTTTTGCATTCCGTTGTTAAATTCTCACACGTCTCGTCATAATTATTCAGTAGAAGTGAACTTATCGACTCGCTAAATTGCGTTAAGGAGCACGGCACGTCACAGTTGGGTATTCTTATTTCCTTTGGGAACTTGTCGTCACTGTTGTAATAGTACACAATCTTAACAAGAACAAGGGTAACAATTGAATATGGGCAGCATACGCGAGTATTCTACACCTCATACCTTAACTTCAAAGTCGTCTTTGAATAGCGAGCTGTGATGCAGTTCAAATGCTAGGGCAGAAGCGTAATCGGGTAAGGCGGCGGTTTGATCCAAAATATTAAGCGTATTCATTACATTCACCAAAGTAATGTCGTGCCCAGCATACAGAAATATCTTGCGATCGGGACTTAAATTTTTTTTGCGCTTATTCAGCATGTTCTTGAGAATTTCGGACAGGAAGGCACCACCTTTAACCTTCTTCATCAGATTCGTTTCGCTGTAGAGGGAGTAGCTGCGCGCCGCCAGTGCCTCCATCTGGTCAGGATATATATTCTCAGTCCAATCCGGCAGCAGCAGCTCCGCCTCGACCTCAGTTTTCAATGTCGTGTACAAGAGTTCCACATCAATTATTGTTGATACGTTCTACAATAAATCAATAACTACATAATTGCAAATGGGAAACTGTCCAGTGCTAAAAATGCATAACAAACTCGCTGTCGTGTTCCTTACCTTGCCCGAATGCTTCGTTAATTGCTTGAAGAGCTCGGCATTGTCTTCGTTCAGTTTGCGCAAATCAGGTGGTGGATTCTTATACAATTTTTGCAGTATTGTGTCGTATTTCAAGCATGGCTTCTTCTGCGCCAATATCTGTGCCGAATAAAGCAATGTTGTCGAATGAAAATTCCTCGAACGCATGGGAAAATTCTATTTACCGTACCGTATCGTCTTTCCGTGCAATCGAATTGACCGTCACCGGTTGCCACGCAATCGGCTGAAATAGAAACCGAATTCTTGCGAATTCAAGTTCGATCAAGACAATAGTGCGTTTCCTTACCAAAACATTGTTGTGTTCCAATGGCGGCATGAATCCAGCCAAAACGCTCTGGGCACTCATTATGCAGCGCTCAGCCGCAGAGCTCAACACATGGACCTGTTGCTGGGTGTAGATGCCGTTTGGCGGTAGCAATCGATAGTACCGCATGCGTAAGTTCCTTCCCAAATTGTACGCCTGCAGGTTACCCTTCTGTGAGAGAAAATGTTATAAGATCATAGAAAACATAAAAATGTGAGGCGCAGGTTGGTTTATGTGAAAGCGACTTTGCGGGATTCGTAGGCATTCCACATAAACTATGTATTTGCCACAATAAAGTTTCGATTTGAATACCTGTGTTAGTGCGCCAAGACCACCAGGCCAGTCGTGCATTGCGTGCGGATCGTTTGGATAAAATCCACTCGGAGTTTTCTCACCGTGGCGGAAAAGCTGCAAAGTAAACAATCATATTCGCTAATTTTAACGGAAAATTATTCCAGAAGCGCAAATCGCCGCCCGACAATTAACACATATGTTATCTTTACCGCTCACTTTCAAACTGTAGCCATTATCTGTAAGATACTAAAACCGACTCACTATGGAAATCATACGCAGATTTCGCAGCCCTTGCTCGTCGTTGTTATCGCCGAAAACAAAGTAAGCCATCAGGACCATGAACAGTGCACCGCCCAAAATGAAGACCGATATTTTGGTGCCACGCCTCGATTTGCAGTCTATGGTGGCCATTTTGATGCTGCAGCGCGCGCAGTATTTTACGAAATTTTATGCAATCTCAGTCGAAATTCGGTCGAAATTGTTTACAGTAGACTGCATCTTTACAACAGCTAAAAATAGTAGCCTTCGGTTTGGTTGCAAATCTAAACGCGTATGACGATTGAAATGGCTCGGCGTAGGCTAGACGACTAGTGGCAAGAAAACCAAAACGCGTCGCTCTTCATACGGCTTCACTTGTGGCCGCAAATGAGAACAATTTAAATACAAATACTGACAAAAATTCAATGCTTCAGGTATTCGCTTACCACTCGGTGCGCTCTTTTTGCTCACATAAAGCCGTCCACCATCGTACGCATCGAACGTCCACACCGAGCAGCAGCGAGCACAACTCACTAAACGCAGTGCACACCGAAGAGAACAGTGACAAAACGAGTGCACCAGCGGCATGCTATGGTTGGCGCAGAAAATGAAAACAGAATTTGGCTTTGCGCTGTCATGCTGGCTGTCAAGAGCGTGCCTGACAGGCACCGCTCAACAAGTAGTCCATGGCACAATAATAAGGTAATAGCATGCCCGCAACACCAAAAACCACATGTATTTTGTTGGTAGGATTGTTTATGGTTACTGTCAAAATCAGCTGATATTTTCCGACGAAAGAGGGAGAAACTGAAAACATACAAAAGTGATTGTTGCCAGACGGTGCTGTATTTGAGTGAAAAAACGGGAAAAGTGCTCAGGTCAGTTGTTTTCAGTCAGGTATTTTCATTTCAACCGATGCGGCAACACAGCACACTGACGATTTTGACAGCAGCCATAAACGATCAGCCGGTGGCTTGCTACAACCTTATAGTTGAACCATGAAGTAGTCGTTTGCGTTCATTTGGACACGATTTCTCCAAGCATGTGCGCCAACAAGTGGGGCCCTCATAACCAGGCAATCAGGTTACCCTACAACAAGTTTACATATAAAGCGTTTCAACTAGTTTTTATATTCGTATTATGAAACTGTGGGGCGTACATACGGGGCAAAGATAAAATATTAATCTAATTAGAACTGTCTTAAATACACATTTAATGTAATGCAATGATTACACCGTGCGACAGCAAATTATACACACGAAAAAATCGATAAACTCGCGAAACTAGGGGCCAAATGTAGTAAAACTGCGTTTTTAGTTTTTCTCTCTGACGTCAGGATTTTTTTTAAAGGACTTTAAAATTTCAAGGACATGTTTATTTCAAAAAATTATTTTAAAAATTGAGTGCATTGTAGAATAACAATATGGGTATCAAATGAAAGAGAGAAATCCTTGGAATCTTAGAAAATGTAATGTTTTGGTGCAAAAGGACGAAGAGGTATTGAAAATGTCCTTTTCAAACTTTATCCTTGAATATCCTTTTAAATTTCAAATAGTTTTTTTTTGAAAAAAAATATATCTTAAAGCCTAATACTTATGTACACTACCACATCCTTGAATTTCGTCCTTCTAACTTAAGAAATAACAAATTTAATACTTCTCTCTATAGGATATGGATAATTTCAATATCATTAAGGATGCTGAAATCTTATATATAGAACCATTTGTGCACTTACAAATAACAAACTGACCATATGATAAATGGTTAAAATACTTTAATTGTATTCTAGTTATAAATATTTAATTTTACATTAAGTACACATTTGCAAGATGATTGACGCCTATCGCGAAATGGGGATCAGGATGTCTCTCAAAACACATTACCTAGAGAGCCACTTGGACTTTGGTTGGTCGCTTTGCCGTGACACCTACCAAAACACAAACGTCAAACTAAACGCATACATTTTTCTTAAACAATTTGCTTTAAAATAAATAATTTAAAAAATGCATTTTAAATTACTTTTCTTAATTTTTTTATAATATAAAATTGTGAGCACTAGTATTCAGTACGTATCCTCATATAAATAAATCCTTATAGATAGATAGATTAGATCTGGGATTCGGAAAACACCTACCCGAGACACTGCGTCCAAGTGATGAACTATTGTGTCATGTCCCTCTACGTTACTGGAGGAGTTCGTGTCCTCCAATGTTATCTAGGAACTCCTTTAGCTTCCTTAGATTCATTTCAGACAAATCTCTCGTCTGTATTATCTCCTTCCCTAATATTCGCTTTCTAGCGTGTATTAGGGCAGGGCATTCGGTTATGATATGTACAGAAGTCTCTTCCTCTTCCATACAAAATCTGCATAGCTCACTGTCCGTTAGTCCCAGACGCGCCCTATGCATATTTAGCAGACAGTGTCCACTTAGCATCCCCGTCATGACCCTGAGCTTCTTTCTGCTTAGGTCAATTAGGTACTTAGATTTCCTTTCCGAGTAAGCTGGAAAGAAAAGCTTGGAGCATCGTTGCCCCATTGTGTTCGACCATTTGTGGTTTGCTCGATTAATGAATTCCTGTTTAACACAATGTCTGTAATGGGACTTGCTAACATCTATGATTGGTGCAGGTCCGTAGGGCCGGCCAGCAGCCCCATCCTTTGCCAATCTGTCCGCTTCCTCATTACCATCGTGCCCACAGTGCGCAGGGATCCAGTGTACTATCACTTGGTTTTCCCTTGAGAGATCCTGGAGAACATTTGCTGTCTCCCAGACCAGTTTGGAGTCAAATGTCATCGAGCCCAGGGCCTTGATTGCCGCCTGGCTGTCCTTAGGTTAAAAGGCAATTTTGAAATTGCAGAATTAGTGTATTTAACCTTTAGTTTTAGCAGCATAACGATTTATGCATGAGTTATTTAAATATTTTATGTTTGTCGTACGCTGCAATATATCTTTGTTGTATAAAGAGAAGTATTAAATTTTTTGAAATAAACATGTCCTTGAAATTTCAAAGTCCTTTTAAAAAAATCCTGACGTCAGAAAGAAAAACTAAAAAACCCCTAGATTCGCGAGTACATAGATTTTTTCGTGTGTTTTGAAATTTTTTTATTTTTGTCGCACGGTGTTATGGGTTGAAACATTTATTGTGCTTTTAAAATCATATCGCTTTATTTGTTCAGGTATTGAAGCAGACAGATCATCCTGCGATATTTTTATCAGGTCCTCTTCATCGAGACTTTGTTTCCCCAGAAACTTTGCTTGTACGTGTTTCAGGGCCGGACATCTAGCACATCATTGTTTCATTGTTTCGTCAGCTTCATTGCAGAATCTGCATGTCGTGCTGTCGGCAAAGCCTAGTTTGTAGAGATTACAGAAGTACATAATAACCTGTTAAAGCATCACACACAGTTCTCAGATTGACCTAGCCCCTCCATGTTCCAGTTTTCTTCAGTTCAGGTCAGTTGGAACCAAATATCAGAATTGATCCTATGAATGGGCTCCCTGCAACCTTCTTGGCTTTCATTGCCTTTGTCGCCGTCGTGCCCTGGTATCTATGCCAGAACTACCCGATTCTGGGCACCTAGGTTATTGAGTTCTTTGTGAAAGAGCTCAGCTTAAACATGATGTATCATTGTTTGTGAAAGGAATTTAGCCATACTGGATTATTATCCCACTGCTCCTTTGTCGGAAGGTCTATACATGGTTCTTCATGTGACTGAGATGGGGTTCTATAATGCCAAGATATACTGTTTTATAGTGTTCTCTGTTTGATTTAGTGTACAGTGCGTTTGAAAATAAAGTGCCGCACATATTTTTCCCAGTGTTGAATATAATCTTGTGAGTAACGGTAAATTATTTTTGGTATACAATTACCGTTTTCGCATTATGATTGTTTCGTGAGTTGAGTAAGAGGTGTCGCGAAAATACCAACAATTGAAAATTAGTGCTGTTTTTAAAAAGCGTTTTGAAGTGGTCTTTCTGGTAAAACATCCAATGGGTCCAAAAATGAAACCCCAACAAGCCGCAAATTACACCAAAACATCAGTAACATTTGTAAATAAATGGGTTAACCGATTTGAAGAGTTCGGAAATGTTGACGATGAGCCAGGGAGAGCCAGGAAGAGAACCACTCTAAAGAATAGTACTCCAACGGTCAGCCTGAAGCAAGCGAAGGAAAAATTATCACAAACGGGAATAGAAGTGTCCACGGCTACTATCCGACGCAGATTTCTGGAATCAAGCATCCGTTATAAAAGTACCATCTCAAAGCCGCTATTGGGTGAGAAGCATGTAGAAACCCGTCTAAAATGATCTAAAGAGAATTTGGAGCGAGATTGGAGCAACGTCATCTCAAAGTCCAGATGCAAATCCATTCGAAAATGTTTGGTCATTAATGAAGCAAAAGCTTAGAGGGAAAATATAGCAACAACAAGGCATCTCATTTTGGCATTAAAACGGATTTGGAGAGAGTTTCCGTTGGAATATGCTCAAGAATTGAGCAAAAGTTGCACTAGAAGATATCAAGCCATTATTGACAACAACGGGAACAATAATGCGAAAAAGATATGTATTTGTATTTACTTTTAGAAAATAAATATAATTCATGAATATATATATTTTTTTGAGTGTTATTAGTGACATTTTATTTTGAAACGCACTGTATATATCAATGAATGCCTATAACTGTGTTCATGAAAACAAGATTGTAACTAATCAGTTAAAAAGGTATATATTTTTTCATCTAATGATTATTTTTCTAATATTAGTATGTTTCTTGTCACTGTACAATGATTTCATGCAGGCCAAAGTCATATAGCTAAATATGTCATGTATTGTATAATCAGCAGTCAGCTTTTTCATAGGCAATGCTATTTTCAGAAGTTTACCCATTCTCAAAAACAAATTGCTCAAAAAACAACCGCCGATTTTGGTGTTGACTAAGAAAGGGAATCGAACCTAGGGTCAAACATCGCTTCAGATCGCTCAAAACAAGAAAACTACAAAGAATTCTTCAGCAACATTCGATTAGGCTTAACATTATGATTGTTCCATTTTTGAAACAATTGACCGGAAATATATATCCAATGTCTTATTGAGTACGGAATACTTGTATTAACGTACTTTGATCAACGTACTCTAATCAAGTAACTGCAATTGAAAAGCAAAAAAGCATATTATTTCTCAACATCTGGTGCAAATGCAGCTCCTCATTTACCCTCCTCCTGCTGCCCTCGTGGGCATTTTCCAACCATTTCTCCCACTTCAGACCTCACGACAGTAAACTTGCAAATTGTCGAAATTTGATGTATAATTGTATGTCATAGGAACAATTGATTGATTGATTTTATGTGAGACCCCGCGGCGTTGCACACACGTTTAAAGTCAATGGGGCCAATAAGTCAAGTTCTTCTTAACCCTTTGTTGATTCCGTCAGATTTATATGAAAATATACCTAAGTAATTCTCCTCAGTGAAGTGCTTTCACCATATTTGAAGTCAATTCTGCTTACAAACTCTTAACCCATCGTTAACCCAGATTCAGTCAGTCAGTTTTTAATTTTCGAAAAATTAAAAAAACACGTGTCGAATTATATCTCACCAAGAGTTGTTTCACCAAGTTTGAAGTTAAAAGGCTATGGGCCTTATCTTGTTTCTCCATACAGACTCTTAACCCATCGTTGACCTCGTTAGATTTTAATTTCCAAAAAAATGAAAAACAAAAACACAAGTTCGATGGTTTTCAAAAATTTGTGATTTTTCTGTCGGTGTAACGAACATGTTTTACCATGTATAGTGCTGCATCATGTACACAATGCATTTTTTCAGTCTAATGCCCCGAACACATGGACGACGGCAGCGACACGACTACATCTGCCAAAATATAGAATCAGAACAATCGTATGGGAATGATTATTTTGACGACAGCACGACAACACGAACACCGTTGTAAGTTATGTCACTCTTGCTAAATTAAAAATTTTAAATGGTTGTTAAATAGTTGAAAGAAAAATTTTGAAAGTACGAATTTAATTTATTTGAAAATATAAACTAAAATTGTCACAACTACTTAAAATTAACTCCAACAAATATTTATTTCGTCAAAAGTGTCACAATTTGACTTAGGACTCGTTTGCATTGAGCTGCAGCGATCAAACAGCATCAAACTTCTCGACATGAAGAGAGACCTAACTGTTTTTTGGCAACAGTTAATAACAACAAAATATACTAAGCTTTTGCTTATTGGTAGATAGATACATTGTGCACAGTTAAAAATTTTGAGTTGTGTCACTTTTGAAGTGGGTGTGCGATATGATTGTTGTGCTGCTGCTGCCGCCCTCATTGTAATCACATTGCAAACTACACCGCGACCATTGAAGCCGACGGCCTCTTGCAGTCGCGTGCCGTGTCGTTCATAATAGTAGACTGCGAAGGGTGTAGATGGCGTCGCGGAGTAATGAAGATTTGTGGAGAGAGTTTTTCGAAATATATCGCAATCTCCCTAAACTTTGAAAAATTAAAAGCGAGAAGTATAACAATTAAAATAAAAAAAGAACGCCGCATATGAGGTGCTTTCTTTTTCTTCGCACTCCAAAATTTCATCATCAAGTGCTGCAACCAATGCGCGTGCCATGTTGCTTCGTCGAAAGCATTGATAACACTAGAGTAAGTTCGGGTAATGTGATATGGTCGGGTAATGTAATATAGGTGCTTATTTCACAAGTGCTTTTTCCAAAATTAACCTTTTAAAACATCACAAAAGGCTCAAAAACCCACGCTGCATGATTTTGGATGTGTTTGCGTAAATAGTTTACAGTGAGTGTGATGAAGTGCTTTGAGTAGGCTTGCACAAGTTTTTGGTCACGAAGTTTGAAAGCATAAAAGGTACAACAAAAATATTATTAGAAAGTTTGAGGCTAATCAGAAGTAAATCAGTGATATCGATTATGAGTTTGCGTGGTACGCTCTTCTCAACAACATTATTATTGTTTTTTTATAATATTTTTTTCGCAAAAAGTAAATTTCGGATAAATTGATATACCAAAGTTCGGGTAATATGATATAGTACATCACAGTACCCAAACTTATGACAGTAATACTATTTGTATACAGAAATGTGTATATACTTTATTTTATAATAGTTGAAGTGGAATATTCTCAAAAATCTGTTATGGTTAAGTTTCAGATAAAACAATCCATGAAATCATGTTTCTCGGTAAAAATTTTTAACCCTAGGTTTACCTCGTCAGATTGTAATTAAAAGAAATGAGAAACACGTCTCTAATTATTTTTGATTTGGAGTATTTTCACCAAGTTTAAAACTAATCGGTCTGTTAAATAACGTTTTTTCGGGTATATCACATTACCCGCCACTTTTATCAGACGCCAACATTTGAATATTTTGATTTTTATTTAAAAAACTCGTCAACAGTTTATCTTAAAGAGTTAATAATCATAGATATACTAAATAATGCATCAGTGAACAGTTTGAGACCAAAAAAAGTGTGTTTTAAGGCAAAATGTGTCGGCAATCGCCGTAAAACAAACAGGTATATCACATTACCCGAACTTACTTTACTCGACACGAAAAATGCACCTAACAATAAAAGTGTTTTCTAGACTAATTTTTGGCCGCTGAACACGAAACTGAAAATCAAAAAATTGTTTTAAGAAGCGTTTTTGAAAAATCTTCGAAAAAACAGTTTTTTCCCTGTTGTTTCAGTTATGAGCACATATCTCGTGAACGAATCATCCGACTAACAGAAACTGTCCGTCCATCAGAAGATAATACCTTAGCCTTTCCAGATATATGGATTGTCCAAATCAGATGAGATTTGGAGAAGTTACTGACGGTGAAAGTTGTAAAAAAGTGAATTTTTCGACCAATTTAAAAAATAATAAATTTTCGAATGTTTTTGTTTATAGATAAAATAAATATCCACATGATAGAATTAAGAAAATGCCTAAATGTCAATTTCCACTCGATGTTGATGACAGCAAGGACTTAAACCAAGAAAATGCGAATTAAAAAATAATGATATTCATAATTTATGTTATCACTGGATAGAAGTGTGGTATTGTCGCTAGATAGAAGCGAGTTTGTGAATATACCACTAGATGGAAGTGGTTCAAGTCTAACTCTGGATAGAGGAGTTAGCAAAGTGCCGGATGAAGGGATAAGAGTGCTCAGTAACCAGATAGAGGTTTCTAAGCTCAATCGCTGTCAATGACAATTGATAACGGATAAAATTCAGATATCTTTTAATATGAAATCTTTACTGGATAATACATGTTCCTTGTTTCAAATTGAATGTTAAACTAATTGATTGATTGATTTCTTAATTTTTTTTTTCATTTTTTATTTGTTAATTATAGGAAGTAACTGAAGTGGACCGATTTTTAAATAAATTTACAAAAACCTTCTTCATATACGTTTACATTTTCGGAACAAATGCAGTATAGCGAACACTCATGAAAAAAAACGGAAAATTGGGCTATATAGAGCTTAACAAAATAAAAATTTTGCCTGGCAAACGCCTACAAAAGCCGTGGCTCGTTCTCAAAGTTCAAAGTTTTTTCCAAAAAAACTCAGTTAATTTCAAACTTATTTACACGATATGGGTATCGAACGAAAGGTATTTTTCATACCTTTCTATTGATGTACAACATTATACACGTAATGTGCACTGAAAAGAAGTTTTAAGCGAAAAATATTTTGTTATGAATATATTTTTTTTATTTTGTCTAACTCGATTCTTGGTCCAAAGCTATTTCGCATTCACCTTCGTCATCACTTTCGGATAATGAGGGATGAAGGCGGTTGTACAAAGTACCTGCCATATTAAAAAACGTTTTTAAAGATCTAAATTTCTAGCTTAACATTATTTTAAAAGCTATTAAAAATAAATAGCCATTAAAACCTGTTTTGTTTTTATGGTATTGTGGCATTGAATGTTTTGCGTGACGCCACAAGCCTTCAATTGAATATTTTTTGTTTGTTCCTTGTTCACTCCTCTCTGGAGCATAGGGCCTCCACAAGACAGCCTTGTGTTGGTTACGTCAATTGTATTTGTGTGTTGGTTATATTTTTCCATTACATGGAGCGTGATAGTAAACTGCAGTTTTCCTGTATTCAAATACCTTTTGTGGGGCTTCAAAAAAATAACCCTCATGGGAGTAACTAAGGCATCGGGATCAGTAAAGTGTTTACAGTATTTTTGTATTCAAATCCTATGATTGCAAGGCGGGGCCCTGCTAGTAATATCTATATTCCGAATATGTTATTTGTGACGTCACATAGAAAATCAGTCATTTTTGGTTCGGCTGTTTGCTCAATCTGACATTTTCGCCTTCATGTGCTGACACTCGGTACGTTCAGATGCAGAAAGTCAATAACATGGCTCAACTATAAGGTTGTAGCAAGCCACCGGCTGATCGTTTATCGCGTTTTGTCAAAATCGTCGGTGTGCTGTGTTGCCGCATCGGTTGAAATGAAAATACCTGACTGAAAACAACTGACCTGAGCACTTTTCCCGTTTTTTCACTCAAATACAGCACCGTCTGGCAACAATCACTTTTGTATGTTTTCAGTTTCTCCCTCTTTCGTCGGAAAATATCAGCTGATTTTGACAGTAGCGATAAACAATCCTACCAACAAAATACATGTGGTTTTTGGTGTTGCGGGCGTGCTATTACCTTATTATTGTGCCATGGTCAATAATGAGTTAAAACGGATTGATGCCCCCCTCGTTAAAATTTATTTCAGAACAACTGCTTAACTTAATTTATGTTAAGATTTCGCCAGAAAGCGAT
Organism: Melieria picta; assembly: GCA_964056695.1. Taxonomy (NCBI): domain Eukaryota; kingdom Metazoa; phylum Arthropoda; class Insecta; order Diptera; family Ulidiidae; genus Melieria; species Melieria picta. The sequence continues at coordinate 98,169,593 of OZ057398.1, read as the reverse complement.
CTTCATATATTTTCACACACCTTACTTTCGGTTACCCACAATAGAACAACCAAAGCGATGCATGTACATAGTCCTGCATAGTTGTAGAGAGCGAACCACATGAACTGAGTTTGAGCGAAACTTTACGAACGGGTTCTACGAACGGTTTTTTATTCTTTGGTCGCATTCGGACAATGCCGTGGCTCGAGATTGGGGAAAAAGGCAAATACGGCTTTGGTAGTTCTATCATGGGGGAATTTCTAAAATACATGTTTGTGAAATATTTAACGACGCTTGGCATGGCACTATATCAAGATTAATTTAATGGAAATCTATTTCTTTTCAATGCGTACAAAGGGTACATGTTAAATGCTCCAAAATATAGACAATTGCTAGAATATAAGATAAAATAGCTATACTTTTTCCATTTACATGTAATGAACTATTTTGGCTGCTTGGCATCTGGGTCTTCACTCGGCTCCTCAACCAAATATCCCTGTTCGGCGCGATAGACATTTCTCGACTTGACGACCGGCGTCACTGTCTTCACAGTTTCGTCGGGCTGTCGAGGAGTCTCGCTGACTTCATCCTCTGTGTCGTTATCACATTCGAAGCGCTCGCGTTTGCGCGGACTCACGGCCTCCTCCTCGTCTTCGGCGGCACATTCGTTCTCGTTCTTATCGAAGTAGTGGTAGGTGAACTCGCTTTCCACGTCGAGCCCGTTGGGCAGCTGCAGCTGGTATTCGAAATCGCTCAGGTAGTACACCATGCCGTAGGTGTCGACGACGTAAGTGGCGGGATTGCAGACGGTGGTCCATTGCGGCAGGTACTCGTGCAAATAGGCGCAAGTGTAGGGCGTGGCGTGGCGCACCACTTGCGGCGTGCAGTAGCAGCCGGGCCGGTAGTACTCGTATTCGTACTCCTCCACATTTGGACATTGCACGTCGTTGCGGTGCACGAGCGCCGTTGCGCTTGTGGACGACGCGCGTTTGCGTGACATTCTCACTGTCTCGGCTGAGTCGTGTCCTTATACTCCCAGTTGGTCCAGTTCTTCTATTGGCTCCAGTTGATTGGCGATGTTGATGCAAATGCGTAAATAGAATATATGTACTTGGAATTGACGCATCAAATAGAAATTTAAATAGATTTCCAATATCATCAAGTGGCACAAACAAAACTATTTATATATGTTTATAAAATAAATTATATGTTGAGGCCAGTCAAGGAATTGACATAGATGAAAAATTTTGAACTTGTTTGCTACAAATTTTGATTTTTAAAAATACTGCTACTCTCCAAGAGTAAACGATCAGCCATGATGAAATCAACAAGGTGATATCGAATGCGTGAATTTCAGCACAAACGATTTGAATATCAGGTATTTTGACCCAATGCTTCATGTCGTGTCCTTCGGGTATGGAAGCAATTGTTTTAACAAAACAAATCCAAATCTACGAAACTGTGTAAAGGCAACTTAACATTAACCTGACTGTGCCAGAATTCCATTTCTTTCGAATTTTGCGATAACAGCTTTTGAGCGACTTTATATAAAGCACTAGCTGGGCCCCGCAGCTTTGCACGCAAACTCTCTTGTTTCCCCCGATACAAATTCTTAACCTATTGTTGACCCGTCAGATTTTAATTTAAAAAAACATGTATCTAATTATCTTTGATTTCAAGTTTTTTACCAAAAAATTTTAAGTCAAAAGACCCATGAAATCATGTATTTCACATGTATTCTAAACAAATTCTTAACCCTTGGTTTATCGCGGTAGATTTCGATTTAAAAAAAACGAAAATCACGGCCTTTTGCTAAGTTTGAAGTCAAAAGGCCCAATAAATCTTGTTTCTCCATACAAACTGTTAACCCATTGTTGACCCGTTAGATTTTGATTTTGAAAAAAGTGAAAAACACGTGTCAAATTATTTTTCACTAAGAGTTCTTTTACCAAGTTGGAAGTCAATGGGACCATTAATTCATGGTTTTTCACAGTTTCTCCATACAAACTTTTAACCCGTCGTTGACCCCGTCCAACTTTAATATTCGGAAAATGAAAAACACGTATCGAGTTACTTTACATTTGAAGTACTTTCACCAAGTTTGAAGTCAAAAGGCTCACCAAATTTGATCTTAATTTGATTTGCTTACTTGAAGTTTTTATCCCGTCGTTGATCCGATTAGATTTCGATTTTGAAAATAATGAAAAACACGTGTCTAATTTTTTTATTTAAATTATTTGTACAATTTATGAAGTCAATAGGCCTATCGGTTCATGTTTTTTGGCCCAGTTAAATTTTGATTTTCGAAAATTGGACAATACGTGTCGAATTATTTTTTAATTCGAGTATTTTCAGGAAGTTCGAAATCAATATGTCTATTGTTTTGCCCCTTTAGGCCCCGGCTTTCAAAAAATCGCGACTTAGCGCATCATTCTTCAAGATCTATCTACAGTTCAAATTTCATGTTTGTAGCTTCAGCGGTTTGGGCTGGGCGTTGATAAATCAATCAATCAATCAGTCAGTCAGTCAGGACAAACAATCTACACATGTATATAAAAATGGAGGCGGTACCACGCCTCCTTGTCCAACTTTCTTCTAGTTGAGTTGTGCTACCAAGTGGAAAGTTCGAACCAAGTTCCATCTATGTGGTCCTACCGGAACAACTACGACTCAGATATATTGATAATCATCACGGTCCCTACGTCGTGTACACGGACTCTCTAGACAATTACGGTTCACGCAAACCAATTAACGCCATCATTATTACCAAATTATACTTAAACTACAAATACAAGGCGCCCAAGAAGTCACAAAGATTGGCTTTGGCCGCTGTAAAATTGTATTTAAGTCAGCAATGGTCGCAAACAATTTTGTGAACATTCAGTTAACAGAACACGGATTTTCCACATCTGGTCTCTAAAATAGGAATAGCTTTTGACATTCCAACAGGCATCAACATGGAAGAGTTTAAACTTTCTATCAACTCCCCGATTCCGAGTGGAAAGGCGTGACCAGGATGATAAGGATAAAAGAATCCCGACCCGACGAGTCAAAATCTATTTTGAGGGACTAGCAATCTCAAAAGAGATTACCTATGGCTGCACGAAAATACCTATCAAATACTTTGTTTATTTAGCTCAGTGCTACAAATGTTTTCGTTACAACCACGTAGCAAGCCAGTGCAATCTGTGACCTGCGTCAACTGCTTCGTACCACATTCTTCAGCACCATTTGCAAGGTTTCGCCGAAATGCGCGAATTGTGGCGACAACCATATCGCGACAAATAGATCTTGTCCAGCCCGTGAAAAAGCTCATACGATTACATTCATTATGACCATCGAAAACCTGACAATGAAGGAAGCCAGGAATAAGTTTGTATCTGTTTTCGGCAACGGATTTAGCCTATTGAAGACGAAGGGAGAAGATTTTCTCCCATTCCCACCCACAAAATTCAATCCAACCCAAAAGAACTCACAAGCCTCAGTTAGACTTCAACATCCTGGCGTCCTTTCTCCAAAGTTGTTAAAAAACTCTAAATCAGCTAAGAGAAAAGAATAAGGCTGATAAAACTACGAAGGAATATAGGCAGTGTCTAGACCAATTCTCAGGTCAATTACGCGGCCGTACTAGACCACACCAGTTGTCTTAACAAAGATCAGAAGTTCTCTCGCAGAGCCTTAATTTTCTTGCTCGGGTAGCAGAGTACGAGAATCTGACCGGTCTCATTAGCAAAGAATTAACTAATATTTTGATTGATGACAAGGACAATCTATTATCGGACAGAACAAGAAAATTATTGAATGAGATTAAAATCAAAATTAACAAAGTACAAAATAATTTAGACATTTCTCTCATTAATCAAATTAACTATGAAACAAACTAAAATACAACAATTTAATATACAAAGCTTAAAAAAACCAAACCATTGCATTGTTGAGCGAGATATGGATCAAAAATAACGCGAATACTAGCTTGGCTGATTATAACTTTATTGGCTCTTACCAAAGAATATGAAGTGTATAGAAGGCGCATCTGAGCTCAAAAATTAAAATTTTTGTTTACGAGTTTCTTAGTGTTTCTTAGTTTCTTATGTTCATTTTCTTTGCTCTTACCGACAAGATGGATATGGAGGAGCAGGGATTTACCTGGCAAATTATATAAAGTTTAACATCAAAAGTATCCAGATGGAACTGAATGTGGTAGTTATATCTACTCTTAACATTAAACCAAACCTGATCATCATCAGCCTGTACTGCGCACCAGACCTTTGCAGCAAAATTTTCAAAACGGAGCTAAAAAATCCTGCTTGTGGTTAATCAGATCAGAAATCGTACCCTGTTAGGAGGAGATAATGTGGTGGACTATGCGGCCAAAAATGCAAAACATCAATGGAGAAAAAATCAACTTGAAATGGACTATCCCCGATCATGAAATCCCCGATGAAATCAAAAACTTACTAAGGTACGAATGGTAAGATGATTACGCACTAAACAGCGTGGAAAAGGGGGAAGAACTATTACAAAATGTTCCCAATTCTGAATAAGAAATCATGGATTTTTAAGAATCAGCTTAATCTTTTAGCAAAACAAGTTAAAACAGTTAATAGCATCTTATCAGTACATACAAGTTATAGATCACATACTATTCAGCTGCTCAAGATTTAACGATATCAGAGCGAACTTTTAAAATATAACCACCTAGCACAGTTGCGTACGTTTCCATTCCCATACCGTTGAATGATACTAGTTTTTCCGCTTAGTTTACCAAGCAACTAAAACAACACTTAGGTGTTTCTTTGCAATGTTTCTTAATTGATTAATTGATAATTGATTACACAGTGCAACAAATTCAAAAAAAATTTCGAGGGACAAGCTCAAACATATCTCATTCGATAGAGGACCTCAGTAGGTGAAAAAGTACCAAAGGATTTTTTCCGGGATGTTAGAGTTTTTTTTTAAATGCAGTTTAAAGATGGCAGCTTAGTGCCCCTTACTGCAACTTTTAAAACATCATATCTTTTGACTCAAATGTCAGAAAAAAATAATTTTTACGTCAAGTGAAAGCTAATGATATGAAGTCAAAGAAACCATATCCTTTTTTGAGAAATTTTATAAAAAAGGACATAAAGGGCATCAACTAAATTTTTATCCTTGAATATCTTGGAAACCGTAGGAGCTAAATTTATATAAGTGACTTCTGGTAAAAAAGCATTCAAAGATCTATACTGCATATTAATTTCATTTCAATCACTTTTACTGTTAAGCCACTACAGCGTTTCAAAAATTATACACTGCTACATTCATGTTTTTATGTACAGAATATCTCGTAGTTGCTTACTAAAAATATCGAATGTAGCAAAGCACATTTTTTTAATCGTTGTAGAGTCTTAACTGTAAAAGTGATTTACATGAAATTTATAAGCAGTATATATGTTTGAATGCTTTTTTACCAGAAGTCACTTATATAAATTTAGCTCTCACGGTTTCCAGGATATTCAAGGATAAAAATTTATTTGAGGTCCTTCATATTCTTTTTCATAAAATTTTTCAAAAAAGGATATTGTTTCTTCGACTTCATATTATTGGCTTTCATTTGACGTAAAAATTATCCCTTTCTGACATTTGAGTCAAAAGATATGATGTTTTAAATGTTTCAGTAAGGGGCACTAAGCCGCCATCTTTAAACTGCATTTAAAAAAAAACTGGAACATTCCGGAAAAAATCCTTTGACACTTTTTCATCTACTAAGGTCCTCTATCGAATGAGACATGTTTAACCTTGTCCCTTTTTTTAGTGTTGCACTGTGTTATTGATTAATAAAATTACGTTTAACGGATTCCAATTTAACACGTTGACTGTCACGGCAATTTTCAGAAATCCGGTCTAAAAAGCCAATGTCATTTAATCATATTATATTATTAAAAACTCTAATTATAGTACATGGTTATCATCAAAAAGAATAAAAAATGTATATACTACTTACCAAAAAATAAGGTGACATTGTATTTATTTTGAAAATTCTTTATTTATTCTTCCAAATCAATTTCATCCCCTTCAAAGTAATCCCCTCCCGATGCAATGCACTTATGCCAACGGATTTTCCAATCTTCGAAGCACTGATTGTAGTCACTTTCCGGGATGGCCTTCAGTTCCGTCTTCGCTGCGGCTTGAATCTCCTCTATCGTATCAAAACGGTGTCCCCGGAGCGGTCTTTTGAGCTTGCTGAACAGCCAGAAGTCGCACGGCGCCAGATCAGGTGAACACAATTCCGGCCTTTTTAGGCGGATAGCGTTACGCAAACGACGCATAACGTTCAAATAATATTCCTTGTTGACTAAAAAAAAATAATTCTCCAAATGCTTCGACGCGCGCAGTTTAAATTCAAATGTCACCTTATTTTTTGGACACAGTAGTATGTCTTTCAGTGATTCGCGTTTTTTACGAGTTTATGTGAAAAAACATTACTTAACATTATATGATATTTTCAAATGAGATTGATGATTGTTTTAATGAAATCATAGAATTCATGCGCGCCGGGCCCTGCTAGTACTATATATTTATATGTATATACATTATATACTTGTACAACACGTACTATTACGTTTGAAAACTCATACTAATAACATATTACATTCAGAAGTAATACACTCGTGATCACAACACTTACTGCATGTTCATAACGTATGTTGTGTTCGCACTATATGTTTGTTCAGATAATTAAATTGTTTCATAGATTTTGGCAACATAGAATTGTAAATATTGTCAAAACGCGTTGGGCATTAGCGCTTTGCCACAAGGGTTGTGGTAGTTTTTGATTTTTCACAACTTGTTCTGAGTACTTTTCTAACGGTCACAGCCCTAATTTTGTCCCCTAGGTAGGTATGATAATGGTACTTATTATATATACTTATTATATATATTTACTTATTACGTAAGTATATGTAAATACAACTACATAGTTAATAAGCGTACTTTGGCATTAGTGACGAGTGGTTGTTAGCGTTAAGGAATGCTTCTGTATGGCGCGCACACCTCTGCGTTGGATCCCTGCTTTCTAACCATTAGAGGAACTAAGCTATGATCTCAGTATGCAATGATCTCCGGCCATATCCTCATTCGAGAATACCTGCTCCTTCCGCTTGACATTCGTTCCGGTCCAGCACTTTTTATACATCACATAGCATACCCACACAGTTACAGGCAGCATCGCCAAGCCTAGTGGCATCAAGAAAAGCATCCAAAACTCCCGGGGGTCCGTATAGCCCTCGTCAGTCGTATCGTAGTCCGCCCAATAGTCCACATCGTCGCCGGCAAGTACCTCCAAGAAGGCTTCGCGTATCTTGTGACCCCTATAGCTGATTGCAACGCACGCGTAGTAACCTCGCTCCTGAAGACGCACCCCGTTCAGTAGCAGCTTACTCATGTAGGTTTCGTCGCTGACAAGTTTTTCTCGCGCGGTCCGCAGTAGCTCGTACGTTCGTCCATTGTAGTTCACAATGTGCGAACTGAAGTTATCCACGCCATTGACGTATTCCACGCCGACGTTGCTCCGGGCCGGAACACGCCTGAACCACTTGATGGTCGGGTGCTCCTCGCTCTTCACACGGCACTGAAAGACCACTTGAGCGCCCTCCGCCACAGTCTTATTCAAGGGATAGGAGTCAACGAATTGCGGCACTGTCATTGTCCGATCTAAATTCAAACCATCACACATTTAGACAAACTGTGTGTGTGTGTCTAGCAATCGTACGTTTTTCAAATGCACTCACTTTTGACTTCCAACTGATATGTGCGTACCAACTGTATGTCCAGCGTGTGGCCGTCTTTGAACTGCTGCGGCAGAACGGTGCATTTGTATAGGCCCGAATACTCGACGGTCACATTTCGCAGCAGCAGATCCGGCTTGCAGAAATTCTCTTCGCACGGCAGCTGAATCCAATCGTGGCAGAGGCCCGCACTAGCGGACTCTTCGCGGCATTGCTGTGAAATTATGTAGGGAGAATGTAGCAAAGTTTCCAGCAATGCAAAAGCTTCCATTTGCGTGTACCTTGAAGTACCAGTGAATTTTAACATCTGCAACATCCTTTTCGTCCACCAGACCATCCAAGCCGCATTGCAGACGAATATCATTTCCAGCGCGTTGCTGAACTAATTCAGAATTTTCTAAAGATTACATAGAACATAATAACTAGTAAATCATTTAAATACACTTTACATAAATCATTTAAATATACTTTATACAAATGATAAGACTGACAAAAAGAGCCACAATTATTTAGTTTTGAAATTCCATAATGTAATTTTAATCGCAAACCATTTGCAATGCGTCCATGCTGTCAAACAATTGTCGTCAACGAAGCCAAATTTATTTCTTCCTTTCGTTTCAAAAAGAGTCAAAAATTTACTTCAACCATATAGGAATACGCCACAAGAAAGGGGGGTATGCACGCTTCGTGTAAATTTGGAAAGAAATTACTTAAGTCAATTAAATTTGTTCATAAACCTTAGCAACTCTCATATGTTAACTAACTTTGAATCAGCCAAAATTAAGTTATTCCGCTTTAAAGAAGTTTGCACAGCTGAATCATCAATAAGTGTACTCACAGGGGAAGTTGTCGTTATAAGGAAAAGGAAACAAAACAAACTACAATTTGACATATTGACGCTGATTATACACGCCACTTGTACACCGAAATCGGGCTCCCCGCAGTTGTATGTTACGACGAACTTGAAACATGAGTGGTCGGCACCAAAAATTCTATGCCATTTCCAAATGACGGGTTAGGTACTTTTTATGAAAAAGTATTTTACGTCTAGAGGTTCGTCAATACCTTCTGAGAGGGCAGCCGCCAAAAGCAGAGTGTGCTTGATTTGGTTATTAATTAAGTCAGCATTCGACCCAAGACCATCTTTGGAGTTAAGGCGCAACTACACCCGCTACTACAATTTCCACCGAACACCTGACTTCATCATATCCATGGCTCAACTATAAGGTTGTAGCAAGCCACCGGCTGATCGTTTATCGCTTTTGTCAAAATCGTCGGTGTGCTGTGTTGCCGCATCGGTTGAAATGAAAATACCGGACTGAAAACAACTGACCTGAGCACTTTTCCCGTTTTTTCACTCAAATACAGCACCGTCTGGCAACAATCACTTTTGTATGTTTTCAGTTTCTCCCTCTTTCGTCGGAAAATATCAGCTGATTTTGACAGTAGCGCCCATACAACTCTTTTATATGGAATAGCTTCGGAATCGTTAGCTGCACAGCATTGAAAGTTGGTGTCATGGTTCAACTATAAGGTTGTAGCAAGCCACCGGCTGATCGTTTATGGCTTCTGTCAAAATCGTCGGTGTGCTGTGTTGCCGCATCGGTTGAAATGAAAATACCTGACTGAAAACAACTGACCTGAGCACTTTTCCCCTTTTTTCACTCAAATACAGCACCGTCTGGCAACAATCACTTTTGTATTTTTTCAGTTTCTCCCTCTTTCGTCGGAAAATATCAGCTGATTTTGACAGTAACCATAAACAATCCTACCAACAAAATACATGTGGTTTTTGGTGTTGCGGGCATGCTATTACCTTATTATTGTGCCATGGTTGGTGTACCGTCGTCTCATAGATGTGTCATTCTACTGGTGATCGGCATTGGACAAGGGGTGTGGCACATTTTTTATAACCCAACAGTTACAGAGTAAACATACACACACACATCAGTGAAACTTGGTGCGAACTTTCCACTTAGTAGCACAATTCGACTAGAAGAAAGTTGTGAGCATTGGACAAGGGGGCGTGGTACCGCCTGCTTTTTTATATACATAAATTGTTTGTCCTAACTGACTGACTGATTGATTGATTGACTCATCATCATGAACTATGGGTACTTCTTGAAGAATGAACCTCCGCTAAGACGGAATTTTTTTTAATTCGGGGTCTAAAGGCGGCAAAACATGTATTAAGGTGTTGTATGAAGAAACGTGATTTAATAAACATATTGATTTCGAACTTCCTGCAAATAATGTAGATCAAAAATAATTCGACCCGTATTTTATAATTTTTTGAGAATCAAAATTTAAGTGGACCAACAATGGGTTAAGATTTGTTTACGGGAAGACTCCAAAAAAACATGAACCGATAGGCCTATTGACTTAAAAAATTGTATAAATACTTGAAATAAAAAAATTGGATACGCGTTTCTAATTATTTTCAAAATCGAAATCTAGCAAACTAACGGTTAAGAATTTGTTTAGAGTAAATGTGAAAACTCATGATCTAAAGGGCCTTTTGACTTCAAAATTTTTGGAAACAATTGACATCAAAGATAATAGACATATGTTTATTTTTATATCAAAATCTGACGGAGTCAACAATGGGTTCAAAATTTATATCGGGGGAAACAAGAGAGCTTGCGTGCGAAGCCGCGGGGCCCAGCTAGTTTATTTATAAAACTAAGTATGTCATTTGAGAAAGGCTGAAAATGACCCGACAGTATTACAAAGTTGAATGCTTGCTAGTCAGCTGAATTGCAATATTATAACTCACCGTTGTAGTCGATGAATACCCCAAATGTTGGCGAGCACAGTATTGGCACCAGAACTACGCAGAAGCTTCTCAGCGTCTTCGCATCCATTCTGTGTAACATCCAAGAATCGGAGCCGATGCAACAATGTCTGTTTCTATTAAATAAATTTCAATTGTATTTAATTCACTCCGCACTTGAGTATGCTCGTGTGCAGAAATCTTGACACGAATAGTCAGGTCCCCAGACATACTCGTACATACATACTTGTACATACGTGTGTCGGGTGAGGTATCGCGTTTGCATAGTGCACTGTTTGAGCGCCAATTTACAACTGGCTTCTTGCAATTCCGCATGCCACATGTTGTGTGGCGCGAGTACAAACGCTACACCATGCCGCCCCCACAGGTGAATCGCCAATCCCCCGCCAAGTCGAACTGAACCAACCCAAGCCATTACCTAAAGAGCGCGTGTGAATGCGAGTGTTTTATTTATTTTGGATTTGAAATTAATTCGAGAATTTAATAAAATGTTTATTTAATTAAATGTTGCAAAAACACAATAATTCACAGCCAAACTGCTTACACGCCGCGGATTCCACACATGCGATACCTCCAGCTCGCCTTGTTGGCTGGCTGGCTCACTTGTTCATTCACTTGGTTCGGCAGGCGAATCGTAGGCCACCAACGTAGGTCGAGTAATAAATTTTATTCTATGGCGCTTTGTTTATTTACTTGCAGATTTGGATTTCAATTTTCTACATTTTGCGGATATCTTTAGGGGTCATTTATTCCACCGACAAATTGCGGACAGATTTTATGTTATGAATTTGTATCTAGTATCTACTGCAAATGTGTGCTTGAAAAATTTAAATTTCCATTATCCAACTAAACTCAAAATGTTGGTTGAAAAGATAAATATTACTATGCCGTGCATAGAACTACTTCGTAGAACTACTTCAGCACATCTTGATTGATATTTTATTGAAGATTTATTGAGTCTCATTTTTTATGTAGACATACGCACACATGCACAATTGTTTCAATGAACAATTTTTCAAGATTACACGCGATTAGTTGTTTACAGAATTGTTTTGAATAATAACATGATTTTTTTAAAACAAAAGTTGGCATCACTTTTATAATGCCAGCAGCTGGGATCAAGATTTGTTTACGAGAAGACTATGAAAAAACATGAACTAACAGACCTATTTACATAAAATTTGGTGAACACACTTAAAATGATTTTTTAAAAATCCAAGTCTAAGGGGGCAAAATTAGGGTTTGAAAAACATTTTGTATGGAAAAGCATGAGTTATAGGCCATTTGACTTCAATCTTAGCAAAAGCACTTCAAATGACAAAAAAATTCGAAGCGAATTTTTCACTCTTCGAAAATTAAAATTTATTTAGGTAAACCATAGGTTAAGAATTTGTATGAAGAAACCGTGAAAAAAAATGAAATTACGGGGCCTATTAATTTCAAACATGGTAAAAGCACTTTAAATGAGAAATAATTCTACACGCGTTTTTCACTTTTTTGGAAATCAAAATCTGACGAGGTCAACGGGTTAGGATTTTTTATTAACTTCAAATTTGGTGAAAAAGCTTTAACTCAAAAATAATTTCATACAAATTGTAACGATAAGGCACCCTGTCGCTGTGCTACGCACAAGAATGCTTTGCTGCTTGCTATAATTTCGATATGGCAAGGATGGCTCGCGATGGGAATGGAAACAGAACTACTTTTCGTAACAACATATTTCAGTTTTTTGAAAATCAAAATCTGACAGAACCGACAAAGGGTTAAGATAAACTGATTTATGGGGCCCCTTTACTTCGGACTTAGAGAAAGTACTTGAAGTCAGGAATAATTCAACATACGTTGTACAACGTTGTTTTTAAGTGTTCAAAAATCAACATCTGGTGGGGTAAAAGTTTGTTTAGTTTTATGTTTATGTGATGAAGCATAATTTAAAATAGTAACTAATAATTTAAGTAAATCATAAAATCATTCGTACAAAGCCGCTGGGCCCTGCTAGTCTACCATACAAGGGCATGAGTTATGGACAACTGTTCACAAGAATCTTTTCGAGTTAGCAAAGTACATATATAGTCATCAAGGGGAAGTCGATGTCTATAGAAGGCTACTAAACGACTTATCCCTTAGCGTCTAGCGAGGTTTGATTAATAGGCTTCGGCAAATTTCCCACTGGGGGTGTTTTTAGCCGGTAAATCCGGTGTAACTAGCAATTCACTCGTGCCGTTTTAAAGATTCATTTGTTAATTCTAGCGATGCCAATCTCGAGATTCCGTAAATTTTCGTTGTCCCGCAATCGCGCGAAAACTTGCGATTATACATAATTGGATTGACAGCCCTGTAACGAGAATAACTTGACGGAATTATATGTGTTGGGCGTGTGAAAGGCAGTTTTATGACGATTCGAAACTGCGAGTTGACAGCTTTTCAGTACAACCAAAATGATTTAATGGTTTTTTAAATTAAATTTCAACGTGTCAGTTCAGTGCAAATCGGCTAACGAAAATTTTTTCTGGTAAAAGGTATGTCTGTTTGAGAAATGTTACCGATTCCTATAAAGAAATGTGAACCAAAACTAAATCTGATATAATGTTTAGAAACAATTAAGTTTAAAAGCTTTTTAATGTAGTAATGTTGAACGGCTTTGCGTTGTTGAAAGTATACAAAGAAAATTATTGTTTAATTGAGTCCCTGGGACTAAATCCTAAAATCCCGGTATTAAATTTTTCAGTCATTAAAATCCCCGGTTTAAGAATAGCCCGAAATTCAAATTCGCAGTAGTTACCCTGCTGGGGTGGAGATTCAAGCAGTGATGATATTGCGTGATCTTTAATTAATCTAAATAACGAAAATTTACTATTAATTCACTTTCGATTTGATTTCTCGGATGACTAGTTATGAAGAGGTACAGCTTAACTGTAAGACTTATTTAAGCCACGTTAATACTCGTATTAGGACAACTTGTTAAGCTGTTCTAATTGTGTCAACTGTGACATTTTTGTCCACCTTTATCCCCACAATTGCCCGGCAACTAATGCCGGGCAACAAAAACACAAAACACGAATTTTCGCACAATATCGAATAGAACTGAATAAACCGCTCGACAGCGCTTGGCCCGCACCATCACACTAAGGCACCTACCTACGAAGTTTCTTGTCTGTGCGACAGCAGCGAAGCCGCCGGCAGCAGTGAAGTTGATCGCACGGGCGCGATGGCAGCCGCGGTACACGTACAACAAGTGTTGGCGGCATGATCGAACACCCCAAGCAGCAATCGGCAGTATACAGTAGTCCGTCAACAAAGCTAACAATAACAGCAGCAAAAACAACATCGACTCAACAGCGACAATAACGACAGTAAGCAATATAAACAAGAGCGACAGCGACAGTGACAACAACAGCGCGAATGGGGTTGGAAATTCAAGAGTCGATAGTAATCAAGGCATTAGGAGTGTTATATCATTATGTGTATTTTTATGGGCAGAGGGCTTCCAAACTTTTATCAAAATAAACCGTGAATATTGTGTGGGGACTTATCAGTTTATTGTTATCAACAGCAGCAGCAGTTGCCTTAACGACACATAATTGAACTGCTTGCACGTCAATTGCTAAATAGCAATTCGAACTCAATGCAGGGGAAAAAAGTCGTATAAACGTGTGGTACATACATACACACATCGCCGCATAAATACAAGCTTATTAATAAATTACTTTTTTTATAAATCACCCTCGAGCCAGCGATAACAACGTGCTGGAAGTTGTGCTTTCGGAGGCGGTAATCTCTTATATTTACCCTGGGCACATGAAATTGCCACCGATATTCATATAGAAGCAGAAAACCTCATATTAATGTACATTTGTGTGTGTGTGTGTGAGCGTTTGCGTAAAAAAAACAATAGAAGCCACCACATCTATATAATGCAAACGTGTAGCAACAAATTTGCAAAAATTTTCAAGTTTTTTTCTAACATTGTTCGCCAATTACTGGAATCGATTTCTAAAACTAAACATTACGAGCTGATAACTCGCTGCAACTGTGCATACAACCACAGTGCTCGCAACTACTGCTTTAAACTTAGAAGAATATCTCACTTCTGACGGACCAACTCAGTGCCTTGCGAAAACACAATGCTTCTGAAAACACTCTCCATTTGTGCAGCAATCCGGAGGACTCGCAAAACGGCCGTGGTGCCCTGAGCACTCGCGCATTTACTCATAACAGAAGATTAAAATTTAAAAAACATAACCCACTGTTTTGGCACTATCCAAACGGAAATTACTTAGTTGTGTTCATGTAGCATTACAATTTGCAAATTTAATACCTTTTAATATTGTTTTTATTTTAATTGCAATTGAAAGATATCCACCAAATATTTGAAACAATTATACGTCACAAATTTATGATTTTCTATAGATCGAAACTTGAGCGCAACAGCTAAATTTGCAAACTCTTCGTCGCACGGCCACGGTAACATCACACTACCGCGCCAACGCCGCGATAAAAACTACGCACCCGTCTTCCAGTCATGCGCCATTCCCCACTATGTATTAATCAATATCTATCGTCCGCACTGGCCGTCGCCGTGTTGATCGACGTTCTGTTTGCTGCAGCACCGACATTGGCTTAACAGTATCAACTGACAGTTGGGTTTTACTGTAGTATCAATTCGTGCAATACTCGTACAAGCGCTACTGTCCGCAGTCGGCTTCAATGAAAATGCATAAGCAGGCATAAATATTCCCATGTAGAGTAAGTTCGGGTAATGTGATACACCTGTTTGTTTTACGGCGATTCCCGACACACTTTGCCTTAAAAGACACTTTTTTGGGCTCAAACTGCTCACTGACACATTATTTAGTATATCTAAGATTATTAACTCTAAAACTGTTGACGAGTTTTTTAATTACAAATCAAAATATCCAAATATTGGCGTCTGATGAAAGTGGCGGGTAATGTGATATACCATCGGCGGGTAATGTGATATACCATCGGCGGGTAATGTGATATACCCGAAAAAAGTTATTTAACAGACCTATTAGTTTCAAACTTGGTGAAAATACTCCAAATCAAAAATAATTAGAGACGTGTTTCTATTTTTTTTTTTTTGAAAAATCACAATCTGACGGGGTAAATTAAGGGTTAAAAATGTTTATCGAGAAACATGATTTCATGGATTTTTTTGTCTAAAACTTAACCATAACAGATTTTTGAGAATATTCCACTTCAAATATTATAGAATAAAGTATAATATAATATATATAATAAGTATATATTCTGTATACAAATAGTACTGCTGTCATAAGTTTGGGTACTGTGATGTACTATATCACATTACCCGAACTTTGGTATCATCACACTGACTGTAAACTATTTAACCCATTTTCGGCCGCTGGTCGATTTTTCGACCAGCCACTTTGAAGGAGAGTAGCTCTGCACTTAGACATTATATCTGTGAACTTTTGATGCATAAAATAGCTTTGGTCTTTTGGTAACCCCTCGAAATAATAATTTTTTTTAAAAAAGATAAATTTAGAGATGTTGGCGAAGGCACGAAAAAAAGCATTTTTTTAGTCATATTTTGAATATTCTGAAAAATATATAACCTTTTCAAATTATTGATTTATTATTGATTATTTACGAAGCCTAAAGACCAAATTACCGCAATCAATAGATATCCATAAAATTATGAAAATATTTTTACCTCTCAGCACCGCGTACTTTTCAGTGGTCGAAAAATCGAAAATTGGCCAGAAGTCGCCATGTATGTACATATGTAAGCCAACAATTGTTTGTTTTCATGCTTGATTATTATTTGACCAAAATTATATGCATATATATTTGTTTTTATTTGAAATTAAATTTTTATTAATTTATAAAAAAAATAATAAAAAAAAAAACAAAAAAAATCCAAAAATATTCTTGATTAAGGTCCTAAATGTAAGTCCTTAAAAGGAATTAAAAAAATATTGGCTATTTCTGGTAGCGGCCGAAAATGGGTTAAGTAAACACATCCAAAATCATGCTGCGCGAGTTTTTTAGTTGCTATGATGTTTTAAAAAGGTTAATTTTGAAAAAGGTCAACGCACTTGTGAAATAAGCACCTATATCACATTACCCGACCATATCACATTACCCGAACTTACTCTATGTATGTACGCATAAATTACACAAGATAACAAAATAAATAGTTTTTCCCGTGTCTTATATTTATTAAAAATAACGAAAACTATTATATATTATTGGTGGCTTATAAGCCAAACTATGGCTTTCTGAAGCAATATATGCAGGCGCACTAAATATTAGTGTTGACCAGAATTCTAATTTGATTTAACACTAGAACTACCGGGAGCGGTCATTTGACGGTTTTCACTTTTTGATTAACCGTAGATCGAAAACGGTTTAAGTTACGAATTTGGTTCTCCTTGACTTTTAATATTATGCACTAAGCTCAATATTCTAAAATTTTGCAATCACTGCGCCGATCTGTTTTCTTTTTATCATCGATTTTACCTACTACTACCATGAGCGGTCAAATGACGGTTAACTACGTAGCCATGGAAATAAAATTAAAACATTCACAAAAAAGTCGAAGACGGTACAAATTTTACAAGTACCTATGTCTTGCCTTCTGTTTTATATTAAATTTACAATCGACTTTTATATATTTATGAAAAATTTTAATGCAAAACCAAAATGCGTTATTTTACATGTTGTGTGTGAAAGCATGATTTTATCGGCGAGTTAGAAGTTGTTACTGAAACCGCGAGGTCAAGTAGAAGTAGTACCACGTCAAGTAGATAACGGGAGAAAGGGAGACCGCTGAACGTGTCTTTTAACAGTTCAGTGACGCATTGGGACTCCCACTAGGCGACGTTATTGCGATTTGGGACTAAGAGTTGTTAGGTTCTCCTATGGCTTATTTGTTTAATTGTTTATTAATTTAATAAGTCTAATCCAATTAGAGACTTTGAGAAAATGAGGAGTGGAAATTCAAACAAATTCGAAAAATTAACTTAAAGATACTTACATATAATTGGATAACATGTTGCAAAATACATTTAAAGGTAACGTAAGATCAATGTCCAAAGAATTTGAGAGGCTATTTCAGTTACAACTCTTGTAATAGCCGTATTTTTGGCATAGTTGGTCTTGTTAAGGCCGACATTAAAATTTGAAAATCATTCATGAGCGTACCGGCGTCCACTGCCTAATCGCCAGATTATGGTATAGTTTCAGTGAGTGCTTTGGCGGTCATCTGACATTCTGAGAAAATACATACTAGGGACAGCAACACTTTTACAATGATATCCGAAATATACAGAAAAAAATTGGGTAGATGTGGTGCTAAGCAGCCGACCCTAAAGTCTTCCTAGAACAATATCGACTCTTTCGGGAAGATAACCGATATTTTATACTTTGTGATTGTAACTGCTACCCTTGTTGAATCCACAAAACATATATACAGTTGTGAGCAAAATAATAAGAGCAATACTTTTACTATTATGTTGGCACATATTTCAAGCAAACTGTGTTGTTACAAAAACTTTTGATATACCCACATTGTCTTAGCTGTCATTTTCACACAAATTTTACTGTTTTACAAAAAATCGTATGACTACATTGTCCGCAACCCGCTTTTCTTATCGATTCGAGAATACTTTTACTGTGCAAAAAAATAAGAACACGTTGTCAAACCTATTCTAAAAGCAACATTTTCGCAAAATTCACTTAACGTAACGGTAAGTTATTGCATAAAAATATAAAAGCTTGCATAGTACATGTTTTACAAAAAAAAATCTGTTCATTAACCATAGAAATGGGTCGCGGTAAACTTGCACAAATATGGAAAGACAAATGATCAGGGCGATGGTAGAAGAAGGAAAAACATATCGCGAAATATCCACGATATTTAAGATATCGCTCTGCAAAATCCATAACGCTGTAAATTGGACGCCAAAACTAGAAACTCGAGGACGAAAAAAGAAAACCAACGAAAAAATGGATACTCGAATTATTAAAGCGGCAAAAGACGACCCATTTAAGTCCTCAAAAGTAGTTGGACTTGAATGCGGTGCAGAAGTTAGCAGCTCTACCATTCGCACAAGGCTACGGGAGTCCAATTTATACGGCCGGGCGGTGCCGATGTTGCGGGCAAAAAATGTGAAAGAACGACTTAAGTTTGCCAGAAAGCACTTAGCTGACAGAAACCAATCGAAGTAGCACAGCGTACTTTTTAGTGATGAAACAAAGGTAAACCTAGTTGGATCGGATGGCAAAAAATATGTTCGCCGCCCTCTCAACCGTGCGTATGACACTAAATACACGCAGAAGACTGTTAAGCATGGAGGTGGAAGCATTATGTTATGGGGCTGCTGATCTCATAAAAGGCAACCTGGACAGCCAAAAATACGTTGACATACTGTCCACTGAAATGCTTCCCTATGCACAACAAGTCATGGGCCCTGGAGTCATTTTCCAACAGGATAATGACCCCAAACACACATCTCGCCTGGCCAAAGATTGGTTTGCAGTGTAAAATGTTAATCTTTTGGAGTGGCCCGCGCAAAGTCCAGACCTAAACCCCATTGAACATTTATGGGCGGACTTAAAACGCGTCATTGGTACTAAAAGATTTAAAAATACGGACGAATTATGGGCTGCAGCACAAATTTCATGGAATGCAATCCCTGTAGAACGCTGTCGAGACCTTATTGACTCCATGGATAGGCGGTGCATTGCAGTGGAGGCCAGCAAGGGCTACAACACAAAATATTAAACAAAAGAATGGATTTGGTATTATAAATAGCAAAAATAATATTAACAATTAACTTGTTCTTATTATTTTGAACAACTTGTTTTCTATGTTTTTGTTAATTACATTCTTTTCTTGGGCTGCAAATAATCTTGAAAATAAAACAATGCTTAGCCCCTGTTAACAAACCTATAAATAAAATGGTCTGCTGTAACTTGTATGGTAATTTGTTAATTGGTTTAATTTTTGTGCGAAGTTTAAATGCATACATATTCTTGTTCTTATTATTTTGCTCACCACTGTATATAATGTTCTCTGAAATCTCGGGGTGATCATAGATGCGAAAATGTCTTTCAAAGAGCATCTAAAAGCGTATGCGAAAAAGCTGAACTGAAATGCCGAACGTAGGCGACCAACGCGCTAGCCGGCGAAACGCGCTATTGCATTACATTGTACACAGCTTCAATGGGCTGATGCAGTACAAAACCATAAATACACGAAAGGCAAAAGGGTCGATTTACTGGCTGCACTGTGGAAGCGCATTCCGCACCGTATCAGACGACGCAGTAGGAGTCACACCTAGTAGGATACGTCTACTGGCATTAAAAATGTAACGTCAGTATAATGCAGCTACGAAACCGATGAGCGCCATGAAAGCTGCAGAGAGAAGAGCCATAGTTAGGGAGTGACAACACAGCTGGGAGCTGTACTAAAGAGAGTAACCCTGTATTATGTACTATTACTTATGTACTATTCTCATTATGTTTAAGGAAACAACAGTTAGATCTAAGCCCAAATTATTGTAACTCTCTCGCATAACTAACTCAATAACCACAGCACTTAATAAATGTCAACGGAACTGCAAGCACGTCGTTCTTTGGACAACTCGTTACAGGAACAAACCAGCAAAGGGTATTAGAAATTTGCGTTGATTCCAGACATCACGCGATGGGTAGCGCGCTTACGCAGCTGCTTAGGAGGCTCGGCAGTTTCAAGCAGTGCCACCATAGGTTTTGGCACGAAAACGACCACTTCTGCCCGGACTGTCCAACAACGCACTGTCCAACAAAATAAGGGACCGCAGAGCACGTACTGATGGAGTGCTGTATGCTCGACCACTGCAAGCATTATCAAATTTCTATGCGCCTTGAAACCCCAGAAAAGTAGGAGGCAGTCTGCAAGTTCGCAGAAATCAAAATGATCGAGCAGTGACGACAGGAATAAGAGCTTAGGGCATAAATCACACCCTATAGACCCAAGCTAGACCAATAAGGTCGGCTCCCGCCGGGTTTAGCCGGTGAAAAGTGGTTGAACACGGGATGTGAAACCTGTTGTTGGTTGATGTTGTAGGATGTGAAGTTTATTGAAGAATGAAGGGGAAGCGGTCATCTCTGCTTAGAACTTCTTTTACCGTGGTAGGTATGTTGTCGCCATCCGCTTCCAAGTAACTATTAAAAACTACTTTACCGGACCTCAGTGTTTCGTAACTTGTTGTGTTATCAGCATCAACGCTTGGTGCTGCTTGATCAACTTGACCACATACGGTGGCACTTCGTTGTGTGAAAAAGTGCTTACCAAGTCTATATTATAAAATATGTTCTGGTCACTCCCGTTATCAAAGCTTGATTGTTCTGCCAAGATTTCCAATGGACTTCTAATGGAATTTTGAGCTGCAACTGTCGCATTTTCCAGAAACTTAACATCACGACTTCTGTACAAATTCTTTGTTTTTGGGTCCAATAAACGGTATGCCTTCAAGTCCTCGCAATATTCCACCAAAACACATTCGATGCCTCTTGCTTGGAACTTGGATTTGCCTGGTCGTTTATCCAGAACAAATGCTTTGCAACCAAATACTGGGAGATGTGATATTGTTGGCTTGATACCGCTCCACTTTTTCACTGTCTTCCCATCCAATGCCACCGATGGACTGCGATTGCGGAGATAAACTGCAGTGTGTACAGCTTCTCCCCATAACGACTCTTGCAAGTTTGATGCAATCAGCATACATCGTGCCATCCATACATTCGCCCGCTCCGCGACAAGAAAATTGTCTTCGAATTCCAAGTTTCTCCAGACTCATTGAGAACTCTTTGCTCAAGTATTCGCGTCCGTTGTCACTTCGTAACACCTTCAACTTCTTGGACGTTTGCCTCTCTGCCATCGCGACGAAACTTTGATAGGCGTTGAATACTTCTCCTTTGTTTTTGAGTAAGTACACAAACGTCATCCTCGAAAAATCGTCGATGAACAAGACAAAATATCGGGCACCTCCAGCTGAAGTCCCCTCAACTCAGGCAGTCAGCTAAATTGTGCAATTAAGACATTTTTTCAAATTTCTCCATAAATTGAGCTCGATTCCCCATGCAACCCTGTGCCGCAATGTAAATATTTTTCGCTATTGACATTTCTCAAACTTAGAAAATATTAAAAAAATGGCAGAGGGATATTTTCTGCTCCGCCAACGGAAAAGCGGAAAAGCTATTTTTTTTTTAGCGTATAAAATTGTGACGATAAGACAACCTGTCGCCGTGCAAGGCGCCCTGTCGCTGTGCAAGGCACTCTGTCGCTGTGCTACGCACTAGAATGCTTTTACGGGCATACTTTTAGGCACGCACTTTTAGAATACGGCCGGCTTGCTCTAATTTCGCTATGGCAAGGATGGCTTGCGATGTTAATGGAAATGTTGAGTCCAAGGTGTATTAATAAGGTGATGGCACTAGCATTCCCATGTATTTTGTTAGTGCTTTTGGGCATCCTCGTTGTCAAAATCAAACAACAAACACAAACAACACAAAAACAATTTTACCAATTTTTGACAATGAGCATGCCCATTCGCGAAAAATCAAAAGAAAATCAGAAGAAATCAAAAGAGAATCAGAAGAAAAAAGTTGAATCAGCCGTGTTGCCACCACTACCTTATTAATGTGCCTTGGTTGAGTCCAATTGGAATGTGCGACAACGATCTGCGCGACAAGCGGACAAGTATAAGCCTAGGCGTATACGGAGACGCAGGCCGCACACGCAGCACAACTCAACGCAGTTTAGTTTTTTGTAAATAACGCAGTACCGTACGATATACTGCGTATACTCGTATAACGGCGTATACAGCGACATAGCCGCGTGCGTGCGGAGAGACGTGCCTAAACTACAAAGAATTTTAAAAATTTAAACCTTTTTAAGTTTTTTTGTACCGACAAATGTGCAAAAGTGAATTTTATTTAATTTTAAATTAACAGATATTTATTGAACAGATTTATAAGTTGTTGTTTAGTTTATAAATATATTTACGTATAATACGTAAAAAAATATTGATATTGATAAATGCTTAAAAAATAAATTCAGCTCTTTTTTTAGCTCCAAAAAAAATTGTTTAGCTCTTTTTTGCTCGCTTTTTCACAATTTTAGCTCCAAACCAAATTTTTTTTCTGGCAACACTGATTATAACCACAGAATAAACAGTATTGTTTGTTCTGTGTTATAACATACATTTCAAATGGATTGGTGAAGGGAGGGAGGTGACCTACAGTTTAACGCCGAATCCGAACGGCGGTTTTTGGCAATCTTTCCTTTCACACTTGGAGGTTTTGCCACTGCCTGCCAAGAGCGCACTTGTGCGAATCTTGTATATCTCATCTACTTTATGTGGATACCGATAGAAGTGGACGAGTTTTTCACCAGCCCGAGCCAGGAATCGAACGTGGGGCCTCAGTATGAGAAGCCAGCGCGCTACCCGCTGGACTATCGAGGCCGAATTTGATCAGTTGTTTTCCTTAAAAGATTTTTATGAGTATTCGGCTTCAGCCTAATACTTTAGATATGCCGAATATTCTGCTTTGGCCAAAAATCTACCTTCGGTCGGGCACTACTTCCCAGTGGACAAGACAAATGCGTTCAGACGCATTCAAAATGCTTTTTAGCGAGTTAGCAAACGCTTTTACAGCTTACGAACGTAAATGTTTTCCAAGCTTAGTCACAATTTCACAGTGGTTAACTTGTTAACTTACTTTTTTCGATTTCGGAATCTCTGGTTAACCAACTGTTAACAAGCCAATATTAAATGATGAACCAAAAAATAAATCAGCTCACTTGACAGCGCTCACAATGCGTAAAAGTACGGCACTTATATACTTTTCACAAAAATTTAAACGGAAAATCGTTTATTAATTTGTTTTGTTTTGATTTCAAAAGCGTCAGAACAATGCAGCCAATAATATGCAAGCAAAGTTTCCAATTTTAAGCAGTGCTGCCACACATAATTTCTGGATCAGCTGTTCATATAAACAGCCAATCTGAAAGCCGAAATCATTTAATGAATGGTTAATACTACGTTTACATCGAGCCAAAATGCGTAATTTCAAATGAGTCATTTCAAAGTGTTTACATTTCATTTGACAACTAATGTAAAACTCTCAATGCTCATGTCCTCTTGCCACAGCTCATAGAACAGCTCTTTTCCGGCTGCTGACTAAGGAATTTTTTGCTTTTTTGGTGCCTCTAAGTTCTACACACTGCAATATTTAAAAACAAATATATCTCATGCATATCTACATTTCTACATATTTCAAGCAATCGAAAATTTCAATTCAAAATTTCCATTTTGATAATTTTCGATTGTTGTGATTTTAAGCGGTAAAAGAGGTAAAAGCTTTTGAAAGCGTTTTCATTTTGTGATGAATAATTAATTAATAATTAATTGACTGGCACGACAGCCCGCTTACGCGAGACTAAGGCCTAGCTTCCCGCAACCACCCGTGTTGTGCGTGTGAATTTGTACGCGGGTGGAAGGGACCTACAGTTTTATGCCGGTTCCGAACGGCAGGTTGGGAGCTCTTTCATAAGCAATTTTTACTCTCAGAGGTTTGCCATTTCCAGCTGAGAGGACAGCCACCGAAAGAGAAAACGAGTTTTCCCGTTACTTTTTTTAGGTGTTATTACAGGCAGTATTTGAACCTGGGTCGCTGCCTTCGACTCGCGGTCCAACGCACTAACCAACTGAGCCACGGCGGCTGCATTCATTTTGTGATGCGTTCGATAAAATTGGTCATGTTTTATCGCATTTCCTTCGTCGTTTTGTTAAAATGAGTTATTTCGAAGATTTGAATTTGTAGGGGGAAATGCGTGATTTGGCTTCACATTTGAGACATTTTGCCCAAATCAATTTGGGCTCAATGTAAACGTAGTAAAAATATCTTCATTAAAATTAACAGTTGGTTAACCAACCACTGTGAAGTCGGGGTTAACATGCGTAAGTGTTTTCCCAATTTATTCCAAACCTTCTCAATATTGTAATATATTTAATATAGACACTTGCAAAATTTTGCATTAAATTTGCCAACTATATTTGCATTAAGTTTGTAAGTTTATCGTAAGGGACAATTTCATTTGCCTAATAATTGGATCAGAACATTTACCAAGCAAACATTGTGCCCCTGAATGTTGCGATATCTATACAACTTTTATGTTTATTTCATCCTGGTTGTACAAATACAATCTAGCTTTACACATTACGAATTTTAGTACAATTTACTCATATTGTACAACAAATCGTAGGGTCTGAAGGCCGCTTTAGGGCACGTCTCTATAACGAACTCACCTGATCTTGAAAATGTTGATTAAAACTTGCATCTGTTTTGCATGATTTCGCAACGTTTGGCCGATCTGCAGCGGGAGCATATTATTATGCTTATAGTAATATTATAATACTCCTCGAGTCACAGGTTTATTATTCCTATATATCGTATATATGCTATAATTAGACCTAGAGCAGGCTAAGCACCTACCCTGGCAGAACAACATTAACATAACCAACACATCGCAAGCCTTGTGGAGAGAGGAGTAGACAAGGAAAAAAATAAAATAATTAGAATTCCCATAAAATAACACGATTGGATCGAAGTGCCTCCAAAAAATTTCCCTTTTCCGGTCTGCGAAAACGTCAAGAAGTAAAAAACCACAAAACCAAAGACAATAATGCCCAAGGTTTTTTAAAATTCTAATGCCGGTTTAAGCACCCATAGCAAATGAAATTTTCTTGAAAGCACCCATGATACAAAAAAAATACAGGTAGTTTCAAAAAGACAGATAAGAAGAAAATTGACAAATGAGAAATACATTTTTTTTACTACTCTTTTCATTTTAGCCATAGGGCTGTAACTTTACGACTATCAGTATATGTAGTAACGTAACATAAAAATACTATAAGAATTAATAATAATAATATTAATTGTAAGAACACATTTTTTCTAAATGTTTGCGCGGTGCAGGCTGCTAGGTGCAGGCGAGTCTTGATGGGGCTTTGGCTACTGGGTGCAGGCGACGCGTGGTGATGCTTTGGTTACTGGGTGCAGGCGTAAGGTAGTGCTCGGCGCAGGCGAGGCCTAGTGCTTTAAGGAAGCACTTCACAAATAAACTCATTGTACACCACTACTTTGACCATACTTTCAACATTATAGTGTCCACATAATGTACGATCTTGCTAAAAATCTATAATTTGCATGACAAACCACAATGTAAGTTTGTGGTGTAGTCTTCTAAAAATCACAACATTTTAATTACTTAATAACCAAAATCATGGATTTTACCGCATCGGTTGTAATGTTCAATTTGTTGAACAAAATTACACCAGTTATCCAAATTTGATCGCATCAATTGTTAAAATTAACTACAACTACTGCCAACTACTATTTCTGAATAAATTTCCTACCATTCATACTTTTTTCTGCATCATTAAAATTTTCTTTTTATTTGTCAAAAAAGCAACTGACTTTTAAATTTGATCGTATGAAATTACCTGAATATTATTGTACCATGGAAAGCAGCAGATATTTCAAGTGATCTGAGATTTGGCAGCACTGGTATTTAGTAAAGTTTTGCATTTTTTAAAACTGGCAACTATACGCCACAATAAATTCAATCGAAACCCAGCCAGCCAGTGAATCTAAGAAAATTTGTGCAAAAGTTAGGGTGCGGAATTGTTAGTAAATTAAATTGATTTAAAAATGGATAAACGTTCGAAGGAGGCTTTGAGGCGTTATAAAAAGTCCAGGCAGCAAGCTCAGTCTAGTTCGGACTCGTCTAGTAGCTCAGATTCGGATTCATCTGAGAGCTCGTACTCAAGTTCAGACAGCGAGCGCCATCGCCGGAAGAAAACACGTCAGGCTGCGGCTGGATCGGCTCGCCGTTCCAGTAGCTCCTCTGCTGAGGAGAGGAGGAAACGGGAAAAGCGCGAGCATTGCCAGAAGAAATTAGAAGCGAAACGAATGCACTTGAAGCGCAAACTGAAGGAAGCGAAACTAAAGAAACGTGCTGCGGCAGCTGCAGCGGCCCTGAGTGGGCATTCGCATCGAGCTCTATCACCCACCACACAAGCGAAACTCAAGAAGCTCGCTGAAAGGAAGCATCAGCGGGCAGCAAGTAAAGAGCGTCGCGAACGGGAAAGAGAAAAACACCGCGCCGCTGCCAGGGAGAGAGATCGTGATCATCACCGTGACAGTCGTTCGCCCACGAAGATCACGAAAATTCGTATCCACCAAGATGTGAAGCGACAAAAGAGTCCACCACGTATGCACCACCAACTGATGTCCCGGGAAAAAATCATTATACAGACGAGAACACGCGACCGAACTCCTTCCATAGAACGGCATCGTCATGAGCACAAGCTGCGGCAGGATGAGTTGGTACGGGAGCGAGAACGTCGTGAGCGAGAAAGGGAACGCGCCGAACGAGAAGCCGCGCGCGACAAGGAACGCGCCGAGGCTTTGGCGCGTTGCCAGGAGAGACAACGAGAACGTGAGCGGCTGGCAAGGGAAAAACTGCGTCGCGAGGAGGAGGAGAAAAAATACGGTAGTTTGGGTAGTGAGCGCGGTGAGCGTCTTCTGCCTCGCCCGGCCGAGAGGGACATGGCCATTGCAGCAGCTCGTGGCTACAACAGTCGAGAGCGCTCCCTGGAAGCGGTGGAGCGGACACGACATATCACAAAGCGGGAGATGGAAGTGTACGAACGAGAACGCGAATATTTGGAGGCTGAGCGACGGGGACTACTTGATCGAGAGGAATTGCGCCGCGAACGTGAGTACCTGGCCGTGCGCAGGCGGGAGTTGAGCCCAGTTGTAGAACATTATGGAACGCGTATACGAGATCCGCGCGACTTATACGCGGAGGAGGAACGTGAGCGGTATGGTGCCTTTTGCAATTTATCTAAATAACATTAAAACTGAATCTCTTCAAACACAGAGCATATAGTCGTGCCTATCTGGATGAAGCACGCATAGCTAGGGAACGCGATCCTTGGCCACGTGATTTGCGTGAGCGGGAACCAGTTGAAGTTCGCGAACCACATGATCCACGTGACTTGCGAGATCGCGATACAAGAGATTTTCGCGAGTTGGAACACGAGCTCATCTACCCTGATGAAAGGGAACGACTGTTGCGCAATCGTGAACGTGCACGGGATGAATGGAAAAACGATTGGGACGTTGGCAGAGAGCACGAATGGACTGAAACTCCTCCACCTGTGTTAGGGCGAGGTGGTTTTATAGGCGGTCCGAAACGCGGAGTTACCGGTACAGTTCCGCTAGGCCCTTCGAAAATGCCATCCCGTGACCAGCGTACACCCTCGGAGCCCGACTGGGATGCAGAGGAAATTCAGAAGGGATCTGGCACAAGTGGCGGTAAAATTGAAGCGACAAACTTGCATGACGGTCCTGGTTTTGGAACTGGTACTTCGAAGCGCGACGTTTGGCCCGAACACGACCAGCAAGAAGTGCCACCACACCGTGAAAAGGCCGCACCGGCTTCACGCTCCGAACCAGCTGAACGGCGCTGGCAAAACGAATGGCGCGATGATAGTGACAGTGGCATCTCACGACCGGGAAGCGGTAACACACCGAGCTCTTCGTCGGTGCATCACCACCGCACCGAACGCGGTGGTCGAAATTTTCGGCGAGGCGGCGGAGGTGGCAGCTTGGAATATGGGGAGCGCAGCACCCAGGGCGGCTTCAGACCCCATCCACCGCCGCTTATGACTCTGCCAGTTCAGCCGCCCGCAGGCGGTTTCCATAGTAGCAAGCCGCGCTTCCTTAGCAAACGAAACATGACTTACACAAATCCAAACTTGATTAAGAAGCAGCAAGCGGCCCTTGCGGCTGCAAAGGCAGCGGCGCAAGCAAGTGCCGTGGCAGCAGCTAGTACTGCCGTTGCGGCGGCAAAAGCGGCAGCACAAAGCGCGGCAAATGCCACTACAAATCCGGGTATATTAGGTCAAGTGAGCGGAATGCGGCAACAGCAGAGCAATATAACAGCCGATGAAAAACCAGAGGCTGGTGAAATCATCCCAGAAAATGACACCGGTAAAGGAAAGCAACAGTCGAGCACGAAATGCAGTACCGCTATCGTCGATAGCACAACAACCAACACTAACAAAGGCAGCGGCGAGCTGAGTGAAATCAGTGACAGTGATGACGACATACTTAATAAAACAGACAAAAAGTCCAATAGCAAAATCGATGAGAGTATAACCGAATTAACATTAAAACCTGACGACACATTGGAGAAAGATGCTAGTAAACATATTGGTAATGATACCGCCGCCGCTACCTCAGCCGTTGCGGAAGATAGACCCGATGAAGACGAGATACTGGACTTTGAGGAAATCTCCGATGGTGAGCTAGAGGAAGACGCCCGCAACAAAGGTCAGCTATTCACTTTTGCTTACCTTTTAAAGCACGTTTTTGTATATATTTTTAATTTTGTGCAGGTGTTGGCGATGCTTTGGGTGTCGATTGGGCCTCGCTAATTGCTGAGACAAAGTGTCAAGCAGAAACTACTGTTTCAAGCGCCAGCGAGCAACCGACAACGGCAAAACAAAAGTGGCAGCCACATCGCGTAATTCTTGACATCGGAATCTCTATGTGCATGGCTGGGGAGGACTACGCAAAGCGTCTACTAAACGAATCAAAACTGAAATTGGATGAAGAACTCGGACAAGTACGCAATAAAACTGAAGTTAAAGATGACGTCGCATCCACAGCTGACGAGGACTCACAAACCAACATGGACACAGATGAAAATACTTCCGACTTCGTTGACAAGAAGCCGAAATGCAATGTCGGTCCACAAAAACCATTGGAAGAACTGGACGAGGCGGCAATCAATGTAGAGCGCCTGCATCCAGTGGCCTGTATTCAAGTGACGGAGCGCGCACGACACTTGGAGCGACGGAAGCTGATTGCAAATGCGTGCGGACCAAACAGTCGAGCTTTGAGTGCACGTCAGGACCTGAAGTTACGTCGACAGCTGTGTAATTTTCCTACAGAGGAATTTTACTTTCATCGCCCCATCGTAGTAGGCGCGAAATTAAAAGAAAGGGCACTAGCCGCTTTTCAGCGAGCATTAGAAGTAAAATAAGACAGTTGGCTGACACAAATTTAAAACGTAATCTTATATTGAGTGTTGAAACTGAATAACGATTGAATGTTGCACGTAACTGCGAAATGATATTTAGTCCATGTATTTAAACAACCATACACTTCACTATAATTGCTTATTTTATTGCAAATTATTAAAGTCGTGGAACATCACGCTAACAAATTGTTTCATTCTACTTGTCGCTCCGTAGAGCATTCATTTCCGTGGTCTGCTCTGCCAATAAATCCAAGAAGATTTCCATCTTCAAATTGCACATGTTGTTCTCCTCCTCGAGCGTTTTGATACGACGATTCATGCGCGCCACATCGTCAACATCTGTCCTACGTGTGGAATGTATCCAAATGCCGTCAGCAAACCGCAACTCCCTGCTACCCAAATTCAAGGAAATGCTCTTGAAATCGTCCAATTCTTCAGACTCAGGCGGGGAGCCAATGTTACAGCGTGCAGTGCGTGGCGGTATGGGCTTTGACTCGAATTTCTTGTTGAAAAGCGGCATTTCAGGCGGCTTCAAATTATTAACATAGATTGGCCTGTGCGTAAGTACACACAAAACTGAAGGCAAGTATGTATTTTCAAGTGTCACTACCCATTGTCTCACAATCTGGAATGTGAGTGCGCTGAGGGTGGCAAGCGCAGGTGGCCATGGCAACCACGAGGGGCAACAACATAGGCTCAAAAAAGGAGGGTTGATTGCAACTGCAGTCGGCAATGGACTGGTCAAGCGCACTCGAGCTGTCAAGTCCCAAGTGTCCCAACCATAAACATGAAGATTTTAAGCTGAGCAAGTTGATTCCCGTTGCAGCGCCTCCTAGAAATGGGAAGAGATGTCTCGAGCTCAGTGCGCGCAGGCTGCGCCACTTGGTCGCGGGTAAGCGTTGGAGCTGTGCAATTTTATGAAAAAAAATATCACTTCTTTTGAACGAAATCGTTACAGCGACTTGACTCGAATCACAAAAACCTGTGAAAACTTAATCAATCAGACACAGGCTGACTTGGAACTTTTTATGGTACGTCAGATTTCATTCAAGAAATATACAAATATTCAACATTTTCACAAGCACTTAAATCGAACGTTCGACATTCCGAATCACGCACCGAAACCCGAATCCGCATTACACGCACGTCCGTCCACATGCAGCATGAGCAAAATCAATTAAAACATCAAATTGAAGCCATACTGGAAGAAAATAAGCGCTTCAACACAAAACTGGATGTTGCGGACACGCTACAAGCAACAAATGGAACCGACTCCAGAGACGATGCAACGCGGGAAAAGTTGACAAACGACGCACTGCTGAATGTCAAAAAGCAGATTGACTACCTAGAGGCGGTAAGTTCCTCCTCTTGGGACCCGAGTTTAAGGTGCTAACCGCCGTTGTGGCTCTATCTCTCCGCCATCTAGGAAAACAATGAATTGCGGTCGCTTAACAAAAGTTCACGGAAAACCATACAAAATCTTGAGAATGAAATTCAAAATTACCGCAATCATCTGTTCAAGTCCAACTCCATTGTAGAGGTAAGTAAAGTGCTTAAACTGTATCGTGGTCATTATGTTTCTATCGTTCTCCTTGCCGTCCACATTCTTTGAAAATGGGTTCGTAACGCCCAGAAAGAAGGGCGGGTGGTAGTTGTACAATTAATTGTTATAATTATGCATCGGAATTAAATGCAAACAAGTATGACTGAAATGTGCAAAATATAGGCACACCAGATTTTTTCAAGCTTTCACCCAGACCAAACCAAGCTGAAGCTGCAAACTGTAGGCTTTCTTCCACTAAGAAAGGATATTTTAGAATATTTCAAAATTCGGGATCTAATGGGGCAAAATATTGCATAAAATTGTATATGGTGAAACATGATTTAACGGACCTATTGATGTCAAACTTCATTTTTCAAAAATTTAAATCTGTCGGGCCAACACTTATTAAAGTTTGTATAAGGAAAAACTATTTCAGATATTATATTTAATGGGTCTATGTGAAAACGCGGAAAAATAGCTAGACACTTGTTTTAAATTTTTTAATCAAATTATGACGGAGTAAACTAACGATGAGATGTGTGTATGGAGAAATATGATTTAATAGACCTATAGGCTTCCCCTTTCTATTCGAAAATGTATGATTCAAATCATTAATTCACTTTTTTAATAAATCGCATTTTGAAATATGATGTGTTCCCAATAGTGAATATTAAATCATACTGGTTTCTTACAATCCAGTTAAGTTCGACGAGCTACGAAAGGAGTGAAACAGGTGTTTTTTCACCGCAGTGTGGCATGATACGGAATTTTTCTCATGAAGTGCCTTGAATATTGCAATATATTTCATACAGAATTTTTTTATTTAACAGTTGAGTGCATTGATAACGTAACCTGGTCTGGTATACTCTACTTAGCACTGCCCAAGAAAATATTTAAGAGACACAAACTGCAACGCCCTCAATAATGATCGTAACAACATCAGTCTCGGAATAACAAAAGTCAGACGCAAAAGTCTGTGGATGATGCAAAAACCAATAAAGGGGCGCTGAGTTGAAGCAAAGCAAGAGACCGGGCGAATCAGTAAAAGCAATGTGCTTGCTGTAATTGAGCCAAAGTGAACGATTGTGTTATTGTTGCAAGCGAAGTCATCCCATTGGGCTCCTGGCTTGACATCGCTCCTAGTCATATCAGTCTTGTGATATGCTTAAGTGCAAATTTACGCTCCCCCTCCCCCCTCCCTTCCTTTCATGAGTATGTTAGTATATGTGTATGTATGCTTACGACGAATGCGGCGAAATATGATATACATATAGTATTTGCAAAATATGAAAAAATATAAATACACATGCAAAAATATGAAGGCATGCAATGCATGTGGGAGCTCAAGCTAAACATTCTCCCATACAAGTAGTTTCTTACTCCCATACATGTGCATATTAATCCGATGCCC
Source organism: Melieria picta (assembly GCA_964056695.1). Lineage (NCBI taxonomy): Eukaryota > Metazoa > Arthropoda > Insecta > Diptera > Ulidiidae > Melieria > Melieria picta. Next base: position 98,136,947 of record OZ057398.1, on the reverse strand, counting down.
AAATCTCAGTTTTACTTGTATGAAATAGTGCTCCTGGTAAACGTCTGCTCTCATTAACAGGTTAAACAAAAATATGATACTGCGATTAGATTACTGGAAAGCACCATCAAAACCCAAAAGACTGAAATATCCAAACAAACACAAATCATTGAAAATCTATTTGAGCAAAAGAAACAATTCAACGAGCACATCAAGAACCTTGAAGGCGCTTTGGAAGGTATGAACTTACAACTAGGCTTGATTCTAGGATTTACCGACGAGGCAATCAACTAAATCTTAGTCAATCACGGTTTTATTTTTTAAATAGAAAAAGCTCTAGTGCACGCGTTCTGGTTTTTTCCCCCAAAATCGTTTTTCATATATTGCAGAGTATTATTTTTTGTATTTAATAAATGTCGCACGATTAAACTTAATTAAGGGGGTCCTACCATGTAAACGCCGTTTTTCGAGGCGTTTTTTGGGATCTTGCAGAAGGAAAAGTATTCAATATTTTCCAATGCGGTTTTTTTTAATTTTTATTGGTCCTTTTAGTATAAAAAAATCGAAGTTTAAGAAATAAGTGTTATGCTGTAGCCACAGCACCCCTGCGAAATAAGGCCTTCCAAAAGTATGTGGGTTGATGGTACACACGATTTTGCAAAAACTGTTCGTCTGAAACACAAAAGGAAAGGTTTTTTACAATCTGCAGACTTGCCGCTATCGTACGGTAATAATTCACATAATCATCTTTACAATTGTCAAAATTGCGGATCATGAAAAAAAAATCTCATTTTTCGGTTTTTTAAGCAGATAAAAACAATTTTTTCATTATTTGTTTATAACAATTGGAAGCTCATCTTGTACCGAACGATAGCGACAACATTTACACACATTTAAAAAAAAAAATTATCAAAATCCGTCCACTGGTTCCTTAGAAATGCGGGGTACCAGTTCGAAAAAAGTGGTTCTGAGAAAAACGCCTCATGTCGGCTTGGCGCGCTGCGAGAACTCAGTGGAAAGCGTGATAAAACTTGCCGTAAAACCTGTTTTCCCTTCGGAATTCAGCAAATTCCTTTTTGTATCTTATTTTTAGATACATTAATTTTAGAAAAATGCAACAAAAAAAATGCATTTTTTGAAAGTGTTACATGGTAGGACCCCCTTAAGTATGTAATTTAAACCAGCACAATCGTTTTGTGTTTCTCCTAAAACCTAAATTTTCTTTCTCACAACCAGAATTTCTCAGAAATCAGACAAAATCCGTTTGTCAAAAATTTATGTTTGCATGCCTTTTTTACGATACATAAAGAATTAAAACGTTAACATTAAATGTGTCAGAACAACAAATGTTGCCTATTTAGTTTAAAAAAAGTTAAAATAATTTAGGAAGCTACTAACGACTTACGGCACATAATCTCCGACAAACAAACCGAAGAGACACCCCAATTTCGAAGAAATATTTCATTGTTGGGTTTATTTAGGCCCCGAATTTTCGGAGACATTATCGGGAATCGAATCCACGACCGTTTGACTGGCGAATGAACGCATTAACCACTGAGCCACGGCAGTCGCTGTATGTGTGAAACATCTCCTTATTATCAGGATCAGAGCATATTAATACACTTTGATCAGGATCATAATCTCGATAAATGTCGCATAACATATTTAATCATATTGAATAGAAAAAAGGAGGCTATGTGTTTTACACATTTTTATTATAAAATTTTTGTTTAATCGAATGTTTTAGTCGAAACTAAAAGTTGGAAACAAGCCACCGCTGGCTAGTTAAAGGTGTCAATTTCATTCAAACATTAACATATCCCGCAATCTCTGTTGTCGTCCGCCAGAAAAACAACACATGCCACAAGCGCAAAACGACAATGCCATCGTAGAGGAGTTGCATGCAAATCTGCAGGAGTCCACGCGCCAATGCAAGGAGCTGGAAAAATCGTTGAAAATGTCGAAACGCGTCATCGAGGAACGCTTCGAGCGCGAAAAGTGCGCTCTCCAGAAAGTGCAGGAAGCGTTGGCCATTGCGGAGGCCGCTGTGGCCGATAAGGAAGACGCACAGAAGCGCGAGCAAGTGGTTAAAGAAGAGTGCGACAATTTGGCTTCCACCATCGGCCAAGTCATGGACGAAGCTGCCCGAAAGGTAGAAAGGGACATGGAAGATCTGCGTAAGAACTTTAGCGAAAAAGAAAAGGCGCTCATTAACTCGCAAGAGGTGGTAAGTGGCCAACATTTCTACTTGAATAACTGATTGATTTGCTGATGGAACTCGGCGTTTAATGGACGCAGCTCAAGGAGGAGTTACAAAATCAGAAGAAATTCAATCAAATTCTGGAGACACGTTGCAATCGCTTTCAGGAAAAGTTGAAAGCAAGCCAGAAGGACGTTGAGCGGTTAACACACCAACTTGAGTCGGCAGCTAAAGCACTGGTGAGACCAAATGTCTTAAGCATTAAGGGGGTTCACTAATTGCGTCACTTCTGCAGGAGGAAATGGAGTTGAAAATCAAAGAACAGGAGTGCATACTAAATGAGGGCAGAATGATTAGAAAGTATGCGAAATACTGTTGATATAGATTTGGAATTTAGTTGATAATGACATGCTGTTTTGTAGGCGCGCCGAAGCAAATGAGGAGGAAATACAGCGCTACATGCTAACGAATAAACAGCTTAAAGAGAAGTATGCTTCACAAATAATAAATTTTCCATACTTTAATATTTACCGCGTTTTAAGGTATAAAGCTGCCCTCGAGGATATTACAAAGAAGTTCGAAAAAGAAATTTACCGTTTACAAAGTGAAAACGCCAATTTGAAAGCCGAGAACCAGGTCATTAAGCTGCAAAAAACAATGCCAATGATGATGACTGACTAAGTTACTCGGCGCCTGGTTGCAGAAACACCCCCAATACAATCGTTGCAATTAATGTCCCCCCATATCGCAACCACATTGTTTTTCTATCAAAAAACTAAAATCATCTATAAGCCCTGCAAATTTATTTGAGTACAGCTTTAGATTTGTAAATATCTCAACGAAAACACATGTATTTTAATTATTTTTATTTAAATATATATAGACACTTATCTGCTACCGCGTATTTCAAATCTCAGGTCCTCATTGCACCGTTTGCATTGATCGTCCGGGGAACAAACTCGGAAACCAGTAACTCACCTCGGTGTCCTGTTTATCGACCCAGCACAGACCTTCGCCTACTGCTTTATCTAAGGATTGCTTAGCACGAAACTCTGCCCAACTGGAAGCAAAATGACATTGCATTTATAATAAATAGTTTATTACATCACTTCTACCTTAGCTGTTCCTCAAGCATCCGTTGTGTGATACAGCCTTTGTCCGTGTTGGAGGCAACTGTCAAAATGGTAGTTTCCTCCATGCTCAGTTCTCCGGGAATGGATTGAACCATGTACCTGCCTTTGCCCACTTTATGCACCACAAAACTGAAACCGAATACTAGTGAATTATGAGTGAATTGTGCAATAATAGGATTAGCTAATTTGCCAACCGTCTATTGAGTACATATATATCTTTCAATTCGCGTATTTACCCGTTTCCGAAAATGCTTAGTTTCTTGGCGGCCATTAGAATATCTTCGTTTGTTATTTCCTGATGTACGACACTCTGACCTCGCGCACTTATCAAACGACGACGCAGTTCATTTAATTCCATCAGACCACCTGAAATCATCAATGGCAAAACTAGTTGCAACAAGTTAAGTGTGCACATCTACCCGTCTTATGGTTGGCCGCCAGACACACTTCTACCACCTGCACACCCAGCTCATAGTAAAAGTCTCCAATGCCCAGTACACTCCAAAACCCCTTCCCGGTGGCTAAGGGATCAACGCCAATGGCGGAACACATTTCCTGAAACTGTTTGCGGAATTGCGAGTTCTTTTTTATGTCCTGCTTGTGCTTCATGGCGAACTCCTCCAACTTCACGCGAAACACTTCCATTTGCTTGATCATCTGTTCCAGCTGTGACTCCTGTATGTCAGTGCCCTTGTCCTTGTACTTTTCAGCAGCCAATTGCTGCTGTTGTATGGCACCGAGGCCCGCGCGACGTCGCATTATCTTTAGCCAGTAATTTACCTTTTTTCCTAATATGAGTGTACTACGTTGGAAAGGAACATGTATGGGACTTACACTAGTTCGTTTAACTATAGTTATTTTACCAATTGGCTTGTGCCAAATTTTATTTACCAGCAGTGTTGCCAGATAAATGAAGCCGTTGCTGTTGTCGTATTTCGTAAAACAGAACGATTTGGGACAATGCTCTGAAACTGCCAAGGCAAATGTATAAGGTAGTGGCATGGTGTATTAATAAGGTGATAACACTACAACAACAAAAAAACCCTATGTATTTTGAGAATGTACTTTGAGAAAATACTTTGTATGTACTTTGAGAATTATCATGCCCATTTGCGAATAATTAAAAAAAAAATCAAAATAAAGTGTACAGCTGTGGTTCTACCACTACTTTATAAATTTGCTTTAGATAGTGGTAGCACCACAGCTGATCACCCTTTTTTGTTTTGATTTTCTTTTGATTACTTTTTGAAACACCCCGAAATATTTTTCTGAATCCGCCTTTGAATATTACCAATGAAACAACAAACTAAACAACCATGTTTTTCTATGAGAAGGTTGTCTATACATTTTTGTTTCACATTGTTTCTAAAAGTCAATTTTAATCGGTTAATGTTTTTTCCATGATAGCTTCGTATTCCTAAACCACCGATACCCTACGACATTAATGTTGATTTTTTCCGGAACATGCTCAATAAACCAACAAGTAAACAATGACGCAACAAGTAGTTATTACAGTCCCAAAAACTAATCAATTTTATTAATATCTAAGAGGTTCAATTGAGTTCATGAAATATTTTTCCAATAAATATCTTACTCTTAAATTTTAATTGATGATTTTATCCCGAGTACTGAGATTATCGAGCATTTGCTACCAAATGGGCGTAAAATTTTTTGACAACGTCATAAATCACTAATATCCCAAATTCCAAATTCCTCCCAAATTCTTTGTTTACGTACGCCAATTTAAATAACAGCAAGAATTTACGTCTCTCAAAGAGCATGGTTGCATTTTGCATTTTTGTAGTATTGTTTTTCAGCCTTTTCGTGAGGAAAAAAAAACAAATATTGTGAGTGATGTTCTTTTTAAAATATAAGTTTCAATTATGAAACGTAAAAACAGGCAACTATGCAACTATTTTATTAGAACATTTTCGGATTTAAACTTGTGACGCCCTGGCGATCTACTTTCTGTTCCTAAATTTAAATTGCAGCAAACCACCCTGTTCAATGAGAACATTGGGCGACAACTGTCATTTCTCGTACGCCAATTTTCATGGCTCTCCGTCCTTAATCTACGTTGTTAATTGTATCATGGTCATTAGCAGAGTAATCAGCTGACTGGCTTCATTTCAGGTAGTATTTATTTTGTTGTCAGGGAGCCAAAACTCTTTTACTCTTGTGTTCGTAGGACTGCTGACCCACAACCGCCTTGCTCAGCTTTACCCGCTGCAGCTGAAAGCGAAGAATCGTAGATTGAGCCAAAATGAAGCCGCGCTCACTGAGCTAAAATGAAACTTTGAAATCGGACGTTTCCTTTCTTGAAGGCTCTTTACACCCTTTCCCAGTGTGTTATGAAGTTCATATGAATATCATAATATGTACAGTGATGGGAGTAACATATTACCAAAGAATATGAAGTGTCTTTCCTTTTCTTTTCTTTTCTTTTCTTTTCTTTTCTTTTCTTTTCTTTTCTTTTCTTTTCTTTTCTTTTCTTTTCTTTTCTTTTCTTTTCTTTTCTCTTCTCTTCTCTTCTCTTCTCTTCTCTTCTCTTCTCTTCTCTTCTCTTCTCTTCTCTTCTCTTCTCTTCTCTTCTCTTCTCTTCTCTTCTCTTCTCTTCTCTTCTCTTCTCTTCTCTTCTCTTCTCTTCTCTTCTCTTCTCTTCTCTTCTCTTCTCTTCTCTTCTCTTCTCTTCTCTTCTCTTCTCTTCTCTTCTCTTCTCTTCTCTTCTCTTCTCTTCTCTTCTCTTCTCTTCTCTTCTCTTCTCTTCTCTTCTCTTCTTTTCTCTTCTTTTCTCTTCTTTTCTTTTCTTTTCTTTTCTTTTCTTTTCTTTTCTTTTCTTTTCTTTTCTTTTCTTTTCTTTGATAGTACGTTTGGCGAAGAAACTAATATAATAATAAATAAAATAATAACAAAATTACTTTTCCCCAAGTTATTTTTTATTACATAACTTTGCTTCTTTTTTCTTCTTCTAGTTTTTAGTCAGCACAAATATATTACAGAACATTTGAAGCATTTTCCAGGAATCAAATGCTAAAATCGTTATGGGGAATAATTCTTTTGTTAATTTCTAATGAATGAAGAAAAATCACAAGAGCTTGTAAGTAATAAATAAGGGTGCAATGACATCAAAAATTAGAGATTCAATAAGTCACAATGGTATAAACAAGAGTTAAGCTTGCAAGTTTCTGCTTTTTTATTTTTTGGGACTAACTTTAAATTGCAATAACTTTTTGCACGTTGTTGGTTCTCTTGCTGATTGTTATTGTTCTAAAGAAATTCAGACAGGCCCTTGAAAGTAACAATTAAGTGAAGTTAGTAGACAATTATCGAAAAATGATTTCCGTTTTAAAACTAGCATTAGCTTAATTGCATTCTCAAGTAACCGATATTTGCAAACATGTACCAGGCCCTGCAACTAAATTGCAATTAAATATTATCTGAAAGCGCACTCGAAACGTACAAGCCGCAATCTACGATGCACTCGAAACGTACAAGCCGCAATCTACGATGAAAAGTACATAGTCATGTTTTTGATTTTGTGTATCCAGCAATTTCACTTACATCCCTATAAATGTTGCCATTCACGTGCATTCCACTTTCATAAGAGTTCGGTCTGACTCCAGCAACTGACTTCGATTCAAATAATTAAAATTAAAAAATTTATTTCAAAACGAAAATGAAGTTCTTCGGTAAGTACGAAGTTAGCAAGCAGTTAGTTTTCTACAATGCCGTTACAATAATTTGAACAACAGGGATACTAGTGTTGGCAGTTTTAATTTCATCGACTGCAGCTTTTGTCGCAATCGACAGCGGACGTCCCAGCTGCACGAATGAGGAGGAAATAAATACTCGCATCTTCCGCAACAACTGGGACCCAACATCCTACTGGAAGTGTGTGGAATTGAATGAGCCCGCCATTTTGGAGCGTTGTCCTGATCAAAGTGCCTTCCTGAACAGCATCAAGGATTGCGTAAGTTGGGATGATTGGCACTGGGAAGAGCCGATCGCGCCACTGACTTACGTTGAAAGCCCATAAGCGATAGGCAAACATGGTTAAAGTGTATTTTCCTAATAAATCACAAGCAAAGCAAAAATAAGATATTTTGTTCGAATTTATTGGGATTTTGCTGGGGGCTTACCATACGTGGCGTAGTTATCGGTACTATCGACCGTATACTCACACACGTAACAACATTTGCAAAAAAATGCTTGCTTTTTAAAATGATATTATTCGAAATATACGATAAGATTTGTTGTGTTTAAATTAACCCTTTGCAGCTGATGTGGTACTATGAAACATATACCACATAATTTCAAACAATCGTCAAATTTTAACCTTAAATTGGATTATAAGCTATTTCTTCTTACAAATAATAAAGGCCTAATAAATCAAAATAAAGAACTTCATGAAAATAATTAAGTTTGTTTCAGGGTGTCCGTCAGACCACCATATCAGAAATATTGTTAAAATTAGAGCACATCAGTTGCAGAGGGTTAATTGCGACGTTTCGTGCCCTGCAAATCTGAACATTTTTTGAACACTAGCTTCTTTCCAGCCAGAAGAGTCAAATAAACATCGTTGAGTTTGAGCAAATCCAGTCACTTTCCGACTGTTGCCTCCGCCCTGCGCAATATTTATTTTCTTATATCCATTACTTTGTATTGGTCCCTTCAAGACTACATTGCTAAACAAATCAAGCATTTGGAAAAAAACGATGTTTTAATGTGCTGCATTCCAACTCCTGGGTTCATCATTTATCATCATTTCAGAATTTTCCATTCCATTTCCATTTCCATTGGAGTTCGTTTTGGTTCGCATATTGGGAAGATTGTGTCATTATTCTCTTCAGATCTTAGGTACACATATGTGCTAACTAGGCTGTGCCATGTTTTTCCTTATAAATTTAATTTTATACTCCAAATAGTTTAATATTTGCATTACACAAGAAACTGTTTAGTTTTCTTCGGTTTTTGTGTGTTGTGGACGCGTTTTTGTGGATGTTTGAAGTTGGTTCTTATTTCATAAATTTCTCGTAAAAGCTAAAACTGAATAAAACTCGACCTCGTGGGGTTAATCCGATATGTGCTAACAACCTTTTTCAGCACTTCTGGATTACTTGGACCCTTTTTCTGCCTGATCCTTCGGTTCTGTAGATGTTTATAGAGTGTAGAGTTTCCCGCGTTGTAGTTGTTTATAACATTATAAACCGTCGCTACGCTCGCTTTGCTTTCCCTTGCAATGCTTAGTCTAGACTTCGTCTTATCAGTCAAGTAAATGTCCAGTATTAATTTGCGGCAGCGTTCTTGTGAGCTGGACATGTTGACTAAAGTAGATCCAAGATGCAATTGACTAATTTAGCAAGAAACTGCAATATTTATACATACTTTCATTTGAAAATACCAGGCGTAAAAATTCTAAAACTTTTCTGGTTCACCCCTTACTAAACACTTTCTTGGCAAGTTTATGTACGACCGGACATTTTTGTGTTCGGTTGTACTTTGCAACCGGACACGAACAAAACTTCCGAAAACCGAACAGTCCGGGCGAAAACCGGACAGTTGGTAACCCTGGGTCAGGATCACCAGGAAAATCGATAGTTCGTCCGGCTACCGACTGATGAGCACAACAGATCTTTCACAAGTAAAGGTATTGAGATGCCAAGAATGATAAAATAAAGATTACGACATCCGGCTGATGACGTCAATGGTGAAAATTTATAAGGTGACCATTTCAGAGTGTAATACTTTATTTTTATTATTCGTGCGTATATTCCTTTTTAGGACTGAAAACACGTTTATATACATATTTTTTTACAGTTTAATTAATTTCTGCCAATTCTGCAATGACATGTGCAGAATTTTGCTGAAACAAAGTTTTGCTTCTCCTTGCATTTTTCCTCATCTTGAAAAAAAAATATAAATAAATTTTGAATCCTATGTCAATTGGGCACCTTAAAATTATTTTCATTCGTTATGAAAGATTTGATTGGCCGCCGGCATTTTTTGAAATTTGTCAAATTTTAACGCGAAAATTTTACCAAAACGGTGTGGAATCTTTGGAATAATACAAAATACAAAATTTAACGTTTTCGTGAAAACAGTTTGCAACAATTGTAATGAGTTTTTGATAATAAACAAAACGTAAACAATGAAGTGTGCAGTGGGCCAATGTCGGCAAAATAATACCAAAAAAACATGTAAGTAATTTGTGAATTTAAATATTTGTGATTGTTGTGTTAATATTGTGTGCGTTGTTAATATTTAATATCTACGATTTTTAAAAATTTTGTGTAAACCGCAGATCCACACGCAATGCATTATTTGAGGTTTTCAAAAGACGCACTACAGAGAAGCATTTGGGTACATTTGTGGACGCGACAGTATCATTTTCATTACTGAAAGAATTTGACGAAGGCGATTTTCCTTCAAGTTAAAATGGGAATCATATACAGAAAACCTGATCGTTTTTAATTTTAAAAATAATATTGTTATATTGATTAAACATTTAAAATATGAATTGATATCAAATATTGAAAAATAGTATTTTTAATAAAATATATATAATTATATTAAATAGAAAGAGTGTTATATTGGTAAAACAGAGAGGCCAAATCTGCCTAACCTCTAAATCGCTCTAAGCAATTGATAAGTAAGTATGAACCAAATAAATAACTTCATATGCATTTTCATATAATCTTTTTTTTGGGAAATATTAATTTTGTAAAAGGTCGTACTCGTCCCACTGTTCCTTGACAGTTTGAAACAATTCGTACTACGTCACTGGTGAAAACTTCAATTTTCCTGTCATTGATGTCGTAACCTTGTTTTCGATAAACCTTGTTGAGATGCTGTTGGCTTCCAACTGAGGTAGTTTGGCATAACCGGAATGATAATGGATATTGTGGAGTGTACCAGCTCGAGTCGCAGTAGTTTATACAACGTAGTAATGATTAGTGGAAATAGTGTATAATTATGAAGTTCAGCAGATGTTTCAGTCCTATCAACAAAACTTTTTCCAACTAAGAATATGTATAACAACATATGGGGAGTTGGTCCAATGGCGCACACAGGGGGGGGGGGGGGGATTTGTGGATTCAACCTCCCCCCAAATAAAAATAATGCTGGTCCAAAATATGGTTTCAAATTAAATTGGGCTCAAAAAATGAGATCCCATGTGAGCCCCGGGGTTGGCTCGTTCAGTTTTAAGCCGAGCTGCAATAATTTACTAAATAAAAAAATGTTGATACCAACTAAAATATTTTATTTATTTACGACAAGTTTAAAATATAATGATTCTGTTTTATATTTTGAATGTTTAACCCTTTGCACTCTAAAATTACTAAGATATATACAAGAAATGTCAGCGGATTTTGTCGCAGACGAGAACGTGTATCATACTGTACAAAATTATAAACAATAAAGTATTGATTTTTGGCTGATAGCCAACGTCGAAAATCGTTCGGAGTGCAAAGGGTTAATAGTTCTCAGTACGTTATATTGACATTTGGTTGTTCTAAGTGTGCAATATAAATAAGTCAGATTAAGCCTACTGAAACATTTTTAATTATTATAAACGAAAATTACAGAACGTTTCTGTAGTACAAATTAACCAGTTTTTTTATACTGACACGGAAGGTAATACATTTGCATGTAATTTTTATTTTCGCATACACTATGATCAATAAGTACCGGGACTGTGTATTTTAAATTTTCCGCCGTTGCCCGATGCAGGTTTTAGGTCGGTAGGACCTTAACTGACATCTGTGTCAAATTTTGAGCGGGATTGCATCATTAGTTTTTGTTTGGCAGCTGTTAGCGTCAGTCAACTTTTTGTACTTCGTCGCATTTTACAATGGATAATTTTGTTGATCAACGTATTTGTTTGAAATTTTGTCTTAAGAACGAAATTTCTTGTGCCAATGCGCTTAAAATGTTGCAGAAAGCATTTGGGGAGTCTGCTCTATCAAGAACCAGAGCGTTTGAGTGGTATAAAATGTTCAAAAGTGGTCGTGAAGTGGTCGAAGACTTTCCTCGTTCTGGACGTCCTTCAACATCGAATACCGACGAAAATGTTGAAATTGTGAAGAAAATCGTGCTTGAAAATCGTCATGTGAGCCTCAGAGAGATTTCTAACGATCTTAACATCTCTTATGGAAGCGCACAACACATTGTTGTCGATATTTTGCGCAAGAAACGCGTCGCCGCACGGCTTGTTCCTCAAGACTTGAATTTCGTCCAAAAAGATCATCGAAAGCAAGTGGCTGAAGACATGATCAACAACAAACACAGTGTGAATATCATCGATCAGGCTCCCTATTCTCCAGATATGGCACCATGTGACTTTTTCCTGTTCTCCCGACTCAAGTTACCGCTTCGTGGAAAGAGATTTGAGTCCATAGAGGTCATAAAAGAAAATGCGACGCGAGAGCTGAAGGCCATACCTGCTTCGGCTTACCAGAAGTGCATGGACTATTGGATTAAGCGTTGGCATATGTGTATTGCTTCAGATGGGCTTATTTTGAAGGGGATAAAATAAATTTACCAGAAGAATAAAACAATTTTGTTTTTTTGACACAGTCCCGGTACTTATTGATCATAGTGTACTTCGCTTGGAAGTGTTTTTCGGACTATAAAAGGAGTTCGGAGTTTACTATAAAACGAGTTCCCAGAAATGAGTCCACAAATATTAATGTTGGTCCGTAGCACAGTAGAACTTTTTCACCTCATTTGAATTGTATTGCTTAACTTCACTTTTTTGACTTTTTTAAATTAAACCGAAAAACAATTTCGTATAAAACGACAAATAGTTTTTGTCTATCGCTGAAAGCAAATTACAATCGTTGCTGCAAATGGATTTTGACTCAAAACTTTCCTGCGATGGGTTCCCCAGCGACACGACCACGAGTTCAAAAACCGGTGTCGCTTACCCCTGCGCCGATCATTCCGAGAAAAAGGCTGAAAAGCCTGCGGAGCTGCAAGCGGAGCCGTCATGCTCACAAGTGCTGTTGAGCTCCTCCTCGTCGACGACGACCATATCCACGGGCTACTTCAACTCGGAGTGCCGATTGGCTCCAACCCAGCGCCAAGACCCGCCAAATATTGGCTATGAAACGGCCATAGCCAAATCAATATTGCAACAATATAGCACTTTGAGCGGTGATAATTTGTAAGTCAGATTAGTGAACATCGGAGCTTGCCGGGCTCGTTTTTATCTTGTAGGGCGAAACTCAACCACGATATAAACAATTACGCAGGTTTGACCATCTATCGGACATTATCAAGCGCGTGATTGATGAGCGCCCCCCAAACGTGATCGATTTCTTTGAGGAGTTCAGCCGCAATGTGCGCGAACAGAAGTTTCATTTACCCGAGCGATTTCCGCCGGATGCTATCTACGAGGAAAGCCGCATGTATCGCGTGGCCAAGAAGCTCCTGCTCTCTATGAAGGTCAGTGTAACTGCACTGTTTTGAATCTAGGTCCTGCGGGGTAGATGTTTTAAATTTACGCTATAGTCCAATGCCTCGGACTTGAACTGTTTGCGAAGGTTATGTTTATTTAAATTTAAAGTTCATGTACTTATAATTGTTTTTGTAAAGCTACCTATGCCACCCGAGCACGACTTGGGCGGTGCCGAAGAGATATCCGAGGAGAATAAGTCGGCGCTAATTGAAGATATGAAACTCGAGATCAGCGAAACCCAACGCTTATTTATAACATTCAGCGAACGCATTCAACACTTGCAGTTTTTTTGGAACCAGTGTGGGTTCGGTATCAATCCGGACGACATTTTTCAGCTGGCCTGCGCAATGGACCGCCTACAAACCCACCCATCCATATTACAATGTCGGTTCTGGGGCATAATAAATGGTTTGAAGGCTTCTTATTACGTGGTGGAGGCTTCGTTGACACGTGAGGAAATAACTACCCGTTACGATCAAATGATGGAGGAAATGAAAATTAAACATCGTGAAATGCTGCTCAGCATTTTGAAAAGAGATGAGGTGAAACCGTTGCCGTCTCACATCGGTCCAGAACTGACCCCCGGGGCCTTCGGCTGGGAGAACTTCCCTGCAGAGGAGTTGGAAAAAATGCTACCGGCCGCAGCTGCAATACCACTGGTGGAAGTGGTCGATGTTTTCAATGTGCCTCCAGAGATGGTGGGCTTAGGTGTGAACCGTTTCTCGTACTTCGTGGTGAATGCGGTGTCCAATGATTGGATCGAGTTGCCTATAGTGACACCGAAGCAGATAATCGTGTCGCGCAAAATAAAGAAATTTCTGACCGGAGACCTGGAAGCCGAAGTCACTTCATATCCTTGTTTTCCGGGTAAAGAGAAACATTATCTTCGCGCCATGATTTCGCGCATAACGGCCGGAACTTACATAGCGCCGTATGGCTTTTACCGAAAGATGACAAAGCGCGAACGTCGACTCTACGAGGGTCTTGATGACGAAGAAATGGAAGAGGAAGAAGAGGAGGAGGAACCTGGTGAAGGTGAAGAAGAAGAAGGCGAAGTGGGTAAGTGCAATTGAAATAACGAAATAATAATTGAATAGTAAGATGCCTAGTTTTCGCTAATAACAAAAGTGATTAACTGGCTAACTAAATAAATAAATAAATAAAATAAAAATAAATAAAACTTAATAAGTAGTTGAATCACAAACAAGCGAGACACACTTTTAAAACATTTTACACAGCTTTAATTAATAAATTTATTAGTTTCTTGATTACTGTTCAATTTAATTGTTTAGTTGTTTCTTTCGTTTTGTCGCGTTAATATATACAGTCTGTTCACTAAATAACGATTACCCATAAAAAGAAAATAAATCACTTTTTTGTTTTTAATTTATTATTTTCTTTAAAATTGTATCGGACGTATATTTGGAATAAAAATTAATAGTTCGTCCAATCACCATTACTATCTAAAATAGCCTGACATCTTCGCTCACAACTTGCTGCTAAATTTTGTGCATACGTTAATGAAAAACGTCTCCATATTTTTTCAGTGCAGCTTTTAACTGTTTTGTTGTTGTCAAATTTTTTGGCAATTTTCTGCTTCATATTTTCGATTGGGTTTGCATCGGGGGACTGGGATGGCCAATCCATCGTTTCGATATCGTTTTTTTCTTTCCACTCAGTACATAGGCGACTTCGATGCTTTGGATCGTTGTCCTCCTGCAGTACCCAGGCGCGATTATTTTTTCCATACAGCTTCCATGCAGATGGTAATAAGCCTTTTTGGTAAAGTTTTAACATTTTTGGTGCGTTCAAGTTTTCAGTAAAGCATGTCAAAACTCCAAAACCCTTTGCTGAGAAACAGCCATAAACATGACCTTTGCTGGGTGCTTAACCGATCTTCGCACAATTTTAACACCTTTTTCTGACCAAACACGTTAGCGTGGAACAAACTTTTTTGAAAAATCTGCGGAATAAAAAGAAACTAAAATACTTAAATAAATTTTGCAAATTATCTTACCTTTCTCCATCGTTACGGCAAAGTAATATTATTGCGTTGAAACAAGTTCAAATGTCACAGGGCGTTTGCAATTTATTTTTTGTACGAAATAAAAAGGGTTGCATTTTTCGAAATCAACGTGACAAAAGCAAAAAGTAAGCTTTTTTTTTTTGGTTCCCGGGATTGCAATCCCTAGTATGTACATAAATAATTGTTTGAAACATGCATATGAATGATTCAAGAGAGGTGTTGCACTCTTTAAATTTGTTCCAAGGCATTTTGTATACGCCTGTACATAAATGTATGTTATATGCAAGTGTATAAATCAGGGAAACATAACGAGCCTTTTTTTTGTTTCAATACCGTGTTAGACCGAGGCTTTTTACGTGTTAATCGAGAATGTCTCGCAAAATGTGAACCGTGTTAGGACGAGGCCGTGTTATCCGAGGTGTGTGTAAGCGAGGTCTACCTGTATATAATTCATATATAATAAAATTTATTCTCTAGGAAATCGCCTTTCATTTTCATAACAAAACGAAATTATTTTCCAAACAACTTTCATAGTTAAATAAGTTTTTGAGGCCAAAAGTAATATATTATGTACAACAGTAATTTTATTAAATTTTAGTACATAAGTAATTATATTACATAATACATTACTCTCATCACTGACTATAAGCGCGCTTATCAAAGTCTACAAGTCTGCTATTATTGACGTTTTACTGTAATCTTTCTTCTTTGCTTCGCACAGATAATGACATTATGCTGCTCAAAAACGAAAAATATGAAGCTCAGCCCTTGACCACGATCACCTCGCCCATCAGCTGGGTGCATGTACGTTCAAATATACTCAATCAAGGACGTGTGGTTTGGTTCGATGAAGAGAAAGCACGCAAAGAACGCGAAAAGGAGCTGGCCCGCATGTTAAGAATGCAATTGGCCGAGGAGATGGGCGAGGAAGAGGAAGAAGAGGAGGCAGAGGAAGAGGGCGAGGGCGAGGAAGAAGGCTTACTCGAAGGCTTCAATCCGCCCGAAATCGGCCCGCCCATACTCAACTCGTGCAGCTTTGACCAGAGCGACGAGTACACCATTCCGTGGGTGTCGCGCTTCACCAGCAAATTCACTAATAAAAGCGAGCGCATACTGATCATGCAATCTAATGTCTGGCCCGGCGCATACACTTTCACCTATGAAAACTTATGCGAGTCCATTTACATGGGTTGGGGACACAAGTACGTATCTCGGAATTTGGCGTTTGATCACCTGCCGTCTATCTTAGAAGAGTACCCGCATGGAGAGGAAGACTTCATAGAAACCACGGACCCCTCAGTAGAAGAGGAGGAGGCCTATCGCCTCTGGTTGCTAAGAAAGCAGAAGCGGGCCGACGACGTCGGCGAAGAAAACTTAAGTGAATTCGACGATCAAGAGTATGAATCCGGTTCAGAGGCCAACTGAAATTTTCATCTCATATTAATTTATTGTAAAAATAATAATTTATTTAATTTCATACAATTTTTGTTCCGATGTCTTGCTATGCAGAGTCAATGGTTTCTTGGAAAACTCCACGTGCTCGTACTCGTTCTCAAGAGCGTTTTTCAACGCGATGCTGTGAGGCCAGTGACACGTTTCACAAACAACCTTTACCTTTGTTCATAATTATATGAAAATAGAAGCTTTCTTTGTTCTCTGGGTTCACCTAGTCTTAGCGTACCTTCACAGTGCAGGTGTCCTTCTGCCAGACAGGTTCGTGCTTAATGTCTAGGATTGCTACACCAACTTTTTTCAATAGTTCACAGAGTCGGTTAATGCCATTGTGCTCGTCACGGACCAGGACGTCAAATTTCACTAAGCGCCCTTCATTGGCCAAGCCCCGCTCCAAAACACGTCCAATATCTGTAGAGTCGATGTTACCGCCAGAGAGCACCAGTACCACTCTGAAAGAGAGAAAGCAAAAAGCTGGACAGCTCAACTTCTGATTTGGTACTCACTTCTTTCCCTTGAGATCATCGAGGTGTCCTGCCAGCAAGGCTGCCATTGGCGCTGCACCCGCGCCGTCTACAACACACTTCTCCTCCTCTACTAGCCGCAAAATAGCCAGTGCAATCCACTCCTCGTCAACTGCCACCATTCGATCAATGCACGGCACTGCAGTAACGAAGGCATTAGAGCCCACCTTGGGTACGGATAACACATCGGCCAAGGAATCTTTGGGCGGTGTGAACACTGGTCCGTTTTTCAAGATGGCATGCGTAAAACTTACGCACATTTCCGACTCAACGCCCTGTTTGCGAAAACCATCCCAGTACAAAGTCGACTCGTTTTATTTCCATTTGCACTTACAATGACTTTTGTGTCCGGTGACAGCGTTCTAAAGACGGCCGACACTCCGGAGATCATGCTACCTCCCCCCACAGGTATAACCACCGCATCGGGATTGGGCACTTGCTCCAGTATTTCCAATGCCATTGTGCCCTGTCCGGCAATTATGTGCGGATGGTCGTAGCCATTAATATAGACGAGGCCCTCCTGATTCCCCACTCTCATAGCTATCGCCTCGGCTTCGTCGAAATTGTTCCCGTCGAGAATTACGCGCGCATTGAAGCTGCGACATTTCTGGACTTTCCGTATTGGCGTACATCGGGGCATCACCACGGTGACCGGTATGTTCAATTTCCAGCCGTTGTAGCTGAGCCCCTATGAAGTGAAATTAAAAATGCATACACACTTTGCTTTAACTGCAAATACACATAAAGGGCCAAACCACACTATTCCGTTTAATTACCTATCATTAAAAAAAACTTTTTGTTTTATGCTCTCGTATAATTATAAATGTCCATATTCAGAAGCTGAAAATGCAGTAAATGCGAAATTTGCATAACTGTTTTGGCCGATTTTCGGAGCTGGAGCGGTGCCGTATTTTGAGAGTAGGAGGTATTTTGATTAAAAAATTATCTAGGTCGCAATGAACCACTTTTGGCTGCTTTAAAAAATGTTACCTAGTTGCAAACTACATTGTATTATATTATTATTAACGGTAAAAATATGTATATATTTTAATACTACCTCTTCTTGATAGTTGACCACAAGGCCTAATAACAAAATTCATGAGCTAAGAATCTATGCCGAGAAAAACTTTGAAAGCAATTTTTATATTTTCCGTATGCTTTTAAAACGTATCAGAACTATAGTTGTACATTATGAATACCGCCAATGTTTTTGTTTCTATTTCCTAGTCATAGCACTACCTTCCACCTTGTTTTGTTTGGTGTGGTTTCACGTTTTATCTACATATTAGTAAATTATGTACTTGCGCTTGGTCGCCCCAAGAGGCCGAAATAACACCCCGTTTTTGTGTATCCTTGGGAAGTGATACCAACGCATAACAGGCTCCACGTTCATTGAAGCTGAAAAGTAGATATTTAATTTTCATTATACAATCTCAATGTTTTCCCTGAATCTTAATTCTCTGCATACAGGGCCCTATCCAAGTTCCAAGTATTAGAAAGCGAAGGAGTAAAAAAGGCTAGTGCGATTGCACATATTCTGCCAGATAAAACGTGAACTTTCGATGGAACAATAGTGTCTTTGTTTTCAAAAGATATAAATTTGAGGAATTGTTATGTTATTTTTATGAGTGTATTTTTTTACTTTATTATTCATGTTTTTACGCCTTTAAAGTGCTTACGTTTGTTAGACAAGTACGAATGGTTTCCTGTGTTGGGGAGTATAGTACTATACATGAATGAACTCAGCTTTAATACGCTGCATTGTTTAACCCTGGCCTTTCCAAAATGGTTTTTGTACGTCATTTGCTAACATCCACCGGGTGGCCTGAGTAGATTTTTATAATTCGGATTGGCAAAAAAATTTTTCGTAATTTTATATTTTTCTTATTTATTTTAACACTAGAAAGACAAGACAATTTTCATACCTAGAAAACCCACAGCCATAATTGTATTTATTTATTTATTTAAAAAGGATAATATGAGTAATTTTTTTTTTTTAGATTTTCTTTTTACCATTTTTCTTCATTTACAGACCGTATCTTCCTACCATTTCCTACGGTTGTGCAAAAACTTAGCTTTTAATTTTTGAGATATCATCACATTTCTATGCATAAAACTTAAGGTTTTGTAATTGTTTGTTTGCCTGTACTTTATAAACTCAGGAACTACGTGGCCGATGGAGTTGAAACAGAATATGTGTTTTATCCAAGGAAAGGATTCTGGATTTTTTGTTTCTTTATTAAAAGAGGGCGTGGTAGTGCCTAAAATTTTTGATATGGATTCTTTCTTGGGAATCATAGTTGAGACATGTCATACCAATGATATAACTTCATCGAGGGGCGTAGCATTTCTTATGCAACTCAAATGTTACTTTAGTACCATAAATAATTACATACCCACGACATTAGGTGCAAACTTACATATTCGGCTATGTTCTTGACTGGGGAATAGAACGGAAATTTAATAATCTAATTTTTAAATCTACAATAGAATAGCTTCATAACAATAAGTTGCACAGCATCCAAGCCAAATAAATAGTAGGCCACCTTTAGTTTTTACCGAAAAATTTATGAGGGAGAGTTCCAAGAGGGCGCGACACCTCCTATGCAACACAATTTCCTCAAACTCCTACTCATTATGAAAACACGGATATAAAGGTCCAAAATTTGTTACACGTATGAAGCACCTGCTTTCAATGAAAAAAAATTAAATTGGCATATTTGTATTTGGCATACACAAAGTCTGTTCAAAAGAGGTGACACTTTCTCTCGAAAAATACTTATTCATCACTCTCTATTTCTTCCCCTTCAAAGTGATCTCCCTCGTAGTGAAATTTTACACTTGTGGCAGCGCTTTTCCCACTCTCGAAGCACTTCTGATATGCGTTTTGGTATGGCCTTGACTCTTCTCTTACGAGCAAATCGAGCAAATTACTTTATATCTAATAAAAACCAACTAAATAAGTAAAATGGCGGATAATGTCAACATTTGGTTGCGAATATGTATACCAACATAGCAAAAAAACCCAAAATATAATGGACGTAGCAGGTGAAAATTGAAGTAACCTTTTTTGCCGACCTTGCATGAATACGAAAACCAATCTGGAAAAGGTATAGTTTAAGAGGAATTAACAAACTTGTGTGTTGTCACGTTCTTTAGATGCTTCTTGAAAACGAATCAAAATGAATGTAGGGAAATCTGTCACTGCACAATTCTTACAAACAGAAACCTCAAAAGCAATTCAAACTTGGGCATTTGTTTTGCTGAAGATGGTGACGTCATTCACAAGGAACGGCGACAACCGTCCTCAACTTGCAAATTTGTTATTCAAAAGTTAAAGTTATTCTACCTAGCGATTTAATATACTGTAGATTTTTACCTGCAAGTGTGCAGCTCCAACTCCTTCTTGAAATACAAATCGAATGCGTAGTTCTCTGCCGCTATACAACGCTGTACGATGATGATGTGAGACCGCGTGTCAGTTAATGAAATTTGCTTAGCAAATTGTGATTGCACGCTCACCGAACATGACGTCCTCACCAAATAGCGGCTAAGCACGACTGCCGCTGCAGCCACATCGTCATGGGATATTTGTATCGGTTTTGCGGGGTTACAACATGGATCTGTTACGTCGGCAAAGCTTTGAAATCTCATGGGTACTGGATGCGCGTGATTGACTTTCAGCACCTGGCCTCTCAGCAACTTTTGTACATCGCGATCAACGTCACGCAGCCGATCTGCAGGGACTAGATTAATGTCCACCGAGCTTAGCGCCGATTTTCACAGAGGTTACCTTTTTCTGCCGGTGCAGCGCCCAGTTCACAACCGAGAACGTCAACGACAGCCTCATCCACTATGCCAACCAGGCTTTCAGCGTGCGACGCTTCGGAAGCAATGTCGCCTTCGGTCAAGTTCGACAGGTTACTGGATTGGGTACTCAATACTTCCGCTGCCTCTGCATTTGGTAGCTTCTGCTGTGCAAGTTCCGCTCTGTTTTCGGGTACTTCGCCATTGCCAGTGGTGTGCGAGGTTTTTTTTGCGGAAAACACTCTGGAGGTGATTGACTTCAATTTGTTGATAACTGTCTGGCGAAATTTGCTACTTCGTGCTGGCTTGGTAACGGTAGCAACATGCTTCGGGAGGTCAGTTTTGGCGCCAATCTGGCAATCATTGCATTTTGGAAACTGAGCTGTTTTAATCGTAGCATTGATACTACAGCCGAGGTCTTCGTCAAATTTAACTTTTCCATTTGGTTCTGCCATTAAGCTGACCTCTGTGTCCGGTGCGTCCTCAGTTGTTTGACTTTAGGGCAATGCTACCAAAGAGTGGATTCCGAAATGAGGTTTGCAATTATTTGTTCACAACAGGCATCAGCATTTGTTATGTATGTAATTAAAACAAATTTTAAAACCAGGAACGTCACTAAAAAATTTATTGTTATTTCACTATTTATTTATTACGGTTGATTGATTTCTATGGCAGAGTTTGGAAATCTTCAATTAAAATCATTCAGGAGCGTAATTTAAAATCAAATCAAGTATTAAACATGTCCGGAGCAATTGAAAGGACCAATTGTACTAAGTCTGTCCGTTCAATCGGCTTTGTAGTTACATATGTGTACCATATATGGCTGGTACGACAATTGTCGAAATAGTACACTTGTCCCAGTGAAACTTGCTATGAATTGTGGCAGCGAAGGGAGGGGTCCGCCCGCTACAGAAGTACTTACCAGTGAATAATAACGTCATATGCTCATTTGTGCGTATTTTAAATGGAAAATGGGTATGGAACACGATCAAATGGGATACACACCACCAAATCCAGCTTAAACCATTTCGCATTCATACCATGTCGTATTGGAAAAAATGTTTTTGTTATTTATAACATAACATACATAATAATATCTAAAAATAATAATAATAATAATATAAAATATCCTTTTATATTATAAAATCAAAAGTTGTATACGGAGCCCCTCCAAAACGAAATCTTGTGTGCGCTTAGCTGTCTAACGTTATATAAAATTAATAAGAAAGAATAGCCAACAAATAATCGTCAGTAATGTTGCAATTTGTATGTATGTAGCTGGTAAAGTTAATCGAAGTGTTTCAAGTTTCAGTGTTTCAATTTTTAATTCTAAAGGTACGATTACACGATGCGTGCAACGTACGAATAATTCGTCCCAGAAATTCGTATAAAATTTACTCAAAATATGAAGAAAGAAATGTAAGGAAATATGTATGCTGGAACATATTATACGATGCCTTGTGGGGAATAAAATTAAAAAAAAAATTCCCGAATTTCATTTGTGTACATTCGTTCATATATTATACGGATTTGAAAAATCGTGTGGGTCCCGAATTTGAAAAATGTGTGCAATTGCGAACGCATTTGTTGATGATTAAAAATACCACAGGCCTAGATTATTTGTGGTAAGTGAATTCAACTTTTAAAGTAAACCCTTTTACAATAAAATTTCCCCAAAAAAATAATTAACAAGGAGTCCGGTCAAATGGAACAGTGGCTATTCTCTAGTTTCCATAGAATGGACAAAGCGTCGTTTGATCACCTACTATCTACTATTACTTGTCTGCCCGATGCACTATGGTCCAGAAGACCGATTTTTTGGCATAAAATCAGGGGAAGGAGATAGATATGCTTTTCATATATTCCTACGACTTCTGTAAAAATTTGGGCGAAATCCGACCACTGCCACGCCTACTTCTCATAGAAATAAAATATTGAAATTTCTTTAATACGTGAATGCTTCAATGGTTGATAAAAACGGAGTTTATTTTATGTAAAAAACAGTAATATAAAGTAAAAAATTTCATGTTTTTAATGTTTACTTTAAGGCAAACACAAACGGATTTTCTGACAGCTGCAAATTTGTCTGAAAAAAACATTAAATATATGCATAACTGAGATTTTTGAAAGGAATTACGTTATAACCATACATTACTCCAAATCATGATCATCATCAACTTCCAGCTCAAAAGAATATTCAGAAAACATCTCCATATCGTTGTCCGAATCGCAATTTCTATCATCGAAATCGTGATGCGATGTAGACGCTATGTCTAAATTAACAGGAACGGCAGGCAACTCCAAAAGTTCAATAACTGCATGCGGAATTGTTTGGATTAATCTATTTTTATTTCGACTATTTATGCAGATACTTGACAACAAGGGGTCAGAAGAATCCATAGCTCTGTTAAACACATCGATAATATTGTTACTTCGTGAATTTTTCCTCGCATGAGCAATACGTACATTTTTGTAGGACTTATTTCTTGCTTCTGATGCATTTTCGCCTAGGCAGCCAACTGGTACTAGTGATGCTTCTATTATTTGTGCAGAATGGACTAAAATTTTATGTGCTGTTGGTGACATTGTGTACCAATAATACTTTTTAAAATATACATCAGCTGGTTCTTTACAGAAATCATTGAACTTTTTAACGTTAATGCAAAATGCACATGAAATGGATACCAGTATTATGTGAAAACGCCTCAATACGTCAATATCAATATTAGTAATTGATGCAAATAATTCTAAGTTGCCGAACACTCTTCTTGCCGTATTCCCATCGTTTGTTGTGCCACTTCCATTTGACTTAGGTTTGTCAATATGCAATCCCATTTTCTCCCAAAAACTTTTCTGTATTTCCTGTTTTCTTTGCTTAATGGTATTCTTCTCGTCCGGGTCCCTTATTTGCCATTTTCTTATGTCGATTCTATACGAAAGATGTAATATAAATTCCAGAAATCGTATCCATGCATGTAGTGGACTGACACCATATTGCAAGGTGTTTGATTTCGGCTCGAAAACAGGAGATTTTAAATCTGTCACAGACATAAAATGTTTCGGATTTCCATCACAAATAGAACAAGATTGAGTCGATTTTGTTCCAGTTAATATATTCAAAACCTTGCCATCTATCAACGTCATGTTTAGATCATAGTTAATAATAATTTTTGTACCATCTTTCAATCTCCATTCTAACGGAGTTAAACTTGATATTTATTATTATTATTTCAGTCAAAATGTGTTCTTTAGTTTCTTTAACGAATTCGATTTTCATTGGTCTGCAAAATCGTATGGATTGAGGGGTGCGGTTAAGCCAAATGATCTTATTGGAATATGATATTAATTTAAGAGGTATAATTGAGGTTACAAAAAGTGAATGATCAAAGGACTCAGGCGTGCCTTCGTTAAACATCTGTTTAAACATACTTTGTCCTGTTGATCCATCGAAACCGTAGCTAAGTATCAATGTAGCGTTATTTATATCTGTCATTTGTTCAATAACTTCTTGTTGCCACAATAAAATTCTCTTGGCTGTATGATCTACCAGTTTTTGCTACGAAACATGAGCTGAAGTTTCGGAATTCATTATTCCTTCTGGCCTGCAGTGAAGCTTACATTCAATTATTTTATTGTAAGCAGGGTATATGTCGCAGTTACGAGCTTTGTTAAGTAATCGCATGTTTACGTATTGTTGCTTGCTCAAATTATTCTCTAATAAAAATACCAAAGCTTCTTCAGGAGATAACACTATTGGATTTTGCTTGTCAGAAATAATCCATTTCTTGATTTTTGCCGGTCTGGTCGGAGAAGCAAGGGACTCTTTTAATACAAATCGTAAATCACCTTCCTTTGAAGTGCGCGCTGCAGTAGAAGCAGCGTGAACCAGTAGCATAGGGTCGTGTATTTGTTGCGAAGACACATCGTAAGCAAGTTTTCTTTTCAATCGATCGTTCCCCTCACTATAACTAAGTGACGGTCGTCCTTTTTTACATTTACGACCAGTTAGGAAATTCGTCTCACCGGCTAGCCATTCATTATTGGATTGCTTAAAGCGAGTCAGTGACCTTTGACATTTGATCCATTTTGCATTAATGAATGAACAAATGTTCTGAATTTTCTTTTTGCACGCTTCCATTTCATCTACATTTATATTGATTTCATGAGCAATCCAACCCACAACTGCATTTTTATTTTTGTTGTTTTTTAACCATGCATTAAAAATATCTTCGTTTTTGAGGTTAATTGATTCTGAAAACACACATTATTTTGAACATTCGCAAAAATTTGCAGAATTTTAAATTGCCACATGAAAGTACACATTATCACCTTTCACCAGTTAGGTTGTTTAATCAAAAACCATCGTAAGCAACCAAAGTTTTACTCCACAGAACACAAACACGATTGTTGAATTTACACGACAAAACCACAAACTTATTTGTAATTTAATTTCATTCACAACACTAACTAAACAAATACTGGATATTACGTTTTATACTAAATACCTTCAGAATTATTCTCCATTTTGGAAAAAAAATTGTTTTGTATTCTTTAAAAATTATGAGCACTTGAACGTGAACTTAATAATCTTCACACGAAGCACGAAAGACATATGATTGAAAATGTCAACATTAAACGAACGGTAAATAAATAGGGTTGCCACCTGACCATACAAAAATTAGTTTTTTGAGATATACAAAGTATTATTAATAATATGCATTAACTATATTTTTTTGTAACGCAAAAAAAAAATTGACTTTATGCCAAAAAACTGGTCCGCTGGACCATAGTGCGATGGTTAAAAAGCGGGGTACAAACATGTGGTTGGCAATTCGACCCGAGGCGCGCTTGGCTTTGGCGGCCGGCAATTCATTTCGTTCATTGCAGTATTTGTTTGGAATACTACAATGCACTATTTCAAAAATTATACCTGAGGTGCTCGATGCCATATATACTGCATTATCTCCATGCTATTTAAAAGTAATTAAATATACTCGTATAATATACATACATGAGTAGGATTATACTCCGAAGATTTCACAATGGTATAAAATTCGTTCTCGAATGTCTTGAACGAATTGAAAATTTTATTCGTGCACATTATGCGTGCACGAATTAAATTTTTGAAACTATAGTAGAAGTGATTATATTGTTACGAAAATTAGTTCTTTATTTTTATTCGTCTCTGGAATGTGCTTGAAAAATAAAACGCACTTCAATTACTCGACGCAAAACACAGTCAAAAACCAACAATCACTTTATTCACAAATTTACACTTTGCTTGTCTTTACACTTGCTACTACTCATAGTGAAATCAATAAAGTGTACCAGGTAGATGACGTACACTTATTTCTCTGAGTAGCAATTGTCAATGTGTCAATTTATTTCTGTCAGTTCTATTTTGTTTTCGTTAAATTTAAAATTTACTTTCAGTACTCCAGAAATATATATTTTCGTAATGTATTTTATGTTAGAAAAACAAAGGAACTGCATTGCCGTGCTTTTTTTTGCAGAGACAGCACTTTTTCCTGGCATGTAGATGCGTTTTTGGTGTCGGTTTTGGTGCAGAACGTATTTTCAAACAGCAATTTACTTTGAAATTTTTTCATACAGCACAGACGGGTTATGAATTATGACATTTGTCAGCAAAATGACATTGACTGTCAGAAAATAAGTGTACGATGAAGAGAGAGCTCTTGCTATCTGGCACACTTTATTAATTTCACTATGCTACTACTTATTTTACTATTCCGTGTTTCATCTTTGCTTGCTAAACCAAGACTGTCCCTCTGCGCTGCACTTGTCTGCCTTTTATACTTGTCCGCTTATCGCGTCGACTGTTCTCGCACATTCCAATTGGGCTATCTTTCGATCGTTCTCGTGCATCCCATTACCATCGCGAGCCATCCTTGCCATATCGAAATTATAGCAAGCCGGCCGTACTTTAACGTGCGTGCCTAAAAGTATGCCCGTAAAAGCATTCATGCATAGCACAGCGACAGGGTGCCTCATCATTACAATATGACACAAAGTTGGCGATTATACGGTGCGGTACGGTGTGTACGAGACGAATGCGCCCGCACTTAAAATTCGTCAACATTCGTACACGTTCGTCATTAAATTACACAGTGCACGAATGAAGTTTTTTCAATATAACGAAAACTTCGTGCATTGCACCCATCGTGTACATAAGTGTACGATGAAGAGAGAGTTCCTGCTATCTGGCACACTTTATTAATTTCACTATGATTGAATGATTTTGTTGCGTCAGACGATGCATCAATATCGTTAAATTGACTATATAATAAGTTAAACTGGTTTAATAGAAAATTATAGTAAATTAAGTTGAATTGCATTAATATTAAAATTAAATTGAATGGCTAAATTGAAATGAATTGAAGTTACAACTGTTAAGATTAGCATAAATATGTATGTAACTAAGTTTACTTACCGCTGTTATTGTATTTACTTACCGCTCCTATTGTATTTACTTATTGTACCGCTTCTTGCTAACTTGTCTATATACTTAAAAGAGAGTACAGTTGTAAACATTATTATAAAAGGGACTAAATTGTGGTCCATGGACCAGTTGTAACGTAAACGCGAAACCATCAACTCAAGTGCAAAAACTCTTACATTTGTTCAGGTTTGTTATAACAGAATTTTTCACTCACATACTTTGAGATAAACTGAGTGGCACAACGATATAGTACTTGATAACAAATAATTTCAGAAAATAATTCACATGAATAGAGTGCAATGCAATGAGTTCATACATTTCACACTAAAAAAAGTATACTCATGCTGCTCGCTGGTATGTACGTTGCCACATTAGCAAAAAAGCCTTTAAAAAATAATTACAACAAATTTTTTTTTTTGCAAAATCGACTTGTTTTTTTCTAAGTCTCTTTCAGGCTCAATAGAGCGATTTTCGTGATCTACATCGGTACAAGCCTTTTGGATGGGTTCTGCGTCCTCAATGGTTTTTTTCATCGGTAAATGCTTGTTTAGAAAAGGTGAAAGACCTACGGTTCCACAATAGGTGAAAAGGAGAGAGGTTAGAGGTTAAAATTCGACTTTTAGTCAAAACATCAGTCACGACTGTCGGTCGATGAGATGGCGTCTTTCGATAGCCAAATGTTCAGTTAAAATGCGATAATTATATGTTATTGAGATGTTAAAATCCAATTTCAAGAATTTCAATGAAGATTTTGGCTGATATTTGATGAATTACCGCCCAGTTTGGAATCTGCGGTGATCGCGGCTGTTTCTGCTTCTTTTTTTGTTGGCTAACATGTTGGTCATCATTTATGTCCTGGCAAACGTGTTCAAATCGCGAGTACCACTCATGAACTCTGCCACGGGTTAAACGATCATCACCGTAAGCTTGGTTCATCAATTGAAATGTTTCGTTTAAAAATGGAACAATTTAAAAACAAAAGTTAATATTGGCTCTTGGTTCGATGCTCATTTTTGTATAATGACACAAACATATTTTTTTCAACCAAATTTCATGACATTCTTTCTAAAAATCGGAGAAAAATGTAAATTTTCGAACATGGCATCTGTGGCCTTATTCTACCGATACTTCTTCGGTAATTCTTCAGAGGAGATGAGCAATCTGATGCCATCACTTCGGGTATTACCCCGGGGTATCAGCTTGAACACTGGCGCCCGTGCATGCCACGTTGAAACGATGTTCCAGCGCACTATACATTACAGAAAGAGAGTTTCCGGCCCGCACTGCACTTGTGAATTGGTCTCCCTGCAGATATTTCAAATTAAAAAAAAACTCAGTGATAACATATCTACATCACTATCCACATTTTACACAAATGAGCAATCACTTGAGTTATTGACGCCAAAATTCTAGCACTTGTAATTTTACACCTTCAACCTTATACCACATTTGAAAATTTCTCTCTGATTGAAAAACCATTTTTGATTATTCTTTACCGAATGCAAGAAATTTAACACATTTAAATTATAATATTCTGCTATATGGAATGAAGTAATATGAGTCTTCGCAAAAAATAAATTCTTTTGAGTTTCGAGTTTTTTGTCTGTGGTGGTTTTCATTTTTAGCTACGTCGCGATAGTAATGGTTCATCCGAGAACTTTACCTGAGTATACTGTTCTTCTAGGGCCTCTTTCAGCTCCATACTATGGGCCCAGTCTCGTGTCTCGCAAATAACTTTTACCTTGGATGAGTAAAGAATTAAAGCATATCAAATTGTTCAAGACCTTTTTACCTCCACGCTGTAGACGTCCTTTAACCAGGCGCGTTCATGGCTAACTTCCTTAATTGCCACCCCGACTTTCGTCAATAAATTGCAAAGCTGGTCCATGCCACCTGGTCGATCACTGATAGCGACGTAAAATTTCACCAAACGGCCTTCAGCTGCTAAGCCTCGCTCCAAGCAGCGTCCGAGAACGGTTGTATCGATGTTACCCCCAGAGAGCACAAGTACCACCCTGTGGAGATTTGTACGATTTTTAGCCTATATTCCTTAATATTTTTGTCGTTTCTAATTTTTAACAGTGGACTTGAATAACGAAATAAATAAATAAATTCAATAAAAAGTAACGGTATATTCTGCACTGAAAATCGAACGAGTAAATGTCGACTAAATAGGAGTGTAGCCACTCACTTTTTTCCTTTCAAATAGTCTAAATGACCAGAAAGTATGGCCGCCAGTCCCGTGGCCCCAGCGCCTTCAACAACACACTTCTCCTCCTCCACTAGACGCAAAATGGCCAGGGCGATGTACTCCTCCTTCACTATCACCATTCGGTCTAGCAGCGGCGCTGCGGTGAAGAAGGAGTTGTAGCCCACCACCGGGACAGCCAGACCGTCAGCTAAGGTGCCTACCGTTTTTGCGTACATGGGTCCATTGTTTTGGAGGGCGTAAGCAAATCCCGGGCTGTTCACTGACTCAACTCCCTGTGTGGAAAGACTCATCAACAACCGTCTCATTGTTCAAACATTCCTGCTCATGTGCTTACAATCATATGGGTTGAGGGCGACTTTGCTTTTATGGCGGTGGCTATACCGGCAATGAGGCCACCACCACCCACTGGTACAACCACGGCGTCTGGTTTGGGAACATCCTCCAATATTTCCAACCCGATAGTGCCCTGACCAGCGAGCACATGTAGATGGTCGTAGCCGTTTATATAAAGGAGACCTTCGTCTTTAGCCATTCTCATAGCAATGGCCTTCGCTTCACCCATGTCCTTACCGTCGACGACAACGCGCGCCTTGTAGTTGCGGCATTTTTGAATTTTCATAATCGGGGAAATAACAGGCATTACAACTGTCACAGGTATGTTCAGCTTCCAACCGTGATAACTAATTCCCTACGGATGCACAAAACATTTACCAAAAACACTACAATTCATGCGCCGATAGATTACACGCCGTCGAACAAAAATGCCGCGTGATTTCGTCAAGGCGCTACACACCTGTGCATGGTTGCCGGCGGAGGCTGAAATAACGCCTTTCTTTCGCTGTTCGTCATCAAGCGATAGCAAAGTGTATCGAGCGCCTCGCTCTTTGAAACTGTAAAAATATTTATTGAAGCAAACGAAGAGGGAAGCAGAGATCATGTAATGCGCGATGTACCTGCCAGTAAATTGCATGAAATCTTTTTTCAGATACAAATCGAAGCCATATTTCTCCGAAGTTGTGCAAAGCTGTCGAATAGATAAGATATTAGGGGTTAATTTCTAAGTGAGGACCAAAATGCACTCATGCATACACACATACTATACGTAACCGCCAAAATCACAACAATACCCCACAACCAGAACCATCGAAGCCATCTCTTACCGTACACGGCGTCCTTATAACACCTCCTCTTATCATTGAGGCCGCTGAATTTACATCGTCAAATGTAATATTTTTCGGGTTACTGGGATCGCAGCTCGGATCTACAAGTTCATCGTTACTACTGAAATTTGTCGGCACAGGAGTGTCATGTTTTATTTCCATTAGTCCGCCCTCAAACACATTAATTTTGTTCATTTTACAGACTGGAGCAGGAGATTCGGATTTGGATTTGGATCTTTGTCTGGCTGAGGCTCCGGGTATGAGTTCGGATTCAGCTTCAGGCTCGGGTTCGGGTTAACATTTATTTGGATAGACGAAGTTTTGCAAATATTCAAATTGCGTGTAAATTTTGAAAAACAATTTTTTTTTTATTTGTACATATTTACTAATTTTTTTTTCTTCTTTTGAAAGTTCGAATTCAGAGAGCTTTATTCATTTTCTAGTAAACTTGGCATTTATAGGTGAGGTACTCAAACGAGTTCTAATGCAGTAAATCTCTATTTATAAAAATTAAAGGTTACCTGATTGTCTGTTTGTCCTAAATAGACTTTGAAATATTGACACAATGTGATATGTCCAGGGAAGGTTTCTGAATATCTTTTATTGTTTATGGGCAAGGGGGATGTCACTGCTCATTGCATTGCACTGGACTCAAATCTATAATATTGAATAATGTCGGAATAATAAGTCTGATAAAATAGAAATTTGGTATAACGTTGTCCTAAGAATCTGTTACAATAGGTTAGGTTAAGCTGAATGCTCGATTTGGCCAAGCATCGAATCTGTTAGGCCTCAAGCGATACCAGATAAAGTTCCTTAGGCGTTAAGAGCTGGTGAAATAATAATCTCTTAGGACGCTTGTGTTTTTAGGAAATTTGAGCAGTGGTATACGGATGGTGTGTGATGGTTATCTTTATCTTTATCCGTGTGAGACGCCGCCTTACAGAGTTCCTCTTTATACCGCTTTTAGTACTACAGCACCATTCCATCTCGTTTTATCTTTTCCAGTCGCAGCTATATTAAGAAATACACCACAGGCGTATTCGTTGAATTCCATTGCGATTACGGGGGAGCTGCCTTTCATGTACGCGTGGTGCGAGTTGGCTACCTGTAAGGCCCAGAACGTCGCGCATGCACAAATTACGGAATTTTTCGAGCGTTTTAAAAAGAAGTAACGTAAGACTAATAAGTCTAAAATCCTTACTGTAGAGATGGCTGCTTTTACCTGCTTTCTGTATAAGCACAACCCTTGCTTCTCTCCAGATGAGAGACACGTACATAGTTGTACTCCAGACATTTCTTGTAATATGCCTTGATGTACATAGGGCCTCCTGCAGCATGGCTGAAAATATACCACCTCCTGCGGCACAGAGCTCGCTGGAGACCTCGTTGACTCTGAGTCTCTGAGTCTGAGAATCGCCTCTAACGCAACTTCCTTTTGGAACGAGACTCGGCATAGATGGCTGCTTGAACAAAAGCTTTTTTAGTATCGTTACTTCCGTAGTCCTCTGTATTCTACTACAGAATTCTTTCCAGGATTCTCTTCTAGCTTTTTGGACTTCTTTCTTATATAGTTTGAGCATGTCTTTGCACTCGGGCCAGCAGACTTCGCAGCCGAAAAAATTTTGTAAACATATCACCGTTGACCCTAAGCCTCTTATTACACCAGGACCAAGTAAAGTTAACCAGATAAAATTAAACCTTATGTCCTGTGTGTATGGAGCGATGCGTTAAGAGAGAGTTTTCGCCTATTTTTCACCCTAAATTTTTGTCCAATGCTCACCTTATAAAATCCCAGCTTGTGTTTTGGTATACCTGACAATGACCCTGGTTTTTTCGGTAAAAAGGTTACGGAAAAGCTTAAATACTTATGGTCAGAGAAAGACATCAAGAACCTTCCAATCAACGACCGAAACATTTGCGCCGATCCAACTGTCGCCTTCTGCTGGTTTCGTTTTCCAGCCTATGGAGTTCGAGCGGTGGTGTGCCTGCGTCGTGCGGCATTTAGCAAGACGCTAGGAACATAGATTCATACGGACGGAATACTGTCGCGGTGAACCACTTTAAGTGATGCGCCCTCTCATAGGCCATGGAGCGTTGCTGCAGCCCTTTACCCATTTCAGGGTCAAATCGTCATTAAACTTAATGATCTCGCGTCGGATTATTTGGCTCGGCTCTTGTTCCTATGATCAAGGCTTCTAGTAGCTTATTTTATACTTTAAACGACCGCTCTTCTAATATCTGTCCCAGCGAGTCGCTGCGGTCGATGGGTGCCACGATGAAATGCCTCTTGGTCACTTCATTTGATGCAGCCGCTGCTCTCAGTGTACCGGGACGCTCTAGCTTCGCGACTTCCGCAGAACGTTGCCGTTTGGTCATGATGTGCTCTTCGACCCTATGCACCATGTTTTTGGGCAAAGTTAGTCCGGTGAAATCCTTTGTCATGTGACCTTTTCAACTTCAACATGGAAACTGTTCTGCACAAGGCCGGTGTACATCCTTTTGGCATAATCTTCAACAAAAGTGTCCAGCTCCTTGCCTACGCCGCTGACATTGACGCCATCGGGCGAAACAATCGAGATGTCACAGCTTTTGCTGAAATCGAAAGAGCATCTGCCAAAATGGATCTGGTGGTAAATGAGGTCAAGACAAAATAAATTGTGTCTACACGCAGAGGCGACGACTATCGTATACGAACCAACAACGAGCTGTATAAGGACATGGACGTAGCACAGCGAATTAACATCCAGCGGCTTCACTGGCTTGGCCATGTCTGCCTGCAGTCTGGGGCGAGCAAAAGAGCCTCATTCTCAGCGGCGTTGATGCCGCTCGTCTAAATAGACATTCTCGATATCCGGACAAGAGGTGCGGCAACATTTTGAGACCTATATTTTCAGTACAACTTTGGAACTACAAGTCGCACGTCAATAACACTTCGTACAATCTTACTAACTAGTAGTGCCCTAGGCATTGAACGAGAGAGCGTGGCCCCGCCCATACAACTCAAATTTTTAGTATGGAATAGCTTCGGAGTTACAAGTCGCAAACATTGAAAATCGACATAGAGATACAGTAACATTCCATAGGCATTGAGCGAGAAGCGTGGCATTTTTCAAGCAACCCAATATCTCAATATCGATTAGGCATCAAAATAAGGCATCAAAATAAGGGTATTCGTAAAAGCCCCTGATACAATAACTACCATGATTCAATACAGAGATTGCGCCTTCCGAGAGAATATAAATTTGAAGCCGCACTAGTGACGTCATCGGAGAATAGGTAGGGATTCCATCAGTACTTTTTAAATTCTTTAATTTTGAACTTACATTTTGCTTCACTCTTTTGAGCAAATATATGGCTTTCTTTATACTTTAGCTCCTATATATATATGTACTTGCATAATATGGCGTTCAAACTGACGACTTGAACGTGTTTAATATGCTTAAACAAGTTAAATGAACAAAACCAGTTCGAAAACCTGTTTATTCGCATGCAATTGTTGTTGAAAATTAAACGTGTTAAACCATTTAACATGTTTTGAACGAGCTTAACGCAGGGTTGCATCCGAAAGCTTTCCATGAAAAAGCTTTTTTGTCAACTGAACACAGCGCACACACTAAACACAAACCAGAAAAACATCCCTACAAATTCAGCTGTCATTTTATCAAAACAAACCTAAACAAAAATTGAAAATTTGAAATGAATGAAAATAATCGTTTTGCTCGCACTGCTTTCATTCCATTCATCGCCTTTTTATGGCATCTGAATACAAGGCGTCTAATATTTGGACGAAGTTGCGTATGTTGCCGTAGTTTGTGAAATATGTGCCAATATTTCGCTCGAATCATGCTCCCAGCACATCAGTTCACAAAAATATTTATATGTTGTTTGTAAACAAACTGCTGTCAAATTAAACTTCATTGAGCAGTCTGGACGGTTGTGTTCATGGCTCAACTATAAAGGTGAAGTTACAGACCATCCAGTATATACGTTATTCCATTCTGTGCATTTGTCAAAAAAGTAGAATCAGTGCAGCTGTATGAAACAAGTTACTTAGCGCAACGCATATGATGGATTGTCGGATACGATGGAAAAAGTTGAGCAACTTTCTACTTTTGTTTGCATTACGTCCGTCGCACAAACAGATCAGCTGATTGATACAATCAAGGGTGGTAAATTCTTTGAAAATTTCGATTTCTTCCTCCATTTTTCAAAATTTGTTATTTTTCTCACTCATCAAAATCAAACTTCAATCAACTGATTAGAAACATAAACATGTCGCACAAAATGCACGATGTGTAACTTCAATGTACGAAATGCATAACGCATATACTGGATGGTCTGTAACTCCACCTTAATACTACGTTTACATTGAGCCCAAATGCAAAAATTCTCAAATGCGAAGCCAAATCACGCATTTCCCCATACAAATTCAAATCTACGAAATGACTCATTTCACCAAAACGACGAAGCAAATGCGATAAAACATGACCAATTTTATCGAACGCATCACAAAATGAAAGCACTTTCAAAAGCTCCAAAAGCTTTTGTTCTTTTTGACAGTTCAAAATCAAAACAAACGAAAATTATCAAAATGGAAAATTTGAATTGAAATTTTCGTCTGCTTTAAATATGTAGAATATTCTTAGCATGTAAGGTGTGTAATATACATGTATTCAAATATCGCAGTGTGTAGAACATAGAGGCAGCAAAAAAGAAACAAATGATTTAGTCAGAAACCGGAAAAGAGCTGATCTATAAACTGCGGCAAGAGGACATGAGCATTGAGCATTTGACATTAGCTGCCACACAAAATGAAATGCAATGCAAATGAGACAATGTAAACACTTTGAAATGACTCATTTGAAACTACGCATTTGGGTTCAATGTAAACGTAGTATAAGGTTGTAGCAAACCACCGGCTGATCGTTTATCGCTTTTGTCAAAATCGTCGGTGTGCTGTGTTGCCGCATCGGTTGAAATGAAAATACCTGACTGAAAACAACTGACCTGAGCACTTTCCCCGTTTTTTCAAATACAGCACCGTCTGGCAACAGTTCAGTTTCAGTTTCTCCCTCTTTCGTCGGAAAATATCAGCTGATTTTGACAGTAGCGATAAACAATCCTACCAACAAAATACATGTGGTTTTTGGTGTTGCGGGGATGCTATAACCTTATTATTGAGCCATGGTTGTGTTCAACAAAAAGTTTGAACGCCATACTACAAACTACTCTGCAATTTCGGATCAATTCAGAATGCATGAGCTCCGGTTGGATATATGTATATTGGTAATAGATTTAATATCTTTTATTGAAAAACTTATTTACTTAAATACTTACTTAACCTTAGAACCGTGAGTTGGGCACTCAGTGCCCATATTCATATTTTTTTGTTCAATTTCGGAGATTTGGGAAGTCCAATTGGTTTTTTTTGGTAGGCAGATAGATTGTGCTTTTGTTTATATGTTACAGGTGTATACCTCTTATAATAAGAAAGTTATGCCATTTTATAAGATGAGTACGCTATACGTGGCTTGGGGCACTCATTGCCCATAATATTTCCTCATATATTTTGTATGGATAATGATAATTTGCTAACGGTTTTTGGTAGTTATTGGGGATTTCTAATCAGTTTCACGCAAAAATTGCAAGTTAAGAGTTAATTTTTAGTAGTGATAATTATTTTTTTTGGAAATGAGTGAGGAATTGGCGGTTTATTTGGCTAGCCTATGCCGTGAATTGACCGAAGAAAATCCAAATTTTTTCAATGCTCATGAAAGCGATGTGATGATGGTGGAAATGAACCTACATTTGATGGCGACCACGAACTGATACCCAGTGACCAGTCTGACTTCGGAGAAGATAATGCTAAGCCCATTCCAGATCCACGTTTCAAAGAATATGACAACGAGGAAGCTGCAGTAGACATGGATCCTGATAAAACAGGCTTGTTTTGTAAACTTCGGTTATTGAGGCCAATCGTGGAGAATAATATTTTGGTCAAGAAAGGAACGACCAAACTGTATGGTGGTCAAACTGTATGGTGGATATTGGATATCAACTGCCCATGCCAGCGAAGAAGTGAATCCTGTAACAAAAATGCACTAGTCATACATGACTATAATGAGGTGGTGTCGATACTTTTGACAAAATGCTACGTGGATTCACTGGAAAAAGGAAAACAAACCACTGGCCCATGGCATTATTTTATAATATGCTGGATGTTGCTGGACATGGAGCGTTCAGGCTTTTTGAAAAGCGCAAAATATTTTTGAAAGAGCTCTCTATGGAGCTAGTACAGAAACAATTGCACAACCGATACAAAACAAAAATTAATTCTACAACAAAAATTGCAATGGATTTGATAGATTTCAAACGGGTTCCTGCAGTACAAAACAACAGCAGTTTGTGACCATTGCCTTACTCCGACATGCACCAAATACTATATAAGGGCATGTGAAAAGGTTATTTTTCGCAAAATATTATGCCGGTGCGACAATACTCCAACGGCAACATCAAATCAAAATACATCAAAAAGACAGCGGATAATTTCACCCAGTTGAGCGGTTCAAAACCAAAACTTTATATGTTTTTTATATATTTCAGTTAAAAAACCTTTCTTTCTAACAATAAATACTTGTTTCAATAAATTATTTACATAAATATGCGAAATATTAGCCTTTTTATAAAAAAAATTCATAAAAAGCTTAAATTTCCATACAAAATACATTACTGGGCACTGAGTGCCCAAGTCACGAGATTAAGTTGTATAGCCAAGTCACGGTTCTAAGGTTAAATGGCCCGTTATTGGGTTACGGCCTGCCGCAAAACTTCTCTCCAGGCGCCTCTGCTTTGCGCGCACCTTCTCCAGTTGGTCACACCAAGAGATAACAGGGCCTCTTCAACTTGGTCCTTCCACCGGAGACACGGCCTCCCTCTTCGCCGTCGACCTCCAACCACCGCATCGAACACTTTTTTCGTCGGAGCTTCATCGTCCATACGGCAGACATGGCCAAGCCAGCGCAGCCGCTGGATGTTAATTCGCTGTGCTACGTCCATGTCTTTATACAGCTCGTTATTGTTTCGTATACGAGAATCGTCGCCAATACGAACAGGGCCGAAGATTTTACGAAGTACCTTCCTCTCAAACACTCCAAGGGCCGCTATGTCGTTTCGTGTCATTGTCCATGCTTCTGCTTATTGAAAAGCCATTCTTTATTACAAATTTTCCCTTCTTCCAAAATATTCGACTGGATTTTTGTGCAATGATTGTGGTAAAACAAATCCAGTTGCTTCCAAATAAATTTGAATAAAACGGGTGACAGACTTTGGTTTTTGTGCTATCATGATTTTTGGAGTAGATGTTTGTCACGGGTATAAGAGGTTTTAAGCTCCTCAAATCGAATAAAAAACACACACAAATCAGTTCCTTTTTAAATATGTAGATAGATGGGCTTTTTTGCAGTAAAAGCTGCCAACCAGAAATTCGGATCAAAATAATAACTAAAATAATTATATTATTGTATTATATTTCGTTATTGTATTATTTTCGTTATTGTATTGTTTATATATTTATATTTTATTTTAATTATTTTGCTGGAACGCGGGAAAGAGTTGCGGGATCATTACAATATTGTATTACAGTTCCGCTTGTATAAAGCATGTACAAAGTAGGCATGTAGACAATATTGATGTGTTCAAATTGTGTTTATTTCCACTTTTGAAGCAAAATGGTTTGGTTAAAGATATAAATATTTCGTTGTCTCCCTTTTCGAGCAATGCAGTTTACAACAGTAAAAAATCCGAAAAATATTTATCGTTTTGGCACTTACAAAATATTGAGATACATAGGTACATAGATAAAATGAATTTCATTAATTTTTGATTGTGTTAATAATAATAGGGAAGCGCGTATTTTCTTTGCAGGTAACTTTGTGGATTGCCCAAATTTTAAATATTTTCTTAAGTAAAGTTACTTGTCAGTGGTGGTTTTCATTTTTAGCTACGTCGCGATAGTAATGGTTCATCCGAGAACTTTACCTGAGTATACTGTTTTTCTAGGGCCCCTTTCAGCTCCATACTATGGGCCCAGTCTCGTGTCTCGCAAATAACTTTTACCTTGGATGAGTAAAGAATTAAAGCATATCAAATTGTTCAAGACATTTTTACCTCCACGCTGTAGACGTCCTTTAACCAGGCGCGTTCATGGCTAACTTCCTTAATTGCCACCCCGATTTTCGTCAATAAGTTGCAAAGCTGGTCCATGCCACCTGGTCTATCACTGATAGCGACGTAAAATTTCACCAAACGACCTTCAGCTGCTAAGCCTCGCTCCAAGCAGCGTCCGAGAACGGTTGTATCGATGTTACCCCCAGAGAGCACAAGTACCACCCTGTGGAGATTTGTACGATTTTTAGCCTATATTCCTTAATATTTTTGTCGTTTCTAATTTTTAACAGTGGACTTGAATAACGAAATAAATAAATAAATTCAATAAAAAGTAACGGTATATTCTGCACTGAAAATCGAACGAGTAAATGTCCACTAAATAGGAGTGTAGCCACTCACTTTTTTCCTTTCAAATAGTCTAAATGACCAGAAAGTATGGCCGCCAGTCCCGTGGCCCCAGCGCCTTCAACAACACACTTCTCCTCCTCCACTAGACGCAAAATGGCCAGGGCGATGTACTCCTCCTTCACTATCACCATTCGGTCTAGCAGCGGCGCTGCGGTGAAGAAGGAGTTGTAGCCCACCACCGGGACAGCCAGACCGTCAGCTAAGGTGCCTACCGTTTTTGCGTACGTGGGTCCATTGTTTTGGAGGGCGTAAGCAAAGCCCGGGCTGTTCACTGACTCAACTCCCTGTGTGGAAAGACTCATCAACAACCGTCTCATTGTTCAAACATTCCTGCTCATGTGCTTACAATCATATGGGTTGAGGGCGACTTTGCTTTTATGGCGGTGGCTATACCGGCAATGAGGCCACCACCACCCACTGGTACAACCACGGCGTCTGGTTTGGGAACATCCTCCAATATTTCCAACCCGATAGTGCCCTGACCAGCGAGCACATGTAGATGGTCGTAGCCGTTTATATAAAGGAGACCTTCGTCTTTAGCCATTCTCATAGCAATGGCCTTCGCTTCACCCATGTCCTTACCGTCGACGACAACGCGCGCTTTGTAGTTGCGGCATTTTTGAATTTTCATAATCGGGGAAATAACAGGCATTACAACTGTCACAGGTATGTTCAGCTTCCAACCGTGATAACTAATTCCCTACGGATGCACAAAACATTTACCAAAAACACTACAATTCATGCGCCGATAGGATTACACGCCGTCGAACAAAAATGCCGCGTGATTTCGTCAAGGCGCTACACACCTGTGCATGGTTGCCGGCGGAGGCTGAAATAACGCCTTTCCTTCGCTGTTCCTCATCAAGCGATAGCAAAGTGTATCGAGCGCCTCGCTCTTTGAAACTATAAAAATATTTATTGAAGCAAACGAAGAGGGAAGCAGAGATCATGTAATGCGCGATGTACCTGCCAGTAAATTGCATGAAATCTTTTTTCAGATACAAATCGAAGCCATATTTCTCCGAAGTTGTACAAAGCTGTCGAATAGATAAGATATTAGGGGATATTAGATAAGATAATACACGTAACCGCCAAAATCACAACAATACCCCAGAACCAGAACCATACCCCTCGAACCCATCTCTTACCGTACACGGCGTCCTTATAACACCTCCTTCTATAAAGCACGCTGCTGAAGTTACATCCTCCAATTCAATTCTTTTCGGGTTACTGGGATCGCAGCTCGGATCTACAAGTTCATCGTTACTACTGAATTTCGTCGGCACAGGAGTGTCATGTTTTATTTCCATAATTCCGCCCTCAAACACATTAATTTTGTTCATTTTACAGACTGGAGCAGGAGATTCGGATTTGGATTTGGATCTTTGTCTGGCTGCGGCTCCGGATCTGAGTTCGGATTCAGCTTCAGGCTCGGGTTCGGGTTTACATTTATTTGGATAGACGAAGTATTGCAAATATTCAAATAGCGTGTAAATTTTGAAAAAACATTTTTTTTTTATT
The DNA here is from genome assembly GCA_964056695.1 of Melieria picta. Lineage (NCBI taxonomy): Eukaryota > Metazoa > Arthropoda > Insecta > Diptera > Ulidiidae > Melieria > Melieria picta. Next base: position 98,096,436 of record OZ057398.1, on the reverse strand, counting down.
TGTAAATAATTATTAATTTTTGATTTTTTTTTCTTTTGAAAGTTCGAATGCAGGGAGCTTCCCAGCAAACCAAACGATATCGAAACGATATAAAAACGGTATCGTCACAGTTTAGGATATAAAAAATTTAATAATTCTCTCTATAAAACAAATATATAGTGCACCGTACGACAAACATAAAATATTTAAATACCTCATGCATAAATCGTTATGCTGCTAAAACTAAAGGTTAAATACAACTAATTCTGCAATTTCAAAATTGCCTTTTAACCAAAGGATTTCTTTTCACAAGACATTGTAAACTTAAAAATTTAGTTTTCTTCAATAAAACTCATCCAAGAGTAGCGAAATGAATGCATGAGGATACGTACTTACTGTGAATACTAGTTCTCACAATTTAATAAAAAAATTAACAAAAGTCATTTAAAGTGCATTTTATAAATTATTTATTTTAAAGCAAATTGTTTAAGAAAAATGTATGCGTTTACTTTGACGTTTGTGTTTTTGGTAGGTGTCACGGCACAGCGACCAACCACAGTCCAAGTGGCTCTCTAGGAAATGTGTTTTGAGAGACATCCTGATCCCCATTTCGCGATAGGCGTCAATCATCTTGCAAATGTGTACTAAATGTAAAATTAAATATTTATAACTAAAACACAGTTAAAGTATTTAAACCATTTATCATATGGTCAGTTTGTTATTTTTAAGTGCACAAATGTTTCTATAAATACGATTTCAGCATCCTTACTGATATTAGATATACTATAGAGAGAAGTATTAAATTTTTTTTCTTAAACTAATAATTATTCTTCTTATTATTATTATTATTAATTATTTATTAAACTAATAAAATTAGAAGGACGAAATTCAAGGATGTGGTAGTGTACATATTAGGCTTTAAGATATATATTTAAAAAAAAACTATTGAAAATTTCCAAGGATATTCAAGGATAAAGTCTGAAAAGGACATTTTCAATACCTTTTCGTCCTTTTGCACCAAAACATTACATTTTCTAAGATTCTAACGATTTTTCTCTTTCATTTGATACCCATATTGTTATTCTACAATGCGTTTAGTTTTTAAAATCATTTTTTGAAATAAACATGTCCTTGAAATTTCAAAGTCCTTTTAGAAAAATCCTGACGTCAGAGAGAAAAACTAAAATACACGAAACAAAATTTACCCAAAAATACAATTCATGTGCATGGTTAGTCCTTGAAACTGTAAAATTATTTATTGAAGCAATCGAAGAGGGAAGCAGAGATCATGTAATGCGCGATGTACCTGCAAGTAAATTGCATGAAATATTTTTCCAGATACAAATCGGCGCGTATTTCTCCGAGGTTCTATTACGCTACTTCCAGATATGAATGGCTGAAAAAAAGGATCCGAATGCACTCGACAATGCTACATTACAGACTTAAAAAAAAACAGCTAATCCACCTCTTACCGTACACACCGTTCTAGCAATGTCCTTTTTAACAAGGACGGTTCTGAAGAGACGCCGTTAAATGCAATTCTTCTTGGATTTTTGGGGTCACAGTTCGGATCCACGAGATCGTCGGTTGAGCTAAATTTTCGGCCTCGGGGCAGAACAAATGGATTTGGATGAAAGATTTTTCGCGAAAATTCGATGAACTCATATTTTCTAAAATGAAATTTTCCTATTTATGCATATGTAATTGTTTCTATATAATTTACTTTTTTAGATTTTATAACTTAAATAAAAAATCAGCTAATTTTTTTGTTTAAATAGACTTGGTTTTTTGATTTTAAAATTACAAATAAAAGGAGTTTCCGTTTCAAATTATCGAATGCAGTTAATTACAAAAAAAAACAAATACAAATATTTTTCGTTTTTTATCTTTGTCCATACGAATTTCAATACATTTCCTAAGTACATCTCTCACTTACTGCTTTAATTATTTTTCATTTCATTTCATTTATTTCAAAGCCTTCAGTAATTTAACTTACAGACTAAGCAAACAACAAAGTAAAATCTTAAAAATAGAATAACAATGAGAATAGAAGAACTTAAAAATAGAATAACAATAAGAATAACATCATTCGTAGAAGCAGTTCAGAGGTGGTTTTATTTCTTGTTTGGAAATGGATAGATAAAGGTTAAGAGAACCAGGGATCTTGTTAAATTCGGAAAACGTTCTCGCCAAAAGGACATTCAAGTCGTAATTAGACCTACAGGGAGATATGACGAATAAGTCGTAGTGACGGAGGACCCGAGAAGGAACATTGAAATTAATTAGACTCAGAAGGTAAGGACAATCAACAGACCCACTAATAACATCATGGACGAACAACAGAGACAGGATAGTTCTTCTACTCTCAAGTGATTTAACCCTTTATCGGGCAATATAATATTTTAAACCAAAACTTTTTTCCTATAGCTCCTGCTTAATTAAAAAACACTTATTTTTAAAAGTTTTGTTTACGGAATTTTAAACCGTTTATTAAAAAAAAATTTCAAGTAAATCGAGTTATCGAGTCGGGACCGTCGTGTAAACATGGTAACTGTCAGACTAGTATCCAGAGGAATGGTAGCAAAATGGTTACTCTGGTGGAGTACATGGACGTGATTCCTTCTGCTGGTTTGTTTTAACGTTGGCATTTGCATCTTCTGACCTCCATACTATGGAATGCTGTTTGGTTTCCGGATCATTCTTATAAATTACATGCATTGGTTTTTTTAAAGTTGTTTATTTGTTTAGGAAATTTTGGGCGTAGCGAACAAAGCCCTCTTTTTGAACTCCATTCAAAATTAAATATGTAAGAAAAAATTCTTAACTCATAATATGGAGGGCACAAGGACCCACACAAAGAAAACACTGCCGAATCTTTTTAGAATTGAAAATTTATTTAAGTATCTATGATGCTATTTGGAATTTCAAGCCAACATAATGTGACAATATTGAAGATGTAAAGTTACATAAGCAATTTAATATATACCTAACATTTTTTACAATATCAAGTATAAGCTTTAATCACGAGAGCACGTGGAAGGAGAATTACAATCGTGTATGGCTAGTGGCTCTTCTGAAAACTTTACTGTCTTGTAATTCTTCTTGAGTGCATCTTTTAATTCCATACTGTGCGCCCAGTCACGTGTTTCGCAAATAACTTTCACCTAAAAATACAGACACAAAATAAATACATAGGTACTTAATAATCAGATTATCTAATTGTTATTTAATTTAAGATTAGATAGTTAATTCGCAATAACATATCTAAAACTAAATTGACTTCAGCTTTGATTTTGACTGGTGTTTCCTAAAAATTGTGTTTTAATTGTGTTTCTACTTTACTCGAGTCAAGATTAGATTACAATTTTTGAATGTTTCAATACGTATTCAATAAGTACTACTGTGTCCATAAAATAAGGTGACATTTGAATTTATGAATTATGAATGCATTATGAATTCCTTCCGCCGGGCCAACCAGTCAACAAGGAATATTATTTGAACGTTATGCGTCGTTTGCGTAACGCTATCCGCCTAAAAAGGCCGGAGCTGTGGAAAGACAATTCTTGGTTTTGACACCACGATAATGCACCATCCCATAATGCACTCGTAATTCGTGATCATTTCGCCAAAAACTCAACCCATATCGTTCCGCAACCACCGTATTCACCTGATCTGGCGCCGTGCGACTTCTGGCTGTTCAGCAAGCTCAAAAGACCGCTCCGGGGACACCGTTTTGATACGATAGAGGAGATTCAAGCCGCAGCGAAGACGGAACTGAAGGCCATCCCGGAAAGTGACTACAATCAGTGCGTTGCATCGGGAGGGGATTACTTTGAAGGTGATGAAATTGATTTGGAAGAATAAATAAAGAATTTTCAAAATAAATACAATGTCACCTTATTTTTTGGACACAGTAGTATATTTTGTTTTAAACACGAAAAAAATAAGTACGTATTTTCTAAGATTTTGATTGACTTTCCTCCTATACCAGTATAAATAATCCAATTAATAAAGGCAACGTAATTTGTAGGTAACTATATATATTTTTCTGTTCTATGCCGATATCGAACACCGGGTCGAGTGGTTTTTCGCAGGCAGTTATTTTTACTCTCAGAGATTATAGCAATGCATACACACCTCGACGGTATATACGTCTTTCAGCCACGCTCGCTCATGCATAATGTCCTTAATCGACACACCTAGCTTGTACAATATTTCACATAATTCATAAATGCCGCCCGGCCGGTCGCTGGCTTGTGCATTGAACTTCACCAACCGTCCCTCCGCGGCCAAACCACGTTCCAAACAGCGTCCGAAAACCGTGGTATCGATATTGCCACCACAAAGCAAGATCACCACCCTACAGAATGGAAGAGGCAGAGTCATGGGAAGAATATTTTCAGTTGCAGGATGCTTACCTCTTCCCCTTAAAATCATTTAAATAGCCTGCTAGGACAGCAGCCAATCCGGAGGCTCCGGCTCCTTCAACCACACACTTTTCCTCCTCCACCAAACGCAAAATGGCCAACGCAATCCACTCCTCGTTCACCACCACCATTCTGTCAATCAACGGCACAGCGGTCACGAAAGCGTTGTAGCCCACCTTGGGCACGGCCAAACCGTCGGCCAGCGTGTTCTTGATGGGTGTATGTATGGGTCCGTTGTGCTCCAAAGCGCGTGTAAAGCTGGGACACTTCGCGGACTCAACACCCTGTTGGCGGCGGCCGAATGTGTGTCAATGCAGAAGTCGCACCTACTTGTTCAGGGCCATACTCACAATGATCTTGGTGCTCGGCGACAGGGCTTTGATGGCGGTAGCAATGCCCGCAATCAGACCGCCTCCACCCACTGGAATTATCACCGCGTCCGGATTGGGCACCTGCTCCAGTATTTCCAATCCGATTGTGCCCTGGCCAGCCATGATATCCGGATGATCGTAGCCGTTGATATAGAGAAGGCCCTCGTCTTTGGCCAGCTTCATGGCGATCGTTTTCGCCTCAGCCATGTCGCTGCCTTCAACAATGACACGGGCTTTGTAGTTGCGGCACTTCTGTATTTTCATGATGGGCGCAGCTTTTGGCATCACCACCGTCACGGGAATGCTCAATTTCCAGCCGTGATAGCTGAGGGCCTGCGGAGCAAAGTTAACACGTTCCAGCACGCTACCTATTGTAATTATGCGATTGAATTAACCAACCTGTGCGTGGTTTCCCAAAGAAGCCGAAATAACACCGACTTTCTTCTGTTCCGCCGAAAGAGATAGCAATGCATAGCGGGCGCCACGTTCCTTGAAACTAAAGAATTAGAATTTAGTTATAAGAAATTGATTAGTTAGATAAGACAATACGTCGAAATGTAATTTTAGTAGATGGGAGTTGGAAAATTGCTGCCAGTCACATTAAGTGCGGAAAAAGGAAAATCATTGTCCATTACATAACTTTCAATTGACAACTCAGTACAACAATTTCGAACTTTTTCTTTGCAACAGAGTAACGAACGCATATTTCTGAAAGAGGACATCGTACAGATAATTTTTGCCAAACAAAGTAATAGTCCAGCACGTCTGAGTGTTTTTATAATTTTCACATAAAGGTTAAATATTTAAATAAATATTGTTTGGAGACCACCTAAACAATTTTTCAATGGAAAATATTTTTTTTTTAATATTCAACATCTCAAGCATAGCAAGCAATTAATGAAAAAAGTAATATATTAAATGAAAGTTTCGTGTTTAAGGCTTTTTATTTTTTTGGGGGAACTTTTGAGAAAGTTTTGTTGTTTGAAAACCCCCTTAATTTTTAATGAGGAATATTTTCCAAAAAGATAGTATAGTACTTTTTCTAATATTTTACTCAATACAATCTTTTTATGAAAATATTTTCCGAAAAACATAAAAAGGGGGTAAGGAAAGGGGAGGAGAGGTAAGGAAAGGGGGGTTCAGGTGCATACAAAAAATATTCACATTTTTAATGCAAACAACTTTGTTCTTTTCATACTTTCCGTGTCTGTAGGGACCCCTTTAACCTTTATGTGCAAATTATAAAAAACTCAGACGTGCTGGACTATTACTTTGTTCGGCAAAAATGATCTGTACGACGTCCTCTTTCAAAAATACATGGTCGTTACTCTGCTGCAGAAATGCTGTTGTACAGTGCAATTAACCAACCAAGGAAATTTTAAAACTTTAAAATTAATGCATTGCACCTGTGCGTATGTAAAGAAACAATAGGATCTCAAACCCATTCATACTCAGCACCACAATCTCAACCTACTTTTCTCAACGCACATTCAAAATATTTGATTATTAATAATAATCTAACAAGAAAGAACTGCGCGAACTACGTCTATATTCATTGGGGACCATGTTCTTGACCTCTAGATTATTCTCATCGAAGATCATATCTCAACAACAAACGATGCTGTGCTCGCCAGCTTCTGACTGGAATCGAAGTAAACATCGATCCGCTAGATGGCGTTGTAGCCCAATATGTATTTGTGGTCTTTGCATGTTTTTGGTGTATGTATATGTAGTCCGAGTACTACATCTATATATATGTATATCTCGTTTAAAGTATAAAACAAGTTTTCTACAGTTCGACAAACAGATTTACCAGTTTATTTACAAGAAAGGTGATAAGGTTTTCAAAAACAATGCTATTTTTGGCAAAGCGATAAGTTTTACTATGACGATTCGTAATAGATTCGACTTAATTGCCAATTACGTTGAACAATAACACCCTTTGTAGTTTTTTTTTTAACGTAAACATTGTTTTGCAAAATTGTTCCATTCTGAAACTAGAAATTAAGTAGTAAGTGTTCCAGTAATTCGTTTTTCAATAATTCCTTTTAGAAAATGAAGCAATGTGCTGGCAAATTTCTGCGCTAATTAGGTCGCCTAAAGTATTATTATATATCGACACTTTTGTTAAATAACTAGTCTTCTTCTTCTATATATGTATATATGAAAATCATTTGCCGCACGTTAGTCACGCTAAAACTCGAACACGGCTGCGCCGATTTCAATAATTTTTTTGAGTTTTTGGGAAGGTTGAAAAACTTAAAAAATTGGAATTTGATGGACGTTGCACAAGGGGCGTGGCTCTTACTTTGTGACCCAAATTTTCGGCATAACTTTGGAACTACAAGTCGCTTATCAATGATATTTTGAACACCCAAATCCGCCGTGTGTGCGCCACTGCGCACAGTATTGAAATTTGGTACACAGTCGTCTCATAGATGTGTCGTTCTACTGGTAATATTTGATGGGCATTGAACAAGGGGCGTGGCACCGTCCATACCAGGGCCGCACATAGGATATCATTTTGGGAAGGGTTTTGCGTACAACTTTTGAGCCCAACATCATTTGAAACCATATTTTTTGCCAAAAATGTTTGTTTTTGTGGGTATGAGGGGCCCGAACTTGCAAAACCACCCCTGTGTGCGCCGCTGGCTTATGCAACTAAAATCTATAATATTATGATTATTATGAGTCATACAACATTGCAATCCAGCTACCGTTAGGGCGTGTCATTTGCGACCCAAGATTTCCGTATAACTTTAATTAAATTTTATTAAAATGGTAGTAACTGGATTTTGAAAATAGATTTTATTAATGCCAATTTAATTGATCAGCCTTTCTATTAAGGTAAAGTGACTTTGCTGGCTTAGAAAAAAACCATCGTTGGACTTAGTTTGAGGACTTGAAGACAATATTGTAAAGTCGTCAAGGAAACTTCGATAGATTTGAGTTTTACAGTGCCCATTAAAATGCCGTGAACAAGACGAGCGAGTATGTATATGTCGTCGAAGTCAGTCAAATGTGCGGCTACGGCGAACTATCATAGTTCGCGTGAAAACCGACCAGCGAGCGATAGCTAATGGAAATATCACGAGGCTCAAACCGTATACGATGCTACTAATAAGTATTATCGATCTCGATAAATTGGAGTTGGAAATTGAATTTGGGTTAATATTCACTTATGAAGAGTTATAATTAACTAATTTTTTTTAGGTGGTACACAGTTCACCGGGTCATCTCGTAACTTATAAAACACTACCTGAAATCAATGAATAAAACTTGCGCCATAATAGTTTACAAAATTTTATGAGTATGTATATTTTAGTCTAGAAGTTAATTGAATGACCTTAAATCTTAAAATGACATTTTTTCTTCAGTTCCGGTAATCAAAACAAATGTGAAAGTTCTGGGTGCTTCTGGTAGCATATCTGTGGCAAACAATAACTTTGCTGATGACTGATTACATCAAAAACTAGTTTTAAATTAACACAGTCGATATTCAAAACAAAACACCGCAAGGAGAGCATTGATTGCAAAGTTTTGATTGCAGCTAAAAAAAATTGCGCAAATTGTTTGACTTGAGCGCAAAGTTTGCACGTGAGTTGAACGAGTTCAATACGAAATTGATTAGTTACTCAACAAAGAAACATCTCATGCCATGCTTCTGACAGGGAAATCAAGTTAAAAATTTGCCATGTTCTAAAGCTAAATCAATTACTTAGAAAAGCATTCGCCGAGGAGTGACATCAAAATTACGTTAAAAAACATCACGGTCTGAATTTGATGACGGATTCATCGGAAACAAATTGAACAAGGCAATAAATAAATATGTTCGAAAGAAATATTAAACTAAGAGTTAAAATGCATAGTGAAGTGTACAAAGTATGTATGGTTAGCTTGTATGTATATCTGTGCGTGTATAAAATTGTTTGCCATTTAAAAACTGCCATCAAAGCTCTCTGTCGCTGAAATATGAATATGAACGTTCAATTATATATACATACATATATTGATTAATACATCATTAGCAAATAACTTGATAAGATGCAGACGACGGGGAATTGCTTAATACGCCTACAGTTTGCTGTACATGAAAGCGATTAAAATGTCTGAACGTTACAATTATTATTTTGCACTTTGAACTATTTGCCACTGAATGAATTGAATATATGAATGTTTTGTTCACCGCACAAAAGATCGTGAAGACATTACCTGCCGGTGTATTGCAGAAAATCCTTTTTTAAGTATAGATCCATGCCGTAGGCTTCCGATGATGTCGAACGCTTCAAAAACCGAAAAATTTCATTAGTAATCTAACTTCTACTAATCAGGTAATACGAGTTCGTAATAAGTCGGTTCAATTAACCCGACATATTCACATAGCACAGGATTCAACTCAATGCAAATGTGACTAAACACAAGGAATTTCCATCGAATGAAAGAAGTCAGCACATTTAAACAACACAGAAATTGAATACCGAACTTCGTTAAATGTAAATTTCGAAATATCCGAAACTTAAAAAGCAAAAATGAAAATGTCACCACTGGTCTTAATCATCCACACAAAACTGTATAATACGTTGTACGGATTGCAACACTCTCAATATTTTTAATCAGAGTTTTGTCTGGTTGTATATGCATGGAAGAAATCCTATAATACAGTTTCGAGTTACACTCGCATTCCTGCCTTCGCCTTCCAGTTCGCCTCTTACCGGACACGGCGTTCTTTCAACGCCATCTTTTATTAGAAAGGCCGCCGAGGTCACGTCGTGAAATGATATTTTCTGCGGACGGCTAGGATCGCAGAACGGATCCAGTATGTCGTCGGACGTGTCGAATTTCGTAGGAACTTTCATTTCATGATTAGGTATCACCACCGCACCGTGTTTGAACTTTGTCAATTCGTGTTTGCCGCTGTCACTTTCCAACTTTTCCGTAACACTTTTTCCGTTATCCATTCGTGGCACATCATTTTTAACGCTGGCTGCTTCGCCGCCCTTTTGTCCTGCAGGCATTGTTACGTGAGACCGATTCATATTTTGCAAATTCTGCGCAGTCTATCGATCCAGTGCGAACACGCCTCTAAGCACTACTGATTAGGATTGCGAAGAAATCGCCAATATATGTATAACCCAATAAGTTTCGCTGCTTCACTAACACCAATGCGCCGGGGTTTATTGCATTCTATAGCATCCAGTTTCCGAAAACGACGTTCAAAGCACTAAACGGAGGCACGTATACCTACGTACGGCATCAGTATATGTACATACAAACATATATAAACAAATATATACGTACATATTTTCAATAATGATATTTCTGGTGTCGGCTAAAGATGACTTTAACAGAGTTGAGTGAGAAATGAAATTGTTTACATGCCCATAGCAGAGAAATCTAAACACCTAAATTCAGTTGCCCAACTTTTATTAGATAAGAAAACTTTTATTACATAAATTCGTTGCTATTCATTAATTACGAGAAATATTGACTGATTCGTTGTATACAAAGACGATCGCACTATCACACACGCGACAATAGTCGACTGCTCCAGCCTATCTCCAATACTTCCGGCTCCTTCAATTTTGTTTCTGCTTTGCAAATTATAATGGACGCATTTTAACTTGTTATGCGGTAAGTAACCGATCCATTGACAGTTGTCTGCTACCGATCCATTGACAGGATCTGCTACCTTTTAGGTGAGGTTAGGTTAGTGGTATTAACTACACCACTACCTACCATAATTTTGGCTGTCACTAATTTGTAATCTGTTTTCATTAGATAGGCAGCAAACCCAAATGTTTTCGTACCACTGCTTCAGAGGCTTTTATTGACGTTTTTCTTACAACAATTACAATTTGTTAGATCTTCGTTAACATTTTAATGTTCACTAATTGGGTCGAATAACCCATGAGTGATATCAACGCTGAGTTCTAAACGGAGGGAAAAGGGGAAAAAATTATCCCATATTGCTATTTGTTTTAAATTGATTGCAGGACTAGAGGAACCGCGCAAGTGCCCCCAAATTTATGAGCTGACGCTCAAAAACCATATGATTGTGTACTGCTGACACTTTCAAGTTGAAGAAGCCAACGCTTCCGGCATTAGCAATTTTGAATTGATTCCGAGCTCAATTTTTAAAAGACACGAGACATGCTATAAAGCATGTAAATATTTGACGCAATGGTAGACAACTCAGCACATCTCCAGAATACAAAATTCACTTAGGAGTTGCGACTAGCGTGATAAGCGGTCGCGTCGTGCTGATAATTTCGTCCGCCGCATGGCAAGTTCGCAATATGTTAGGTTCAAGAGAAACTTTGATCGCCGAAACAGTTTTTACGACTGTTCCAAGTTACGATAACGATTTCGTCATATTTGGAATACGGCTTCGCTTCAGATCGATACGTTATCGGTTGCAAATCGTTTGCCCGTACGATATGCACAATTTGTACATTTGTGTCAGGCGCAAATTTGTTGCTTTGGCTGCGTTGCAGTGTATGTACAGTATCCAAGCACTTGAACGACAAATGCGAACCGTAATATTCAATTGGTTTGGTTTGGGTTATCTCAGACATCATAAACGCTCCTTCAAAACAATATTAATAACTTAATGAGGCAATAATACTTTGGTCCCATTTAGCTGTTTATTGAATGCAAATTCAATTCTCGAAATATACACACTCGGAAAATGTTTAGATCACTACAACTAAACGAATGTCGGCAGTAGTTGGACATGGTTATTTGGGTTCCATACTTTTCAAAGTTCAAAATCAGTCCAAACATAAAATAATAAAAATTCAAATGATAAATTATGTGTAAAATTATAATTAGATAAAGGCGCGAATTTGGAAAGTCGAAAAGTTTGAAGCCTGGCTACAATTTTGCTTATTGCTAGTATAGTTTAAGCCTGATGTCGCTGTCGTTTTAGTGACGAATGGGCTAAAAATGAGTGGTCGCTAATTGCTTTTTAAGGACTAGCAAACATATTTTCTTGTAAAACCTTTTCAAGTCGATTATTGGATTAAAAATGTATTTCGGCGATGGTCACGGAATGGAATTTTGTTAATTGAACACATGGCATTTCATTTCAAATATATTCAATAGTTTTTCTTAGCTTTTCAATAGAAATGAAATTTAACATGAAGTTGCAACACTTATTGCTTGCCACAGTCGCCTATTCGCAAGCCTATTCTTCTTTTTATTGACGTTCTACAAGCATGTCAAACAAAACAGAAAGCACACCCGCCGAATTCCGAAACGTATTTGATCGAATAAAGTTTTCCTCCACTACCGAGAGTAGATGCTTTACTCAGTTTCATAGTGAAATTAATAAAGTGTGCCAGATAGCAGGAACTCTCTCTTCATCGTACACTTATTTTCTGACAGTTAATGTCATTTTGCTGACAAATGTCAGAGTTCATAACCCGTCTGTGCTGTATGAAAAAATTTCAACATTAATTGTTGTTTGAAAATACGTTCGCACCAAAACCGACACTAAAAACGCAACTGCATGCCAGGAAAAACGTGCTGTCTCTGCAAAAAACGCACGGCAATGCAGTTTCTATATTTTTCTAACATAAAATACATTATGAAAATATATATTTCTGGAGTGCTGAAGACAAATTTTAAATTTAACGACAACAAAAATAAAGGTTAATCGAACTGACACAAATAAATTGACACATTGACTATTGCTACTCAGAGAAATAAGTGTACGTCATCTACCTGGTACACTTTATTGATTTCACTATGACTCAGTTTAATATGATGATTTTCTAACATTTTCAAATACATATTGGAGACATACATATACTTATGTATATAAGATAGGACACACTTGCTGTTAGCCATAATCCAGTCCTTTGCGTTTTTTATTTACATTATTTATATGTAGGTGTGGCCTTAGTCTAATAACAAAGCCAGATGGGTAGCAATTACAGCCTCTTTTCCATATCCATATTTTGGTATTTTTTCATTTATACACTCTCGTCCTTATATTTTTCAAGTTTTATTCTCAATACAACAATCACCTATTAGCCCGTTCGTGTCCTTTAATTTTAAAAATAATTATCGACAATTCAGTTGTGCGAATAAAAAAGTGCTTGAGAAAAATGCCCAGTTCGTGCTGCATTTGCAAAATTCCTGGCGGAAGGGATGCCATAATTTAAATCTTTAGTTCGCAATACAGTTTTCTTTGCTTCAGTTTGTCCTCATTAAACTGTTTTGGGAGGAAAACGCTTGAGCTGCCTTTGGCCTTGTCTCACGTTTCGTAACGCTTCAGCAAACTTTCCCTCCCAAAATTCTTATTATGATAACTGATAATAATCAAATATAATTGATTTCAATTCATAAAAAATTTCACTGTCTATGGGACATAACGAGTCCTGCATTAGTTCTGGTTTGGTGATAGAACTGGCGGTGCAGATTGCGGACGGTCCGCGTTAAGTCAGACACTTAATAGATCTTTTTGGTTGTGCCAGTTCGTGCTTTGTGTATTTCACTGCATCGCTTGTTTGAAAATGGATGTGGGCAATATATCCATATCCATTTTCAAACAAACAACTTGTGATACTTATTGAAAATTTAATGCGCAAATTATATTTTTGTTTATATTGTTACGAAAACTAGTTCTGTAGGCTTGTTCGTCTCTCTAGATTGTGCCTAAAAGCGAAGCGATGTGTGGGTATACGAGAAAAATAAACAGTGAGAATTGGAGAATATGCCGTTAGTTTAAGGTTTTATAAACATCCAATAGGACCCCGCGGCTTTGCACGCAAGTTTGAAGTCAATGGGGCCAGTAAATCAAGTTTTTCTTAACCCTTTGTTGATCCCGTCAGATTTTTATGAAAAAATACTTATCTAATTATTTCCCATTTGAAGTGCTTTCACCACATTTGAAGTCAATTGGCGTATTAAGTCGTGTTTCCGCATACAAACTCTTAACCCATCGTTGACCCCGTCAGGCTTTTATTTTCGAAAAATAAAAAACACGTATCGCATTATTTCTCACTAACTTTTACCCGTTTGAAGTCAAAAGGCGTAAAAAAACATAGTTCTTCATACAAACTTGGTAACTTCAACCCTTGGTTCACAGGGGGTGATAAGTTTTGATTTTCAAAAAAAAGAGAAACACGTGTCAAATTATTTTTGATTTCAAGTGTTTTCATCAACTTTGAAGTCAATAGGCCAATCGGTTCAGGGGTTTTTTTTTCGTAATCTAACGGTATTCGAACCTTAACCAATGTTGACCTCGTTAAATTTTGATTTTCGAAATAATAAAAAATACGTGTCGAATTATTTTTTATTTTAAGGGTTTCACCAAATTTGCAATCAATAGACCCATTAATTCGCGTTTCTTCATACAACACCTTAACCCATGTTTTGCCCCTTTAGACCCGCGGAGGTTCATTTTTCAAGATGTACCTGCAGTTCAAGTTTCATATTTGCATCTTAAGCGGGTTGGGCTGGGCGATGATGAATCAGTCAGTCAGTCAGGACAAACAATTATACATATGTACTCACAGAGATTATGACATTTGGCTTCAAACGAATGGCTTACTTTCTGGTTTACTTTCTGAAAATTATGCACTTGGAAAATAATTGCGTGCACCAATTAGATATATGTTTGTATGAATAATTGTTATTTAGTTATTAAGCATAAATATATACATATATTCAGCCGCAAAAGATTAATATTCTCACTGAATTCACCATTGTGAAATTTTGTGATTGCTTGCATTACGAGTTATGTGATGTGTGTGTCGGATAAGGTAGGCGTGGCATCCGGCCTATTATTTATCTTTAAATTAGGGATCGCAGAATAAAGCCACAACTTTTATTTTATTTCTGTAGTATCAATATTTTAGTAGAAGATATAGTAAGCTTTGAAAGGAGACGTGGCTTACTACCCATTTTTAATTTGTGATTAAAAAATGATAGAAGGGAGTCATATAATATGTTGTATCTTTCTGGGTTTAATATTTCACGATATATAAATTTTTACAAAGTAGACGTGGCACCCCGCCCATTTTTGGTGATTAGGGAAATACATTGCTATTATTTCAAATACCAAAGTTTATCGCTTGATGAACTTTCTCAAAAGATTTATTTAAGTAATCAAACTTTTTTGTATGAGAGGTGGACGTGGCAGTAGGCAAATTTAAATAATTTTTCATATGAGAGTCAAATTAAATCTTCTTGGCGACAAAATTAAGGTATTTAAAAAATGGTTAGGGACTTGTTGCGGAGTATCTTGGACGTTCCGTATTACTGGAACATCAAATCGTAGAACAATGTCAGTGCTCTCTATTGCTACTAATAAAAACTGTCGATTATTTTATATGTTTTCAGAATAATTCTCTTTATTTAATTCATATATCTGTTACCCTCTGGCTGTCTCTGTTTTTCTGTTATTATTTTCCTTATTTATATTTTACACTTTCACTTTTCAGTTTCATTCTAGTTTACAAATAGCGTTGGTTTTCGAGTTTTTATATTAATTGATTTGTTCGTATTAACTGTAGGATCCTTATGATTTATTAATATATAAATTCACATGCATGCTAAGTTGTCTTCCGCGATTAATACTCGTTCGAACCTTCAAATGAACAAACAAAAATATAAAGCTTTGCAGTTTGATTTTCGATCATACATTTTCAACTCATAACTAAATGCCAATTAGTTTAGATACATTTCACTCATTTTTAGTACTTCTTAATATATTCGATTTGTATTTGAACTATTCACATTAGCCATTCAAACTATTTGCGGATCATAGAAATTTTTTAGAAATTAGGTTTCAACATTCGCACATATGTAAGTATAAGTAGAACGTATAAACATACATACTCGTACTTATGTACATATGTATACTTGGATTAAGGGGCCAAACAAACACACGATTTTTAATTTAAAGTGAAGATTAGAAACACGTCCTTCCGCAAAGCAATAGTAGTCTGAAATAGTACTTAGTACTTATAAATTTCAATTAAAAAAATAACTCTTTGTTCATCTTCAATTTAAAGTTTAAGTTTTTAATGTTAAGTTGAAACCCTTCTGACTTTCACCACAATTGGTGACGGATCGCTTAAGGATCAGAGAAGGGAATGGTCAAACCTCGAAGTGGTTTCAGTTGCTCCCACACAATGACAATGAGATCTACCACACTATTATGCATCAAAATGTTTCTGAGTGAAACCTAACCTAAGATATAAAATAAAAAATAATAACTCAAAATCCACTTGCGAAATTTAACTCTTTCCACGGTTAGCCTACTCGTACATTAAATCATAGCGGTGATATAAAAGCCTCACATGAGCTCAATGATCTATAGTTATGCCATAGGCACCTAATCCCAGCTTGTGACTTCTGGACAAAGACCATTTTAACTCAATTTGCTTTATTTATAAAAACGAATTTATAAAATACCAATTTTCGTCAAACAGGCACAGCTCAAAATGTTCGTCTGCATTCCACAAGTACTGAGTAATAACACAGGCTTCTGAGTCTTCCCTTTGAATGCTTTAAACACAGAAATAAAACTCAGTCTGCAGCCATGTTTGCGTCATAGGCAGTAAGTTTGACTCAATAGGTTATCAGGTCTAACAGCACTGAGGAAATCTCAGAACGTAACTTGCTTCACTTTGAGATAGATAGAAAATCTGCATACTGTGGCGTCAGGAAGATAATTCCCTCCTTGTAATGTAATGGTACCCACTCCCAACTCGATTTTTAAAATAACAAATTTAAGGAACTTTTATTCCTTATTTTTATCTTAGGTACTCCCAAAGAAAACTTACAAATGTTGGCTGGAAAAGACGGGCACTAAACTTCATTAGGGTAATTACCATCAACTACACTTATATACATTTATGAGCATCGCTTTTCATATCGATGGATCCTCGCAGTATCTGAAGACTTTCGTGCACTTTCAAGGTAGTTAGTTGGAGTCCCGTCGATTTTCCAACTACTCTCTAAACAAAATACAGCCGAGGCCGATATGTTAACTTGATGGGAAAATTTAAAGGGGGGGTTAAACTGCATCCCCTTGAAGTTGACCCACCAACTCAATTCAAATATCCATATGTGCGCAGTACAGATTAAAGTTTAAATTCGTTCTCACATGTCCAAAATGATCCAAATTGAAATGATTTGTTACATGCTTTCATATTTGCTTATCTTTTACTTTTCTGCTCGTATAATTGTTAGTAAAAATATAACTGTAGTACATCTTGAGTGTGGTTATCGATTTGTAGAACAATTACTTAATAATATTTATAGTGTACTTTGATTCCGCAAATAAGTTACTGCTACAAGAGAGAAAGTTGCAAAAAGTTTACATGAGGAAGGAGCCAGGTTGTGGCTTACAATTACATTAGACATATTAGTAATAGTAAGTGATAATTATATTTATTAATAATAGTAAAACGGGTCCCAATGCATGTGAATAATTTGAAACATACTCGTACCGAATGTACTTTAAGCTTGTGCATCTTCCTTTGGCTCTGTTCAGGCTTGATCACGTAAATTACGCTTTTACCGTCCGTTCAATCTTGGCTGTCCTAAAGCATATAGCACATATCCAAGCAATTACATGTATCTATGTATATCTTATACGTGAACACAAATACAATTTAACATTTTGCTAGTTTGAAGTTATCGAGTCGAATTCGGCTGCAGTGTTTTAAAATGAATGCTGTCGCACTGAAGCAATGATCGCACATCAGTTCTTAATTGATAAATTCAAAGCAAAACCCGTTCAAACGAAAAACCTTCAAGCGCCATAATGAAGCAAGGATTTACCGGCAAATCATAAGACCAGAAGCAGCAAAATGCACCGCAGCATTGCGTAGCACCCCCAGGTATTTCGAATTGGGCGGCACTTCACACATACATACATACTTAATACATACATATGTGATCAGCTCTTTGCGTGCAAGTACCCACCAAACACAAAGCCATACGCACTCCATAGAGCATTGCAGTGCCATTGACATCACAGAAGCATGGCCGCAGCCTGCAGCATGCGGCCCGAGTACAAAGCCCGGCAGTAACTTTCCGTAGTGCACAGAGGGCCGGTCAAACGCAGAGTTAACAGTATGCACCATTCAATCCCTAGCATATGTCTTTCGTCGTATGGCTCAATAGATCTGGTCGAATAATTTTCAAAATATTCCGCAAATAAAGCAAAAACCTTTGCGAACATTTCCGCAAACAAGCCCAATTATTGTACGAATGAAAAAAAATCGACAAGTGGTATTGGACGAGCATAAATTAAGAACAAGCGATTTGTTTTTGTTAATTGTTTTTAAAGTGTGTGTCTGTGTAAATTTTATTATTGTATATTTAAATTTCTTTTTAAAATATCGTACTCCTTTCTACACGCTCGGCATTAAAATTACATACGTTTTCTTTCTTTGTATATCTATTTTAATATAGAGAAAAATTTAATACAAGTACAAATAAAAATAATAGAGGAAAACAAAATTAACTAGGACAGGATAAGCATTAAAATCAATTTTAACATTACAGAACTGAATGCCATCAATAAACCAAGCAGCAATAATTTTTTTCCTTCTAATATTATCTTGGAAGTATCACTAAACAAGCTTATTAAATTTTACGGTTGTTTTCTTTTCAATTTCAACGCCGTTCGCTGCTTCTTGCACAAAAACCAACACAAATTTTACTCCAAAATTACAATAAAAACTATACATACGTAGGTATGTTGTAAAACTTTAGTAATTCATTACAGTGATTGGTGTTGTATTCTCATTTAAGTTTCTTGCACCTTTATGTGCTTCATTTTTTTCATTTGGTTACCAGTTACACCTGGTTTCAAGGTAAGAGCGGAAAACAGAAAAGATATCCACACAATTTACTTATCTTGGCTGTTGTAGTCGTTACCCTGACATGGGCGTATGCATACAATTTTAGTGATCCGATCGATTCTATTCAATTGATTCCACTATTCCATAAATCGAGCTAATCATATTAGTAAATATATTGAATAATAAAGACAATAATATGAATAAGGAAACAATAAAAATTAGATAACTTCAAGCAAAGTCAGAATTAGAATTAAACACTCAAACCCAAACGGTTGGAAGAGGAAAGCAAATGCTAGCTGTGCCTGCAGTTGCAGGTGATTGTTCTATGAAATAGAATTCAATTTGACATTTTTAAGTGATTTTCAAATTTCCTGGGATAGCTGCTGCGACCCACTCCACTAACCACAAAACGAAACTAAACATTGAATGTGAATCTGTGAGTTGTTCAGAACATTGTCATAAATCACACTAAACCCCCACTTAAGCCACATTCAATATCAGTATAAATTCATACAATTGCTTGAACATCGAGTGTTGCCATTACTTTCGCTCAAACTTTTTATTACTCAAACCAACTAAAAACGTAAAACCGTATTCTACTTTAACAATAACATTGCAGATTCGCTATTTATTTTATTGTTTTACGGTTTACAAAACAAAATGAAGAAAAAATTAAAGTAAATAATAGTATCATCGTAGTAAGGGAAAAACTAAATAACGCTTAAAGCAAAAAAGCAACAGAGAAAAACGAAAAATGAGAGAAATCTACATTGCTAAATTCAATTAAATGTAACTTGTTTTTCAGCTCCATATTTATATATATATATAGTTCTTATTAAATTAAATCCACTTGCATTTAAACTGTACTCATTCCTTGTTTGCTGTTACTTATCTCCTTCATTCAGTTTCCATTATTTACTCTAAGTGTTTTTAATTTAAAATGTGTTTACTTCTCACAATTTTTAATAGTAAACTAGGTAAAAGTTGTGTGTGTGTGTTTTTTATGATTTTTAATGTTTTTTCATTTTTTTGCTTTTTTTGCTTTGTATATCATTTCTGTCTCTCTTATGTGATAATAATAGTAATAATAATAATAGTATAATAATAATAATAATAATTAATAATGTTTGATTCGTTTTCCGATTTAATTGAAATTATTTAAATGTTTATAGTTGTGGTTGTATTTCTATAAACTTGAAACTGCAGCTTGAAGTTCTTGGTTTTGGGTTCCGGATATATTTCTCGCTGTTCTTCGCGCTCCCTTCGCCTATGCCTGCCCCGTCTTTGAGCTTAGTATAGCGTAGCGTAGCGCAGCGCAACGCAGCGTAGGCTCGGGTTATCTTCTTTGAGTCATCTTTGTGTTTGGTTGCTATTTTCATGGAAAAATTTTACCTTCTAATCTTTCTGCTCTTTTCTGTTACTGTTTACAATTTATAAATCTATGTACTGTAATTTGCTTCGGTACGTATATATGTATGTTTGTGTGTATGCTTGTGATGGTGTATGTTTGGTGAGTGCTCCTCCCGCTGGCAACGAGTAGGCGTATTGTGTGTCGTGTGGTATTGAATTGAGTTGCGCCACGTTACGTTACGTTGCATTGCATTATGTTGGAGGCTGAGGTGAAGTGTAGTCTTGAAGGTTTACGTTATCTCCTGCCGCTGTTATCGATTTTTAATTTTTGTTGCTTTTTTGTTATAATTATTATTATGTATTAATTATATTATCATTATTTATATTTTATGTATATTTAATATTTATATTTATTTATATTATAGAGTTGATGGCACAAAAGTTCAAATTTTTTGTATTTTTTCGCCAACTACTACAGGATTATTGCGTCGGATTTCTTGGGCCCCGTGCTCCCGATAGTTAAATGTGCAGTCATGTTTGTCGCTGTATCTGTGTACAGCGCAGTAAAGTCCACCACATCGGCATTGAAAACCTGAAAGCAAGCAAGCAAATGCAGCAATTAATAGTATGCGATTACCATCCAAAGACAAATTACTCCCAACTGCAGGACGGCGACAAGACGAAAACCGCCCTCTGATCTGTCCTCTATCTGCTCACCTGTTAAACCAACTTTCTTGCGGCATTCAGCGCAACGATTCTTTTTCTTTTTTGCATCTTTGTCCTCCTCCTTGTCTTTGTCTTCTTCTGCTGGTTCTGTGGTTGTGGATGGGTCAGCAGCTGAGGCTGCTTCACTGCTCGATTTAGCCGTGTTCTCTTCATTTATTTTCTGCAAACCAAAAGAAAAAAAGTGTTAACCTCAGTTACATAAACCGAAAACAACCATCATTTGACTTTTTCCATTTTCAACAAGCAGTTAGGAATTGCAATAACTAATATGTTGCCATTTTTACCGATGCAACCGCACGTTCCAACTGCATAAAGCACCAAACGTGGTCCGAAAACTCAAACCAATTTTATCGATTTTGAATTTCGTTATGGCTACAACTCGAGAGTCCCCGAGTAAAGTTCTCGCTCGATATAAAACACAGAAAATATTGTTTAAATTCATTGCTCTAAAGAATGCTAAAATGCCTTTCGTGCAATGTGGCCAACAGCCAAGTTTCGAGCGCCCAATTGCCAAAATGTGCAATACAAACGCAACTATACGATATTGTCTAGAACTGCAGCAGAAAAAAATCGCCACTTAGCTGCCTTTTAGCCACGCACGTAGAAACATTTGCTGACAACAACTACAAAAAAAACTAAAGATATTCGCGATAGTATTAGTATATTTACCCTTCTCTAGTAATCGTCGCGCTGGGTCGATTATAATCGCAAGCTAAGTGCTCAGACCTATTGTATGCCGAAGTGCTCAATGCTATTGCTAGCACTGGCGTACAAAAGGGGTTTCAGATGGTTTAAACCCCCCAAATAGCTGTTGCTTACAAAAATTGTGGGTGGCAAATATGATTCCAAATGGTTTTGGGCTAAAAAGTTGTGCACAGAACCCCTTCCCAAAATGAGATCATGTTCCACTGAATGCTAGTGATATAGTACAAAGGTTCGTCGATTCGATTGTTCCGTTAGTTGATATATTACAAATACATACATAAAATGATTTTGACATAAAACAGATTTCGGAAAACAATTAAACATGGATAGTCCAAATTAAAGTTATAAACCCAATAAGCCAGACAAATAAAATATTTGAATAAATATATAAAGTGCAAATAAAAACTGTAAAGCCGTAGCGTCATGCATACACTGACTTCTGACTCTGCCCGCAACAATGGGTCAGGTACTTCAAATTCGTGCATTGTATTTTGTTCTTGTTAACGGTAAATAACAGAGCAGACAGTTTCCAAAATGTTTGTTGTTGTTTCCATTCCATTTTTGTAATATGCAGTAGTGCATCAAGCGAAGTATTCAACACGGAACAGGAAAATAGAAAGATACTCCGAAATCTCCCTTAGATGCCGAAGGGCTTTCCACAAGTAGCGAAATCAGACTAGACTGCTAATGGTCGTGATTCCCGTTCTCAGCAAGTGTATACGACGAAAAACAGTGCAAACAAAAATATATTCATACATCTTCTAGATAATCTATCACAAAAATGTCGATTCTAACAATATTTCTATCTACGCTCCATCTAGCTTTCCTGATCTTTATGTTTATTGAGTTCGCAGCGTTCATAAGATCACAACGTCGAGTAACAAAAACTACTACGAATTGCAAAGTTGCGCGAAGCTCAGCCTCCAAACAAATCTAATTTTCGCGAAATACCTATTCGACTGAATTAGTAACTTGTCGCATCAGAAGGACTAATTTCGAGGCACGTATGTACGCGTCTTATCTCAAATTTAATGGGAAATTTTACTCTCACCGGGGCCTTATTTCCCACTCAAACAAGCAACGTGATTAAAGGGGATTTACTCCATGGGCATTTACCCTTTTTCTTGCCGAACTATTACTACTCGAAGGCACGTTTGGATCATCCGGATCTTGATCGTTGTCGGCCATTGTAAGTGTCGATGTTGTAGTATCCTGAACGTTTGGACTGTATAGCGGGAGTGTGGCGCAGCTCTGAATAGAGTCTATGTTGAATTTTCCGTCGTAAATTGTTGGTGTTGGAGAGCTGGAGTAGAATTCAGAGGTGGTGACAATGGGGCTGTAACGCCGTATTGGTGGTATGTGCGCCGATGGCGATGCTATTATGCGGGCACCGGTCGTAGAGTAGTTACCACTTGTATCACTACGCCTAGTGACGGGCGTACCTTTGTTGGCAGCGGTGTTGCCCCTCGCATTCGCAACGATGAGCGCTGCCCTGGAGATATCTTTGCGCAGCGGTGCCGCGATGTGCACGCCGTCTATTTCCTTGTCCACTTCACCTTTTGCTGGCTCTCTAGCAAATTGCTTTTCAATGGCATGGAGTGCGGCGGCCTCTGCTTCGGCAGCTGCACCCTGTTGCACCACCTTTAGCTTGTGCTTCTTGCCTCCACCCTTTGGCTTTACCACAACCACTCGTTTGACTTTTAGTATTGACTTCGATTTCGAATCAGCTCCGATGCGTGATTTCGACGTGGCTAGAGTATATTTACTAGGATTTTTTACGACACTGCCTGCGGTCGCAGTTTTTTTCGATTTTGTTATTGCAGTGGAGAAATTCACTTTGCGTTTTACTGGCAGTGCGGCTGTGCGCGCATCCGAGCGCACAGTGCCGTCCTCTACAACTCTGGTTAACTTCCTAGTTTCTTGTAAAATACAGGTAACAAATGAAAGGTATATGAAACAAGAGACAATTTTTTAACTTTAACAATTTGTGCTCACGATTTTTACTATTAACTGTGAATGTTGCCGTTGATGTGGGTGGTGATGGTAATAGCGGTGAGGTTGCTGTTGTCGGTTTGTTTGTTTCTGTTTGATGCTTAAGTGCATTTAGAGTGGTCGAGGCAGCTGCAGAGGCCAAAGGAAGGGTAACGCCGTCTACAGCAACGGTTCTTATAGTTTCGGTGTTAAACACTTTGGTGACTTTGGTAGCGGCCCTGGTGCTGGTCGAAGGCGTTGACGCCGGGGACAACGATGACGCCAGCGGCGGCGACGAAGGCTTTGATGGTGTTGTTAAAGAACTACTTGCGAATCGTTTGCTAACATCTTCACCTTGTTGCATTCGCGCATTAGCATCAGCATTTACGTCAATTGTGGCGTTTGTAGTGGTCGTGTTGGCAGCCGGCATTTATTGTGATTATCTTTTGAAAATTTCTAGTTTTTTTGTCGTTCGATTCTCGTTGATTGGTCCTGTGTTGTGAGAGGATTGCAAGAGGACTCAGCAGCTTTGGTTTAGAGTATCGTTGAATGTTGAAAACGTTTGCTTTGTTTACATGAATTTCGTATAAAAGTGCATTTTATTTATCACCTTTATTCACTGGTGTTGTAAATGAGTCGCGCAAGAATGATTTTTCATATTTTGTTTTAGCTGATGGGATTTAATTTTTTCTGATGTTGTATAAAAAACCGAAAACTGAAAATTTCCTACCGATCAAAAATTGAAAGTCAAATGAATATAAAAATTTCGTTGACATTTTTGAAAGCATTCGAAAACAAGTTTGATGGGAAGCGATGGCAGTATGTTATGGAAATATCTGCATGATGAAAAGTAGTAGCATGCTAAAGAAATGTAAATAAAAAAATATATGTGCGATAATTTAAGGACAAGTTCTAAAGGTCGAAATCTACATTTTATGGAAAACTTAATGAAAACTTTGTAAACTTTGTAAATGTGAGGTACCCTATACAGTAAACATTTGTTGTGCAAAAAAGCTTCTCTTCCTGCGACTGCGGCGACGATCGGTTGCAAAACGTGAAAAAACAAAACAGTGTAGTCATTATCGGATTGACAAAGCGACATTCAGTCCCAAATGACATTATTAAAGTATCAAGTCAATTAAAAGAGACACCTCGTAACACAAGATATCCGGAAGTTGTATTATACTGTATTTCTACCGAGCGCTTAAATGCATTTAAGGGCTCTGTTAAGCTTGAGAACTGTCAAGCGTTTCCACCGAAACTTAGTTAACTCCAACAGCTGGTTTTTGTTTACATTTTCATTTGGTCAAGTCAAATGCTGCATTTATTTCTGGGCAGCCACAGCTATACCCATCGTCGTCATCTCCTTGTATACGTATGTGTGGTTTCTTGTAGCCCCTCTACTGCATGAAAACCACTCCGCTTTCCTTCTCAACAGTCTAGGAATGTCTGCGTTTTCATATTTGTGAACATTTATTTCATTCATATTTCATTTCATTTTATTCATATATTTCACAAATATTTGTCAATGTTTATTTCATTTGTGTAAGTTGTCAGCTGATTGATATCAGAGCTGTCTGAATTTTTAATGTCAAGAGGGCTCATGAGAAGTTCCATTTTTTTTATTTTCTTTTTCAGCATTTATTATTGGCAAACAAAAAGTTTTGACTTTGATTATGACAGACGATATGTATGTGCAAAAAAATACAGTAGAGTAAGTTCGGGTAATGTGATATGGTCGGGTAATGTGATATATTGGGTGTACAACTTTGCTTCCGCCGTTTTCCGATAGGTGGCTGTACCGGCTGAGGCTGGTTGAAATACATAGATGGTAATGCCTTTAAAGTGAGTGTGGACAGTGCCTAACGAATTGTCATCGCCGTTTCAGTGACAGTTGTTCTTGTTTTCGTATTATTCACGCTCGAAAATGTCCGTTTACGTGCCCAATTCTCGCCATTTGCGGGATCAGCTCGGTGTGATTTACTACGAGCTCTTAAAACCGGGTGAAACCATCACAGGAGATCGCTACCGAACGCAACTGATGCGCCTTAGTCGCGCGCTAAAAGAAAAGCGGCCACAATATCGAGAGCGACATGACAAAGTCATCCTCCAACACGACAATGCTCGGCCTCACGTCGCAAAAGTGGTCAAAAAGTACCTGGAAACGCTGAAATGGGAAGTCTTGCCCCACCCGCCGTATTCCCCAGATGTCGCCCCTTCTGACTTCCACCTATTCCGTTCGATGGCACACGGCCTGGCAGATCAACATTTTCAATCCTTCGAAGAATTGGAAAAATGGATTGCTTCATGGATAGCGTCAAAAGAGGACTCCTTTTTTCGAGCCGGGATCCGAAAATTGCCGGAAAGATGGGAGAAAGTTGTCGCTAGCGACGGACAATACTTTGAATAATACATCTGTAAGCACTTTTTCGCAATAAAGCTTTTAATTTTGGAAAAAAACGGCGGAAGCAAAGTTGTACACCCAATATATAGTGGCTTATTTCACAAATGCGTTGACCTTTTTCAAAATTAACTTTTTTAAACATCATAGCAACTAAAAAACTCGCGCTGTATGATTTTGGATGTGTTTACTTAAATAGTTTACAGTCAGTGTGATGAAGTGCTTTGAGTAGGCTTGCACAAGTTTTTGGTTATAAAGTTTGAAAGTCCAAAAGATACAACAAAAATATTATTACAAAGTTCGAGGTTAATCAAAAGTAAATCAGTGATATCGATTATGAGTTTGCGAGGTACGCTCTTCTTAACAAAATTATTATTGTTTTTCTACAATATTTTTTTTGCAAAAATCAATTTCGGGTAATGTGATATATCAAAGTTCGGGTAATGTGATATAGCACATCACATAGACCTAATTCATTACAGCATTTGTTACACTATTTGTACACAGAAATGTATATATGCTTTATTTTATAATATTTGAAGTGGTATAATCTCAAAAATCTGTTATGGTTACGTTTCAGGTAAAAAGAATCCATGAAATCATGTTTTTCGATACAAGTTTTTAACCCTTGGTTTACCCGTCAGATTGTAGTTTTCCAAAAAAAATGAGAAGCCAGTCTCTAATTATTTTTGATTTGGAGTATTTTCACCAAATTTGAAACTAATAGGTCTGTTAAATAACTTTTTTCGGGTATATCACATAACCCGCCATTTTTATCAGACGCCAATATTTGGATATTTTGATTTGTAATTAAAAACTCGTCAACAGTTTATCTTAGATATACTAAATAATGTGTCAGTTAGCAATTTGAGACCAAAAAAATTGTCTTTGAAGGCAATGTGTGTCGGGAATCGCCGTAAAACAAACAAACAAATCGCCGTATCACATTACCCGAACTTACTCTAACAAGTAATTGTCTTGGCAAAAAATCTACAACACCGAACGCAATTCAGATCCCTTCTTTCGTTTGTGTTCGTACGGCTCTTGTAGCGCCTTAAAGCATGCTATCAAAATTTGTGCATTTGTGAGTATTGCTCCCGCTTCTACTAAAACATTTTCTGTTAGACGTCTGTAAACGGCAAAACTGAGTTAACTCAGTTTTGAAAGTGAGTTTACGCACTTTGATACAAAAACAATTGCATGGGAATTTGAGCATTTAAATGCAATGTTAAATGTATTTAAGCATTAAATGCATTTAAGGCCCGGTGGAAGTAGGCTATTAGATCATAAGAATGCTCGCATCTTAAAACCTATCACTAAACATACGCAAGACAATGTTGACTTGGGCAACTCTACATGAAGGAAATGGAACAGAATGATCTATCGAAGTAATAAATATTCTCTAGCCAGTAAGTAATCACAAACGTACAAATATGTATAATGGTAAAGTCAGACGACGCATATGTATATCTTAATACTTACCTCTTTAATTTCATTGTGTTGCTGCTGTAAACTTTGCACTGTTGGTTGTGCTGTATTTGTTATTGTAATGGCTGGACTGAATGTGGGGCTTGGCTGTGGACTTGGAACTGAAACGGGTGTGCTGCTTACAGGCGGTTGTTGCTTTTTTCTCAGGGAATCCTTAAGCGACAAACATCGAGATGAGTTAGTGAATTGCTGAACAATATTTTGAATTTCACTTACCTTATAGCACACGGAGCAGAGACCATCTGTGGCTGGGTTGCCGTAGAAACCGCATCCTGAGCGGCACATGGGTTGCATTGGATTGGATTCGCGTTCCATTTCTTCTTTCCTTCCTTGTTTACTGCTTGATATGGCCCCGTTTACGCTGCTCTATTTGTTCTTTCCGTTTTACTATGTTTTTATAGCTGATGGGTGGAGGGGTCACTCCCAACTCTCAAGCACCTCCGTCTAGCAACACAACGCTCTCATACAGCACAATGTTATATCGGATCGCAAAGGGTCCTTATGGTCCAAGAACGTTCACAACGAAATGTCAGATGACTGAGTGCAGCGGCGATAATTTTGTATTAACTTTTGATGTGCCAGCCCAAGAAATATCGACTTCGACTCAACTCAGACAATGGTAAATGTGTCTTTATCCTTTAATGAACTCTGAAGCAAACGCAAATTGGAAACGATTTTAATACAACTCGATGTTTGGGAATTAACTGCAGTTGCTCCGGTTTGGCAGCAATTTGAGTTAAGAGTTTTTTTATTGTTGTTTTGTGTTTGTTGTGTTGATTCAGTTCAAGCGTTCATGAACCGATTGTCTAGTTTTTGTTGTTGTAATTTTGTTGTTGATTCCAAGCAAACGCAGAGAAATTTAAGACCAATGAGTGGTGTCTGGTACGAAGTGTCGCTTTTGTTGTCGTTCTCCACTTTTTCTCTTGCTTACTCGCTCGCTTATTGTTGCTGCTGCTGCTGCTGTTAGTGTGTATGTTGAGGTTGTTACTGTTGCTGTTGTTTTCGCTGCTGCTGTAGTTGTTGATATTGTTTGGATTTTTTCACACTCTCGTTACTGAAGCAGTTGTAGCTATTATTATTGTTTTTGTTATTGTTATTGTTGTTCCTGCTGTAGACGTTGGCTTGGCACAGCAAGTGCTACAAATGTTGTTACCCAATCAAACTGCAATTGAAGTAGAACAGAACGAGGAGACTTTATTAACAGTTCAAAACTACAACCAGCTATTTATGTTTGTATGTATCTTTATTTATTACACAAGCAAAAGGAGCAAACAACAATTTGGCCAGTTTCGAGACTTGCTATAGGCAAACACCTCTCGCAGTACGACACGTTGTGGAGAGAACTATTAATTCAGCAAAAATGTTGATCAAATGAATGAATTCAATTCACTTATCATATGTAGATAGTTTTTTTTGCAGCATATGCCAGAATAAATATGAAACTGGAAACGAACAGCTTGCGGGAATTTGTTGTACAACTGTGCACATATAAAATAAAGTAAGGAAGTTTGGATTTACGCAGTTGTTTTAGCAATCAGTCGATCTCCATTGCCCAATTTTGTATCTAAAACAGTCTAGTCTGTGCGGTCCTTAGAAATATTTTTTGGCACTCACACTTTCGGCACCACAACAACGCCGTTGATACCAGCAACAATAACCCGACTCACTGATACAACGATAATGCCGACTATTGCCAATCGCGTTGACTAAGGCGCTGATGATGCAGCAGAAAATCAGCTAGCAATTATTGTGGTCAACAGGCAGTAACTGCTGTTGCAACAACAAAAATAAACAGCAGCTGAGCAAAAACCGATTGCCTACATACATCTGTGATTCGTTTGTATAGTATACTCGTACTAACAGGCAGGCACTCAACCGACAAAATTGCTATCCCGCACCAACCAACTAACCAGGCAAATTCAATTGCTGGCAACTACGCTGCCATAACACCAACGAGAACGACAACAAATGCAACTGCAACTGCCTGAACAACACTGGTTAAACAATAAATACAACAAAGCTTTTTCAAGGCTGTAATGGAAAAGGAAAAGAAAACATTTGCATGTAAAAATACCCGTTTTCCTGTAGCCATACTGAACCCGGCCGTCGCACTTCTCGCCAGTAACACACATACATACATACACACTCTCTCACCATGTATACCAACACACTAGCCCTGTGCATAAATTGCGATAAATCGAACAATCAGTAGTGATGTTGCCGTTGTTAATGATATTGTTGCTAACGCTATTGCTTCTGTTGTTGTTGTTGTTGTTATAGTATTCTGTCTATTCTCTGCTGTTGCTATAGTGTCTTCACATAACGGTGTTAATTGTTGACAATAATGAAAATGAGTTTTTTATTTGTTACCTTTTCACTCTCATTCGTTGGCTTTGTTTTCTTTTTTTCAATTTGGCTCATTGTGACGGACGCCACTAGCTTTGGATTTTCACCACACTTCACCACACCACTGCAATATGTGGCGAATGTCAGTAAAAAATACAAAATGAGTCGACAACTAGTTGACGTGTTGGCGCCGTTAACAGTGGCGGTGAAGACTTATGTACAACACCCACAGAGAGCGAAATAAAAGCGACGAACTCCGTTTACCATTTCCAGTTCCACAGCGAGACGAACAGAGCGTGAGAACGCAAGAAATTCGTCTGAAATCGCAAATACCACATCGAAGTAAAAAAACACATTGTATGGGAGGTGTCTGTTTGCAGTTTTGTTGTTGCGAGAAGTGGTGTAGAAGAGGCAAAAACTGACGCACGCTCGTTATGCGCACTTGCGCTGTCAGAACATTGTGAAGCATATGACCTTAGTAAACTCACCACGCTGCACACACACACTTGCGCACAGCTGTGCGAACGCTGTATAGGCAAATGCCACACTTGCCGAGGCGTGGTGAATAACATTGTCGCCGACGCTCCTTGGAACAATGGAAACGCAGAGCAGCACACACGCCAGCTTACCAACAATTAAGCGGCTGCGATACTATGCCAGACGCACTGTGTTGGCGTTTAAAAAATAATCTTGTCGGGCGGTGATTTATTTTGCACCAGCCACGATTTTGCCGCAACCGCATAAGTCGCTTCGCTGTAGCGCGCATTACACAACATTGGCGTTTTCATCGCTGCAGTTGTTTTCACTATTTTAACTCGTAACTGCCAGGTGTGTGTGTGTGCGAAGTGCTCTTGCGAGCCAGCTATGCGACTGGTCGACGTTTCGATGTGTTGGGCAACAATGTCGACCTCGCTGCACTTTACTCAAGTCGATAACAGTGAGCTTTACTGTCGCGAGCATATTTAGAGCACTCGAAACGGACGCGGGGAGTCAGACAGAGTGGTGAGCTGGCTGATTTTGGCGACGACGACAGCAGCTGCTGCTGCCTCGCGCCGTCAACGTCACCTTTTCATCGCTTGAATGTTCGGAATGCACTGCTATATACCTTCGCACGTACACATGTATGTTTGTATGTATGTATGGACGGGCACGTACACATGTATGTTTGTATGTATGTATGGACGGGTACGTGCACTTACTTATGTATATTGGCGCACGCTTGGGTGTATTTCTAACTTTAATTTTATGCTCTTTCATTTCAATTCATGCTCTTAGTTTTTACATTTTTCCTTCACTCTTTGACTTCTCTTCGCATCGGCTCACTTGGGGAGCAGCAATTTAATTTAGCAGCAGTATTTTCTTTGTATGCTGCTGTTTACGATGGTGTCTGGTTGTTTTGATACATACATACATATATTACACACGCAAACACGGCAATTTAAGTGGCCAATACAAAACTCACCATTGCTTGCCTGGCCAACCCAGCTTAATTTTTGATTCATTACGCTATTTCAGTGCGACTAAGGAGTAATTTTATAGTTTGAGAATGAGCACAAGTATACTTTGAAGCACTCATACATACGTGCGTACATATGCACAGTTATGAACGTAGTTGCTTGCATATGTATAGTACGTGCTTTCGAGTGCAGATTAAAAACATAGAGGCGAATCCTCAAAATCAGTTTTGATAGCATCCAAAAATCTACGGAATAGGAGACTCCTCTATATAAATATGTGCATTTTTTCTGTATCGGCTCTTCAGTTCAGACATTAAAAACTCGACGAAGCCTTATTGAATGATGAAAAATACAGTTTTTCGCCATTCCCCATAATATTTCAATATTTACATGCAGCGTACGCATACATTTTTTGCCATTGCAATGTCAACAATTACGAGTCACGAGCCGAAAGTTGCCAACAACGAGCAGTGCGCAGTATCCAAGGCGCGACATTGACACAAGCAGTGGAGCAACATGTTAATTTTTTTTTTGTCAATTTTACAGAAAAAAGAGAACAACACAACAAGTAACAAATATCGTAGAAAAGTCATCACAAATGCTATAATTTGAAGAGACTAGGTAGGTACATACATATGTATATGTAGATATACAGTATCCCGCCAAAAAAATATAAACACGGCAAGTTTTTCACAAAATTTTGAAGATTTTTTGAAGATTAAGCAGATTATTAAGATTTAGATTGAGTATTTTTTTTTGTGTTTTATTTCATAGCAAT
Organism: Melieria picta; assembly: GCA_964056695.1. Lineage (NCBI taxonomy): Eukaryota > Metazoa > Arthropoda > Insecta > Diptera > Ulidiidae > Melieria > Melieria picta. Next base: position 98,064,608 of record OZ057398.1, on the reverse strand, counting down.
CAACATGAAAATAAAAAAATTAATATTAATTAATAACCGGATAGCTTCAATAGCCGGACAAATTTCGCGGACACAGCAATTTCATTAAGTTTTCCATACGAATGTCATTCGAATAACCGGACGCTCTAATAACTGAACGCGGACACTATATTTCAAACCATTTTGATTAAAAAATCTCTCATAAACGGACAAAATTCAAAAATATGCCCAAGCAGTTTTTTAAAAATCTGTACTACCCTATAATACAAATCTCACTCTTATTTGAAAACTAGTGGCGTACACAGGATTTTATTCTAGGGGGAGGATTTGCGTACAACTTTTGAGCCGAATTCCACTCGAAACCATATTTTGTACCAGCATTATTTGTGTTTGGGGGGTTTGAACCCCAAAAAGCCCGCCTGTATGAGAGCCACTGGTTTAGGCAATCAACCACTGCAAAATTTTTTCAACCAAAGTAGTACTAAAATTTAAACACTTGTACAATGAATGTACTTTGCCTATACATGTAATAAATATTAATTAAATATTCAATATTCATAAATTCGTACAAAATATTAAATAAATAAACGAGAAATACTTGGATACAATTTAAACTAATTTTTTGTGCCCCCCTCCCCATAGGCGGACATCTCCCATAACATCTCTCCCGGACAAAAACACTGCGACGGCGAGTGTAAGGTTATGAGGAATTTCACTGTATATAGTAATATTTCCCTTTACCTTTATGACTTGTCCTATTCTTCTCGGCATACTGTCAATGCAGCATTTTACATCCATTCAGCAGTTTTCAATAGGGTTTAAGCCGGAATTACCTGGCCATGGAAGGATCGCAATTTTGCTATTTGCTGAGAAAACACTTTTTGTAGGGTTGTGGCATTGGGCCCCGTCCTACATGAATGTATATTCTGTGGCAGTACTTTGTAGGTTGCTGAGATATGGAAAGACAATTTTTTTGAATACCGTTACATATTGACCGCGGTTCATTGTGTTATTAATGTTAAAGTAAATATTAAAAAAACACCCTAGTTTGAAACTATTGCTTTACATCGGCGGAGCAGTGAGTCAATTAAATTGTTAATTTAATGGAATATTGTTGCAGGCTTTCTGAACTCTACAAAAAATCGTCCTGATTCGCATTTCCCTCTCACTATTAGAGTAATTTGATATACCTGCTTGTTTTACGCCGATTCCCGACACACTTTACCTTAAAAGACACTCTTTGGTCTCAAACTGCTCACTGACGCATTATTTCGTACATGTAAGATTATTAATTCTTTAAGATAAACTGTTGACGAGTTTTTTTTTTAATTACAAATCAAAATATCCAAATATTGGCGTCTGATAAAAGTGGCAGGTGATGTGATATACTATTGGCGGGTAATGTGATATACACGAAGAAAAGTTATTTAACAGACCTACTGGTTTCAAACTTGGTGAAAATACTCCAAATTTAAAAAATTAGAGACGTGTTTCTCATTTTTTTTTTGAAAAATCACAATCTGACGGGGTAAACCAAGGGTTACAATTTTGTATCGAGAAACATGATTTCATGGATTTTATTTAATCTGAAACTTAACCATAACCGATTTTCGAGATTATTTCACTTCAAATATTATAAAATAAAGTATAGATACATTTATGTATACAAATAGTACTGCTGTAATAAATTCGGGTAATGTGATGTACTATATCACATTACCCAACTTTTAGTATATCACATTACTCGAAATTGACTTTTTGCGAAAAAGATATAAAAAAAAAACACAATAATAATTTTGTTAAAGACAGCATACCAGCAGCAAACTCATAATCGAAATCACTGATTTACTTTTAATTGATCTCGAACTTTCGAATAATTTTTTTTTATACCTTCTGGGCTTTCAAACTTTATAACCAAAAACTTGCGCAAGCACTCAAACAACTTCATCACACTGACTGTAAACTTAAAAAAAAATACATCCAAAAACATGCAGCACGAGTTTTTTAGTTGCTATGATGTTTTAAATAGGTTTATTTTGAAAAAGGACAACACACTTGTGATATAAGCCACTATATCACATTACCCGACCATATCACATTTCCCGAACTTACTCTACTTTTTGATTGGAATAAAGTCTGGGGACTGTGCGGGCGTCCGAAACACTTATTTGGGAATGTTCTATTCAGAGGCACTTCCCACTCGGCATACGGCATCATTCGTTTTTAAAATGTTTTTGCAAACAAATTGATCCATTATACCCGCAATTCGGTGGAGAAGCCTGAACCCGAGCAGAAAAGCAAGCAAAGCAGGTATTGATCTTTTGGTCGTCTCACAGTGGACATACATCGGACATGGTTAACGCCGCATCGGTGCGAGGTTACATTTTGGGTGAACGTTGAACTCGATTATCACTACAAAGATTTTATCTGCACGATTCAGTGAATTGAAATGATTCGCGGACATTCTAAGAGCCTACTTTCAAAAATAAGTAAATCGTCAATAATAAGCTTCACCGAACTTTTCACGCGCCGTCTACTTTAACTGATCCGTCTCAAAATCATTCCGCAAATGATGTGAACATAAATTTTGTCTCTGCACTAGTCCAACTAACTGCAGCAATTTCAGCAACTTTCAAATATTTTAGTGATGAATTTATGGCGCAGGCTAAGATGCGAAGCTTTCTCGCTCCGAGTAGTCTTATCATTTCAACTGCATAACCAGCACAGCACAGTAGTTTTTTGTTTTTAAATATGATTTACATTAACTACTGAAATGCATCGTATTTATCAAAAATTAAAACGAACTTAATATGTCCAGAAGCTACTTACATATAAATTATATACTGCTACTTTATTACTTCTAAGTTATTAAATAATATTGTAATTGCAAAAGCTTTGTCCGACACTAAGTGCATACATAGTAACATAGAAGTTGAGTTTAAATTGAATTCTGCATCCAAGTGTTGCACTTCAAAATCGGTAATAATTCTGCAAAACTTTATTTTCGGCGCGTGAACGCTTTTCGGACATCATATGTGACAACAGGATGTAAAATCTTTCTTAAGCCCCTTGCTTGAACCTAATTTTTTCTTTCGGTCAACCACAAAAGTTATTTTTTAACTGCACTGAAATACGAGACGACAAAATTTAAAATTGTATGGTAAATTTTTTAAATGCAGGGGCGAAAATCAGAAATGTGTCCAACACGAAGTGGTAATTTTTCAAAAACATTTCACCATTTTGTATATGAATTTTTTTTTTTTCAGTACCAGAGAATGTCCAAAACAATGTTTTTTTATGAAAACACCCCACACAGCCACCAAAGCTCAACATTTTATAGTCTCACAATTGTGACGACAGTTGTGAATGCAGCAGGTCCCAACCTGAAGTCGTAATAATGAAGATTGAAGATTTCAAAGGCACACCTGTGTGAATTAACAAACAGACAGAGCGACGAACAAAGAAGCCAGATTGGATTTAATCGTTTACCAATTAAACTTTGAGTACAACAACACAACGAGAACAAACCAAAGAACGAGTCGCCACCACACACGCCAGCACCCGTGCAACCAACTCAGTCGCAATTTGTGTAAAAATCCAAAGCATCCTTTTCAGATTATATTGAAGGAAATGTACAAGCAGAATTAAAGTTTATCAATCTATTTTATATATTCTGAGTTCTCAATTCTAGTCAACTTTCGAGACTTGGCTGCTAGAGCTAGACGTCTTATCAACTTCAAACTTTTAAAATATGTTCACCTCGGTCCATCTCTGACATTGATTTGTATATCTTATAATTGTAAGATTTGGTTTTAAATTAAATATTAGTCAAGATATTTTCAAACGTCATGAAAGATCAATTTAAAATGCAGCTGGATTTAGACAGCCAAAATCTCTAATAGGAAAGAGTTCAAGGAGTCGAGTCCTCCTATTTAGCATAGGAGGATTTAGCCATTCATATGTATATGCTATTGTACATATGTATATACTGACTGCAAGTATTATGATCGGATGATCTCTTCGAGTCGAGCTTATAATCACTAACAACTATTCTGCAGAATTTTGAGCAGTTCCTGCCCAGGTTCACATCTTTACGAAATCTGTAACTTTTTCCAATGCCCGGCATAAATCGCAATGAAACATGTTAAAATGTTACTACAAAGTTGACATTAAAAAATCCAAAATAACTACATTCACTTCATTTCATTTCAAGTTTACTAAGTCTATGGTGTACAAGAGACCTTACAGAGAGAGCATGCTTCAGGTGACGGTTTGCCCGGCTACGAATGTCTGGTGTGCAAGTGAAAACCAAAACAGACCAACAGCAGACTGCACACTGAAGCCGACTGAAAGACCTCAAGCAAAGTCGAATAATGTGCGGTACAATATTTCGGAGGGCGACCAAGCAGCGGCTGTTTTCAATGCTAAAAATAAGTGAACACAACTAGCCACAACGAACGTACTCATATTTCTCCTTGAACTCTTAGCACTGCCGCCATTTAATCATTTTTGTTTTTGAGCTCATAACGCATAAACAAACGAAAAAAATCGATGATGTTGCGGATGGAAGCACTCTTCCCAACCACGATTCGTGCAAGGCGTACAGTAAGCAGCGGCGGCGACGCTCCACAAAGGGCACTCACACAGACGAACGTGCGGGCATGAGTTCCCTACCGCGGCATGAATGAGCGCAGAATTGAACAGAACAGCCCCCTACAAGCAAGCACACCGTTCGCAGAAATTACTATAAAGGAGACTCAAAAGAAACCAAGAAATGAAAGTATAGTTGCACACGAAAAATGTTTTCGTCGGACTTGAATGACTTATTCGTACGCGTTCCTTTCGTGTGCCTCCCTTTGGGTTTTCTTCGCAATGGTCCCCGTATTATGAACCATATAAGCCAATCGGCTTTCAACACTTGTTGGCAAATATGATTTAAGGTAAGGGCAAGAAAAGCATTAAATTGACGAGCCTATAAAGACCATTACCCCAAGTATAAATATGAAGTACTGAAAATGGTCAATAGAAAAATAAGCAGCTAACACCTGTAATTGACAATGTCCTCAGCTGTGATCTACGATGCTACTAAGAAGGATGGGAATACGAAGGTCAGGGTGTTTTCACAAGTGGTGCGACAATTAATGGCATCAGTAACAAAGATACATGAGGCAACTTCCTCAACTTTATCCTTCCAATATTCATCTCTGACACGCCGATGTTTACTTTATATCGGTCTGACAGAAGTTCTGAGATCGTCCTCGTGTTATGGACCACTAAGGGACTTTATAAAATTATGATATTCACAATATAATGTTGGTAACAACTGCCCTTAAACAACAGCATTATGGCAAGATAGATTTGCACCGGAGTGGCACTTCAGTGCATGGAATATTGGCATCTTCTCAGAATGGAATCGATTTGCCAACAATGTATATTCATGAACCGGAACCAAAGAGGCCTATTATGTAATAATTACAACTCAAATTCGACACAGCTCATAAAGTGTTTGGTAGTAGGATAAACAACTGTTTTCCACTGCGTATTGCCAATCACAACTGGTTTGACTGACAAAGTGCAACAATTTGGAGAACAAACACAATTAAAACAATACAAAAATCTATCGGACATAACGAAGGAACCTTGAAATATTATTCTTTAAAGAAGTTTAGATTAATTCCATTAAATATTGCAAACATCCGCTGACAGTCTTAGTAATGGGGTGGATGTCGACGCTTTCAACAAAGAAAAAGCATTCATGTCATTCACGCCCGCAAACGTGTTAATGTCTTTAGACAAAAGCACTCAGCTCTTCTATTAGCATTGCCTTGTTTAGTTCGAAAAGTGTGTAGCTATACCCACAACAATTTTTTTCCTTACGTCAAGTTCAGTTCAGTTTATTCGTTTTAGATTTTAACTGATATAGTTTGCTAGATTTGCCGCATAGGTAACCGTAAGATGTGAAATGTCTGGGAATTCTGAGTAGTACCATGCAAGAAAGGTTCGCTATTTTAATTACACAACAATAAGTATCGTCAGGTGAAAGCAGTTCGAAATATGAGGAAGGAAGGACCTATCCACTATCCTATATACCATTGGAAATGATCCGTGTCTACACGAATCCACTTGGACAGGATCAGACATTGAATAAAAAAACGCCGCCCAAATGTTGACGCTGAAGGGCATCCAACATCGGTTTATCTTACTTTGCTACTCGGGTTATGCGCTACACTTGCGAACAAGAAATGTTCGTATGTATAAAATGGTTGAGAATCTAAAACATCGAAATTTCAATTGGATGTTTTGAAATCGCACTAAAAAGGCGAAAAGCTGAAGATGACGACAGAGCGATGAACAGAGCTTTTTCGCCGCCAAAATTGTATCTAAGCTGGTATTCCGGCAGCGGTAGGCCACAGACGGGTACAGGAAGAGCCAGATCGTTCTGATCGAACTTTACTGCAAACGACGGAGCGAGTGAAACAAGAGACTATCGCAGACGGATCACCAGGGCGTTGTATTACAAGCAGAGTTGCCGATTTTGGTCTTTTCGGACCAAAATTGGTCAGGTTTTTTTACTTTGGTCCGCTGGTCCGCTTAAACGAATTTCGGTCCGTTTTGTGATGTGAATATCTTTTCAAAAGTACAAAAAATTTATTAAAAAAAATAAAATTGTAATTTAAAAATGAATTTAAAGATAACGCAAATTTTTAATTTGGTCGGTTGCGGTCGGATTTGGTCGGAAGTTTGGTCGGGAAAAAATTGTTCAAGTGGCAACACTGATTACAAGCGACTTCGAGTATTTCTCAAGACGCATACAAACACAACAACAGCGGCTGTCGCGACAGTATCAGTACAACTTAATTTCAAATTCACGTTGTGAATTTATATTTTGTGTATAGCCGCATACGAAATACGTAATTGACGGCACATCGTTTGGCAAGAAATTCGCAAAGAATCTCAAGTGAGAAGGAGAACAAGAGCCTAAAGTAAAGACAGTTATACGAGAAGGAACACGACAGAGTACGAGCAAGAAACGGGCCAAAAGTAAGTTTATGACATTCGTGTACGTCTGACCCAAATTTTAAAAGTAATAATATCAAAACTAGGCTATTTGGCGATATCTGGCACGGCGGCTGCTGTGGCAGTTTGATTGTATTCTTCTTTTGCTACTGATTCCGGGCCAGATTTATTCGCACTAAACATTTCAGCCTTTACAGTTAAAACGTTCAAATCAGCAACGATTGAAGCTTTGCTGTATAGAAATCGTACAATAACTGAGACTTAGGCCAACTGCCATTGAATGCAAAATCGTTTAGAGAAAGCAAAACCAACGCAAACAGTATTTTGTTCAAACTGAACAAACGATAGTCAACTCTGAGGCTTCGCACTCACTGCAGGAGAAGCACAACAGGCGTCACAGGCGCAGTTTATCACCTTTTATCTGATTTTAATTCTTACGCTCTTAAAATTGCAGTATGCATTAGCCATAGAACAGATGAACATAAACAAACGACGATAAGTGGACGCAGCCGAGTACGTTTTTTTTAAGGACGTGGAAATCTGCATTTATACTGATAAGTCCGTGTTCCATAAACATGCCGGCTAAAGCCCATTTTGGAATACAGTGGCGTGCAAAGCTGTTCAGATGTTTGCGAGTGTTCATTCCTTTTATCTTGTAGAATGAAACACCAATACACACTGAAACTCGATAACAAAAAACTCAAGGTTTTGCCCGTTACGCTATAGAAGATTTGTTGTTCTTATTTTCAGTATTCTGTTCACAGACGTACTTTTGATAGCACTTTTCATACGTTTTGGAATATTTTCAACAACATTTTCGGTTATTTTTTTTTTAGAGTTTATCCACCCTTCTTGTATGTATGTCGTCCTTGTTGTAAGACGCACTTTTGTACTTCCAGTCTGTTTTTAACAAAAGCCCTTAAATGTTCTATCGGTTGTGACCGGCGATTTATGCTGGCTGTATCAGCTACTATAAATTTTGGTTGTGAATTTTGGGTCGTCGTCCTGTTAGAAAAAGACATCTTCGTCGGGATAACGACTTTAGTCTACATAATCATGTAATTTCGTCTTAAAAATATCTAGTTTTCTTTCTTGATAATTCCACGATAATAGTTTAACGTGCCACCATATAAAAAAGCCCCTCCATGAAACTGCCCCCATTGACCTTGAATGATTGCGTCATTTGGTGGCTTTTGATGGTTTCGTATTGGAAATTGGAGTCTTTTCCAATCTCCAACGCTTTGGTTTATGTGCTTTTCAAAATTTGTAACGAGCACTAATGTACATATTTGCCCGATAAACCAAATTTATTTTGTTTATCGGCTGACACAAAACCACTTCTCCTAAGCGCCCTCCAAGCGGTCCACCTATCTGTTTTTATTACGGTCGCAGGTTCCTTTGGTGTTTTATAATTTGTTTTGGTAACAACATTTGTATAGCATCAGCGTTTGTCAACGATGAAGAAAAAGCTTTTCGTCGTTTCCTTGTAGCGTATGCAGCAAGTTTTAAATGTTTATTAATTGTATTCGTCCAAACACCACTTTTTACTAAAAATTCGACCCTTTCCTTAATTTTGCATAGTACTTTTCGCGTTTTGTATGTAAAATACAAGACCACTTGATTTAAAATGCTTTTATAAATTCCAAATGACGAATCTAGCCAACATATGTTCGCTTCCAAATAATGAAAAACGCAACCTTCAGTATTTACATTTATAGCTATAGTTGAGAGTCAAATCGAACTATCGATCATTTGTTATATAGAGTATAACGGGCAAAACTGTACTGAATGAATTTGTAGTACTTATCTTTTCTTTTTTATTATCGAGTTTCAGTGCGTATGGGTGTTTTAATCTAAAAACAAAGAAATTAACACCCAAAATTTGGTGATGCTTGGACTAATGCTTCGAACTCTGCAGCACTTGAAGGGCAAAAGTTGATGTGGATCACTTTTTCTCCAATTGACGAATTCTATTCGTCTCTTTTGATAACTTTATCTCAATAGGTCTTTATAATGGATCTACAAGTCGGTCTGCGGTTTTCTTTCATAACAAGATTGAGCGGGAAAGTACTGACGTCTGCAATTAGTGTTCCCTAGAAACTATCACTCGTACTAAAACTGATTAGTACGACTCGTACTAAAACTGAGTTATATCTTATATGGGGATAGTAAATATTTATTCTCTTTAAATTTGACGAGGCAAATCTTTTGAAATCCTTAAAATAGCTTCAAAAAACAAATAGTTATGTGCATCGCACAACTCACAACACGTCATTTGAATACGAAAATTTGCATTAATTGAGGGATTAGTGTATTTGTGGAATATCAAGCTTGTGGTGAAGCGTTAAGAATGCATATAACAAAAGCTATTTAAATCAAACCCGACACGTTTAATGAATTTGCTAATCATTGATATGTGTGCTTAAAAATCATTATTAATTCATAGCGAACGCGTTTTTATTGGGTTTGCATATACATATAGCCACAGGCCAAAACAACCCAGTGAGCAAATGTGCATACGCGGTCAGACACATTGTGTTTTTTAAATATATTTTAAAGGCATTATTTCGTTTATTTCAAACGCAAATTGTCCACTGGGAAGCTACGAAACCAAACACATATGTCCGTATATACCATACATATGGACGGACAATTATAGTTCGTTATTTACATATGTTACACGTGTTTTCGTACACGCAACCAATCGCAGTCCATATTTAAGACGGAAGTGCCTTACCATATCGTATTGCTTTCACAACACTTTAGAAGATAACTAAAATAATACATGCGAATTCAGATGCCGTAAATACAACTGTGGTGCTATAATATGGCGCTTTAAAATTCATTATTTTCCACAATCGTAAATGCTCTGAACGATCGAGATAAGAAATCATGCGATTCTGGCGAGTTCGGTGTTGCTTGAAAGACCATTTTTCTAAAACTGGAGAAATCAATACGAATACTTTCAGATACATTCCCAGAATATTGCAATTAGGTATTCGAGAAACTAAGAAATTGGAGCAAGATGCTGGATTGTCACTCCCAAATGCAGTTTATCTAGACATATGCGAACACATAATAACACACAGCCATGTGAGTGTCACACACCACACATCTTTTAAATATGCACGACAAGTGATAAGCGACAAATCACAAGTATGTATGTACATACAAAATATTAGGCACCCAATACGCCCATACACATACGTCCACGAACACACGTACACCGAGCTGTACGTACGTCTGCATGTACTTGGCGACGTACGTTTGACCACGGCTGTTATCTGCGTTTTATGCTATGTGCCCACGTATGTGTTTACCAAACGTCAGCTGCAGATACTTATCACTACACAGAGAATGGTAAACAACAGGGAAGCAGTCAGCCCGAATTAAAAATAGGAGAATTTCGCCTGCCGATGACTCATACAATTTGAGACTATTGCAGCTTTGGGCAGCGACTCGTGGTAAGCACACGGTACGAACAAATATGCAAGATTTCGCTTTGGAAATTCCCACAAGCAAGTGGCGTTCGGAAAAATAAACGTTCAATGCAACAATGGAGGGGCCCATAAATTGATAATGCCGCAAATGTGATGTGCCACATCGTGAAATTCTGCAGAGGGTGCGCGGGCTTGCGCGTGCACACAACCTGCCGAGCTGCAAGGAAACTGGCAAACATGCCTGCAATATCGAGAAAACCCAATTTTCGCAGACGCATTCGATTACCTGGTCGCGTCTACCTATGCGGATATTAATGGGAAACTTTATTAATATAAACCTTTTTCCCGAAACGCGCTGAATGGGAATCAATTTTCGTGGAATTCCTGAGCCGCCTACCTAACAGCAAAAATTGAACGCCTCTACAGCGACCAACCACACTTTCTCCGTACGCTACATACGCGTAACAGATGCGATATACGTAGCGCTCATTGCACTTCGCTTGCTTGCTTCGTTCATTCGTCCGAGAGCGAGCTAACGCACCACTGTGGTGGGCCGTACACGTGAATCTCTCTTGCGATTTGTGCTGTGCGACACGAATCGCTCTCTCAAAAAGTACAACTCATTTCCAATAAGCCACAAGGCGGATTTCGACAGCTTGAGCGAGTGCAAACAGATTCCTGGCACTGCGAGCGTGTGCGCGGACTAGTGGCATGAGGCCCTCATTTCTGGTCAGTACTCCGTCCGTCGCATATTGACAAAGACCCGTCCGACCGATAGCAGCTATTCCTAAAAGTGGGCAAACTACGCCCATTTCTGACTGCGCTGTGACAGACAGAGGAAATCGCAGTAAAGAGAAAACTCTAGCATCATTTTTGAGGCCTTGGAATATTTGTTTCCATAGCAAAACCCTTCGGAATTTCAAACAATATCCGTGTGTATGCTAGCGCGTCAACGATTTACAAGCTGCAAGCCACAAAAATGTCATGTATGGCAATTGACTATTTTTTACGCAACACTCGACATGCTCGCACCCGATTTTAACAATGGTCTCGTCTCACTTTCTCCCCCTATTTTTGTGCTCTGTCATTCCTCACCACTTTCATGCTCCTGAAACTTACAGATTGACGTTCCGACGTGCCAAGTCCCAGGATTTTTATATTCCTTTCCTTTCTTTGTAACAATTTCAGGTTCTGCAACGCATCCGCTTTGATAATCACAGTTTTGGTAAGAGCTCTGCTTCCGATTCTAATCCTCCGAACTTATGAATTTTTGCTCAAATGCAATTTTCTTTCACAATTAATTTGATGTGACTATATATATATTTTGTTTTACTTTTTGCGTGAAAATTTACTGTTTCGAAATTCGTTATTTATATTTTTGTTGACTAATTTTTAAAATTTTTGGAATACAATTTATTAACAATTTAATTCACACGACGTTTGAAATGAAAGCACAAACTTTGAAATCGCACTCAAGGATAACGCGTTTACGTGTCTCACAAATGGGGTGTATTAACCAAAATTTTTAATTACGTTCACGAAAAATATCACACAAGAATTCAGAGTCCAGAGTTTCCGCAGTTGCTACAGTCGAAAAAGTAGTATCCGCCTTCAGTTTGTGTCTGCTTTGCCTCTTTTCAGTTCACTTGCTCACACTCGATTCAACGCTTCGACCTTTTCGAACCCAGCAATTTGCGTTTGGGTTGTCTGTCAACCGCAACTAACGAATACAAAATTTAACGAAAAACCCAAATTTCACGAAATTCAACAATTTTTACATCAGTTTCATCACTCACTGAAATCAAAACGACTTCGAATAATTTTTTTCTTTTCTACTTTTTGCGTTTTTGTTTCAACTACACAAACAATAATTCAGTTTTCTATATACAGACACACGAAGAGAGAACAAGACAGTAAAAAATCCAAACTCCCAAAGTAGAAAATTCAACGTGGATTTGATCCTCCAATATGTGAAGTCTCCAAGCACTCGTTTTCGACTAAAACTGAAAAATCGTTTGAAAAGTTTGCCAGTGCCAGGGCAGTTTCATACAAAACTTAATAAGAGCGCACACACACACACACGCCGCCACTTGCATGCCAATAACAGTACACAGATACGCAGAGCGGCGGCTGTGTGAGTGGCTTCTTGTTCACCACACGAACTGCGATAAGCCATGCCAGGCAGCCCAACGTTCGTACGTGTCTGTTTGCTAGCGCCTACAGAATGTGTGCATAGGTGTTTGAGTGTGTGTGTGTGCGCTGCGGTACGAGAGAAAAGAGTGGAGAAACTATGTGGTCGGGTCTGGTCTGCTAGAATGATTAGCGCTGGGTTGAGTATTTCTGAAATGTCATCATCCACAACAGCAGTGAACAATGACGAAAATGTAAAACGAAGAAGCAAAATGCGCGTAGAAGTGAAGAAGACGCACGCTACATCTGGCATTTCATACTCAAATCAATAGTGAAGTGTACTTTCGGCGAAACTGAGTTCACTGCCTTCCTCAAACCATCATCCACAGACAACTACATACATATTACATTTTAAGCGCAGCGCTGCATTGCTAAAGACAGTTGAAATCGGACCTTATATACATATTATATATGTATGTTGCTGAAATTTTTTTACAAATGACAACCAAACTTTCAGAACTTTTGATATTCGCTGGCTACAGAACATAATGCTGCTGCCTGCCACATCGCTTGTAGCTTTGGCATTGCATTCTGTTCAGGCAGTCACATTTATGAGCTGTACGCCCCAGTGTACAAATTTGGTCTAAGTGCTAGCACAGGTACCTTATATTTTGAATCATTTTTTTATAAATATAATATTTGTGGATGGTAATAAAAATGTATGAATTTTATCAGTCGATAAATTAAGTGGGGCGAACCCAAAGTTACTTTCCTTCTTAATCCAGTTTCTTGAACGTATGCATCCAAGTGTTAAGAAGGGAACTCCTATATCTTTCGGTTAGGATTAGTAACAAACGCAAACTTTTTAACAATTCGCAATGAAAGTACCTTTTCATAAGATCATTCAGTTTGTTAGGGGACTCTCTATCACAATGGGCCGTCATGGCCTAAGTGTGCTCCTTCTTGGGGCAGCTACTCCTACATACCTACCTACCTACCTAGGGGGCTCGTAAAAATTGGATAAACGAGATATTCGAGAATCGGGTTTTTTAGAAGAGAAATTTTGTATTTTTTTATTTTGTGTTTTTGTAAGTTGTTTTTGCAATTGTGCTGCTCTACGGGATGATTTCTTCCAGCAAAAATTGCCAAAACCTTTACGGCAAACCGATTGCATTAATCGAGAAAAAACTGAAGGGTCTTTCGATTCAAATAAACAGCAGCTTGCGAGGCATTCACGCAACCGCGTCTGATATGCGCTCGCTGTATTTATAGAAAATCCACTGCGTAAAATTCTTATTTACGTCAAATTTTCCAAAATGTCGTCGTACTATATTTTTAATATATAAACTTTTTCCCCTTTCTCAATGAATAATTCGAATCTATCACTCGTGGAGGTAGCACACACACACACACCAACAAATACATGTCTATTTGTAATGGTTCGAACGTCTACCTGAACTTGTCTACGAGTTCTATGTAACACTACCGTTACAGAAGTGTTAACCATGAAGTATAAAACTTATATGGACTTACTACCACTGCAAATCGGCCACGATAGCCCAGCGGGTAGCGCGCTGGCTTCTCATACCGAGGCCCTGGGTTCGATTCCTCGCGCTGGTGAAACACACGTCTACTTCTATCGCTATCCACATGAAGCAAATGAGAATTACCAGAATCGCACAAGTGCGCTCTTGGCAGGCAACAGCAAAACCTCCAAGTGTTAAAGAAAATTGCCAAAAAACCGCCGTTCGGATTCGGCGTAAAACTGTAGGTCCTCTCCCCCTTCCCACAACCGTAAGAAATGTGTGTTGTAACACATGTTGAAAAAACAGTGTTGCATACACATTTCAAACGGGTGGAATTTGTGGTATCACAATGGACCCATATAGAGGCCTAAGTGTGACTCACACAGAGGCAGCCACCACAACCCACTTAACTACTACCACTGCACGCAATTTTTTACCTCACGTTTACGAATAAAATCTTAAAAATCTTTTAAAAATCGTAAAATATCGGCCTTTCAGTAGACATCTAGCCCATCTTAATAAATACAAATCTTGTATTAAACTATAGTCATGCATATTATTTTTAATACTACCGTCGTTTATTTTTGTGATACAAATTTGTATTGTTCAAAAAGATAATACATTTCGTTCTGTAAAATATTATAATCTCCGCCATACACAAAACCACTAACGAGTATTCCGACCGTAGGGTATTGCAGACGATAAATGGAAACAAACAACATTAATGGAAGCAACTTTAATGCTCGAACGAATGAACGTACGGGTGCATACGTAAGTATGTATAACGTTTATTGCACGCAGTATCTGTGGGCACTGTATGAGAAAGTGCAGATGTGGTAGGTAGAAAAATACGTTAAAAGCCAACAATTACGCACATATGTACAGGAAGAAAACATCGCATACGCGTTATTCCGCGAATAACACTAAAGCGTATAAAGTAGGAAGTTAAACGAAAATATTAACAAAGAACAGCCACGAGCGTGTAATACGTTTCACCAAAAGTCAGACGTAATAAACTGAAATATACATATTTCGTTTAAATACGTATGAATGTGCGCAAAAGAGACGAATTTAAATAAATGAAATACGCACACATTAAGCGTAGAAAAAATATTAATGATAATAAGAAAACAACTTCCTCAGCGCCTGGCACAAAGTGCAAATCAAGTAAATTAACAGCAACACACACACACGCGAAAACCCCACCACATTCACATTCCTCAGCAGACAGGCGAAATCAGCAAAAGTACACCACCATCATACAAACAGACAATAGAGGCAGAAAACCCCTACAAGAACCGTACTGGTTACATGACCAGACATTTACCGGCTACTTCTGATCATACTTTACTTCCGTCTGATATCGTCTGAAGACTCATGCAAAAATTAGTTTACATGTGTAAAATGCATGAAACCTTTAAAGTCAAATTCATAAACGCTCCCGATACATGCTAAATTAAGGGAACGCGCTACACCTACTTCCTGTTATCAATATCACGCCCATTTTCGTACAAAATTGTGTTCCGATACTTCGACTTCCTCAATTTGTTGTGAATTCACAAGTGCAATAAGCCATAATCAAAAAGAGCAAAGTGAAAATTATGGTTAATATGACCCTTAAAAGAAATTACAAAAATGTGTGATCGTTTACCAAATAAGAGGGAGTTAAGTCATTTTTCTAAACTAATTGGAACCGCACTTGGCATATCGTAGTGCCCAAGAACCAACTAACAACGTTTGAGGGGAAACACCACTCTAAGATTTTGCAAAAATACTTTGTTGTACTTTGGCGTAAACCATACCTTGGAGGCATAAAAATAATATGCAGTTGCTTCTTCAAATCTTAACAGAATTAATTCTTGATTTTACCACAGCGCCTTGGAGCACGCGCTGAGCGCTCGCAAAACTTCACACGTATTCTTCTCGAAACCACTTTTTGCAAACGGGGTGTACAGATTACTCCAACACCGTTGCATCGATTTGAAATTTTGAGAGTTGCTTCGAAATTGTATGCTCTAAAATAGTACATAGCCGTTTTTTTATTTGATGGAAAGTTTGTACATACATACAACAATTGTACATACTGACAATTTTCGGTTAAAAATTGATATCTTTTTCAAAAATGCACCATTTTTACAAAACTTGATTTAAAACAACCCACGTACCACCATAGACAATAGAACATAGATTAAAATGCATTTGCTTTTGTTGCAGGCCTCATACTTTACGAGAAATCAGTCCACCCGTTTGGGAGTTAAAAAATAAGGCAATTTTTAAACCTTAACACTTTATCCGCCATTTTGAATAAAAAAAATACTAAACAAATTTTATTCCTTACTTTAATATGTGCCTAATATACCCTAAAAAAAACCTTACTTTTTTCATAGTCGCAAAAAAAATCGTCAAAGTCAGGCCTTTTTTCGGCAGCTAAGATGGTGTTACCCCTTAAGCCTTTTGACAAATATTCAAAACTATAATAAGTAACGAATGCCAATAGTAACGAAAAGTGTATAAAGTACACAAGTAAAAGTAGAAAATATTGATAAGGAACAGCAACATTTTCGTTTATTAATCTGAGCATTTCAGTTTTGCATCGATTATATTTCACTATGTTTACGACATACTAACGCTACAATAATACAAAAATACTTCATTCAAAGAATACTTTTTGCGAAGCGCGGACATGCTTATTAAAATGCCAACCACGCTATCCTAAAAACGATATTTAAAAATGTATGCCAATTAAAACATAAATTTAATGGCTGATTTAGAATTTCAATAAACAAATCTTCCGTAAACAGGTGGAAATTTTTTTGACAAAAATTATCTCGAAAGCATCTCGAAAACTTTGACTGCTTAAGATCTGTCAGAAGGTGTGCTAATTAGCGTGCCATCGCTGTAGTTCACATAATGCAAATGAAAAAGAGGTGTTTAATGTAGTCAAGATAAACTTCGCAAACTTCGTTCTAAATTTTATAAACGAAATAAAGCCCAAAATCCATTTTTTTCAAACTGAAGCAAGTTTAATAGAAATTGAAAAAGGCTTTCTGTTAATCGGGTAGTACTGCAGTCAGGCCATTCTGGCAGGGATAAACGTTGGCAATGTTAGTGGTGGTAAAAATAATAATAATTGATACTCACCACACATGCACCCAAATGAGTTCCAATGAAAAATATAAAAACGACAAAAGAGAGGAGAGAACGAACGAGAGACGTCTTTTGCAAAACATTTAAGTATTGTCTGTGAACCATTTTCAATCG
Source organism: Melieria picta (assembly GCA_964056695.1). Classification (NCBI taxonomy): domain Eukaryota; kingdom Metazoa; phylum Arthropoda; class Insecta; order Diptera; family Ulidiidae; genus Melieria; species Melieria picta. The sequence continues at coordinate 98,047,255 of OZ057398.1, read as the reverse complement.
CCCAGGCGAACAACAATGGCCACAATGCCAGCCAACCAAGAGGCATTAGTATTTGTGACAGCATAGATACGCGTTGGGCTTCGAATGAGATTAAACAATTCCAATTCACCAGTGCACACACACAAACACACACATACATACATACATACACAAAACGACACCTACATACACGTGTGCAATTTTGTTGCTTTTCAATTGCTGTTACTGCTGCGTCATCAGCACACGAGTCAAGCAATACTGCGCATAAAGTCGAAAATATACGTAGTAAAAATACTCGCACCATACCATTGCCAGTTGAGTTACCCCTCCTGCCCACTGCGCCCGTACATGCGCACGTAAGCTGCTCGTGTCTGTGAGAATGAACATTTCGTAAAACAAGAAGCAAAATTAAAAAAGCAAATAACATGTACAAAACAATATGTGAAAATATTAACAAAAAATACACAAAAACTGTTTTGCAATATAGGAAGGGAGAGAGTAAAACATTTTGTTATTTCCAATTCGTATAAAGACGGCTGCATTGTGTGTTTTTTTAGGTTAAACATACATAAGCGACTGTGGTGAAAATCGTGTGTACGCTTCAATCCGCAATGACAAACGAATGGGGACCTACACGCTCCGTCAGTGTGTGGCATTAACATACATACGACGACAGGCGTTTGCTTGAAACTGTCTCACCACTCCACTCCGCTTTACTACACTCGATGACAGAAGAGGGACTATGCTATTCACACTAAATGGAAGAAACAAAAATGTTAAATTCGAATTAGTCAACAAGCAAAACATTTTTAAAATGATACAATCATACTTTTCCTACGAATACACACTGACTTTGGCATGGGTTTTTGCACTGGCGGCGATGCTTTCAGAGAGCATTGCACACTGCTGGCGAGGTGGTGTGCCAACGAACGCCAATTCACTCAACTGCGCAAAATGGTAAATCTTGGAGGATTCAACACCTCGCATCTTTTGTGTAGTCTCGGCGGTATCTAAAGCTTGCAGATGTACTAAACGCGCTGCACAACAGCAAATCATTTTTTTTTAATATAATTAGGGCAACAATTTAGAAGACCGCAATTTCGTCACCATGTACCAGCAAATGGATACGGTAAAAGAAGATCGAATCGTCGTCGTGGTCAGTGCCAGATGCACTACAATGACGGGGTGACGACCCGGTCCTCGTTCCATTCAGGCCTTTCGGAAGTTTGCACAGAAATGATAAAGTCTGTTGATTCGAACAGGGTTCAAGATTCAACAGAGCAGCGATATTGTCCGTATTGCCGTACTCATGCAACACCCGAAGATGGGCATACTACATACATAGTATAAATATGAACTTACACACGCTTCAACCAAGAAATCTGACAGAATATCAATCATTGTTCGAAACAATAAACTCATTTGCAGAGCCCCATGAGCAAGAATGTGAACTTTTTGCAAAATTTTGTATACCTACGTAAATAAGAGACAAAAACAATGTAGTAAAAATGTATGATTTCTTCTCTTCATGAGATTTAAGTTAACGAACTTTGAATTATGAAAAGGTAGTATACAAGACAAAGCAAGGTTATTGCGAATAAATGAAGCTTATTTTTCTTCTTTTATGCCATGTTTATGTACTGTATATGCGTACACATAAAGAAATGTGCAGCTTGTGTACGTTTCACGTCCATCAGATATTCTCATCTACGACTGTAAATATTTGTGTGCGAGCTACGTATAGTCGGCCCGCGCTTGCTTCACGCCGAGCAGCAAAATAATTTCAATGTGCTCCGACGAGTGGATTTAAATTGATTGCAAAGTTTATGCGGAAGATACACACATGAAGCAACAAAAAAGGTCAAGTTTCGCCCAAACCAGTGCACCCGAGCGCGTGTTGCGGCTGCTGCACTTGTCACATGTGTAAATTCAGGCGGACACGATAGCCAACGAATGCTATTTGAAAAAATATGAAGAATTGAGAAAAACCAAGTAAGGCTGAGTGCTATAGAGGATAAGTGCAGACTAAAATAACATCGCCGAAAAACAATGACTTCCTACGCCAGGTTCTCACCTCACGGCTGAGTGTATCCGTGGTTCGTAGAGTAGGGTTGTACACTCTCGAAAGTAGACAGCCAAAACGTAAAAAACAAACACCACTCGCATCGGTGTGCTGTAGCAGAGCTGCAGGAGAGTCAAGTCGAGAGGGGCAACGCTGTAGACGGCAGTGGTGAATAAAATCTGAATAAATTATACGTCTATACGTATGTATGTATGTAAGTAGGCGACACTGGCAAGCAGACGCATTTGACAAGAAAGATTGAAACAGAGCGGAGATAAAAATAAAAGCGAACGTCAGACGTCAGAGTAACTAGAAGGCAACAACGTCCGCTAGACCAAAATCGCTACGAAAAAGCTTTGACCAGGAGAACGATTGCATGAATAGTTTCAAATGTAATTGTTGATAATTGTTGTATTGAAGTTGTTTTCGTTTGAGATAAGATTTATCAATGTTCTAAAAACTTGGGTACTCTAGAAAACTTGCACTAATACACCAATTCTTGTTTGAGAAATCAATGCAACAAATGAATTTTAAAAATCTGTAACGCCTAGCCTCCGCCTGGGTATAGCTGTTAAGGTCGACCGTAACTCGGCAACGAGAGTCCATGTAGTGCCCAAGGCAGACATCTAAAGAGAATATCATACCACCAACGATTACCACACATGCGTCATCTAAGACCAGTCATTTACCTCGCAAGCAAAGCAGGATGCACTTCAGTACAAAAATCAGCCACAAAAAAACAGGAAATACACACAAAAAATGGGCAACTCAAGAAAAGTCGCAACGACGAACTTGTTTATTGACTTAAATTTCGCAGAATTCCGAACATCTCAGAGACAGAGCGACCAACCAAAACAATACGAAACATCTACAACAGAACAAATAACAAAAAATGCCCGATAAAAAGAAGCTTGTAAAAAACCAAAAACAAAATCGACGACTCGCTTTCGCGTATGGGATCCAAAAAGCTATCTACTATATCTGACTGGCATACAAAAGAACCAGCACTGGCATAATTGTGTATATGTGAATCCGTGCACAAGGTCTGGTAAAAAAAAGTGACTTTTCAAATTTCATGGGCTACGTAAATTCGATTTGCGGTTTTTTATGTTGGTACATATTTTCTCAATATGTTGGCATTATCAGCCATTTTGCATATATAGTTGTTTTTTTTTGTACAGATATTTATAAAGGTTAAACGTGCTTTTGGTTGCTTCGCGATTTTTTGCTATCGAAAAAATTGATTATTTGCTCACTCATTGTTGCTTGTTGATGATTTCTTGGCCAAGAACAATACCTTGATCATGCTTCGGCCTCCGTACTCACCGGACTTGGACCCTGCGAATTTCTATCTTAAAAACTGAAAGGACGCATGAAAGGACTTAGATTTTCAACGAATGAGGAGATAAAGACCGCATCGCTGGAAGAGCTCGAGGCAAACAAGGAAAACAGCGCATATCAGAAGTGCTTCGAGAGTTGGAAAAAGCGCTGGCATAAGTGTATTATAACTAAGGGGGATTACTTTGAAGAGGGCAAAACAGATATTGATTAATTAATACTTTTTTTCCAAAAAAAAACAATCACCTTTCTCAGACCTCGTATAGTATTAAACAAGTAAAAGTGCTTCGACTCCTGCCAAATCTGTCAATCTGCCAAGCAATAAGCAGACGAAACATTTTTGATATTTTACAGGAGAAGCAAAAAACATTGCAAAACATGTAACAAAACCCACATTTTTAATTTTTTTAATGCAATTTAGGTATAAGTAGGTAGTCCAATGCGACCTTGAAGGAAAATTGTATTTTTATCATTTGTACCGGATTTATGTGAGTTAGGACTTTTGGCAAATAAAATGTCTGTGAAAAATTGTAGTCCGGGCTTTTTGTTATTTTATATAAATTAAGAGTATTTTAACTGTAATTTATGGCAACATATGAAAGTGAACAAACATAAATGAATTTAATTCAAAGATTTAAAAATTACAAGAATATAAAAAAAAAAAAAGTTTCCAAAAATTCATTGCTGTGCAAATGGTAAATTTTCGTAAAACGCATGACAATCACTAAGTAATAACTTTTTTAGATCTTGAAGGTATTATGCTGAGGTATAAGGGTCTCACGTCGAGGCCGAGTATACTTTTGAAGTTGTCAAGGAATTCGTCTACCTTGGCACCTGCAGATAAAGCGAAGGATTACTCCTGCCAATAGTTCTCGCTACTGTGGTATCGGTAAGCAACTGAGTGGCAGAGAGCTCTCTCGACCGACAAAACTTGCACTCTATAGGACGCTCTTCGGTCCGTGCGCAGAAGCATGGACACTGTCGCGTAACGACACAGCGGCCCTTGGGGATTCGAGAGAAAGGTACTTCGCAAAATCTTCGGCCCTGTTCGTACTGACGACGACTGTCGCATACGAACCAACAACGAGCTGTATAAGCTGTACGAATTAACATCCAGCGGCTACGCTGGCTTGGCCATGTCTGCTGTATGGACGATGAAGCTCCGGCGAAAAAAGTGTTTAATGCGGTAGTTGGAGGTCGACGGCGAAGATGGAGACCGTGTCTCCGGTGGAAGGACCAAGTTAAGGACGTCCTATCATCTCTTGGTGTGACCAACTGGAGAAGGCGCGCGCAAAGCAAAGTCCTTAACCCGGTAACGGGTTGCTATGCCCAGTTAAGTAAGTAAATCACATACATGGGTACATACATATGTTCACTTTCAAACTAATAACGTGTCGCCCTAAGATGGTTCATATCAATGCACAGTGATTCGACCCCATACAACCGCGCGACAAAATTAGAAGAAATGGTATGTTCTTAATAAAATTTTGTAAGCTAGTTAATCATAGTCTGCTGAAATGAAATCCCCATTTTTTTCTTAAACTTTTGTAGTTTAGCAATGCAAAATTTGCAATTTTCGTAATTTTTGGTAAGATATAGCACCAAACGTATTGGCTAGAGTTTTTAGATTTTACATTTAATCAGTAACATCACAAAGGAAATTGTATGAGGACCCTCAGTTTTGCAATAAAAATTATAATAATAGATGTATGTTTTGCATTTGTGTAGTTTTTTTTTCATTTTTCATGCTGATTGCGTACTTTCAGGGATAAATAAAATGTATTTTGTCGAAAAATAGGTGTTATACTACTTTTCAAATTGAATTATTTTTTTAGATCGAAAGGTATCGGAGGATGTAATTACATTATTACTAACATTATTACATTATTATTACTAACAAAAGTTTGCCAACTCGCCAAACGGTTATGTTAGGAACTTTATATTTATACATACTTGTAACTTGTACTTTTATAACTTATCTACTCGTCGTTTTTACATTTTTTTTTACTCTGTGAATTCATTTTGAAAAACATATCTTTATACCACAGATTCTTGCTTTCCTAGTTTAAGTTGCATGGCAATGGAGGGCAGAATCCGGAAAGTACGACAAAGACCAACTTTGCTTAGCTAAAGAAAATTTGTGTTCATGCAGAATTGTTTCTTTTTAACAGAAATACTTATTATTATTAACTTTTGCTTTTAATAAATCACCTAATGCCTCGGGGCGTTTTTACTACTGACTGCTAATTTGTTTAAGAATCATACAGAACCACAAGACTTCGGGCTACACATAGTAAAATTATACAAGTGAACCAGTTGAAATTACGGCCTCCTTTATGTATGACAACAAGAGATAAGTTTGTAAAATTATTATCAATAAGAGCATACAAAATTAATCCCGAAAAATAAGGTAACTTCGGGTATTGTCAGACATGGGGGTTTTGCACTAAATGCATAATGCACTATGCTTTCGCTACTGCTGTGGTAAAAAGTACCACACAAAAAAAAAATATTGGAAGAAAATTGCACTACCACTAAATAAAGATCAGTGATTAGTGGAAAAAACTTCCGCTATCACTAAATGTATTTAGTGGTAGTGGAAAATGTACCGCAGACCTCGTAGTGGTAGTGGCATTTTAGTGCAAAACCCCCATGTCTGATTGTGGTATACCTATTTATTTTTTGTCTATATCGCAGTCAAATTCGGTCCAAATTTAATGAAATTCAACGAATGACATATTTCAAGTATTGGCTTTTAAACAGTTTAACTGGAAAAAGTTTCTGGTGAAAACGTTCAGAGATATTCTTTGAAGTTTGTGAAAACTCATAAAAGGCCCATTAAACAATTTAGCATATTCATGTAATGTGGTATCCTACCTTTTTCTATGTGCTTCAATTTATTCGATTGATTCGTAAGAAATTATGATTTTTAAACATTTTTAAGCACATGTAAATAAAAGCTCGATTAAAATCAGTCCTCGGCTTACTGTAGTGATAGAAGTTCTACAACTACTTTTTTTAATACTTGCCATGCCCTAAAGGGTGGTGTAAACTATATATCAACCTATCTCATCTCCATCAACATATCTCATGCTTTTACGTTCCATTGCGATTTTTTTCCTATTTTTTCCGGCCTATTTAGTACTGGAAGATGGTATAGCACATTACCCTCCACGACCTATACCACATTACCCGAACTTGACTTCTTTTGAAATAATTATGAGAAAGTAAATTAATGCTTATCATTGAAATTATTCGTATACATACGAATATACATAGCATATATGGGGCATTCCATGCGAAGCGGACAGGTAAAAAAACTCGATGTTTCCGATTTCAATAATATTTGAGTATGTTCTAACTATACGTATTATTGATACGTATACCAAATATTTTTGTGATATAATGACTAGTTAAAGAGTTATGGGACTTTGAAGTTTTCGACAGCCGGTTGGCATGCAGTACTTCAAAGCCGATTATGGAGTCATAAAATTATATATTAAAATAATTAAACCACTGGATTTCTTACTTCATTTACTGAGCTTTTTAATTGTCTTTTTTTAAAAGAAAAAAAAATTTTTTTCGTAAAAAAAAAACCAATTAATTTTTTTTTCCTTGATTTTCACTAAGTTCGACCATTTCGTTTTTTTTTATTTTTTTTTATATAAATTGCTAATATTGTATAGAACATTGGTGCCAACTTTTATAATGGGCGTGGAAGTGGATTAGGAGCTAGTTTCAAACTTGTTGGGGTTTCAAAGAAAATTATTTACAACAAGAAAATTATAGACAATCGTTGCTGTATTGGCAGCAGCATATCCTACATGACAACTTTAATAGTATCCAGCGCAGTAAATATTCGCGAAAAAGTGATCGAGAGTGTGGGCTGCACTTCAATGAATAAGAGAACGATCTGAGGGTTAATGCAATTGAGAAACTTTCTGACAAAAAACTTGTCATGTTTTTTTCTATTGATGAAGAAATATGAAGCCATGCCAAAACCTGGTCTACTGTATACTGTGGTAGACAATTTAGGAGACTGTTTTAAACCCAACTAAAGTTGGGTACAAACATAAGTAATATAGGAAAATACAAATGGATGGAAATACAATAGGAAAATACGAATGTAAATTTACATGACAACTTATACTCGTATAAAGCAGACGCGAAATACAAACTGACAGTGCAGATCGAGATTCACTTGTTTGTGTTAGTTTTACACGAAAAAAGAGATATTAAAATTGTGCAAAATAGAGGCGTGGCATAGCTTGTTTATATGAATGCATTTGATCAGCGCCTGATAAAATTTTTTGTCTAAAGGAAATTATTACAAGATTCAAATGCTCAATTTTGTATGCATAACTGGAATTCTTAAAATATCTGAAGCTTCGAATTAAATAAACTTACCAAAATCGTAAAGCATAAACTGCATGTAATTATTTCAAAAATATAATAGCTGTAACGAAACGAAAAGAAAGCTTTCATTAATTATAGAGCAAGAAAGTGAAAGACATATCATATATCTCGTCTTACAACTAACGTATTAGTCCTACCGGATTTCAAAACAGTTATATCATTACAAGTTGTATTGAAAAGATTTTGCGACCGAATTATACATCGAAAACTTCGATAAAATAAATAATAAAAGAATAAAATCTGAAAACACATTCAAGCCAAGCAACTAACACGCTTTTGACTCTTTGGTTTTTCTGGCCGTTTTTGATGTGCAGAGTTAAAAAAAAAACCGAGTTCAATGTCGCTGACTGCTATGTGAGAATGCGCAAACAATTTTGTTGTTCCTCTTCCTTTCGTGTTTGTTCCGGACTTTGATTGACCTATATTGTTATTCTTCCTTCTCTGCAGCGTCCCTCCGGTAAACAGAACGGGCGAAATATCAGACGCACCCTTCGCAGCAACAGTCCAGACATAAATTTACCAAGAAGCCGACCGCGCGGTTGGCAGCTTCGAATTTTGTTTGATGGTTGGCTATGTAGCCGGTACTGCTTCATGGTAATTAGATAATCAGGGAAATTTTATATTAGCCTTACTCACAATTTTGTGGAAATGGTCTAAGAACACATAGTACATACATATTTACTATGCAAATGCAACACCGAATTGCAAAGCTGTTGGTAAGAGAAGCAAAAGTCGGGATACAAATTGCTAAAGGAAGAAATAGAGAAACAAATTTAACTGTAAATACTAAAAAAATGTGGAGTGAGAAGGACATAGCTTAAACACTAAATTACTTCCAAGGAGCTCCCGAAATAGAGGTAAAAATATGCCGCTTCTTTGCAAAAACTCTGGCTGGCATTCACAATTGCTGTAAATTTCGTGTTTTACAACAAGTAGATACTGCAAACTGAACAGAAAAATACTGCGCATAATTGATGGCAAATGTTTTTAATTGCACAGATTTGCAATTTCAAATGCACAAGGTTGTGAATAGGGCTATTGTATAATTATGACAAAGCGACAAACAGCGGAGAAGTAATTTTGAAATTACGTTTTAAGTCGACACACAGTGCTTCGAGAGTGGACAAAAATAAAAAAAAAAATCATCGCGGATTTTGACAAAAGTAGTATCATGTTAAAGGTAATTGTTTAATTAAGCTGGATCCGAAATACTTTCTCGAAAAATTGTCGAGATTAGGAGATATAGCTTTTCAAAGTCGGATATATTTTGACAAAAATTTATGAAGGAGAAAAAATTAAATTTAGGTGCTTGTATAAAAAAATTGTAGAAAATGTGTTGTTGTAGATAGGCTACTAATTTCATTTAAAATTAAAACTACATTGATAGGAGCGAGACTGCTGATCGGTTTTTTTGTTTAGCATAAATAATTTTTTTTGTACGAATTTTCAAAAATGAATGTTTTTTAACCAAAAAAAAATTGAAAATAACCAAATTTAGAAAGGCAATTTAAATCGAATGGCGTGAAATGGCGTAAATCCTTTTTATGACCTTTTTTAGATGGGCTTTCTTCTTTTAAGTACGCAAAAAAAATTCTGCGTCTTTTTGCGCCTTTGGAAAATATTAAATTTTTTCGAAACTACTAATGTTGATTTTTTTACAGAAATCGCTTGCGACCAAAATGTGTAACCAAGTCAATGCCACGAACTATGAATGTTTTTTATAAAAATAGGTTTGGCACGCCTATTTAACCCATTATGAGCCATAATATCCAATTTTTTCATTATTATGGAATTTATTTGCTAAAATGTGATTTAACGCTAATATATTCTAAAAAAAGGAGGAATGTCTAATTTTGAAGGTTTAATTTTGAAGAATAATTTTTATAATAGTCTGGCCGTTATAAATTGAGCTGCATTGCATATTCACCTGTCTCATCTCCATGTTAAGCTCTACGGATATCAAATAAACAAAAAATATATCCTTTAAGCAACTTTACCGCCCTCTTTCCACCCTTTAAATTACGAATTTAGAAAAACGCCAAAATAGGTCTTTTGTTTTTGGTTTTTTAGTATACATATACACAATTTTTAAACAATCTGACCAAAAAACAATGTCCGTCCATAAAAGCTTCACCACCCCCTTTCCGCCCTTTCAAGGTCGACGTTTTTGAAATCGCTTCTTTTTAAGGGTTGACTTTCTAAAATACAACTTTTGACCAAATTTCATCATTTTAGCTCTAGCGGTTTGGGCTCGGTGATGATAAAATAATATATAATCATATATATTCGATTTTTTTTAACTATAAATTTTTTTTTTGAAACAAACACAAATTCTGAAGTGAGCAGCAAATTTTCAGCTAATTTCACGTACTCCTTCTATTTTTGCCGCAATTTTGTATGGAGTCGAAGCACTGTGCGACAGTGCGAAGGTTCGTTATACCAACAAACGTAAGTTAAAAGTGTTTGGTGTAACTTTTGGTATTTGTTAGTCTTGTCATGTCTTTATCAGTGAGTTTTTAGAGGAACAACATTTATGTACTGTCTCAAATTAATAAATTTTAATAAATTATGTAATAGATGTGTAGAACATAACACAATCAAATAAATAGTTTCTGCTCTTTTCGAAAAAAATTTGTTTATTCCTTTTAATTGGCTTTTTAGGGTGTTCCTGCGCTTAAAAGTGCTGTTGGACAAATACCTGAATACGCCGTATATTATTGTGGATAAATCAGCAAATCATAGCAAATCGTTATTGTGTAGGCTTTTAATTTCCAGTATCAATCTTTCCAAATAAACTAGCTTTGCAACCTTACCATCATCCAGAACCTACATATATTAAAAAATCTGTATATGATCAATGTTCATAACATGGTAATTCAAATAATGTACGGCCACGGAAAAACGACTGTTTTTTGAACACTGTTAACAATGTCTCATTTACCACCTTACCAGAAGAGCGAACTGTGGTTCAACAAAACGTTGTCTTTTTTTTTGATAATGATGACTAATGAAAACTTGCAGCGTATAGTAGCTTAGTGTCCGTGTCTATGTATTGCCTTTGTTCTTTGGCGTGACCTCATAAGCATATTTTATAGATACTGATCGAGTTAACAATACGGCTTAAGATTGTGCTCTGCCATTAATGTTCTTCTTAGAAACACTCTGTCCAGGGGTTAAATGGCACATGCGCAGAGAACTCCGTCATCTTATATACTTACTTACTTACTTCATTACAAAACGAACGTTAGTTTTTTAGACATACTTATTTTTCTGGCTGTCCTCCAGTTTTTATGAAGCCCTTGCCAAGCCAAACCAGGGCCGAAGCAGGCGAATTTTATCCTGTAAAAAGAAACGATTATTTTCCGCTTAGATTTCACTGATGAGGTTGAATCAAGCACCCGCAAATCTCGTATTCAAAGGTAAGGTTAACTTCAAAGTCCCGTTAAAACAGTCAGATGCAAGTGCAAAGCAATTGACTCCATATGGAAATATCTAGTTTTTCCCTCCATTTGCATTCTACTATTGTATTTATTTTGGCCAAACAGTGTTTTGCATACAAGTTACACCATCGACTTAAAAATTGACACTACAGATTGGTGCCCGTATGAAATATGATAAGCATTACAGAATACCCTCATGTCCGCCATTTCCTTAGCCATTGATACGCTACGTGAGGTGGAGACACTTGGTATCGCACCTGGCCAACAACCGCAGGCAGGAACGGAACGCTTTAAGTTGCTAGCCACACACCCCAGACATGGCAGCACTAACTAAAACGAACACAAATGACCAACTGCACTATGCAAATGAATCCCTAAGCGTCAAGCAATAACAATGCGTTATTGTTCCTGGCCATCGTATCATCGCAACAGTCCGAAAAAATCGTTCGCATTGTTCACGGCCCAATACTTACACAATTCGAAGATTTTTGTAGTTTCGGCGAAAATGTAACGATATACTGTTTTTTTAATTTTCTCGGATGCTTCGATGGAACTAGACTGATATTTTTACGATTTTTCTTTAATTATTTCTGACTCAAAGCAGCAGCAGCCAAATATTCACCACTCACTTTTCTACACGCAGGGTTGCAAACTCGTCACAAGACCGTGACGGCAACAGTGTCAATTGTCATTATTGCTTTCTAGTGCTGATCTAAATACTTGTTACCAAAAATTTTATTTGGATAAAACTTCAAAAATGAGGAGCATAATGCCTTTTTTCTGACAAATTCTCTTTACGAAAAGGTGTATCCTCATTCAAGTAATCGCAGATATGTAATTGTAAACATTAAACTAAGCTAAAGTTGGCCAAATCAAACAAACGAACTTGATGACAATTAATGAAACAAACAAACGGCAAACAAATCTGGCAATTCTCAGGCACTGTATTGTAGAAGTTTTAACAATATTATTGAAAATGTAAACCTGCACCTATTTTGAAGGATTATTTTCCTACCTCCGACGGGAGTTTCATAATAAATACATATACTCATAAAAATACCAATAATTGCGCAAGTAATTTATTTGTAACGTTCTCTTAATAATGGTACAAATTATCAGCCCTGAAATTCAACCAACTAAGAAGATAACCGAATAAATTTCTAAATTCTAAAAACTAAAAAACAACTATGTTACATGCTTTTAATTAATACTATTTGTATATTATGTATGAGCACCTACCATTTAAAACTAAAACTTTCCTTTGAAACGAGTGCTTCAATGCATTTGTATGTACATATGAAATATAAGAAATGGAATTAAAATTAAATTGTAATGTTTGAAAAACAACTACAGTATACATGATTCAATGAGCAATAAATACATTAGAAGCAATAAACTACATACCCTGAGTTTCAAAGAGAACTAAACATTTTGGCATGACTAAAAAAGTCCTTCCGAGACATTTCAGTTTATATTAGTTAATAAGATAACCAAACGCAAACTATTAGCCAAAATATATTGAAAACTGTCTCTTTTCACTTTTAACGACTTAGCCCAGATTTCGCAGTGGTTGATTAAACATTTACCGATGGTTAACTACCCTTGTTTTATTTTACAGTCTCTGGTTAACCAATTACTAACCAACCAATCATCGGGTTATCAAGCAAACAATTTGCGGATTTGACAGCGCTTACACTTTGTGAAATCTGGCAACATTTAAAATTGATAAATTTAAAAATTAATGCCTCTTTTTCACCATTTAAAGAAGTTTGGTAATGTTTTATGTTGAAAATTCGGTTTTTTTAATTTTTCACCAAAATTTCAAACGAAAAATTGTTTATTTTTTATCTGTATTGTGTTGATTTCGGAATAATGGCAGCATTGTTACTAGCAAGCAGTATGACCAGTTTTATGCAGTGCAGTCCATGGCACAATAATAAGGTAATAGCATGCCCGCAACACCAAAAACCACATGTATTTTGTTGGTAGGATTGTTTATGGTTACTGTCAAAATCAGCTGATATTTTCCGACGAAAGAGGGAGAAACTGAAAACATACAAAAGTGATTGTTGCCAGACGGTGCTGTATTTGAGTGAAAAAACGGGAAAAGTGCTCAGGTCAGTTGTTTTCAGTCAGGTATTTTCATTTCAACCGATGCGGCAACACAGCACACCGACGATTTTGACAGAAGCCATAAACGATCAGCCGGTGGCTTGCTACAACCTTATAGTTGAACCATGGTGCAGTCATATATTTAGAAAATAGTCGCACTAGAAAAGCAACAAAATTCATCTGCATTTTGCTAGTGTTATCGTTCGGTTCATTGTCAAAATCGGAGGGACGGCTCACTTACCAACAGTACTGCCAGCATCGAACAAACTCATACATAATAACATTCAAATACGTTATGTTGTTATTTGAAGGTTATTGTGCACAAACAAGAGTTTCCAAATTTAAATGGTAAAATTTCGCGAAACTATGAAGTGTCTAAGAAAAGGGAAGCCGATTAGGGCTATAAATAATATAAATCGTCTAGTTAGATTGAAAAGGTGCTAAGACCACTTGTTTTACAAGATTTTGATGATGTTCTGCATTATCTTAAGATAAAATCTAATATAGCACATTCAAAATAAAACAATTAATTTTAATTTATATTTTTACACCGTTTTTTTGTCCGAAAAATGTAAAAAACTGAACTTAGGACCTTTCCACTCTAAGCCGACGAAAAATTGGTAAAAGAATTACTTACGTTATGCAATCATTAACGGTTTTATTTATGTCCATAATTGGAAAATGAAGCCACTGCCACTCCTGTGCGATCACGTAGCGTTGCGCCACCATTCAAATATTTGCCTATGTTCCTTTTCCTTCCTCCTCCCTTCTTCTTAACCGGCTGGAAGCATCAAAAGCCTTTAGACCTAGCCAAAAAATTTTCTTTTCATCATTACAAAAATGCCCCAAATTTCATAGAAAAACACTTGGCTGGCAATGCTGTTCGCCTGATATAAACAAAACAAACAAAAACTTTTGACAACCAACCGAACTCTGGCGAGAAAAAATAACCCTGTTCGTGACTCTACCGTGTTAATTGTATCATGATACATAATTTTTAAATCAGCTGTTCAGACAGTGGTGCCAGATTAGGGATTTTCGCTCTAGATTTGGGGTCTTGGATTTTTGCTTGGATTGGGGGAAATTTTATGATAAATATTTTAGGGCGGAAATTTAGGAGGAAATATTTTAGACATTTTAAATTTACGCTTTTTAAGATGTCTGTGGCCAACCAGGTTTCATTTTTGTTACATCAACACCTTGTTCAGATATATTGGCTAGTGGGTCTTTTTTAATTTCATGTACCAAATAGATAGAGCAATTTTCATGAAATATTCATTTATGTGTGCATTATAAATCTGGGGGAAATTATATTTTTTAAGGGGAAATGGTCTTCATTTTAGGGGGCTGCTATAAATCCATCTGGCAGCACTGTAATCAGATTACCAGTTGTGGAAGCCAAAACATTTTAATTAATGGTTAACCATCGGTTCTTTTATTTAACCAGCAACTGTAAAATCGGGCCTTAAAAATATGACTTCTGTCTGTATGTATGCATATATATATACAACTATAATATCAAAGAATATAAAATTAAATTCAAATTCGCGTACCGTTAGCGTAAGTACAAAAAAATTTGAAGAAAGTTTCCCATGCTTAGTTTAGCTTGTTTATTGTATTATGTGCAAGAATTTCCGTCCCCCAAAGAGCATGGCTGTATTTTGCAAATATAAGTTCGTAGTGCTGGTTTTCAGCCTCTTCGTTAACATTCAAAATAAAATAGAAAAATAATAAATATTTTAAGCGGTGTTCTACTTAGATTCAATGGGGCCCAAGAGGTCCCATTGTGACGGAGCTCCTATTGATTACAAATCTTTCGAAAATTTTAGCCTAAAAAATATGCGACCATGCCTTGAGGGCATATTGTAAAGGCCTTTCCAAATAAATGGAATCTTTTCTAGCAAGCTTATGACTGTTGTGGTAAATGAAAAATATAGTGTAAATGAAAAATTTTGAAGGCTACTTGTTTAAATGCAAATTATGAATTTTTTATACTTCGGCTTTTGGACAAATAATTTTGAATTCAAATGTAAACGACCTAAACTTTTATCTATAATAAATTTATGTAATTACATTATAATTTTATTAAAATAGAGATCGAATATGACGTAGTTGTAGCAATTTTGTAGAATCCGTATCTGATAGAATTGCGCGGTTTATTCTGCTTCTAACGAAGCAGCCCTGTGAGTGCGTAATCGATACTTTTTTTCGATAGCACTAAGGACTTCGAACATCTATTACCCTTAATCTAATACAATTCGCCGTGAGCAACCAGTCAAAATTTTTCGTGTATATTTGTTTCTTGTTTCAGCTTTAACGGCAAAATTTCCGTTGTTTTACTTTGTTTGTTTAACGCTTTAGAATCGCATAAGTCATAAAATTCTAAAGTACTAACAAAGGGCATGCCGAAAAGTACAATGCCACGAGTGAAGGCGGAACGTCATGCATTGCAGGTATGGGCAGGATTTTTCATTTCATTTATTAATCAAAGAATTTTTTGCTTATTGACTAATAAATAACAAAGTAATGCATAAGTAACATAATAGTACTATATACATTGATTTGCTTCCTTATAAAAGTTCATGAGTTTTTGCAACTGATAACTGTTTGCAGTTTGAGCAAATAGACGCGCTGGTTGAGGACACCAATAGGCTGCTTGAGTCCGTGTACAGCATGGTTAATTCACCGCGACGTCAGTCACCACCGATGCTTTCACCGTGCTCTCGCACTTGCCTAGAGCACAGTCCTAAGAGAACAAACTTCAACTCGGAAGAATTACAATCCCCGAAATCACCGTGTCCTTCCTCGACAGCCCGATCAATGACAGTCATAGCTTCGTCGCCTTCCTCGTTGGAAATCGAACGCGAGATTCATAGAAGTGAGTTATACTAAGCTGGCCGGACCTGAGCCTTCTTTGGGTAGGCCTGGCTTTATACTCGAGTGTTTTGTAGCCGAAACATTAAACAAATTGTTAGGAAAAAGCCGGTCAGCTTAGTGGTGTCTTGCCACCAATCGGCGCCAATAATGTGCAAGTTGTATTTACAGTTAGCCGCTTTTGCCAGGCACTTGAACACAACTTGGATACCGTTAATTGGCAAAATTCGCCCAACACTGATGGAGCGAGTGCACGACGCTCTCCCACTATGACTTCATCAAGCTCGTCCACCATGGTAACGTCAAACTCGCCAGTGGTTAGCACAGGTATGTGTGAGCCCAAGGTGTATTAATTATTATAAATTTGCCTTGGTGTGAGCCCTTCACTGTGAGTCAATCTAACAGATAAACAATTTCTTTGTAGCCAATATGGTAACGACCCCTCGCGGAGGTAAGTCACAAGCATTGAATTAATTCAAATCTGCCTATTTCTGCCAGGACTTTAATGGGGTCTGGTAAATTTGACAAAAATGCGCTTTGAAGCCGAACACATTTTATGTGCCGTGCTATCCATTCAGTGTAATTAGAGAAGTTATAGATATTATTTTTTCTTTCGAGCCAACCTGGTTATTTGTTATTTTGTGTGACCCTTAGATCAGATTAGGTATGGGAGTCGATTAACTGCTGCCCGAGACACTGCCCCCATAAGAACTAATGTGTCGAATTCCTTATTGGAGGAGTTCATCTCCCCCACTACCGTCTAGGAACTTTTTGATTTTTTCTAGATCGATTCCAGACAGCTTGTTCGTTTGAATCAGTTTCCTTCCCAATACACGGTTTCTTGCGTGTAAAAGGGAGAGTCATTCAGTTATAATGTGCACGGATGTTTCTTCAGCTTTCATGCAAAATCCGCATAGTGTATGCACCACTTCATAGAATTCCTGTTTGACACAATGTCTTTAATGAGGTTCATAGGGTCGTCTTAAGGCACTTCCTTAAGAAGTCCAATCTGTCCGCCGCCTCATTACCATAGTGCCCAGGAACCCAGTGTATTATTTATTACTCGGTTATCCTTTGAAATGTCTTCGAGAACATTTGGTGTCTCCCACACTAGTTTGGAGTCAAACGTCGTCGAGCTCAGAGCCCGTTTTGCAGCCTGACCGTCGGATGTTATGATTATCCTCTTCCTCCTGACATTAAGAGTCAGTAATTTTCTGGCACACTCATTTATGGCATAGACCTCAGCCTGGAAGACTGTGGCCTTATCTCCCAGACTGATTGCCAGCTGGGAGCTGGTATTAAATAGATTCAATAAAAATAAAAGTGCAAAGCAATTCGGAAGAAATTGGGTGGTTTTCATTTTGTCAACTTCAAAATACAAATATGATTAATCGATTTAATATTGATTTGCAGACTGCAGAATGAATGCTTTCATCGATCTCTCAAATGAGGACTATGTGCCACTGCCACTGATTCGAAAGATCCCGGCCAATGATTATGACAATGACGACGATGAAGTTATCTGCATAACGCCGAGTGCTGGAAGTGACAGTATTGTGGATCTCTGCACGCCAACACAACCGCGGCGCCGTCGCGTCAGCAGAAATGGCCGGGGTACAAGTCGTTCCGCTCCTTTGGAGTCCAATCGCCGCAATTCAAATGCAGCACGCTGTCCTCAAAGCAACAGCAACGTCAGAGCCGCCGTAAGCAGTGATGGCAGTTCGTCATCGCGTTCACGCTCGCCCACCGCCGCGCATAGCAGCGTATCGCGTTGTTCGGTGCAAACGTCGACCACGAATATCTTGGACGCCTCTCTCGACGAAGCCAAAGGCAGCTCTTCCTCATCAGCATCTCTAAGTGAGCGCACTCCGTTCATGTGCGCGGTTTGTATGGAGTCATGCGTCAACAACCAACCCACCAGCACCAAATGTGGCCACGTCTTTTGCGAGCAATGCATCCGTGAGGCTGTCCGGCTGACGCGCAAGTGTCCCATGTGCAACACGAAGCTCACGTCGCGCATGTTGCTGCGCATTTATGTCTGAACGGGCGTCGTTGCCACTTTTGCATTTTCGACAAGGACAACAACTGAGCATTCGGCGGAGGTTGTTTGGTCACAAATGACGAGCAGCGGGCGATGCTGTGCATTGAACGCTACGTCCAGGTATTTTAGACTTTAAGTCGGCACTTATAGGCACGATAGTTTAAATTTTCCGAGACATTTGTTCCCTTTTAACACAGCAAATTTAACTTAAAATACAAAGTTGTGCCGTAGTGTCCGAATTTTCTTTTATTACAATTATTATGTTCAACAAACTACGATAGAATACACGGATTTAAGTTTGTTTTTACTATTTTATTTATATTTGAGATCATTGTTTGTTTTGATGGGCCACTAGAATAGCCATGACCCACAAAATCACTAAATGTTTTTGTCTATGAATGAATAAATCAGTTAAAAGAAATCCATGTCGTGGTGTTTCCTTAGTTGCGAAGTGGTCTGGTTTATCGGCAACTACCGTATTTTGGTAAACTGCGATCGATAGTCAAAGTGTCTTCCGTATGGACAATCAATATGTCAAATTCTTTATTTTGCAGATAAAGCGACAAATGACGTATTTGTTTCTATTTAAGAGTATTGAAGTGTTTTCAATTCATAGAATAACATTTGACAAAGACATTCCATATCATTCCAATCAAGAATGATAAAATAAAGATTACGACATCCGGCTGATGATGTCATTGGTGAAAATTTGTAAGGTGACCATTTCAGAATGTAATACTTTATTTTTATTATTCGTGCGTATATTCCTTTTTAAGACTGAAAACATGTTTATATACATATTTTTTGACAGTATAATTAATTTCTGCAATGACATGTGCAGAATTTGCTAAACCAAAATTTTGCTTCTTGTATTTTTCCTCATCTTGAAAAAAAGAAAAATAAAATTTGAATCCTATGTCAGTTGGGCACCTTAAAATTATTTTCATTCGTTATGAAAAATTTGATTGGTCAACGGCATTTTTTGAATTTTGTTACATTTTAACGCGAAAATTTGACCAAAACGGTGTGGAATCTTTGGAATAATACAAAATACAAAAGTTAACGTTTTCGTGAAAACAGTTTGCAACAATTGTAATGAGTTTTTGATAAAAACAAAACGTAAACGATGAAGTGTGCAGTGGGCCACTGTCGGCAAAATAACAAAAAAGCATGTAAGTAATTTGTGAACTTAACCCTAATTCCCAGAATTTTAAAAGTAGCGTAAACCCAGAAGTGAGACTCTCAGGCTCATATGAGCTAAACTACTGAAAAACAAAATTTATTTTATTTTTCCAAATCTAGTTACTACTTAAAGACGTTTTTATTTTAAGTAAAGAACTTGTAAATACAGGGTCCACAGGAAAACAATTGCTACTGCAGCGCTAGAGGCCATGCATTAGGTTTGCGTTTTTTGATATACTCATCATACAAATTTTGTTTATTCTGAGTGTACGAACCTCGCATCCAATAAACTATCGGCTAATACCTTACTGGTGAACTAGTTGGTCATTATTACATTTGTGTTTGTAAGGCTCACACAGTTTTTCAACACCCTTTTCGCAAGACCCACAGCTCCTCGATTACCGTCTTTGCATGTGTATGACATTTCAGGAAGTATTAGCACCGTCGCACTTCCATATTCTGATTACATATTTATCGGGATTGGAAGACATAAACTGTATGAACTAGCATCAACCTCGGCAAGGCATAAATTCTTCATAATATGTCGTAGATTGCAGTATTTTCAACAATTTTAGTAGACTTCATCCCATGCCGACTAGATGTGTGCTAGGCTTAAAAACTATGAACCTGCCACGATCAAAATGCATCTAAACATGAAAAATAAAAATATTCTTCCATATGGTTGACAAAAAGTCAAGGAATTCTGAGTAAATCCTCAGGCTCACTTCTGGGTTTACGTTGCATTTTTAAAAAATTGTTTAAAAAAAGTAGAAAAACTGTCGAAAAAATTAAATTTATAAATGAAATATAATTCTAACATTCCATTAGAGGATTACATAAAAAAAATTGGAATTGAAAATCTTTTGGTATAGGATTTATCACCATTTGAAATCTTAAGTGAGACTGTGAGGCTCACTTCTGGGAATTAGGGTTAAATATTTGTGATTGTTGTGCCATACACCATGATACAAAAAAGAGAGGTAGTTTCATTGTCAAAAACTTTGATTAAAAAGCCGTTTTTGAAGTTTGTTCTAATTGTCAATTTAAAAAAAAAAGTTGCCACTTTAAGGAAATATTGATACTGGGGATTTTAATTTTGATTAGGGAAAATTTTTTCAGGAAAATGTTTTTGTCATTCTGTTAGCAAGCACTCTTGTTGAGCGTACCCATGTGCAAACGTGCTGTAACGAGAGCGTGCTAAATTCCAAACTAAATTTAAACAGATTTATTGCAACTTTTGTTGGTGCAATTATTTATTGCAAGTTTTTATTGATTTTATGTTATAGTTTTTTTCATTTTTTTTGTTACATTCATAATTTTGTTCGTTTTTAAATTTCTGTTTAAATATCTAATTCTAAAAAAGGTTCTACCTAAAAAAAACCGTTTTATAACATATTCTTCCAAATGAGTTAAATTTTTTGAGGCATCTAATAATTTTTGCATATAATTTGTGCAAGTTGCCAAAGTTTCACCATTAATTTTGAGGAAAACCGAATTTAAAATTTCCAGCATATTTAAAAATTCGGATGTTGGCTTATATAAGCCACCCTCAGACAAAAGATTAACATACGTATAATTTTGATTAATATCCTCAGAAGAAGTTTTGTATCCATACTGAAACAGTTGTAATTTTGAAATAATATACCCGCCAAAATTTTCCAGACCATCAAACTCAACGTCGTTAAGAGTGTGAAGGTCCGTGACAACTGTGTTATGCTCCTGTTCATCTGTGAGCTATACAAAATGATTATTATTTTTCAATTTGAGTGAAAGACCAAAACAACTCATATACCTCAATCTGTTCTTCTGGCGATATTTCAACTCCATCAAAAACGTTTTTAAAAATATCTTGGCTCAGAACATTGTCCGCAATGTCTGCACCAAGTAGTGTGTCTGCTGCTGGCTGAACATTAGCTTCAGAGCAGAGCATGTGGTCGTTCCGTCCTAAATGCAAAAATCAATAATAATAAAAATAATTAATGACGAGTTTTTTAATTTTACCCAGAAGATAACTGCGGAATCGATACTTGAATTCCAACGGGGAGGGATGATCGTGCAGGCCTCCTTTGGCACGGATTGCCCGATAGTAGCGTTCGGTGTTCGGGTTGTGCACACGAACACAAACCCTAAAGATTGCGGTAGAGTATATTTGCATCGGAGTTACGTATAGCGTATGGTTTTTTTTCGAACACTGCTTAAAAATAATAACCTATGACACCTTAGCTTTTATTAAACATACCCGTCCATCTGGTCCACATCCACCACCTCCATCGACTCCGACTGCTGCCTAGGAATGAAATTGATGTCAGACTTACAAAGTACCCAGAACAAAACATAATTTACTTACTTTCCTTTATTCGGCACTGCATTTCGATTAATTCTTGTGCAGCTACTTGAGTCTGCGAAATCGCTTTGGGAGAAGTGGATGGAGCAGACCAAAGGCACTTTCGGCAAATCTTCAAAAGTCTTTCCGCATGCTGCTCTCCATTTCTCCCTCATGTACGGGATTGCCGGAAACTGAAAAAATTTGAGCCCCGTCTCTCTGCAGAGGGCGCGAGTATTTTTGCAACTACCGAAGCTGCAACTCATTTTTTTAGTTTGGTTTATAGCACAACTCACAAAAGTTAATAAAAAAAGTTGAAATTCGTTCCGTGGTGCACAATTTGTTTTTTCGCTGAGTATTTTTTCTGTTGAAAATTCCAAACGCCCTACGTATTTTTGTTTTTCAAACGTCAAACAAAAATGGATTTTAAATATTTTGTTTCGAAAAGTGGTAGCGCATTTTTAAAGAAGAACGTCAAAAACGGCTTTTATGTCAGATGCTCAATATGGCTACAGAGAAGAAGAAGTGGAACTACCTCTCTTTTTTATATCATGCCATACACTATGATCAATAAGTACCGGGACTGTGTCAAAAAAACAAAATTGTTTTATTCTTCTGGTAAATTTATTTTATCCTCTTCAAAATAAGCCCCATCTGAAGCAATACACATATGCCAACGCTTAATCCAATCGTCCATGCACTTCTGGTAAGCCGAAGCAGGTATGGCCTTCAGCTCTCGCGTCGCATTTTCTTTTATGACCTCTATGGACTCAAATCTCTTTCCACGAAGCGGTAACTTGAGTCGGGAGAACAGGAAAAAGTCACATGGTGCCATATCTGGAGAATAGGGAGCCTGATCGATGATATTCACACTGTGTTTGTTCAAATAATCGCGAATAATGTGTGCTTTGTGAGACGGCGCATTATCGTGGTGCAAAATCCAGCTGTTATCGGCCCACAAATCCGGAACAAGCCGTGCGGCGCGTTTCATGCGCAAAATATCGACAACAATGTGTTGTGCGCTTCCATAAGAGATGTTAAGATCGTTAGAAAACTCTCTGAGGCTCACATGACGATTTTCAAGCACGATTTTCTTCACAATTTCAACATTTTCGTCGGTATTCGATGTTGAAGGACGTCCAGAACGAGGAAAGTCTTCGACCACTTCACGACCACTTTTGAACATTTTATACCACTCGAACGCTCTGGTTCTTGATAGAGCAGACTCACCAAATGCTTTCTGCAACATTTTAAGCGCATTGGCACAAGAAATTTCGTTCTTAAGACAAAATTTCAAACAAATACGTTGATCAACAAAATTATCCATTGTAAAATGCGACGAAGTACAAAAAGTTGACTGACGCTAACAGCTGCCAAACAAAAACTAATGATGCAATCCCGCTCAAAATTTGACACAGATGTCAGTTAAGGTCCTACCGACCTAAAAAAAAACTGCATCGGGCAACGGCGGAAAATTTAAAATACACAGTCCCGGTACTTATTGATCATAGTGTATGTTGCGTTGTTAATATTTAATGCGATTTTTACAAATTTTGAGTAAGCGGCAGATCCACACGCGGTGCATTATTTGGGGTTCTCAAAAGACGCATTTGGTAACTTTTGTGGACGCGACAGTATCAATTTCATTACTAAAAGAAATTGATGAGGAGGACGCTTTTCCTTCAAGTTAAAATGGGAATCATATACAGAAAACCTGATCGTTTTTAATTTTAAAAATAATATTGCTATATTGATGAAACAATTAAAATATGAATTGATATAAAATATTGAAAAATTGTATTTTTAATAAAATATATATAATTATATTAAATAGCAAGAGTATCACTGTTCCTTGACAGTTTGAAACAATTCGTACTACGTCACTGGTGAAAACTTCAATTTTCCTGTCATTGATGTCGTAACCTTGTTTTCTACTTATAAACGTTGATTCCAATAGTTTTCGAGAATTTGTAGAAAATAAAATAAAACAGATTCTACTGTGCGAAAGTCAGTCTATTGGTTAAAGCGTTGGACCTCAAGATAGGTGGTCATACGTTGGCATAAAGCTGCAAATGTGTTTGCTGATAATAAGACGCTGCATAATGGACCATAAGCATTAGGGCGCGTCAGTGGCTATTTTTTGTCAAGGGGGCGTGGCACCTCTTGGAAACACATGCTTTGGGACGCACACATTTTTATCGTGTCTTTTAAGCTAGTTTAATTTCACGAAGGACGAACAAGCACCTCCGATAAAGCGTAATATGCAAAAATATAATAGCTCTATTCACAATCTTATACCCTATTCAGGCAGCCAGCTAAATTGCGCAATTAAGACATTTTCTCAATTTAGGTCTAAATCGACTCAATTTGTCATGCAAATATCTCAATTTAGCTAGCTGCAATTAGCACTAAACTGACCATAAATTGAGCACGATTCGCCATGCAACCCTGTGTCGTACTGTTGTCGATAAACAAGTCATTCACAATCGATGGAACAAAAACAAAAATGAGAAACTGACCGCAACGAAACATGCTGGAATAATAAAAGGTGATGTACAATTTGACACTCCGAATTTGACACTCCCTTAGCTCAATGTTGTATTTTAGAAGAATGGAAAATGGGAAATAAAAAATGCCTTTTCAATAAAAAGTATTAAAACTACTACACAATTTAAGTAAGAAAAAGTCTCTTCATAAGTGCAAAACATATTTCACTCTGTATAATCGCGCTATGGCATAATAGCTGCGTTAAAAAATATCCTGCTGTACATTTCTAAGCTCCAAATTAAAATTTTTGAATGAAATACAAATAAATATTTTCGCGAGATTCTATTTAAGTGCTTAATGCGAAAATATATTCGTGCTTTTAAAAATAGCCATTTAACTTTTTCCTCTACTTCAACTTCATCGTATTTTTTGAATAAATTATTTAAATAATTTTGACAAATTGTGATGATTCTGCCATTGAATTTTGAAAATACATGTTCGAAAGATTTAATTTTGGCCAAAAAAGTTTCTGTTGGTTTAATTAACCCTCCTTTCGATACTTCATCAGCCCACGTATATGGCTCATTTGAAATATATTTACTTAATCCTAATTTTCTTATTTATTTATTTATAATCCAGTCAAACAAAATATAAATTTGTTACAGACCATCGATAAAACTAGAACATTATAAAATAATAAAGTTCAATTAAAAAATTAACAATAATTCTTAAGACTTTAAGTAAACACCCAAATACTCGAAGGCATCCTCATGGAGGCACTCAAAGTCGATTGACCCATTGGAACAGCATCGCTGGCAAGTTTCACGCGTTTCTGGTCGGATCCAGATATGTAGTCGGCGCTCGAAAAGTGCAAAGCACAAACTTTCGACTCATGGTTTAAATTCAAACCACAAGCGCACTCCACGCTTATCTTTTTTTCGTCCTTCGGGACATGCAACAATCGTACACCCTCATGGGTCCACGTTTTGATTGACAGCTTGATTTTGGCATTCGAAATTCTCAGGGACTTAACTATTATAAGTTTTTTAAGAAAATAATTTCAATGTAACTAGTACAATGCAACATAAATTTTATTTGTTGATTATAATTATTATTTGCGACAATTAATTTTTACATTGCGTAATAACTGTTACGAGAAACACATTTTTTTTCGTTCTCGATAATTATTATTTTGGGATTTTTTGTTGTTTACGTTGCTTTTATGACTTTTTTAATTAACGTTACCGATAACTATTATTTAAAAAAAAAAATTTTTACGTTGCTTCATGACTTTTATGAAAGAAATTTTTTTTTTACGTTGCCTTTCCACATTTTGAGTATGAATTGAGTTTTCATTGTTTAGTTGTTGGTGAAAATTAGGTTTCTGTAGTTTATTTGCGTTTGTCAATTTAAAACAATTAAAAATCAATTCATATCCAAAATGTGGTAATTCAACGTAAACATTTTTTTTCAAAATAATAGTTATCGGCAACGTAAATGAAAAAAAAAATCATAAATAAAAGTTATGAAGCAACGTAAAAAAGCAATGTCTCAAAACAACAGTACAACGGCTGATCAACCTTTTTTCTTCTGATTCTGTTTTGTTTTGTTCTCGTTTTGTTTTGATTATGGGCGAATGGCCATGCTCAAGGTGTATTAACCCTAATTCCCAGAAGTGAGCCTCACAGTCTCACTAAAGATTTCAAATGGTGATAAATCCTATACCAAAAGATTTTCGATTCCAATTTTTTTTATGTAATCCTCTAATGGAATGTTAGAATTATATTTCATTTATAAATTTAACTTTTTAGACAGTTTTTGTACTTTATTTTTACAATTTTTTTAAAATGCAACGGAACCCCAGAAGTGAGCCTCAGAAGCTCATTTGAACAAAAAACTAAGATTTACTCAGAATTCCTTGACTTTTTGTCCACC
The DNA here is from genome assembly GCA_964056695.1 of Melieria picta. Classification (NCBI taxonomy): domain Eukaryota; kingdom Metazoa; phylum Arthropoda; class Insecta; order Diptera; family Ulidiidae; genus Melieria; species Melieria picta. The sequence continues at coordinate 98,021,066 of OZ057398.1, read as the reverse complement.
ATATGGAAGCATATTTTTATTTTTCATGTTTAGGTGCATTTTTATCGTATCAAGTTCGAAGTTTTTGAGCCTAGCACTCATCTAGTCGGCATGGGATGAAGTCTATGAGAATGTTTGAAAATACTACAATATACGACGTATTATGAGGAATTTATGCCTTGCCGAAGTTGATGTTAGTTCATACAGTCTTCCAATCCCGATAAATATGTAATCAGAATATGGAAGTGCGATGGTGCTAATACTTCCTGAAATGCCATACACATGCAAAGACGGTAATCAAGGAGCTGTGGGTCAAGCAGGATGCCCAAAGCACTAACAAAATACATGGGGTTTTTGTTGTTGCCGTAGTGCTATCACCTTATTAATACATCTTGCTTTTGATAATGAAAATATTGCAAAATCGAGCTCGCCCTACGCCATTCGATTGTATGAACGTAAGACATCTTATTGTTTTTGTCTTTGGCTGAACCGAGGGAACGCGATTATTAGTATCGAGGAAGGGAACACGGACGGACGTCCCGTGAAAAGTGGAAAACATTTATACAAACAAAAGCTAACATTTACACTTTATACAAATAAAAGCTATAGTTTAAAGCTATTAGGTTTTTGATGGATAATTTCTGTCTTCAGAAAGATATCATCATGAAAAATTAAAAGCAAATAGATTTAGACACGCTGAACACGATGTCAACAAAAACTAACTAACTCGAGTTAAGCCATTATGGTTTGGGGCCACTGAAATAAGTTTTTCAATTTCGATTAAATTGGGACATCCTTTACCAAGGTATATTTAGAAGGTAGTGGCACTAGAAAAGCAACAAAATTCACGTGCATTTTGTTAGTGTTTTCGTTCAGTTCATAGTCAAAATCGGACGGACGGTTCACTTGCCAACAGTATTGCCAGCATCGAATAAACGTATAGGTACATAATAATAACATTCAAATATGTATGTTGTTATTTATGGGTTATTGTGCACAAACAAGAGTTTCCAAATTCAAATGGTGAAATTTCACGAAACTATGAAGTGTCTATGAAAAGGGAAGCCGATTAGGGCGATAAATAATATAAATCGTCGGTCTAGATTGAAAAGGTGCTAAGACCACTTGTTTCACAAATATTCAATTGTGATGATAGATGAAAGAAAACGTAAAAATACACCAATTAAAAGCAAAAAGCACATAGCTTTCTTGTTCTTATCTATTGTTTTACAATGATGGGCAAAGGTGCTAAGTCCATAGTTCGCTTATTTTAATATAAATCAGCCGAAAATGTTTGTTTTTATCTTCATATGCTCTTCATTACCTTAAGGTAAAATCTAATAACATCACATAAAAAAATAAAACAATTAATTTTAATTTATATTTTACACCGTATTTGTTTTTCCTGAAAATGTGAAAAACTGGACTTAGCACCTTTTCACTTTAAGCAATCATTAACGGTTTCAATTATGTCCATAATTGGAAAATAAAGTCGCTGCCTCTCCTGTGCGATCACGCAGCATTGTGCCACCATACAAATATTTGCCTATGTTCCTCCTTCCTCCTCCCCCTTTTTGTTAACGGTGAGGAAGCATCAAAAGCATGGTTCAACTATAAGGTTGTAGCAAGCCACCGGCTGATCGTTTATGGCTTCTGTCAAAATCGTCGGTGTGCTGTGTTGCCGCATCGGTTGAAATGAAAATACCTGACTGAAAACAACTGACCTGAGCACTTTTCCCGTTTTTTCACTCAAATACAGAACCGTCTGGCAACAATCACTTTTGTATTTTTTCAGTTTCTCCCTCTTTCGTCGGAAAATATCAGCTGATTTTGACAGTAACCATAAACAATCCTACCAACAAAATACATGTGGTTTTTGGTGTTGCGGGCATGCTATTACCTTATTATTGTGCCATGATCAAAAGCCTTTAGCGCTAGCCGAAAAATTCTTTTCATCATTGCAAAAATGTCCCAAATTTCATAGAAAAACATTTGGCTGGCAATGCTGTTCGCCTGATGTACAAAAAAACAAAAACTTTTGACAACCAATCGAACTCTGGCGAGAAAAAAAATAAAAATCAGCCTGTTCGTGACTACCTTGTTAATTGTACCACGTCCTTTACTAAAGCTGGAATAACCATAGATACATATGTATGTCAACCAAAGTCGGTACTGTCTTACTACTTCGTCATGTCCTTATATTAGAAAATTAGTGCGGACATTAAATAGAGGAGAGCTGCATCGCTTATTTAAAGCAAATTTTTTAAATCGGTTGGTTTCGGAACTGTAAGATTCATGAAATCAAACTCACGATGCGGAATCAAAATAATGCTCTTAAATAAAAGCTTTCAATATTAGTAATGTAATGTTTTTCAAACCAGTTGCCAAGCAGGGGGAAGGCTTTGACATTTCTGCTATCTTGTGGGTCCGGTAGCTCATCAGAATGCGTTTGTAATACTTGTTGTTAATACGATATATACCAGATATTCAATGCGACAGAGGTTCCATTACTATTTGCTAATACAAACCCTGAGCCCTGAGAGTTGAAGCAGGTATATATCGCAAGGAAAGCAATTTTGTACTTCTAAGGTCAAGTACAGTGGACGTCCAGTATAACGAACTTTCCATTTAACGAATTTTCGATTTAACGTACGGCAATTTTTTCCATTGATGGTTCCATATTACGAAAGTGAGATATTAACAAAAGTGAGATTTGCTATTCGATATAACGAATATTTATGTTGTTTTTCACCCTTCGAATGGTTTTTATTTGACCATTCACATTCTTTACAATAACAATGAATGTTTGGTTTCGTCAAGTGAACGGTACCTCAATTGTTTTTGTTACGTTAAAACTTTAAAATTTACGTCAAGTTACCAACATTTTCAAATTCTGTTTGTATGCATTGCTGATCATTTTCACAGGATTTGTTTTGCGTTAGGTCGGTTTTTTTCTTTTAAAAATTAAAATTTCGATAATCAGTCAAGAGAAATTGCCATACAGAAAAGTTTATTTGCGATAAAGAGGCAATCGTGCATCGAAGACTTTTTCACTGTACACACATAGCCATATTTGTATTTTGAAAATGCTGGAATAAAACAAGATATTTGTTTAACCTTCTGTCTGTCCTCAGTTTTTAACCTTCTGCCTGTCCCTTGGGGTCGATTTGACCCCAGGCGGAATTAAAGAAACGGTTGAGCGGTTTTGTGCGCTCTTCTACTTGTGTTATTTAGTGTTAATCGCGCTTAGAACCCACTAACAAATAGAGAAAAACACTTTTCGGGGCTTTCCCCTTTTCTTTTGTGATTTATGTTTAACATTTCTTCATGTTTTGTCAATAAATTATATAACCGTTTGGTTGGGGTCATCCTGACCCCAAAGGACAGCGAACGCAATTTTGGGCAAGGGACAGACAGAAGGCTAATTAATACACGGGATTTCATATGGAAACGCTGGCAGCTGCAAAATTAATTAATTACATATACTACTGTGTCCAAAAAATAAGGTGACATTTGAATTTAAACTACGCGCGTCGAAGGATTTGGAGAATTATTTTTTTTTAGTCAACAGTCAACAAGGAATATTATAATATATAACGTTTTATATATATATATATATATTATATATATATATTATATATAACGTTATGCGTCGTTTGCGTAACGCTATCCGCCTAAAAAGGCCGGAATTGTGGAAAAACAATTCTTGGTTTTTACACCACGATAATGCACCATCCCATACTGCACTCGTAATTCGTGATCATTTCGCCAAAAACTCAACCCATATCGTTCTGCAACCACCGTATTCACCTGATCTGGCGCCGTGCGACTTCTGGCTGTTCAGCAAGCTCAAAAGACCGCTCCGGGGACACCGTTTTGATACGATAGAGGAGATTCAAGCCGCAGCGAAGACGGAACTGAAGGCCATCCCGGAAAGTGACTACAATCAGTGTTTCGAAGATTGGAAAATCCGTTGGCATAAGTGCATTGCATCGGGAGGGGATTACTTTGAAGGGGATGAAATTGATTTGGAAGAATAAATAAAGAATTTTCAAAATAAATACAATGTCACTTTATTTTTTGGACACAGTAGTAAATTGCATATACATGTTGCAGCAACTAGTGGCGCACATTTCATTTTGGTCGGGTGGGTTTGCGTACAACTTTTGAGCCGAATACCATTCGAAACCATATTTTGTACCAGCAATTTTTGTGTTTGGAGGGTTTGGACCGCCAACCTCCCTCCCCCTGCAACGATCAAATTTTATCAAAACTTACCTCTTTTGCTGCAACGAAAATGTATTAGGCACTTATCCGCGCGTGCTATAACACCGATTTTTCAATCACAACTGAAATATCTTTCCCAAAAATCAGTCAAATTTACCATTTCGAATAAACAGCTTTTTATTCCAAAAAAAATTTCAGCTTTCAGAATTTCTCCGGAAAGCGCAATCTCTTTAGTACCAAAAATAAAACAAAATTAGAAACGAAAGGAATGAATTACACCTTCGCTTACGTGTAATATATGTTTTCTACTTGGATTTTTCATATACGAATTCGTGTATGAAAAATGTCATGCAATACCTACTTTCTCGCTGGGTTAGGTCACTTATCACACAAATACGAATAGCTCTTTATCGAATTATTTATACCCTGCACTGCAGAATTAGCCAAGAGGCTCGACGAGATAAATGACGAACACTGCCACTTCCGGTTCTTTATCGCCGTTTCAGTCAATTCTTTTCCCAGAAGAAGTTATTTAAGTCGATTCTAGTGATGAGGCCGGTCGTTGTCGTGGAAATTACCACGTCTCCTGTGCGCCGTTGCAAACTTCAAAGCAAGTTCAACCCACTCGACAGTAAATGCAGGGTATGGTCGGACACATTACAAATAAATCAGTTTCCAGTGTCGAATTTGATGAAGGTGAATAACACGAAGACTTGGCAAGAGGTTGGCGGTTGTCCCGGCAGCAACAATATGGTGAGTGGTGCATGAACATGCCCGTCGGCTGTGAGCATGTGGCCGCCGTTTGTTCAAGTTGGGCAATCAGATCTCGATAACGTTCAAACTTGGTGCAATAAAAATCATCTGTTCCTAAATGTCAGCAAGTGTTTTCGTGTAACGTACAGTGGGAAGCTTAACTCTCTGCGTTTTTCTTATTACATTTCTGACTCAGAGCTGCAAACGGCTAATAGCTTTAAGGATATGGGGGTTTTTTCAAACCATATTGGCTTCATTGTCGCCAAGTCATATGCCAGCATGGGTTTTATCCGCCGGAACTGCTCAATTTTTTCGGATCCTTACACTTTCAAACTGCTACTTACGGCTTTTGTACGATCAAGGCTGGAATATGCTTCATTTATTTGTAGACCTTATCACGCGACCCACATCAATCAATTAGAGCGGATCCAAAAGGTTTTCATTTAATTCTCTATGCGGTCCTTAAATTTCTCGTTTCTGCTGAACCTTTTTTGTGCTAAATCTCATCTATGGGTCAATTGATTGCCCTGCTCTTCTGGCTAAGATCGGATTTAATGTTCCCATCCGCAACCTGCGGTATGCGAACACTTCTTTTATTGACTTATGCAGGTCAAACTATGCTCGCCAGGCTCCGTTTGTGCGCGCGCTCTCGGCAACAAATACGCTAATTGACTTCGATGTAGCTCTACCAAAGGAAAATAATTTGAATAGCTTAAGATCACTTAGGCCTTTTGTTATCTTTAATTTTTATTTTCTCTTTACCTGTTTTCTTTTTTTATTATTATTATGTATTATTTTTATTATTGCATGTTGTTTACTCTTTTAGCCAGTAAGTTCTTATGTACATTTGGCTAATAAATCGAATCAAATCAAATGTGTTGCCAACGCTGCAGCATGCTGCACGTCTGCAGGCGCTGTTCATGCATGTATGGATGTGTCTGTGTAAACTCGCCCAGTAGGAAAATGGTAAGGTGCTTACCATAATAATGCATGTTTTCCTCCACCTTTTGGCGGTGGTAACGGCATGCTACCAAAAGTAAGGTATTAGCAAGGTACGTTCCGAGTACTTCCGGTTGTAGGTTACGCTAAGAAAGCAAACAAGAAGGCACCAGAAGTGCGAAAAAAGTAGATTTAAAACCCGAATGATTGTTCGTATCGTCACTTCCAAATGCACTTTACTTTGTAAAGTACGTGTAATGTACATTTAAGTAGAACGAATCTAGAAGAAATAAGTGATTTTACAAGCTTAATAAGTTGGCCTCGGTAGTCCAGAGGGTAGCGCGCCGACTTTTCATGCCAGACGCCCAGGTTCAATTCCCAGCGCGGGCTGTTTTAAACACTCGTCTATTTCCATCGCTATTCGCATGAAGCAGTTGAGAATTATAAGAAACGCACAAGTCAACTTTTCGCAGGCAATGGTAAAATTTCCAAATATGTCTACCTTCCATCGTAAGGGAAGAAGTCAGCAGTGCTTACGTTATCCATAGCGAGGAAGGCATAAACTGAATAGGTCATTTTTTTTTAAATAGTTTTAAGCCCATTCCAATAGCACATTACGGCCCCCTTACGTTTTCGTTTATACCACCACATTACTAAGTAAAGTACATTTGAATGGGAAGCCGAACAATTCCGAAGGATTTTACTATGATACCATTTGTACTTTACAAAATCATGCATAATCCGGCGGCCATGCTCTGAACAAACGTAATGGGCGTTTGGCAAGGAAGTTGGAATGCTTACCGGATGAAAAGTAAGCATGAATTACGGAAGGTGCCACTTTCCTACTGGGCGTTGCCGTTATAAAGAACTGCTGGCAAACTCCTGGGGTGAGTTCTTGGTCTTTTCCTCATTTTAATACCGAAAGAGCGTCTTTAACACTTTGAAATAGTTCTGACTTTAAAATAAATTGGTCGAGTTGAAAATCATTAAAAAATGAAATATTTATTAAGAAACAAAAAAATTAAAACAGTGATTCTTGCTCTGATGATGTATGTACAATATTGTGACGATACTGCTCGCTATGACTGTGCAAGGCACTGGAAAGGAAGGCAAATTAGAATACGACTTGCTCGTTGGCATACTTTTAGGGGCATGATAATTTTGCTGGAACATTCGCAAAGATGACTCGCGATGATAATGGAAATTTTTAGTCCAACTAGAATGTGCGAGAACGATCTGCGCGACAAGCAAACAAGTATAAAAGGCAGCCGGCTACAGCGCAGAGGGAAGAGTTTGGTTTTAGCAAGCAAAGGTGCAACACGGAGTAGTCCAATAAGTAACAAGTGTAGAGACAGTAAAGTGTAAAATTCTAAATAAAGTGACTACTATTGTAGAGCTGCGTTGAAAAAATTTAGTGTTTTATTTTTGAGCACAATCCAGAGAAACGAATACGCCCGCGCTGAGGTGGCCGAACTAATTTTTGTAACAATATGGTCTAATATATTACTAGTTACCTTTTTCTGTACGTTTTTTCTTAACTATAGGTGCCATTGTTAATATTTGATGTAGTTTACACATTTAAATTAAACTTTTATAATTAACCAACACCACTTGATTTTATTCAACCTCCTATTTCACACCTGAACAAGTAAATACGACCAAAAGAGAAAGCATATGGGTTCTTACTTGATTTCCTTGCATTTTATGAAAACATATATTTAAATAGAACAACAGAAAAACACAGCCGATTAACGTAACCAACACAAGGCAGCCCAGAATCGTGTAAGATGGAAAAGCCTTATAGAGGTCCTATGCTCCAGAGAGGAGTGAACAAGGAAAAAAATGTTTAAATAGAAAATGGGGACCCCCGTAAAAAAGCAGACAAAAACTAGTGTCCGGATTTTTGAGGTAAATATAATTTGTGGTGTCCGGATTGCAGAGTCTACATTAGAAAGCATTTGGGTGTCCAGATTACCGCGTTGTCCGTATTAGCGGGTGTTCGAATTATCGAGATTATATTGTATATATTTTAGTAAAAAAAACCAAAAACAGTCTTAGAGTTCCGTTTCTAACAATAACAAAAACTCTAACAATTCAATTGAAATAAATAGCTGATTATAGATAATTTTTATTAATCGTAATCTTGAGTCCGAAATATCGATAAAATCCGATTTTTGATAAATACTTCGAAACAGAGCAAATTGACTTGCATTACAGGGCGAAAACCTTTGGCTAAAGTTTTCGGCTATTTTGGCCGAAGCCGAAGATTTAAATTGGCCGAATAAGCCGAAGACGAATATTCGGTCGGACACTACTAGTTGCTCTGCCAACCATAATTTACAAGCCCCTGTCTGAGCGCTTGGTTAAACTCCTACATAAAGTTTCTCTGTCAAGAATAGGAAAAAATGTCATCATGTGTTGAAGAGCTCCGACCAATTTTAAGTTTTCGTTGATAGAAGCATAACGGGCCTAATTTCAAGTCCAATGTTGATATCCTGGCAATGTATGCGTATTTTAGACATCCAACTATTCAAACACATTACATGGCCCCACTTTTTATGCAAGGTCTATAACACGCGACGGCATTTTAGGTCAATGAATAAGCGTAGCCCAAAATCATTGGAATTTCGAAATTTAAACAAATTAAAGTTTACCAAAACCGAGGATGAAAATATTTGTTTAATCTTTAAGGAAAGTATACCACCTCCTTCCAACGACACATGCAAATGAAAACTCGATTCAGAAATGTGGCAATTATAGGCAAAATACCAAGTCCCGGTTTTGAGGGTGTTTTTCATAATTCGAGCATAGAGTTTTTCATTTCTCGACTAGAACTACAACGTGTGCAATATTACGTCCCTTCTATTAAACGCACATTGGTATGAATTGTCTTCAAGATTTGCTTTTAAAACAGAGTTTTATTGAAATTCGAACTGGCTACAGTTAAAGCATCAAAATCAAAATTTTTAAGTATGCAAACTCCTCGCCACGAGCAAGGATACGTAACTCCTTAACAGGTTACACAATAACAACGATGATTGTTCGGTTGCCCCATAACTTCGGCACAAGTAAAAACAATTTGTGTTTCAACATTTGACGAATGGATTTCGAATTACAAGTCAAAGTAATTACATATATCGAGGTTGCAGACTGACAATCTCGTATTTCATTCAGTTGGGATTTGTTGTGCGTTTTATTGATGTAATTGTTACATATGTACATACATATATACATTTATTGTAATCGTCGTAAATGCTAGAAACTTGCAACATACGTATAGATAACAAATAAATTTTTGCATATCCGGCTACTGTTGCAAACAAATTAAAATGTCGCTTGAGGGAATTGAAGGGAGGAAGAGCAAAGAAATCCATTGCCGGCCATTGCCGCCTGTTCAAATCGATGCACCGCTGGATGAACTGGGTTTCACGGGCTCGGAGCGAGCCACGCTGAGACGGGCATGGCAGTTCATCGGGAGAAACTTCCGCACGCGTTGCAACCGCATAAACTGCGAGTTTGTATTGAGTGACCATGGCTCGCTCGTCCTGTAGTTATATTGTAAAGCTGCTTTCTCACATATTAGAATTTTCCTGAAGAACGAGGACTTGCTGAATCGCTTCCGGGACGAGAAGGGATACTTCAAGCTGCTCACTCTGAACCGACATCCGCGAATGGCGCTGCGTATTCATGAGATTCTTATTGAACATCTGGAAAGACCGGAAATGGTGACAGGTATCCTCAAGGACATGGACATCCAGCATGAACGCACCGGCGTGACGCGCGAGGATTTTGTGGTTGGTTTCTGGCACATTTTCTGACTTGCTTGTAAATGAAAACTTTCCTCTGGCAGTTGTTCACGGAAGCGGTCAAGGAATATCATCTCGATTTGCTGGCACAGCACAGTACGCAGACTTTCGTAAATGCCCTCACCAAGCTGTCCTATGTCATAAGTAACGTGCGCGCGTATTTATTTATTTATTTAAGTCTATTGTACATTAAGTAGCTTACAGACTAATAACAGATTAGTACAAATTATTTAAAGTAAGAGTTTAAACTATGTTTAAAAGACAATTTAGAAGAAGAAAAATCAATAAAATTATAAAGCGAATTAACTTCAGCCAAAGTTCTAGCCAGGGGTACGACAGCAGGCAAGATTGAAAATTTCATATTTCCGCAACTGTTTGGCAGGAACATGAAAATTGATTCTATCAAGCAACAAGGGACAGTCAATACCACCAGTAACTAAATCAAATACAAAGGTCATAGAGAGAATCTTCCTCCTGTCTTCGAGGGACTTGATATGCAATAAAGAGCACATAGAGTAGTATGACGGAACAGGGTCAACAAATCTCAAAGATCGAAGTGCATATTGTAACGATAAGACAGTTTGTCGCTGTGCAAAGCAACCCTGTCGCTACGCGCCGTGCTATAATTCAATCTGGCAACGACGGCCGCGACAATGAAGGCAACTTTTAGTCCAATCTGGCAACGATGGTCGCGATCATCATGGAAACCTTTAGTCCACTCCGGAATGTGCGAGAACGATCTGCGCGATGGCCGGACAGGTATAAAAGACAGCCGGGTGCGGCGCAGCGAGTCAGTCTGATTTTGACTAGTGAAGGTGCCACACGGAGTAATTAAGAAAATAATTAAGTGTAAAGACAGTAAAGTGTAAACCTGTGAAATAAAGTGATTGTTGGTTTATTTTATTGACTGCGGTTGAGGAACTAAGTGTGTTTTATTTTCAAATTACGCAATCCAGAGATACGTATTAGCCCACTAAAACTCATATTCGTAACATTTGGTGTCAGAAGTGGGATTGTGTTACTGAAAGTAAAAAAAAATAAAAATTAATTATAAAACGCAGACATGGTTAGACTGGAGCAACTGAAGGTGGACCAGCTGAAGAAGGAGCTGGCCGCTTGGAATTTGCCGACTGCTGGCGGAAAGGTGGAGTTGCAGCTGCGCTTGCGAGAGGCGTGTGAATCACGAGGCATTGATTGGACTGCGCACGAGTTCGGGACGCAGGAGCTAGATTCGTCGGGCAAAGTGGAGGAATCGCCCGCGGGTGCTGCGTCGATGCAAAGTACGGCTGCAGCGGCTGCGCCACCACAAGCATTGGACATGAGCCAGCTAATGGTTGCACTTAAAGGCATGTTCGAGACTTCCAACCGTGAAATGGCAGCCAAAATGGAAAATGAAAATCGCGAAATGTCGACGCAGATGGCAGCGAAAATGGAAACTGCGAATCAGCAGATGGCAGCGAAAATGGAAACTGCGAATCAAGAGATGGCAGCGAAGCTGGAAACTACGAATCTCGAAATTTCGGCAAAAGTCGAGACTGCAAATCGGGAAATGGCAGAGCGAATGGAAAACAAGCTTCAGGAAAATTCTGCGCGCTGGGAGCAGAAAGTGGAAGAAATCGCCAACCAGCTGAATGTGAAGGTGGAGCACCTGGGAACTCGAGTGGAACATTTGGATAAACGAGTCGACGACCTGGATGATTCCCTGAACAAACGTGTTGGCGATCTTGACGATTCCCTGAACAAACGAGTTGACAGTCTGGAAGATTCGATGAACAGAAAAATGGACGAGCGGCTTATGGAGATTCAGCTGCGAGCAAGGGTGCGGTCTGTTGAGGAAAGTTTTGCCATAGAAGTGCCTACTTATGATGGTACTACGTCGTTCGATACATTCAAGCTACAGTTCGACCTGGCTGCTCTGGAAAATCAGTGGACCGATATCAGGAAAGGTCGGAGACTGATACTGGCTCTAAGAGGTCCTGCGGCTGAGGTAATAAAAACAGTGCCGGAAAGTTTGAGAGGTGATTACGTGACCGTCATAAAGGCGCTGGCAGCCAAATACAGTGACGAGCACAACAAAATGGTGTATTACTGCGAGCTGAAGAACCGTAGACAAAGAGCCAACGAGGCGCTGCAGGCGTATGCGGCAGATATTGAGCGGCTGGTACCGCTGACCTACCCAGAATCCAGCATGGAAGTTTTGGAAAGGCTGAAGATCGAGGCGTTTATCGAAGGCATTCTTGACCCGGAGACTCGTGTGAGTACCTTGATGATGATGAAGCCGACGTTCCAGGAGACGGTGACAAGTGCATTGATGTACGAAGCTGCCTGGAGGGGAAGTTTAAGACATTCATCTGCGGAAAGGCGTCGAGTCCAATCTGGACGTGCCACGCAAAGCCAGCCAGTGAGCTCAGAGGTACCAACGAGGCTGCGGGCAATGTCATCTAGAATCAGTTGCTGGCGATGTGGCAAGCAAGGCCACATTTCACGAGACTGCCATCTGCGAGAGAAGCGTTCCGGAGAACAGGCGTCACCAAGATGTGCTGACGCGCTGCCACTCCATCCGTGCAAAATCAAATGCAGGCAGTGCTCGCGAGCCGAAAGCAAAGAACAGATAGTGGACGTCCGGTTGATAAGCGTTATGCCAGAGGAAGAGTGGTCTGCGGAGAGGCTACAAAAGGACCAGCGTGAGGATGCGGATCTTGCAAAAATCGTCGAAGGCAAAGAGCAAGGCGCACGTCCAGACTGGCAGGAGATGGCCGGTGAAAGCCCGATCGCCAAGGCTTACTGGGCACAGTGGAAAAGTCTGCGGCTGAAGGAAGGATGCCTGTACCGCGAATGGGAGAGCGCGGATGGACGGACCAGCAACTCCCTAATGGTAGTGCCGAAATGCAGAATCAACGAGGTCATCGAGGCATACCATAACGACTCCAGTGGAGGGCACCTAGGCATCACCAAAACCGTCGCCAAAATAAAAAGACGATTCTACTGGGTAGGATGTCAGGAGTCTGTAGCCGAGTGGATTAAGAGCTGTGACCGATGTTCAGCCGCGAAAGGGCCAACAAGAAGATCTCGAGGCCGCATGCAGCAGTACAACGTGGGAGCGCCATTCGAGCGGATTGCTATGGACGTCGCCGGCCCATTCCCAACTAGTACTCAAGGCAACAAATATGTGCTGGTGGTAATGGATTACTTCAGCAAATGGCCCGAAGTGTACCCAATTCCTAACCAGGAGGCCACTACGATCTCGGAAAAGCTGGTAAACAACTGGGTAGCCAGGTTCGGAGTTCCGTTGGAGTTGCACTCAGATCAAGGCCGGAATTTCGAGTCTGCGGTATTCAAGGAAGTGTGTGAGCTGCTGGGGATAAAGAAAACGCGTACCACCCCTTTGCACCCACAGTCCGACGGCATGGTGGAACGCTTTAACCGGACACTGGAGGAATACCTGCGGAAAGTGGTAGGCAGGAATCAGAAGGATTGGGACACGCATATCCCCTTGTTCCTAATGGCGTATAGGTCAGCCCCGCACGACACGACATCACTCACTCCAGCCCGAGCAGTATTCGGCACAGAATTGCGGTTACCCGCTGACTTGAAGTTCGGGGTAGTCAGCACGACGGGAGGCGCTAAGACGGACTACGTGGTCAATAAGCGGGCGGAACTGGAGGAGATTCACCAGTTTATGAGGAGCCGCACCAAACTGGTCAGCGATAAGGCGAAAGCCAGATATGATCTACGGGCCAACTCAGCAGGGTTCCAAGAAGGCGATCTGGTAATGCTCTACAACCCGCAGCGGAGGAAAGGTTTGTCTCCGAAACTTCAAGCGTCATGGGAAGGACCTTACGAAGTCGTGACTAGGATAAACGACGTGGTATACAGGATTCAACGTTGCAGCAATAAAGGCGCTAAGCTGAAGGTAGTCCATTTGCAGCGCCTGGCGCCTTATCACAGCGGAACCTCGGCACTTGTTCGGGGCGAACAAGTCTAAGTGGTGGGCAGTGTAACGATAAGACAGTTTGTCGCTGTGCAAAGCAACCCTGTCGCTACGCGCCGTGCTATAATTCAATCTGGCAACGACGGCCGCGACAATGAAGGCAACTTTTAGTCCAATCTGGCAACGATGGTCGCGATCATCATGGAAACCTTTAGTCCACTCCGGAATGTGCGAGAACGATCTGCGCGATGGCCGGACAGGTATAAAAGACAGCCGGGTGCGGCGCAGCGAGTCAGTCTGATTTTGACTAGTGAAGGTGCCACACGGAGTAATTAAGAAAATAATTAAGTGTAAAGACAGTAAAGTGTAACCCTGTGAAATAAAGTGATTGTTGGTTTATTTTATTGACTGCGGTTGAGGAACTAAGTGTGTTTTATTTTCAAATTACGCAATCCAGAGATACGTATTAGCCCACTAAAACTCATATTCGTAACAATATCTTAAAAACACTTTCTGGACTCGTTCAAGTCGTTTGATATGCACACTATTATATGGTCTCCAAATAAAAACCGCATATTCAAGCACTGAGCGGACATAAGCATTAAAAAGCGTTTTTACAGTGTAAGGATCAGTGAAGTCAACACTGTTCCGCCTAACAAAAGCAAGCATAGAATATGCTAGAATATGCTCTGTTAATAGATGTAGAACGCTGCTGTGCGCGTAGTTGGGTATTCAATAGAGGAAGTGGTTTTAGTATGTCCCCGAAATAGTTAAGATTGGACTGGACACTTCAATTGAAGAGCCGCCAATGTGCTTCCTCTTCAGACACCATAATTGGTTTGGCTGTGGTGGCTTTAAAACATATGTCTACCAAAAAGTTCGTAAGATCGCCCTTTCAGAAACGTTTGCCTTATTTTTGATCCGTCAGCACTTTACAAGTATTTAAAGGAAAATTTGTTGCTCCTGTGCAGTGTTGCCGAAAGAAATCTGTGTTTCATTCGACCGCTTCACCCTCAAACAATTCAAATTGTTTGAAGTTGTATAATGTACAAGACAGCAATTTCTAACCGAATATTTGCAATGAAAAATTCTCAACTAACTACATTTCATTGTAGTTGAGGAAACACAAGTGCGAATTTAGCACTATTTCGTATATACGACAACAAAACTTGTTTTCCATATCTGGGCGTTAGCCGGTTTTATTTTATGACATTTATACGCAGACTTATCGACACCATGTGAAGAATTACGGCATCGCGGTCAATATCGATACTCGATTTTTTTTAAGAATTGTTTGCTTTATCTGTATAATTTACTCGTATGAGTACGAGAAACAAAGTTAAACACAAATCAATCGTTTGCCTTGAGCTGTTATTTTCTTAAAATAATAGGGGTCACATTTAAACCACTTTCTCTATCGATCTTATACGAGTACAGAAATATGTAGCCACCATTATATAAGGGAGTGAACCTTGTCACATTCTACAATTATACAGGAAATTTATATGTATGTGTCCTTACTTACTAAAATCGTATTAAAAAAAATGTCCATTTGTTGGCATGAAAGCCTATTTATAAAATAGGGGTCAACGAGCACTCTGCGCGGCACTGCTATTGGGTATATATCAGGGGTTATACATTAGAAACATGTGAATAATGCACAGAAATATTAGATTAGGTTCGGTTTGGTTAGGGTAGGTTAGGCCACATGAATCTATAAATGAATTTTCTCGGGTTTTTAAAAATCTATATTAAAATTTTTAAACTGCATCCTGTGAACGACTTTGCAATACGAATCGAGATATACATACATTAATAGACAACCACATAACCATGTTCACCGTTGCAAACCGAATTAATTCGGGTTAGTTGATGTAAACACTTCTCTCTCACATTTTGATTTTGTACTGAATTTTTAACCGAGTTAATTTTCAGTGCCAGTTCGGCAGCCGTCAAAAGAAGGGCACGAGCACATGTAAAGATTACAAATAAAACATTGTTTAATTTTCATAAAAAATATATAATATAAAAAACTGAATGACACATAGAAAAAAATTGCGATTGAAAGTACGTGTAAGCGCTTGCGAGTAAAATGTCCAAAATCACTACAAGTAGCCGACAGGTGTTCAATCCCGCACACAAACCGCTGCCCAATCTCAACATTGCGCCTGAGACGGATTGTTTTGGGTTCACGCAGAACGAGAAGATGGCACTTAAGAATTTAATGCGTGTGGTGAAGCGGCAATTCCGCCATCACGCTTTATGGCCAGCAGTATGCAGTATGGGCCAGCTTTATAAGATCATTGGTCAAAATCTGCATTTTCAACTTGTTTACAGCTTTTTCGCCACCAACGAAACCCTGCTTAATAGATTTCGCCGCGTCGAGAAGTTCAATTTGGAGGACCTAAATCAGCATCCTTTCTCTGTGCTGCGAATGTTCGACGCAATTATTACGAAAGGCTTCGATAATATCAACTTTCTAAAAGCACTCATCACCAGCATTGAGAAAACTCATGCGGCCACGGGTGTCTCAAAGGAGGAGATTGCGGTTTGTTCGGAATTTCTAGCAAATTTCTCCAAGGATAATTTCAACTGTTTCTTCCGCTCTCCCTACGACACAGATGATGACAAATGCCGTGCGGTCCTATTTTCTGGATGCTCTGCGGCCTATCTGTTCACCAACTGTGGCGGTAGCCTTGGAAAAAGTGGGCCTAATCATTCAACACCGATTCAAGGACTAACCGCTTACATGGATATTTCGACACAAATTTCTTGTACTTGCGTGTGCATGCAGTCTTAAAAAAAGAAACAATTGCAAATATCGAGAGCTGAAAATCAGAAACAAAAAAAGTACCTAACCGCAAAACTAAGCGTCTTTACCATATGTGCCAGTACTCTATGCCAACAATTATTCTATTCTTTGAAATTAGTATAATACTGTATAAGATGTTTGCAAAATGGAAATAAGGACGCTCATAAAAATGTGCTATACCCAACGACATTTTTTTTTTAAATCTATACTTCTATACTATTTTATAAAAAGAAGTGTGACGTTGCTTTTTTGAGCCACAATCAGGCAAAAACCACTGAACCGATTTAGATGAAATAAGCACCAAACAGTTTTTTATCTGGGGAAATGGTACATAGGCTATATGAGAATGACCACGCCCCTTCTTACGCCCACTATGGTAACAAAACTCATCTATGGTATGCTTTTGTAAGGGTAAATATGGGTATCAAACGATTCAGCGTGTCATTGCGGCAAACATAGGCTATAATATAATCGGCCACGCCCACTTTCCGTTCCCACTAAACTAACAAAACGAAGCTACGGTATATGTCGGTAAATCAGTATTAATACCAAATGATTCCGTGTTTCATTAACGTTAATATAGGATATATAAGATTGCCCACGCCCACCTGATACGCCTTCTCGCCACGCTATAATAATTCAGTTATAGTATTTGTTTGAAAGACGATATGGATATCAAGCAATTCAGCGTTTCCTTACGGCAAGCATGGCTTTATGGGATTGGCCACGCCCCTATGTAAGCCCCCACACTTATAAAATAACCAGTGGTTTAGAACGTTTATCTATAAAAAATGAATCTTGGTCCGTTCGGATGCTTAAAATTTGAAAACGACTGGACCAAATTGGATACTTCCTTCGGCGAGTTTGTTCATAATTGCTACGCGAAGGTTTGGGAAAAGAGAAAAGACGGGAAAACAGGGCGTAGCACCACCAGCATACATTTTTAGACAATAACTTTGGAACCATAAGTCACACATCAATTAAATTAAGTACGAAGTTACGATTTAGTCATGTCCTTCGATAGAGGAAATGGGGCGGGTATTGAAAGAGGGGGTGTGGCACCGCCCATATAACTAAAATTGTTTATATGGAATAGCTTCGGAATTGTAAGTCGCACAGCATTGAAATTTGGTGTACCGTCGTCTCATAGAAGTGTCATTCTACTATTAAAACTTGATGAGCGTGGGACAAGGGGCGTGGCACATTTGTTTGACCCAAACTATCCGCATGATTTTGGAACTGTTAGTTGCAAATTAATGAAACTTAGTACGAACCTACCATTTAGTTATATCTTTCGACAGATTTTTTATGAGCCAACATTTACGCAGTACTGTAAGTTCACATCAATGAAACTTGGTATGAACTTTCCACTTAGTAGCACAATTCGACTAGAAGAAAGTTGTGAGCATTGGACAAGGGGGTGTGGTACCGCCCTGACTGACTGATTGATTGATTGATTGATTGATTTATCATCGCCCAGCCCAAACCGCTGAAGCTACAAACATGAAATTTGAACTGTAGGTACATCTTGAAGAATGAACCTCCGCTAAGACGGGATGTTTAGAAATTCGGGTCTAAAGGGGCAAACATGTGATAAGGTGTTGTATGAAGAAACGTGATTTAATAGACATACTCATTTCGAACTTCCTGAAAATACTCTAAATCAAAAATAATTCGACACGTATTTTATAATTTTTCGAACATCAAAATTTCACTGGGCCAACAATGGGTTAAGGTTTGTTTATGGAAATGGGCCTATTGACTTTAAAAATAAAAATTAGACAGGTATTTCTCATTATTTGCAAAATCGAAATCTAACTGGATCAACGACGGGTTAAAAGTATGTATGGAGAAACCAATTTTTTTGAGCCTTTTGACTTCAAACTTGGTGAAAGTACTTCATATGTAAAATAACTCGATACGTGTTTTTCATTTTTCTGAATATTAAAATCAGACGGGGTCACGTGTTTTTCACTTTTTTGAAAATCAAAATCTAACGGGGTCAACAATGGGTTAACAGTTGGTATGGAGAAAAAAGATTTGTTGGGCCTTTTGACTTCAAACTTAGCAATAGCACTTCAAACGGGAAATAATTAAAACGTGCTTTTCATTTTTTTGAAAATCGAAATCTACCGTGGTAAATCAAGGGTTAAAAATTTGTTTAGAGTAAATGTGAAAACACATGATTTAATGGAACTTTTTACTTCAAACTTTTCCTAAAAACAAAGGCACATGTTTTTTTTAATCAAAAACTGACGGGTCAACAATGGGTTAACAATTTGTGTCGGGGGAAACATGAGCGCGCGTGCAAAGCCGCGGGGTCCAGCTAGTAAATAATAAAGGTAAACGCTTTTCTTGCTGTTTCGCTTGTTCATCACTTTCGCAGTTGTCTCGTGGTGCCTGTGAGACCCGGTGCCCAGAAAGGTTGCACTAAGAGTTGGCTTGAGACGAGCTTTAACCAGGAATTAACTTAATTGAAAAGAAGAATCTGGCAACTCTGCGCTGCAGCGACGGAAAATTTCGGCTCGAGTGAAAAATTATAAAAAATTATCAAATAATTAAAGAATTTTAAGGTTTTTCAAATAAAGTCAAGGTGAAAATTGTGGTTCCTGGTGTGGGCTAAGCTGTGGCGATACTGGGCACTGGTACAATCGTGAAATTGAGGTAGGTGTTGTGATTTTGTGTTCCTGTCGGCGGCGGTGTCGCGTGGTGAGGTGCCGGCACTTGGTCGGGTCCACAGTCAGAGGCTGCTGTGTTCCGGAGGGACTGTCACGGCGTCGCGGTGAGTGGTGTACCCAGTGCGGTAGCTGTGACTTCCAGCGGACGCGGTGCTGATGTGGTCCGGTTTTTGGTGCTGAGGAGCACATTTAGCGGCTCCCGCCTTTTTTTTCCGCAATCAGCTGTGTTGTTGGCAGGATCGTCGGTGCGCACAGCGCCATCTACCAGTGACGTTGCGTTTGTGCTCCGGCGCGCGGTGTTGCCACAGCGCAAGTATCGGTACGGTCGTCGGTGCACACAGCGCCACCTACCTGTGGGGTTGCGTTCTGCGTTTCGACGCACAGTGCTGCCACAGTGTCTGGACTTAGTCCCGACACACACTAAATCACTAGTTTTACAATAAATATTTGTAATATATTGAAATAGAAAAAATTTTTCATAAAGTGACCAGACGTGCGGCTGAGGGTCCAATGGAGGACCCGGGACGCAACAACAACAAAAGCGGCGGTAAAAGCCCTGGTAAAGAGGCCCGAGGACCTCAACTCAAAATGGATGTGGCGGACGTAAACTGCCCTACAAAGGTCTCCGGACCTCAATGTAAAACGAGCGTAGCGGATGCTAGTCAGCCGCCCGTAGATACCGGAGCCGCCGCGAAAGAAGGGTCACCTGAAGTCGATAGACCAAAGCTCTGTGGCGCCGCCAAAAAGAGGCTAACCTACTTAATAAGAAAAGGTGTGCCAAGAGAAGAGGCGTTTGAGAGGGCACGCCTTCCAATGCCAACAAACCCCAAAAACAAAAAGTCTTTGTCTAAGAGGACCCGGTCAGTGGAGCAAACTCCACCAGAGGCCTCAGACAAGAAGAAAATACGGGAGGAGGGGCCCTCCACTTCAAAACCAGCAGCTCATCCCAGTAAAAGGCAGCCCACTGCCTCATACAGGGACGCCCTGCAAGGGGTTAGAATGGCTGTACTACCAAGGGACTATCCGGACACGGTCCTATCTACTGAACAAATGGACTCCATTCAGGGGGCCATTTTGGACAAAATCCTGGACAGTGGTTCTGTGCGTCCTCAATTTCTGGGGTCCACCTACAAGGCAGGATACCTTGTCCTGCACTGTAAGGAGGACACAACTGCCGAGTGGATGAGGTCCATCATGTTAGAAATGGTACCGTGGGAGGGTGCCTCACTGTGGGCCGTAGAGGAATCAAAGGTTCCTCACTCTAGGGTCGCAGTGGGATACTTCCCGAAATCCGCTGGTGTTGAAACCCAGAAAATCCTGAGGTACCTCCAGGTCCAAAATACAGGCCTAAACACGACGGCCTGGAGAGCCCTAAGAAGAGTTGAAAAGGGCTCTAACGCCATGCTGGTTCTTGCTGTGGACCAGAAATCAGCAGCGGCTATAGAGGCAGCCAAGGGCAGAGCTAGTTTCTGCCTGGGCCAAATTAGCCTCAAACTGAAGTCTGACGACACAAGTGCCGATGAATTGGCAAAGCAATTAGATGAGGTGGAGATCGTGGAAGAAGAGTCTGACTCTCTCAGTGGCTCCAAAAAGTCAGAGGAAAAGGCATGAGATGCGTGCAAATAAATCTTCACCATGCTAAGGGGGCCACAGCGGAACTCAGCAGAAGATTTATCAACGGCACTACTACCATAGGCCTGATCCAGGAACCCTGGGTCAACAAAGGCCGCATACAAGGCCTAAACATCAAAAACTATCAGGTAATATATGACAATAATGCAGCTAGACCAAGGGCTGCGGTCATCATAGACACCGGTATTAATTTTCTACCTTTCACAGAATTCTTAGACGGTGACACAGCGGCGATAGTCCTGGAGGTGATGCAAGATGGGATTAAGACTGAGGTAGTTATAGCCTCAGCCTACTTCCCTGGGGATGCTGCCGAAATTCCACCACCAACAGTGAAAAATCTTGTGGACCACTGCAGAGCCCACGGAAAAAACCTTATCATAGGTTGTGATGTCAATGCCCACAACGTAGTATGGGCTAGTACGGATACAAACAGTAGAGGTGAGTTACTCCTTGACTATTTATTAACCAGTAATATGGCAATTGCAAATAAAGGTAAAATACCGACATTTGTAAATGCCATACGACAAGAGGTACTCGACTTAACTCTAATCACTAACAAAACCTCTGATCTGATTCAGAACTGGAGAGTCTCAGAAGAGGACTCAATGTCGGATCATAGGTATATTTTCTTTAATATAGAAGGGCCAACAAAGAGTGTCTCACTCTACCGTAGCCCAAAACGGACAGACTGGAAGAGATATGCAGAAAATATCTCAACAAAAATAACAAGTCACAATCACTTCATTAGGACAACAGAAGAACTAGACAGAGAAGTTGCAAACGTAACTGACGTACTTACAAACTCGTACCATGATTGCTGTCCACTCAAAACTAAGACCTCCACGAA
The DNA here is from genome assembly GCA_964056695.1 of Melieria picta. Lineage (NCBI taxonomy): Eukaryota > Metazoa > Arthropoda > Insecta > Diptera > Ulidiidae > Melieria > Melieria picta. Next base: position 97,999,462 of record OZ057398.1, on the reverse strand, counting down.
GAGTGTCCCATGGTGGAACAACAATCTGGCACAACTTCGAAAATTGGCTAGGAAGGAATTCAATAAGGCCAAAAGAACTAACTTCTGGGATAACTATAGGATAGCCCTTACAAAGTACAATAAAGAAATAAGATATTCCAAAAGAAGATCTTGGAAAAAATTCTGCGAGGATCTGGGGGACATTCCGGCAACGGCCAGAATCAAAAGTACCCTGTCCAAAGGACATACTAATCCGATAGGCACACTAAGGGACGCTAATGGTACCCTAACAAACTCATTTGGAGACACTCTAGAGCTTCTTTTAAAAACTCATTTCCCAGAGTGCAAAATACGTGAAAGGGGTCAATGCACTCCCGAAATTATCTCACCTGTACAGCCTAGGCCAGGTGATACTATAGCTAACAAAATTATTAGCTTTGACAGGGTAAAATGGGCGATCAACTCATTTAAGCCCTACAAATCGCCAGGACCAGATGGCATATTTCCGGCACTCCTCTCAAGGGGCACGGATAAACTAATTCAAAAAATGGTTCTAATCTACAGAGCCAGTATTATACTTAGTTATATTCCAAAAGTCTGGAGGGAGGTAAGGGTTATATTTATACCTAAAGGGGGTAACAAACCCCCTGACTCCCCCAAATCCTACAGGCCCATCAGCCTCTCATCGTTTATGTTAAAAACAATGGAAAAGCTTATAGACCTCTACATAAGGGAAGAGGTACTATTACAAAGTCCACTACATAAATATCAATTTGCATACCAAAAGAACAAATCAACTATCACAGCACTGAGTTGCTTGGTGACAGATATAGAAAAAGCACTCGATGCAAAAGGCATAGCCCTATGTACATTTATGGACATAGAGGGCGCCTTCGATAATGCTAACTTCCAATCTATGGTATTAGCCCTCTCTAATAGAGGGACAAACCACAAGGTTACCAATTGGATATGCAGCATGCTAAAACAAAGGGTAATAACCGCTAACTTAGGACCCGCAGTACTAAGCATCAACGTAGTAAAAGGCTGCCCGCAAGGTGGGGTTTTATCTCCCTTATTATGGTCTATACTGGTTGATGGATTAGTTAAATTGCTAAACTCGAAAGGATATAAAACTATAGGCTTCGCGGATGACCTAGCAGTAATAACAAAGGGCACGCATGAAGGCACATTGCGCGACCTTATGCAAAAAGCTCTAAACGAAACCTGGAACTGGTGCAGTAGAGAGGGGCTATCAATTAACCCCAATAAAACCACCATCGTTCCATTTACAAGAAAACGGAAGCTTGATCTTCCAACACTAAAAATAAATAATATAACTGTACCCGTTAAGGCTGAGGTCAAATATCTAGGAATTACCCTAGATCAAAAACTCACCTGGGAACCGCATTTAAACACAGTCATCAAAAAAGCAACGAAATCGCTATGGACCATAAGACAATTACTGGGTAAATCTTGGGGCCTTTCACCCCGTATGACATCCTGGGCGTACACACAAATGGTAAGACCCATCATACTATATGGTGCTCTAGTATGGTGGGGCAAAACCAATCAGAGCACAACAATAAAAAGATTAAACAGAGTTCAAAGGTTTGCATGCCTTAGCATTACGGGAGCAATGAAAACAACCCCTACTGCCGGCATGGAAGCCTTACTCGATCTAACACCGCTACATATAGCCATCCAAGAGGACGCAATCTTAAGTGCACTCACGCTATATAGGCATAACCTACTTAAACAGGGCAACCTAACGGGCCACTTGGCAATTTTAAAACAAATAGAGGACACCCTCCACAAATCCTCATATCTTGACTTCATGAAACCCCATTTCAGCCCAACAAGGAAATATATAGTTGACTTTCCGACTAGGGAACAGTGGGACAACAACCCGAAATGGTTAAAAGAGGACGCTCAAAAATGGTACACCGATGGCTCTAAAACACCTTGTGGTGTAGGAGCTGGAGTAGTGGGCCCTGGGGTCAACTTAGCCCTTCCGATGAGCTACAATACCTCAATATTTCAAGCTGAACTCTATGCAATATATGAGGCAGTTCGAACAATTGCTAAAATGCACCCTCAAGGAACAACGTTCACCATACTTTCGGATAGTCTGTCTGTTCTAAAAGCACTTGACAGCTACTCCTACACATCAAAAATCCTGCTTGAATGCCACAAGGAACTCAACGCCCTAGGGACCCAGAACAGGGTTGTGCTCGTCTGGATTCCTGGGCATGAGGGCCATGATGGCAACGAAAGGGCAGACACACAAGCTAAAAATGGTGCAGAAAGCCCATTCATAGGGCCGGGCCCGATGTTTGGATTCGGTAAAACCGACCTAAAACAGGACATCCACAAATGGATCCAGAAACAAAAACAAAAATACTGGAATAATATTGAGGGACTACGGCACTCGAAAAGATTCCTAAACTTTAACACAAAACGAGCTAAATCTGCTATACTTCTTAGCAGAAGACAACTCAAAATCCTATGTGGCGCTCTAACCGGCCACTATTCCTGTAACTACCACCTCCACAAACTTGGCTTGGTCGTCGACAAAACATGCAGATACTGCAATGAGGTCGATGAAACAATGGAACACGTTATCATAAACTGTCCAGCTCTGGCACACAGACGTGCAAAGTTTCTAGGGAAACATATTCTCGGTGATGAGGACCTGATGCAAATATCGCAGAAAGGTCTGATTCAATACCTGAGCACATAAAACACCAGATGATTCAAGGGGCACAATAAACCTACTAGGTTGCAGTGCGCAAGGGCAGTGTCCCTACCCATTATCATTACATTACATTACATTAATTGCTGTCTGACCGTCCGAAAAGCTATATAGGTTGTTGTGATAAGCGATGAGCTTTAAAGGGATGTGAATAATGTTTTGGTATACTGTTTGTGTAAAATCTGTCCCCCTCAAACTAGTTTATCCTAGTGCGTATACTTATAGAATGTATAGGTTCAGCTTAGGAGAAACTATTTTGTCCTGTGACGTTTACGAGAATGTGTGGCACATTTTTTGTGATTCTAATTTTCCGCGTAACTTTGGAACTATATGTCGCACATCAATGAAACTGGTGCGCACCCTTCGACTAGAAAACTGGGTTGGGCATTGCATAAAAAGGGCACCGCCCATAATACTCAAATCCAAATACATATCCACATACATCCACATACATTGTTCGCCCTGACTGACTGACTGATTGACCGACTAATTAATCACCGCCCAGCTCAAACCGCTAAAGCTACAAACACGAATTTTGAACTGTAGGTACATTTAAGAAAATAAACTTCCGCTTAGACGGGTTTCTTTGAAATTCGGGGTCTAAGGAGGCAAAACATGGTTTAAAGCGTTGTATGAATAAACCTGATTTATTGGGCCCATTCACTTCAAACTTGCGTGCAAAGCCGCGGGGCTCTGCTATACCACACCAAATAAACTTCAGTTAATGAATAAAAACATAAGTGGAAACAGCATAAAGTTATCGTGTGGACACAGATGCAAAGCAAGAACTTGCTTGCTGTTATGCTGAGCCCGTTAGCTCCGATTTACTGACAGCTAGTTCAGTCCTAGTCCTAGTCAGCCGCCGTGGCTCAGTTGGTTAGTGCGTTGGACCGCGAGTCGAAGGCAGCGACCCAGGTTCAAATACTGCCTGTAATAACACCTAAAAAAATAACGGGGAAACTCGTTTTCTCTTTCGGTGGCTGTCCTCTCAGCTGGAAATGGCAAACCTCTGAGAGTAAAAATTGCTTATGAAAGAGCTCCCAACCAGCCGTTCGGAACCGGCAAAAAACTGTAGGTCCCTTCCACCCGCGTACAAATTCACACGCACAACACGGGTGGTTGCGGGAAGCTAGGCCTTAGTCTCGCGTAAGCGGGCTGTCGTGCCAGTCAATTATAATTATAAAATTAGTTCAGTCCTACGCTCAGCAGGCGGCCTTTCATTTGCCTTCGCTACACAAGGTAAATTAAAATTCAGTCACTGCCAACCACTTTAAATGACACCAGAATAAAACGTTAACTCTAATCAAAATCGAATTCTGAGTGTGTGTATGGCATGTCCTGCGCAAACGCGTATAGGACGATTGACAGTAGGAAAGCTTTTAAGTGTAAAAGCTGCGCCTGTCACCGTTATTGCTGTGCATATATGTAACTGTAACGACAGCTTGTGGTCGCATCCGCCGATTGTTCTGTTATTAAAAGGATGCGGCTAACTAGGTTGCATAGCCGTGCTGTATTCTTAAGAAATTCAGTCCGACTCCGATACTCGCCGGCAACGCGAAGCCCTTATCAGCAGTGTCAATTCATAGTCAAGTAGCAGGAAGCCGTAGCCTTTCATGTCGATAGTGCAATTCTCAAGTTTTATTAATGAACGCCTTTGAGTAACTCTTTTGGGTGTCTGGTGTCACTGTGATTGCGTGTATTCAGGGTGCGGACCTGTGTTTACTGCCGACGAGTAGGTGTTTCATGGCTTTCACTGATATGATTTCGAATGGAGTGATTGCAATCGTTGACGAAAAGGTAACCAAGAGATCAATTTACTCATATACATAGTAGGAAAAGCATAAGCCGCGACAAAACCGAATCGCCAATTTTTGCAGTGTAAAAGTGTAGTAAGAGTAGATAAGTGACTTCGTAATTAAAAATTACAATATTAATTTATGATGGAATAGTAAACTTTTTAAAATATGGAGCATTTTTTTACCAACCGACCTGGCTGCCACGGGTTTAATCGGTTTCCAGCCTCTTCCAAGTGTAGAACTACATAGGTAAGGACTACAATTTCGAAGTCCTTGCCAGGATACCAAGGTTAGAAGACAGGGTTCGACAATGCTCCAAGAAGTCAATAGAGTTGACTATTGCCCCCAATTGGCGTTATCCCACAGTTTGGACATGGTCGCAATGTTCCAAAGAGTTAAACTCCATTTGTGGTCAGATATAAGTGGGGTAAAATAAGGACAGTACTGATGGAGTAAAATATTTTTAGCACCGCTTTAGAAAGCCAAGTCACTGACTGCTTCCAATAATAGGTCATTGCAGTGGGGATAATTTTTAATGGATACACAATTCCTACACCACCTAAGTATAACCAGGAATGTGAAGTAACAAATAGTTGCATATGTCTTTTTTTATATTTTATTTTTGAAATTTGTATTTTAAATAGAACATCGCTCACGTGTATTCTGCAAAACAATACTACTTACTCCTACTTGCACAATGTAACAATGCTCTTTGGGAGACGCAAATTCTTGCTGTCATTCAAATTGGCGTACGTAAACAACGAACTTTAGAGCAGGCTCTCTGTACTCAGTCTACCTTGTTAATGGTATCATGGATTAGTGTATTTAAAACACTAATGAATGGTTCTTTTCGTTCCCATTTTGGGCCTTTTTGAGGAAAGTTGTGGTATACAAAAATTTAATTGAGTGGCAATTGTGCAGCACGCATACGATCACAGCGTCGCACAGTGGGTAATGTATACGTAAAATGCTGATTAATTAAAAAATTAAAAATCAAAATACAAATATGTTTATGGTACCGGGTTAAAAAAAAATAAAATTCCACAGCTTTTACACAGTTTACATTTATATTCAGTATTTATGCGCACAGCTAATCGCTGTTTTCGTGCTACGCGTTTTTTTCTTAACTTCAAACCGACTTCTTTTTATGAATTGCATAAACTACTTGGAAATTAATGTCGCAGCCTTCATGTTTAGGTATTTTAGTGCCAACGCGTAACTTAACTTGTTTAAGCACATTAAACACGTTTAAGTCGTCAGTTTGAACGCCATATATGCTTGAATTTTTTGCCTTGAAGATTTTGAGTATTTTCAAGTCAAATGAAATATTTTTTGTCAATCGAAAAATTTTCATTACGTGAACGTGCGCGCATTTAAAACCGAGTTTACGTGTACTTCTAATCGTTATTTGATTTGAATAATGGTATCCAAAATGCTATTGAGAACAAGAAAAATTACGCTGTCGAAATGATATTGAAATTTTCAAAATTTTCGACATCGTTACGATATTTCGGATAAGATAATTTCAATATCGCAACGATATCTAGATTTTCGAAATTCTCGACATCGTTACGATAGTGTCATTTTTCTCGTTCTCGATATCATTTTAGACACACACTTTAGCAATACTCGAAAACGAGAAAAATTCTCGCTTTAACGATATGGTTTCTACATCGTTTCGTTTTCTTTTATATAAAAATCTAATTAACACACACATAGTTTTTTTGTATGTTTTTTTCTGAAATTTGTCTAACTTATCACACAAACATTCTGAAGTCTTGCTACACATAAAATATTGTAAAGAATATTATTTCTCCTTTTATATATTTATTCTAGCCTGTAGATATTTTTTTGTTTGATTGGCTTAAATAAAAAAATAAATAAATAAATACATGTATTAAAGCTTAACAAATTTAGACCCCGAGTTTATTCAGTGCTTTTTATGCATACATTGCCAGTTGTGCCAATGTTGTTAATTAATTAATGTTGTTGCCAATGCTTATTTGTGTTGGTACCCATCACTGATTAAAAGCAATGATTTTTTTTTTGCCATAACCATATTGTTTATGTTTAAAGATTAACCGTTTCGATAGATTCAGATTACAAGCTTATAGCTCTGATTTCAGGAAAGAAATATGTTAAGTTCTCTCCCTGCGTTAACTATAAATGACATTCTCTTTAGACGAAATTTTTAAATCCATAAAATATATAATTTTAGGAAAATTGTTGTTTATAAATATTTTTGTAATTTCTTTTAAATTTTTATAAATATTTTTCAGTACTGTTTATCAGAGAACTTCTTAATTTGGCAAATTCAATGCATAGTCCGGAACATTGCAATGTCTTATTGAAGAATTGCCGGCATTCAAGAACCCGCACGTTTGTGCACTTATGATCTTAAAGGGTTAAAACTCTCGCCTACCGCACTCGTTCCACACACACAATCGTTTGCGCAATTGTGTTCGTTGGCAAACCATATATTATAGGCGCAAAATTAAGATTTTACTATTTATAACAAATACTGGTTCGCGAGCGAGTACGCACTGCGACTAGCAAAGTGTCAACAACGAAGTGACACCAGTAAACAGCAGCTGCTTCACAGCTCACTGGAAAGGTAAGCTGAAATTTGCAAATGAATTACGAATTAATCGGCAAATAAATGTAAATATTGTTGAACGTGCAGTGGAATCCATTTGTTACGAATTCGAACCGTTTGAAGCTCACGTTTTTGAGTGATAAGTTGGGCCGTGGGGACGTTGGCCCTTGCCAGTCGCATCGCCTCGCCCAATTAAGGCAGCAGAGCCGGGAAACGGATATTGGATGTATTCGCGGTTGGCAGGCTGCGGCGAATGGTGCCACGTTGGAGGCAAAGTGCGACAAGCCCCCGTTTGTGTGCGCAAGTCGTGATCGCAGCCACGCGCACTTGACCGCTTTCAGCATGTGATGTGCGTCGTGATATTTGGCTTGAGCTAAAGTGGGCGTGTGTGCTCCACATGCAGAGACTGCTGCGCATCGTTCGCTCTGTTGCGATCACAGCAGCTGCAGCGCCAATAGAAGAGAATTGTCGAAGAGAGGGCAACAACTCGTTAATTTTTTCCCAACTGCGGCACTTTTAATTTACATGCATACCGTAGATACATATGTACTTTTGTCTACATATGTATGTATGTATATCACGTGTATAATCTGCTGACGCTGTTAGAGGCTTGCTGATGACTTGCTATGTTTACTCATTTTGCTAATGGTTGTTGGATATTTGGTTTGTTTTGATATTTTTGCATGAGTCCGAACAACAACAATACAATGCTCTGCATTGCATTAAAAAAAAACGCTGTTTCAATGGTTCTGATTTTTACCTCAACTTGCGCAAATTAATGCAATATGCGCAGATTGCACAGTTCAAAATGTTTCCGATGTGCCTGATGTTCTGTTATGACCTGATCTGATATGATCTGAGGTAGCGCAAACCAGTTACGGGCCTAATTCGCCAATTGTAAATTCTTTGTATTACAAATATAATAATTTATGATTTTTAGACAAAGAAATCTACATAAGAACTTGAAATAACATGTAACATAATCATTACAAGGGGTGTCGAAGTTGCGGCAGACCTCAATACTCTACTTTATGGGAGCTCGTTATGTGGTTTGCTTCGGTAATTCCTCTAAAACAGGACAGTCGTAGCCGGTTAGTGGTAAGTCGGTAAATGTTTACATACATATTTCACCACCTGCACTGTAAAAGAAGTAATCTGCAGTCATAAAAATACAAATGGTAAAGTTATTTGCTAAACATAAAACTTATTGCATTTATGATAATGCAATATGAGAAATATATGGATATGGGTAGTGGGAAAGCTAAAAGAATTTTGAATTCGAAAAATCACAATGTTAAAGTAAGTAAATCAAGTACCACAATTTCAATTTCAAGCTCATCATACGCCAACAGTGCTCGCTCCCTTTCCTGGCTCTTGTTGTTATATTTACATTAGTCCGATAATTGTGTTGCAACAAAACAATCGTGCAACAAATCAATCAATCAAATCGTCAGATACGATACAGTGGTTACAATTAGTTTTGTGGCACTATATATATTGTAACGATTGTTTATAAATTATTAATTAAAAAATTACACCGGTGACATTGTATTTTTATTGTTATTACTATTATTATTATCTCGATCAGAAAAGAAAACTTCAACGAGAATACATTTTTTTAACACTTGAATGGTTTTTGAATGTTTAATACGTATCGTCCATTTGCACTGAGCGACATTATGTTCAAATTGTTGGCCAAGAACAATTTTACAAGTAATTTTATTTTTTATTTCTTTCTTTTATTTTTTTAATTTGTTGCGATGTACACCTATGTAAGATACGAAACGATTTGAACAAGATTTATTTCATTGTTTGCCATTTACACTCGTATCCAGTGCCGACCGAAGTAGCATTTTGTTAAAACTCTTTCCTAACTTTGCCAAGTTATTCGAAGCCAAAGTACTAAAGCCTATTATTTGGAATTTGGATGGACAGAACAGGGTTTCGAACATCGTTATCAGCAACAAGGATCTGTTTTACATATTAGCTAGTTCCGTCAGTTGCAGGTGAATGTCATCGTCAGGATTCGCAATCAGTTTTCCAGAAAATTATAATTGCTATTGCCAACAGTCTCACATCACCACGGCCGACGAGCAAGAAAATAAATCGTCAATTACTGAAAATTAATGAATGTCGAAGACAATTTGAGCAGAGGAACAAATGCGAGTACGGGTGAAAACACTATCGAAATTGAATGCAATTGAGAAGCGCAGCGAAGTCTCGGCAGAGTGCAAAGTGCGTAGAAGACTGCGGATATACGAAAGCGGCAGCACAGCGCGAAGAACTGCAGTTTTCGAAGAGCGCATCCCTGTCCTCATCAGTCGTTGGGTGGAATTCGACGCAAACGGTCGAGCAGAAACAAAAGCCAAAAATCAGTTTAACTTTCCGAGAGCGAAACGACTACCAAGCAAAGAAAACGCGAATTGGTCTTTTGGATTACCTGCAACGTTGCTCAAGACACAATGGGCGCACGTTCGTGAACGCAGTGCAGTACGGAACAGCGTTGAGATCGCCACGCGGAAGACGGAACTCACTGAACGGAAGTGAAAAGGACTACTCGGTATTCGAGGATCGCACGTCAGCAGTCCGAAAGTGTTTGCAGCAGTGGGTGCACGATTGGATCGATCAATTTGTAAAATAATTGATTGCGCTCGATTATATAACGGTAGAAGAGTCGGTAGGGTTGTGGCTGGGTGAGGAGCGAGAGCGCAAATGGATTCCGACAAAGTTGTGCGCGCAATGGCGCGTTGGTGGCAGGTAAGGTCGCAACTCGTAAAGTACGCAACACATACACATTCAACGGGCAAACGGGCGCACGCCCGAACACTCCCCCACCTCGCAGCGCTCGCACACCCAGTCGGACGCACATAAATTCTATGCTGCATCGAGTTTTTGCGCGATTTTGACAGCGACAGGCTGTCCGACTGTGACTGCACCTGCGGCTGCATTTTTCAAAGAATATCTTAAAATAATCCGCATAGCTTTGTGTTTTTATATTTGCTGCTATCGTCATTCAGTTGCTATTGTCGTTGTCGCCGCCAAATTTTGCGTATGTGGAGCGTTGCCAAAATTGTCAATATTGTTCGTAAATAAAAATTTTGCGACGCAAAGAGCTTTGGCAAATTTTGTAAATTGCTGCGAATAGTTAGAATTTGCTGCGACTATTAAAAACACTGCCTATCATGCGCTCGTATGAACACGCCCACCAAGTTATATAAATAAACAAATGCAACTGCTATCGCACAGCCACCAATGAGTACGGTGCGCCTGCCACCAAGACTCGGCGCCGATTGCATCACATGCAAGGCGGCGACGGGCGAACGACACGTCTAACGCCATTCGGACGCTGACGTTAATGGGAAGGCACGTGGGGAACGCTGCACTGAGCATTTATTTGAATTTTCTAAAATTAAAAGGGATCCTCGCTCGGCGGGGCGGTGCTGCGGTGCTGCTGCATGTGATAGCACCGTCGCCGCGATTTGCGTACAGAACGCCAACAATGAACTTGAACCCTACGCTCGCAATCTAGAAAAAATACACCAAACTGTTTAATCATTAAACTTTAATTGCTCAATGCAGCCGCGCCGGCAATTTTCGTCGCACGTCTTGACTAACATCATCGACTTACATATTTATGCCTCGTGTGCGTGGACAAATTTTACCACGTCGTCGCGTGGTAAAATGTTGTGACTATGAAATAGTTTTTGTTATATTATACATTTATGATCCAAACTATAATAGATATTCCAAAAGCGACGTAAAATAATAAACATATAGGGGGAACAGTGGCGCACAAAGAAATTCATTTTGGGGGGTTTTGCGTACAACTTTTAAGCCATAAACCATATTTTGTACCAGCCATTTTTGTGTTTGGGGGGGTAGTGGTTTGAACCCCCAAAACACCCCTGTGTGCGCCAGGGGAAGAATTTTAGTTAAACGCTTAAAATTGAAGCAAAATATTAGTTATAGGAATCCAGGATTCTGGTAGCTTGTTTGAATTAATACATTTTTAATATTTCTCGGGATGTTGCCGGCATATCGGATTCTGACACTCGATTCGTACAAATTGAATATAGTTATCAATTTGCCGCCGTAGCTCAGCTGGCTAGTGCGTTGGGCCGCGAGTCAAATGCGACGCTCGAACCCAGGTTCAAGACTCCGTTGCTGCTAACACCGAAAAAAGAAAAACAACAATTTTTCTTTCGGCGGCTGTCCTCTCAGCAGGAAATGGCAAACCTCTGAGAGTAAAATTGCCTATGAAAAAGCTTCCAACTCGCCGTTCGGAATCGGCATAAAACTGTAGGTCCCTTCCAAACTTGTAAAAAAAATATTCGCACGCACAACACGGATGGTTGCGGGTAGCTAGGCCTTAGTCGCGGTATCGGGCTGTCGTGCCAGTCAATTACTAATATTATTATTATCAATTTGCCCAACAAATTGTTTACTTTTTTTAGCACGTGTACTAGAATTGCTGCTTTTCACGCACAATAGGATTAATCCAATCACAATCCAACAATTAATGATAACAACTGATACATAGTACAAAATGTGGGTGAATTCTGACAAATCTCATGAAAGACTTAATGCACATTGCGAAGAAAAGTTTGAAAACCGCTGTGTGTACGTGTGTATTTACTGATGAATCAAAACGACAACAATAATGTGGGCAGTGGTGCCTTATGCGCCACACTATTGATTAACACTACAGCTCCTCATCCTGATCACGGGTTAGAATCGATATCAAGACGATACTGTTACCAGAGGCACGGTTGCAAGCGCACAATAACAAGTCTTTCGGTATCACTAGCCGTGGGGATACTGAGAGAGGCAGTAAGGATACGGTGCTGCTCGAAACCATAGGGCATCAGATCACGATCAAATAATCGGTCAAGCAAGCATACTCGTTCATTTGTCTAACTTGCAGACACTTTGTATAAGATCGCGTATTATCGCAAAATTATGGCTGTCAGTCGCATTAGGACCAAACGGCGATTATAAATGAGGAGTTGTATCTTTTAACAATTTCCATGCTAACGATATCAGATTTGCAGTTGGAAGAAACGCTCGTACTCGGAGGAGAACCTCTTGCCTCCACATAATTAGGTTTCCATTGCTTGTTTTACTTAATGACTTGTCAGAACTTAACATAGTTGTTGACTCGGTTCGGTTCTTTCCAAAACTCAAAAGGATGTATAGTTTCTTAGTATCAAAGCAGCCACACAGGACAAATTTTAACACAAAGTAGGTCCGAAGGTATCACTGTCTCCCCTGAAAACTCTTAAAATTACTTTCATCATGAAGTTTTCAATTGGAAAATAACTTATTATTTTTGCTTATCTCATAACCAAAGCCTAAATCTAAATTTCTCATTTATACTGTTTTCAAATGTTCACAGACTGTCAGTCAGGAGGATAATGACCCGAATGCTCGCAATCCTATGCTTTACGATCCGCTGCAGGATGGAGTCGTACGAACCTCGAAATCAATGCAATACTTCGCAGCACTAGTAGGTTAGTCGAGTTTAAAATCAACCACAACTGCAATCAATTCTTTTAAAACTCTGCTTCTCATTCGACGTAGTGTGCCTCGGTGCCGTATCAGCTGGGACAGCGTTAGCATGGACATCGCCAGTCTTGCCGCAAATCAGCGCTAATCCCAACGCTGACACGAACGCGCATGATATGAATTCCAGCACACCAATGCCAGATACATCGGAATTACAACTCACATTGGAACAACGTAAGTGATATCAGGATGGCATCCAACCTGCTTCTGCGAACGGTAGCCCGCAAATGCAAACGCAGTCGCAGTTGTTAGCATTAATGAATGGTTAAATTGAATGGAAAGGTACAAGTCTACTCGAAATGTTCAGCAGCGAATTGCCAAGGACAGCCATTAAAGTCCTAATGCAAAACCATTGTAGTTTCCCATTTACGTTGGCTCAGTACGACTACTGGACAGTGGGCCACCGTAATAAATTATGGCATAATGCATTGAAGGGTTTGCGCTTCGAGCGCCCGTTTGTGCGTCATTCGCGCGTCGCGTCTTATTAGGAAATTGCGAGCGTTGCACCATCGAAGGTTTGCTTTCTTCAATGGCGTGTCAGTAGGGAAGTAAACGGAATAAATGCATTTCATTTGGCGGATAGCTGCAATGCCTTGACCTATAATTTATGCGATTCAAAACTGCAGCGCATAAATTCTGGTCATTGCAGTAATAATTTTACATACCTATATGTGTTGGTGGGTAGGCATATTTTTCATACAATTATTTTAATATCCTTTGAACAGAGCTTAATTTTGTTCCGAACAATGTATACAAAATAAAAAAAAATTATATACTACTGTGTCCAAAAAATAAGGTGACATTTGAATTTATGAATTATGAATGCATTATGAATTCCTTCCGCCGGGCCAAACAGTCAACAAAGAATATTATTTGAACGTTATGCGTCGTTTGCGTAACGCTATCCGCCTAAAAAGGCCGGAATAGTGGAAAGACAATTCTTGGTTTTTACACCACGATAATGTACCATCCCATACTGCACTCGTAATTCGTGATCATTTCGCCAAAAACTCAACCCATATCGTTCCGCAACCACCGTATTCACCTGATCTGGCGCCGTGCGACTTCTGGCTGTTCAGCAAGCTCAAAAAACCGCTCCGGGGACACCGTTTTGATACGATAGAGGAGATTCAAGCCGCAGCGAAGACGGAACTGAAGGCCATCCCGGAAAGTGACTACAATCAGTGTTTCGAAGATTGGAAAATCCGTTGGCATAAGTGCATTGCATCGGGAGGGGATTACTTTGAAGGGGATGAAATTGATTTGAAAGAATAAATAAAGAATTTTCAAAATAAATACAATGTCACCTTATTTTTGGGACACAGTAGTATGTTGCATTCGTAATTTCTGTTAATTTGTGAAAGGAGGTTTCGGTCCTTTATTTACAAATTGTTTCATTTACAGAAACCTGGGTCAGTTCTCTGGTGGCTATTGGCGCGTTCCTGGGCGCGTTGCCCACTGGTTACATAGCCGACACTATTGGCAGGCGTTCCACCGCGCTGATTATGGATGTGCCATTCATCGTTGCTTGGCTTTCGATTATTTTCGCCAAATCGGCTGGCATGCTGTACTTCGGACGTTTTGTTATTGGTGAGCCCATCCTGCACTCATTTCAAAGCGTACTTTAAGTGTACAAGTGTGGGTGTCTGCTTCTCTAGGCATATCCACTGGCAGTTTCTGCGTCGTAGCGCCCATGTACATATCGGAAATTGCCGAGACCAGCATACGCGGCACGCTGGGCACGCTCTTCCAGCTGCTGTTGACGTTCGGCATACTGCTGGTGTATCTGATTGGTGCTGTCGTCTCTTGGACCACTCTGAGCGTGCTGTGTCTGATGGTGCCCATTGCGCTCTTTATTGGAATGATATTCCTGCCCGAGACGCCCGTGTATCTACTAAAAAAGGTAAATACCCATAAGGGTATTAATTGTGTTATTAATTGTCGTGCGTATGCAGCATTTCATGCATGCATTTCTACATTCAGGGTCGTCGTGGGGACGCTGCTCTGTCGCTCAAGTGGCTTTGGGGTAGGTACTGTGACTCCCGCTCCGCGATTCAGATGATCCAAAGTGACCTCGACCAGGCTGGCTCGAATGCCTCATTCATGGATCTCTTTCGCAATCGTGCCGCCTTCAACGGTCTCGTAATCTCCATGCTGCTCATGTTCTTTCAGCAGTTTTCAGGCATCAACGCAGTCATCTTCTACACGGTGCCGATATTTCAGTCCGCCGGCAGCACGCTGGACCCCTCTGTCTGTTCAATCATTGTCGGTTTCGTGCAGGTCGTGATGACGCTCACCTCGTCGCTGCTGATCGAGCGCGCTGGCCGCAAAGTGTTGTTGCTGTTCAGCAGCACAATCATGACCATTTGTCTCGCCATCCTGGGCGCCTACTTCAACTTGAAAGACAGCGGCAAGGATGTATCCGCCCTTGGCTGGCTGCCGTTGCTCTGCGTCGTCCTCTTCATGATCACCTTCTCAGTGGGCTACGGCCCGATCCCGTGGCTGATGATGGGCGAGCTGTTCTTGCCCGACGTGAAGGCCACCGCCGTCGCTCTTACCGTTATGTCTAATTGGTTTTCGGTGTTCGTGGTGACCAAGTGCTTCGGTTCGATGATCACGGCTTGGGGCTCGGATATGACGTTCTGGTTCTTCGGCTTCTGCATGTTCCTGGCCTCCTTGTACGTGGCGCTTATGGTTTTAGAGACCAAAGGCAGGAGCTCGGCTCAGATACAAATGTGGCTGCGTGGCAACAAGTGAGGCGGTGTGGGAACTCGCACAGCTGGCTTTAAGCGCGACTGTATAAACTGTAAATACACAACTGATTAAGCCAAAGCATCAAAATACGTTCATAAAATACTCAACTCAACTCCTGGCACTGAGAGTTAAGGAAAGTCTGACGAGACGTTTTCATTTTCGATAGAATTTTGTGCCAAACGCGTGATTGTTTGATTGAAAAGCTCAAAAGGCATCACGTCACCTATATGTACAACAACTGCAGTGGACTGAATACACTGAACTACACTTACTTGCAACAGTGACTCGAATCGCCGAGCTGAGTGTGAACTCAACTTTTTACAGTGCAGTTTTACCTATTGAAATTTTACCTATTTAATACACGTCGTAATATCGCGATTCACAAATACGTATGTACAATTTGTTGAAATGATACATACATATGACTAAAATGATAACATTGTATTGTGCAGATATTATATTCTATTAGACAAATGTTTAGTGCAGCTCTGAGAGTGGTACTCATCTTTAAGTTATTTACTTTTATTGTTGTAGACACAACTTAGGTAGTCGTTAAGTGATCGAGAAGCTTATAAGTGTAACGTAAATTGTAATAAATATTCGATGAGAAGGAACTTGCGATCTGAAGGAGTTATTATTGGGGGCTGTGTTTCACTTTACTAAAATGTTTTACCCTTGAGGCGCAAAACGTACAAGTTTGAATATAAACAAATATATGTACATAAATAGTTTATAAGCAAATATTGTGGCGTAAGGTCGTTAAGTTAAACTTCGGCTCAGCTGAGGTCATACACAGTCGACACATAGCATAATATGGATGGCAAGCTAGGTCCAGTTCCCTCGTGAGATAAGTGCGTATAAGTGCGTAATGAAAAAAGTATGCGTTAGTTAAAAATCATGTCGATCATAACTCAAGTTCAACAGTTGAACGGGTGAACAGTAATAAATTAATAAAAGATAAGATTTGATGTGATGGTAATTTAAAGGTGGACTTCGGAGCCAAAGGCGTTCCGTGGTACTCAGTCATGGGGACCATTGTGCGTCTGCCATATGAAAAGTAGAAGAAAGAGGAAGAGTTAAGTGAAGAAGATTGTAGATGAAGCTAGGGGATCATTAGAAACCTAAAAGAATTGAGGAGAGGTAGAGTGTGTATGTCTTTAGTACATTGTTGCTCACGAATGCTGGACAACAACAATTAAAATGCTCCTTGGTGTCCTCGTCTTTGAGGGATGACTTGTAAACCGGGTCATCGATGATCCGCATGTGTTGACTACATGCATTGTGTTCTGTTCCGATCAGTAGACACAAATCCCTGGTATCAAACCGGAAACCGGTCTGCTCGATTCATTCAAAAAACACTTCGCGGTTATGCAGGACTCCAAACTGAACTACTTCTCCATGTGGGCATGTCACTCATGGTTCTTGATTCATTGTATACATAGAATTTCCGCAACTCTAATTAGATTAAACGATTTTTGTTGCTGACTCGAAAAAATAAATCGAATCTACAAAAAGACCAATCTGACCAATTTTGGGCCGCTAAATACAGAAATGCAAAAATGATATTAAATATGTTTTTTTTTTGAAAATTTTCCAAGGTATGCGATGTGTAATAAATGTTGGGATCTGGTTGCAGCTGACAGACTTAACCAAGTTGCTCGCAGGCGACACCCAGAGGCTCGCAGCGGCTAGAGTCTCACGTCGAGGCCGACAAGTATACTTTTGAAGTTGTTAAGGAATTCGTCTACCTTGGCACTTGCAGATAAAACGAAGGATTACTCTTGCCAATAGGTCTTGCTACTGCGGTCTGAGTAGCAGAGATCTCCCTCGACCGACAAAACTTGCACTCTATATGCGGCTTATTCTCCCCGTGCTCCTTTATGGCACAGGAGCAAGGAGACTGTCGCGAACCGAAATAGCGGCCCTTGGGCTGTTTGAGAGGAAGGTATTCCGCAAAATCTCCGGCCCTATTCGTATTGGCGACGACTATCGAATACGAACCAATAACGAGCTGTATAAAGACATGGACGAAGCACAGCGAATTAACATCCAGCGACTACGTTGGCTCGGCTATGTCTCCCGTACGGACGATGAAGATTCGGCAAGAAAGGTGTTCGATGTGGTAAGTGATGGTCGACGGCGAAAAGGGAGCCCGTGTCTCTAGTGGAAGGACCAAGTTGAGGACGCGCTATCATCTTTTGGTGTGAACAACTGGAGAAGGCGCGCGCAAAGCAGAGGCGCCGGGGGATTTTTATGGCCAGTTAAAAAAGTAAGTATGTAAGTAATAAATGTAAAGTTTTTTCCTTACTGCTATATAAATTTTACATTTTTTGCCACTCAAATAAATTTAAATCATTCAACTCAGA